>CM031963.1:9487629-10090129 GCA_018749465.1 Paracanthobrama guichenoti
TTATTCATTGATCTTTAATATATTACAGTTAATAAGTTTATACATTTGCAGAGATTTAAAACAGTCTTTGGGGATATGAGTAGCATTTGAATTTAATGCAACTGTCAAAAAATTAATTATGACGTTTATTTGCTGTTACTACTTAGCCTAACATGTCCGAATATTGCACTCCATTATTTTATAACAAGTTTTAATGTAATTTGTACAGTGATCCTTGCCAATTTGAACTTAAGCAGTAATAATTTTATTGGAAAACTACTGAGATCAGGAAAAAGAAAAAGATCAGGGAAGTCTAGGTCACTCTGGCCAGACAAGTTCAAATAAGGTCTCCTTAAAAACAATATCCCTTTGCATTTAAGATTTTATTATTGAATTATTCATGCTTTTTTTATCTTTTATTTCATCTGACAGCTGCATGACTAGCTACAATCTAAAATGAGTCACAAATACCGCTTTAGAAACACACTTGCTCAGCATGACCTCCCTTCAAACTTTATTGTGCCGTCACACAAATATACAAAATTACAATGGCATGTCCTTGAAAAGAAGTCGAGATGTTTTCTGGCACATGCCACTAGCTAATTCAATAATCTTTGTGACTGTTTCCTTGCAGAATTCCACCACTTCCTTCATGTTTTATGGTACGTTTCATGATTGGTTATAGAACATTTGATGTGTACAAATGTATCAAATACGGATTACCTATCCACAATTGTTTTTCATCGGTTAATGGCCTTCAAGTTTGTCCTATCAGATTTTAATTCAGATCCCAAACCCTTTAAATAAGGTTGTTCACTCTTATCATTAACATCCAGGTAAATGCATTGTATGATACTGTCAGCTTTGTCAGATTTGCAGTCTATGCCTGTGTGACTGTGGGCAGATATTGATTGACCTTATAATATTGATAAAACAAAGGACATGTGACCATGTTTCTCACTTGTTAGATGTACAGTATATTAAAACAAACAACTTTTGGAAACATTTGGGCAACAACAGGGCCAAAAGTAAAGTTTACATTTGTAAAATGTTCAAGTAATTACACATAATATTATTTCCATTATTGACCCTGGTTAAGTTTCATTTAGCTACTTGCATACACCTTGGGATGTCGGATTTAGCGTACGACTTACACCCTGGGCCGTGAGGTCCCTCCCTGCTCCTGATAGATAGCCTCTGTCAGTAAGAGGACATCCATCATGCACAGGTCTCCTGTCACTAGAGATTCACCCATGAACCTCTAGTGTCCGTCAGACTGGGCAGTGCTATGGCTTCCTTATTCTCCTTATGCTGGGAGAGATACTCAGAGTCACCAGATACATTGGTATCTTGGTATAGGTCTGACAGTGATGAATGTAGCCTGCAAGAGTAGTAGTAGTAGTAGTAGTAGTAGTAGTAGTAGTCAGTTTATTGTCACATCACCAAAGCACACGTGCCTTGGAGAGTGAAATTCTTGGGAGCGTGCTCCAGACAATTGCAGTAACAGTTAACATAACCATACAACCTTAAGCAGGTAAAAACAGAAAAAAGTGCAATGTGCACATACATATAGTTAGTACACACAGTGTACTATTGGACATACTTACAGTCAGTACTACATTACACATTATACTCTGAAAGTACATGCATACAGTTAGCACAACGTTAAACACTATACACATTAAACACTAAGCACTATACACATTAAGCACTATACACATTAAGCACTATACACGGAATATACACATTAGACACTATACACAGATATATACACATCCCCATATAGAGTAAGGGGATGCATGGGGTTTTGAGGGTCTTTGAATCATCAGGGGATGGAGATTCTCCATCACAGAAATAAAGCCACCCAAATATTTACTATTTATTCATTTACTCAACCTGTATGACTAAGGGTGTGTTCACACACAGAGAAGAACTAGGTATACTTGAGCATTCTGTCCTTTTTAGGGTTGCATCTTGAGACATCACATCATGTTTTTGGTTTGTTCATCATTCATATTTCAGTCGAACCACACCAAAGTTCATATTGAAGTGGACAGTGACCTCCTGAAAAAGTGGGTCTCGTTCTGCATGTTTGGTGCGCACCAAGGTTCGGATAGTACCGCACTAGAAACTTAAAAGTATCATAAAATTAACCTATATGACTCCTATTACAAGTCTTAAATTTAAAACTTAATGTGGGCTTATACATCAAGCAAAAGCATTGTATGGCTGTATGGTGAATTCAGAATATAGTGCACAAGTTATACTTGAAGAAATTGGGAAGTGTATTCTTTAACATTTCTCCTTTGTGTTACACTAAAGTAATAAAATTATGGGTTTGGAAGCACACTTTTATTTGACCTTTGTGTCTGCCTCAGAGAAAATAGGATTGAATTAAGTGTGTGAATGCCATTGGGGTGCCTTGGCGAGGATTGTGACAGGAGTAATGTAGCCTACTGTCGTAAGTCAAATGAGAAGTGTCTGGGTTTGCACTTGCTTCCAAGCATATCCCAATGGGTGCTCAGCTCAAAATACATTTCAGTCTCCCTAAACTGCATGTGTCTTTGCACAACTGTTTGGTCAAGCAGCATTTAAATAGTGTTGATTTATACATGCATCTCAATCAGCTCCCTAGGTCAAGAATCAGTATATCGTGTACACAAATCCGTATACTGGTGGCCATGCTTGCCTTCTGACCCTGGCTCCAGTTATCTACCAATGGGTCTAGAAGATTATAAGTTGAGGGAGGTAAATTGGATCTCCAACTGTGGCGTTGCCTCTCCGAACTTTCCCATAATCGCCTCAACGGACAAGCCGAATACTCCAGAAGGCGAAATTGGAGCATCAAGAAGGAAGGTTTTCTCCCTATCTTGGATGTCTGAGAGGTTCAACCACAGATCCCTCTTTATAACCAACACAGCTGCCATCGAACGACAGATAGTGGCGGCTGTCTGTTTGGTGGCATGGAGAGCCAGATCTGTGGTGAACTGCAATTCAGCGACCCCTTCAGGAGAAAATCCCTTCCCCTGATCCAAATCTCTCAGCAGGTCAGCCTGATATGCCTGCAAAACAGCCATTGTGTGTAAGGCACCACCAGCCTGTGAGAGATAGCTAGCCAGCGTCTTTTCTACAGGGGGAATCTTCACATATCCTCGCTCACACAAACCTTCCACATTGCGTGATTCGAATGTGGGAAAGGAAAGATGCGAGCTGAATATGGCTTCTTCCGGGACCTCTCCACCTCAGTAAGAAGAAGCGGAAGGCTCACGGGAGAGGGACGAACGTCGCCTGCCAGAAATCCAGAAGTCTACTGCAAGCATCTTCCTGTTTCTCACGTGACCAAGTTAAGATAAGCCATTACAAAAGGGCTCTGATTCTCTCTGCCCTCTCTAACTACGCCAAGCTCCGCAGAGCTAGATGGCGCAAGCAACATGCTGTCCGCTGGATCAACGCACCGATTGTGGGTGTCCTCAAAGCTGATGACGTGTAACATAGGCATTCTTTTATATTTTATATTGTGACATGGACTGTTGTATTCAGTATTCACTGATGCATGTTGCTCAGAGACACGCAACAGCTTCGTTTGGAATTATCTTCGTCGGAGGAACAAAAATAAATAAACTAATAATATTGACGCTAAAGTGTAAGTTATTCAGTATTCACATTATTTAACTGAAAGGAATATGATGCAATCGGCTGTTCTGAATATTTTGAACACAATGGCGTAAACTAAAAGTAAACAAACACTAAACTTATTTTTTATTTACTGTTTGTTCCTAATTTACTTTGGATGAGATGTCTATGACATGCACATTAGTCTCTGCTATAGCTCTGGATTGTTATGAATGGGAAAACCAAATGGGTTTTCTCCATCTGCTGGTGGAGGATCATCAGCATAGTGATCACTTAATGAACACTAGCTGATCTCCTGTCTGGGGCTTTAGAGACGCACATAATGGCCCTCATTAGTGTCTCTACCTGGAAGAGTCCGGCTGAAGTCTTATTTTTGATTATTTTCAAATTCAAACCAAGGAATTTAGTTTAATGCACGTCCAAAAGAGTAATAAGCCAACTAGAAACATTGACTTTAGTTTGAAATAATACAAGTATATTCAGTCACTGCTATTGTGATTATGAAATATGCTAAAAATTAAGAATATATTATGCAAAATATGACAGGAAATTGAGCCCTCAGATAAAACGTTCTCTCTTATTTAAAATGCATAGCAGATTACTCATCTGGAGAAACCTAGATCACATATTTGGCATAAATAAGAGACCTATTAAATGCATGCATAATTTGAAGTTAAGTTGGATTTATGAATGATTTATGATGTCAATGACATCAGTTCAGGCAAAGGTTAGATCCAATGACTCAATAATAATTAAGTTTCTTTTAATACAAAGTGTTCAACAAAAGTGCTCAAGGTGATACCAAGTGTGCCAGCCGATCACAGCATTGGGATGTTTGCCCTATTATAATTCATGAAATCTTAACCTAGTCCATACCCATATTGTATATGAATGTTTTTTTTTTCTCTGTAATTTACTCAGAACATATTCCTGTGCCTCAAACATGTTTTTATTTGTTGTTTCTACCTTGAGAAATGTAAAACATTTCACTAAAAGACTTGTGAGACATTCATATACTTGTAATGATGAATGTTGTGTGCCTACATTCAATTTCTTTCTCAAAGCTTGTTTCATGTCACAACCTTGATGAAGAGACGGTTTATTGAATTAAATATTGATCTTAATCTCCAGGTCATGGCCCTGTCACTGGTGGACTGTTGACCTCAGGTCTCAGATGACCAATTAACTTGAAGGTTTGTCAGATTTCTTGCCGTTATGAATCCCTATAAGGGATTAAATGACTTACCAAAACGATCTATGTATAACTTAAAAAAAAAAAAAAAAAATATATATATATATATATATATATATACACACTCACCTAAAGGATTATTAGGAACACCTGTTCAATTTATCATTAATGCAATTATCTAATCAACCAATCACATGGCAGTTGCTTCAATGCATTTAGGTGTGGTCCTGGTCAAGACAATCTCCTGAACTCCAAACTGAATGTCAGAATGGGAAAGAAAGGTGATTTAAGCAATTTTGAGCGTGGCATGGTTGTTGGTGCCAGACGGGCCGGTGAGTATTTCACAATCTGCTCAGTTACTGGGATTTTCACGCACAACCATTTCTAGGGTTTACAAAGAATGGTGTGAAAAGGAAATAACATCCAGTATGCGGCAGTCCTGTGGGCGAAAATGCCTTGTTGATGCTAGAGGTCAGAGGAGAATGGGCCGACTGATTCAAGCTGATAGAAGAGCAACTTTGACTGAAATAGCCACTCGTTACAACCGAGGTATGCAGCAAAGCATTTGTGAAGCCACAACACGCAAAACCTTGAGGCGGATGGGCTACAACAGCAGAAGACCCCACCGGGTACCACTCATCTCCACTACAAATAGGAAAAAGAGGCTACAATTTGCACAAGCTCACCAAAATTGGACAGTTGAAGACTGGAGAAATGTTGCCTGGTCTGATGAGTCTCGATTTCTGTTGAGACATTCAGATGGTAGAGTCAGAATTAGGCGTAAACAGAATGAGAACATGGATCCATCATGCCTTGTTACCACTGTGCAGGCTGGTGGTGGTGGTGTAATGGTGTGGGGGATGTTTTCTTGGCACACTTTAGGCCCCTTAGTGCCAATTGGGCATCGTTTAAATGCCAAGGCCTACCTGAGCATTGTTTCTGACCATGTCCATCCCTTTATGACCACCATGTACCCATTCTCTGATGGCTACTTCCAGCAGGATAACGCACCATGTCACAAAGCTCGAATCATTTCAGATTGGTTTCTTGAACATGACAATGAGTTCACTGTACTAAAATGGCCCCTACAGTCACCAGATCTCAACCCAATAGAGCATCTTTGGGATGTGGTGGAACGGGAGCTTCGTGCCCTGGATGTGCATCCCACAAATCTCCATCAACTGCAAGATGCTATCCTATCAATATGGGCCAAATGCTTTCAGCACCTTGTTGAATCAATGGCACTAATATATATATATATATATATATATATATATATATATATATATATATATATATATATATATATATATATATATATATATATATATATATATATATATTAGTTTGCAATATACTATACTGTATATTTATTACATGGCTCTCAAGAACAGTTTTAAACTTTTATGATTTCAAGGACCCTTGATGATGATCACTCTGTGAAGGTTCTTGTTTCTAAAGAAGACTTTCAACCACTTCTGTCCTGATTTCTTCGAGAGGAGGGTCCATGGGCTGGTAAATGTATGGACTTTTTCAGATCTTTTGCTTAAACAAAATAAGCTTACATAATTTACATATGAATGTGACTAGAGAAGACATCATCAAAGCATCAGCTTTTATTTCTGTGGACAAGCTCAAACCATTTTAGACCACGTTTATACCTGTATTCAGCGTAGACGTGTGGTATACAGTAATACGAAATATCACGTTAATGAACATGCACAATATTGTTATTGTGAGCACTTCGGAATACTGTGAATAATTATTTATTATGAATTATTCTGATTTTCAGAATGCATTTTAAGAATACTTTTCCCATAAATGTGTTAAAATGCACAACACCGCATGTGTCAAAGAGGAATGGGCACTCTGATGTAACAAGCCCAATTAAGACGCACGAGTGCATGACGGAATGACTGAAGGAGACGCGCTGAATGAAAATGCACTCTCTAATAGCAAATGGTGCTAAAGAGGAACAGCAAAAGTTCAGCCGTTACTCCAGTAATCTCATAAACAAAGCAGCTGCAACTTTCTGTTTCTGAACAGTATTTAAAATGTTTTAAACAGCCATTCAGATTTTTGTATTTGCAATGGAAATAAAGAAAATTTGCAATACTTAAAAAGACTTGATATTAAGTCTTATATAAATAAACATTTGTTAATTCATTAGTTAACAAACTGACAATGAAAAATGCTTCTAAAGCATTTATTAATCTTAGTTCATTTCAACATTTAATAACAAATTATTAAAATCAAAAGTTAACTATTATTTAATGAACCTGTGCTAACATGTACTAACAGTTGTATTTTTTAACTAACAAAAATAACTAATGCAAAAATTTTGTTATGCTCATTGTTAATGTTAGTTAATACATAATGTTAACTAATGAGACTTTATTGTAAAGTGATACCATTGTTCTTTATAATTCTTTTGCACTTTAATCTGTTTGAAACATTTGTTTACTTTATACATTTTGTATATTGGTTTATTGTATTTAAATGTTCAGTTCATTTTGTTATAGAAAAAGTTATTAAACCAGTTATAGTAAGACGACACTTTTTTTAAACATTGTGATAGTACCGTATACCGCAATAAAACTTCAGCAGTTATCGCAACATGAAAATTTGATACCGTCACTTAATTTAGCATGGTCTACTTGTGATCGGATTGACGAAAACTCTTCTAATAGTACCATTGTGTAACATTAATAGAAATAACATTTACCATTGATTTTTTGTTGTTGTTGAAATCTCACTATTCTTTCAGCATTAATTAATTACAAAAGTACAAAAGTGATATTGAACCAACATTACTTTGTATCAACATGATTCAACATTAATTGTAAGGTTAATTCATCTCTTTCAAATGTTAATTTCACTCTCCCTCTCACCATATCACCTTGTCCTCCTCATTCCTCATATTGCTTTTTTCCATGCAATTCTGTCAGTGTCACCTCAGCTGTGGGAAACCACTTCATGTTCATTGAACCTGGAAACGAACACAGAGCCAGTCTCTGTTCTCATTGTCTTTGTGGTTAAAATCATTCAGAGGCCAGCTTGCTTTTTCCTCAAGGCCAGATTGTTGTGGACCCAGAAACCCCCCCAAGTCTCAACAGAGACATATGAACTCAAAATTCAAACGTTATAAAAATCCCACCCATGATAATTTGTGGCTCCACTCCTTTATGTACATACGCTCACCATTTTTCACTCAGTTGCTGTATTTAGAGCTGAACCCTGAGGTGCCCTTTTCTACCCGTGGCCTATTTCCAGATGGACCACGTGGGCAGCTAGCAGCAGCATTGATTAAATCTGGAGACCCACAGGTCCCTCAAAACCCTGAGGTATCTCTCTGTTTTCCTCTTCGTATTGAGTCTCTATTCTCTTTAATTAGTGAACATAGCCAGGGGGCGTACATGGATGTGTGTGCAGGGCTAGTGCACGTAGGGGCAGAACGGGAAAGGTTTTGATGATTTGCATACTACAAACATCAGCATTTACTTGAGCAATCCAAAATAAATGACTGAAAAAGGTGGTCAAGACTGAGACATTTCAATCCATCATCCAAATATAGCTGTTTCTGAATTTTTGTGTAGGTGCTGAGGTATATTGATGTATGATATTAACACCTGCTGCTAGGTGTTTGTTGGTGAATGAACTTGCCTTTCTTCTGTTTAGTGTCATGTAAAGGAAATCTCTCCTACATATTAAGCATGTCCTTGATTTCACTCCTCCACTAATGCTGTAATGAATCAAACCTTGCCCTCAGCAACAGTATTAGTCTCTCTCTCTCTCTATCTCTCTCTTTCATTTTCTCTTTGTCTGTCTTTATCTCCCCCTTTACACCCCATCATCTGCCTCACATCCCTCTTTTGTTACAGATATATTATCTATCCTTAATGGGCGTTTTTGTATGTTTTTCAAAATTAAAATGCTTTCTTAAGAAGTGAGCCGATAGGTTAATCATCTTTCTACATTGACATTCATTCTGATGTATTTGCTGACTATTTTCCTGCATTTAATTATTATTATTCTATAATTCTGTTACTGATTTGTCATGTTCATATTTTTGCCTCTGTTTCTTGACCTTGAGATTTAGAAAGGCACTATATAAATGCAGTTTATTATTATTAAGTAATAGGTAGTCACATGACATTATGGATAATTAGGTGATTGGAACAGGTTTAGGTGTTTAGGGCGTGGGCTATCTGTTTTTTTGACCAATGGTAGATGGAGATAGTGTTCGGTAAACCATTCGTTATTTTTGAAAGTCTATTTGGTGACGCTAGAAGCTCAGAAATTATACACGTGTATAATATGTTATTTCTCGATAATATCCTTCTATTAGTTTGTTGTTTTCCTTTTAAATTGTCTCTCCCTCTCTGTACCTTCCAGTCCAGTCTTGGCTGATTAGATGACTGCTCTCTCTTTGTCTTTTGCTCCTTTTCAAGGCCGTTTCCTCTTCTCTCTCGCAGTGCACAGGCTTTGATCCCTCTCAGTCTACATTTATAGTTCTGAATCAAAGCCTCACTAAACAGCAGCATGAAAAGAATAATGGCCTGATGAAAGGAAGAGGTGAAACATGCACACTAACTGTACATTAACGAGAGATTAATTTCGTCAATACCTTCCCCAGACTGATTTATGCAATCCACAATAGATGTTCAACCGATAAGCTACCATGATTCAAACTGATTACCACTGGCTCTCTGACCTTGTAATTGGGACGATGGTAAATCAAGGAGCCACATTCTTTTCTCAGTCACTCATCGAGTCATGCTGTGCGCGAGGAGAGTTCCTGAAGACAGCTAAATACTTCAGCTCTCTAATAGTTTGTCCATTCAGTGAAATATAACTAATGGTAGATTTAATTAGTGTTAATTAAATGTTGACATTTAAACAATTTGAAATATACAATAATCGAATCTGATAAAACACTTGTTATTTTATAGCACAGTTTTGACTTTATTTCTTACAATTGCGACTTTATATCTCACGATTGTGACCTTATTTCTCACAGTTGTGACTTTATTTCTCATAATTGTGACCTTATATTTGCCAAATGCAACTTTATTTGTCATGTTGTTTCTCTAAATTTGACTATATCTCACAGGGACTTCATATTTTTTTAACTTGCAATTTTATTATTGGTGAGATTGGCCTTATAAATTATTATATATCCGTTTTAAATGCAGTAGAAATAAATGAGACATAAATGTGAGATAAATTGTCCCACTACTTCTAATAACCACATTTACTTCAGTATTCTGAGCACTGAAGTGAATTAAAGCGTTCAATCGATACAGCGCTGTATTGCTTTAAATTAGAGTGTGGTTTTCTGGTTTGTATTATGTAGAGGTCAGTCCTCCCCTAAGGACAGAACCTGCTCTATCCTTTCTGGCCCTCTCCTTCACCTGCACGCTGGAATTCTGGGGGAAGAGGTTAACTCAGATTTGTCCCATCAGTGCCTCAGTTAATGGATGTGTTGTGTGCTCTGTTACAGAAGAAGGGGGCTGGGAAGCTCACATTAGTGATTCATAACAGGTGTTCTACTTCAACAGACAGCAGATACAGAATTGTGTTAGGATGGTTTGTGGTTAGTAATATATATTTAAGTGGATGTGTGTGTGTGCGCATGAAGTGTTATCAATCTTGTTCCCATATGTGTGTTTTGTTTTGGCCCTTCTGTGCATTGCTCTGAATACTCTCTCACGAGACTGGTGCTGCGCTGTGGACAGTGTCCCAGTGACACAACGTGCTTATGTTTGATTGATGTAGGCGGGTGTAGATCAGAAGGAATGCATTTGCTTTTGATTTTTCTCAACAATATATCCTGTACTTGTGGGGGTGGGTGGGCTTCTGGACACATAACACACAGCCACTTCACAATCTGTATCTTGAAGCATTATGAGACGTCTTTTCTAATTAGGATTTCTCGTCTTTGTTTTTGCTAACACCACAATCCCAGCTAGATCTCTAAAATTCATTATTTTCTTCTCTGTACTGTAATTCTGCTATATTTGTCATTTCGCAGTGGCAGGAAATTTATTTTTTGATTTACAATCAGCCAAGCAATGCATTTTATCTGCCTCTCCTCTGACATGGTGTGTAGAGCATATGTTCATCATTTTATCCGCCATAAATCAAACACAGATAGAAAGTGCCATAAGGACAAAGAGAGACACAGAGGCATCACTCCATGACTGAGATATTGCAAGACAGGGGTTTTCAAACTTTTTAATGCCAAGCACACTCCAAAATGATGATGCCCGGGAAGGGGACCCCCATCCAAAAAGTATGAAGTCAGGTCAGGTGCATATACTCCTGTATAGTGTGTATTTACATAGAGTGCATCTGGAAAGTATTCCAGGCACTTCACTTTTTCTACAATTTGTTATGTTACAGCTTATTTCAAAATGAATTGAATTCATTATTTTCCACAATTCTGCAAATAATACCCCATAATGACAACATGAAAAAAGTTTGTTTGAAATCTTTGCAAATCTATTAAAAATAAAAAATAAAAATACATAAGTATTCATAGCCTTTGCTCAGTACTTTGTTGAAGCACATTTGGCACCAATTATAGCCTCAAGTCTTTTTGAGTATGATGCGACAAGCTTGGCACACCTATTTTAGGCAGTTTCTCCCATTCTTCTTTGCAGGATCTCTCAAGATCCACCAGGTTGGATTGGGAGCATTGGTGCACAGCCATTTTCAGATCAAGCCACTCAAGGACTTTCACAAAGTTGTCCCGTAGCCACTCCTTTGTTATCCTGGCTGTGTGCTTAAGGTCGTTGTCCTGTTGGAAGATGAACCTTCGCCCCAGTCAGGTCCAGAACGCTCTGGAGCAGGTTTTCATCAAGGATGTCTCTGTACATTGCTGCATTCATCTTTCCCTTGATCCTGACTAGTCTCCCAGTTCCTGCTGCTGAAAAACATCCCCCACAGAATGATGCTGCCACCACCATGCTTCACCTGGTATTGGCCAGGTGATGAGCGGTGCCTGGTTTCCTCCAGACATGACGCTTGCCATTCAGGCCAAAGAGTTCAATCTTTCTTTCATCAGACCAGAGAATTTTGTTTCTCATGGTCTGAGAGTCCTTCAGGTGCCTTTTGGCAAACTCCAGACGGGCTGTCATGTGCCTTTTACTGAGGAGTGGCTTCCGTCAGGCCACTCTTCCATACAGGCTTGATTGGTGGAGTGAAAAGACTTTTTCTTTACAAAGTGACCTTGCCAACTACTGGCCTGGCAGCATAATACAGCTTGTTTTTAATCATTTTCACAGATCCCTGGAACGGGGATCGTTTTGACAACAGTCTGTGTACCGTTTTTAGTACATCATTGTTGTGTAAATGTACCCTTTGTTTTCTTGTTAATGTTGTTAATGTTAATATATATATATAATAAATTATATAAATAAAAAAATTTTTTTTGCGTGTGGCTCCATGAACCTCAGTTTGAAAACTGATCTTTTTTTTAGTACATTTCTTAGTAAGTTTCTCTTTCAGTCTCCTATTTTCTTTGTGGCATTTCTGTTACCTTTTGTTTTTTCGGTCTCATGTTTTCCTCTCCATTTCCCCATTTCCTCTTCTATATTTGGCCTGAGCCTCTTTCTCAATCTCAAAGAGGAGTGCAATGGTGGGGTACCTCATTTAGAAAGATGAGCTGGTACACAGGATGTAGGCGAACATCGCCTCGCTGGCAGTCATATTTTTGACTTCTTATAGCCTGTGCACACAATCAGAGAGCTCTCCCTCTGCCTACTCAACATTGATTTATCAGGGAACCTTTGTGGGTGATCATTATTCTGTGGGGTTTCTCCAGAAGTTGATAAGGACTATCAGGACCATCAATCCCAAAGGCTCATACGCTTGTAGATTAAAGAACAATCATAAAGGAAGGTTTGGCCCCATTTTTGCTGCCTCGACTACAAGTGGAGCCTCATTCCTCATGGGACCGCAGGCATGTACCATGACCGTACATCCCCACTGTAGAAGCTATTGCTTTAACCTGCCACATCGGATGCAAAAATGCTCTGTCTTGTATTTCTGGTACATCTGACAGCAAGACGGTTTGCAAGGACACAAATTATGGTTAACTTTCCCTGCCAGCAGTTTAAAAAAAAAGTTGTCAGCCACCGCCAGTGTTTTTAACCGTTTTCACAAAATGTTCATGGCAACCAGAATATTTTGTTGTATGAATATCTGAACATGTAATATATCAAAAGAAAAAACAGCCCCTCTGCCTTTAAACAAAACATATGTATTTTTCATATGCATATTATTTCATATGATATTGCTTGTTTCTGCATCTTTTTCATGTGTTTTGATCAGGAGTTTCAGGAGTTTGATTCAGGAGTTTTCTTTCAGAAGATGTGTCATAGCGCCCCCCTACAGTATAACAGGGAAAGAGTTCTGTAATATTCTGGATTCAGTGTATGTTAAAGTGTATGTTATGGGGTAGTTCACCCAAAAATGAAAATGAATCCATGATTTACTCACCCTCAAGTCATCCTAGGTGTATATGACATTCTTCTTTCAGACAAATACAATCTGAGTTATATTAAAAAAGAAAGAGTTACCCCTGATGAGGAGCATGTATATGGGGCTGGGCAACAAACTCAAGTTCCTCTTTACTTATATCGAAAGTCTCCGCCATTTCTCTTTAAAAATTCTCCTTTTAGACTTCTAATTCATGACCAGTGTTTTGTTTTGCTGTATCCTCTGTGCTTCTGCGTTCGTCAATACGTATGCGTTAAGGGTCAAGGGTTACTCTTGCCATAAGTCGACTTGCGTACCGCTGACCAGCGGAAACTAGTTATTTTAGTCTATAAAGTTTTAAATATGGATATTTTTCTCACACAAACGCGCCACTTTGCTTCTGAAGGCCTTTATTAACCCCCCGGAGCCGTGTGGAGCAGTTATATGATGGATAGATGCACTTTTATGGAACCAACAAGTTATCTTTACCAAACTAACAAGTCACTGCCATTATAAAGCTTGGAAGAGCCAGGACTTTTTTTATATATCTCAATTGTATTCATCTAAAAGAAGAATGTCATATACACTTAGGATGACTTGAGGGTGAGTAAATCATGGGCTAATTTTCATTTTTGGATGAACTATCCCTTTAACGTACACTGAATCCAGAACTCTTTCCCTGTTATACTGTAGGGGGCGCTATGACACATCTTCTGAAAGAGTACCGAATCTCCTGATCAAAACACATGAAAAAAACAAGATGCAGAAACAAGCGATATCATATGAAATCATATGCACATGTAAAATACATATGTTTTGTTTAAAAGCAATAGTAAAGTAAACAATATGCATGTTTGCATGATGTTAGTGTTAAAATCACTTACTAACCATTTCTATGTAAAGGTAAATCCAATTTTACGTAGCATAACTCCTAAAACCCTAAAGCGACCGTGAAAATGACAGAAATTAACAGCTCAAATAATATGTAAATAATAATTAATAACAGAAACATTTATGTAAATGCTTTTATAAAATTATAAGCCTCACATTTTTGCATCACAAAAATTGCTTCCATTGTAAGAACCTCACTGTAACTGTTTTTCCCCTTCTTTTGTTTTTTTTAAGATAGCGGGTGACAGGCTGAAATGATTTTTTGTGGAAATCAACATTGTGCCAGAAGGGCTAAGCTTAACTTGCACTGAACCCAGAATATTCATTTAAGACCTTGAGACGGACAACTGAGTCTGCTCATGATATTACCATTGACTTATTTTTCCCCTTTTGCAAAAAAGCAGCATGACAGAATATTAACGCCGCTATTTACCCATGATCAGATGGTCAATCCCAAAACGGTCCTTTACAATTATAAGATTAACATGACCACATGTCTGGTATTCACTCAGTGCACTAATTTGTCATCTCCCTCATTTCTGTAGGAGGAGGCGTGACACAGGACAGCTCGGAGGGGATTTAAAAATGTTTGCCTGACAAGCAAAGCCATTTTGTCATCAACGTTTGTCTTCATCTGCCACCTCAAAGTGAACACACAGTGAGAGAGGTCCATTATTTATTCAAAAAGCTTGAGGTGTAAAACTAGCTCGAGCTGTTTTATATTTAAAAGCACGCTGCTTTGATTTCTTACAGCTGTAAGTCTTGTGTCTGCCACGACTGATGGCTCAGGTCAGGATTCTAAAACAAATTTTACAACAATACAAAAGAAATTTTACAACAAACTTGTTCCTCAGAGTATTCGTTCATGTTGTTTTGTGCTAAACAATGATTTATTCACGTGTACTGAGTCACTTCCGTTTTTTGACAAAGACGTGATCATTTATATTTTAGAAAGATTCATGAAACTACATTTGTGTGGTATCTCTTTTTTCAGTTATCTTTTCAGCTTCTGTCTATCATTCAGCATTTAAAACTCTTTATCTAACGCGTTTAAACATTCCATAATAATTCACTGCGCACATAATCAAAGTATTAGTGAGAAAGTGTGATGAGGCATGTTTTTCCATGTTAGCAATGAAAAATGTTTTGGGGATAAGCAAGCTATGAGTATAAATGTGCAGTAGATAATTAATTCAGTTTTCCAATTAAAGTTCTCTGTGGGAGTTTTCCCCCTCGGGGATTTACAAGCTTTAAATGAAGTAGGTACTGAAGTGTAACTACATCTGATGAAAGGTTTGAAGTCTTTTACAAGTGAGAGTGCTGACAAATATCTGATTACTCTACATTTTAGGGATAAAACTATTATCTAAAAGATAAGCAAATTGTTTTTGTTGTTGTTGTTTTTAAAAAGCCAATGATTGTGAAGATTGAGGGTTCCTTTTGCTGTTGTAACTCTTTATTGCTATTTCAATATTTCCAGTTTAAATCATTTTAAACCCTTCCCTTTTTCACCTCACTTTCAATGCATATCACTTTCTCTCCAGCCCCTTAAATGCATCACATTTATATTCTGAAGGCCTAGAAAGAGTGACCCACTTTTCTAGGTCACATAGCATCTCAATACTAATTCTCATGTGGTGTCTGGAATACTGTGTCACTTGTTCACAACATTATGAGAATATTGTGGTTGATTCATTCTTTCAAACCCAGTGGAGCCTATTTTGGATTTATTGAACCAGACCATAACATGGTTTTTTAGATCCGCATTGAGCTTTAATGGGAGGCATCCGTGTCAGCATTCTAATGGATTACCCGAAAAGCATCTTCAAAATAGATTACAGTATGACATAATGGGACCTTAAAGTTGGTTTAATGAGTTCACATTTTCATATAATCCTTGAAGGAGATGCAGGTAAACATGAACCAAATACCTCCCCTGATGTATAAAGATGGTATAATTATTAAGCAAAGCAGTGTAGCTGTTATATAACAGTACAATAAACAATATTTATACTAAGTAAGCAAGATTTTATACAAAATATTGACATTACATAATCTCCATGTCTCCTTCAATTTTAAAATCAACTCTAGCCAACGAAGAGACGCTAAAATAGGGGAGATGTGGTCCCTCCTTTTAGGCCCAGTCAGAAGTCTTGCAGCTGCATTTTGAACATCTTCCAATCGTGGTAACGAAGACTGAGGGAGACCAGAATAAAGAGAGTTGCGATAATCTAATTGTGATGTTACAAGAGGATGAATCACAACTTCTAAAGCTTTACTTGAAAGGAGATGCTTCAACTTTGCAATAGATCTTAAATGGAAAAGGCTTCCTCTAATAACAGCACTAATTTGTTTATCAAAAAATAGTGGAGTCAAAGACCACTCCAAGATTTTTTATTTATTTGTGTACATTTGTTGAAAGAGGACCTAACTGGGCTTTCAGAGCAGGAGAGGAATTTGCAGGACAACCTAGAATTAAATCCTCTTGTTTTTTCCATTTACCTGCAAAAACTATTTGCCATCCACCTCTTGATATAATTTACACATTTCAATAACACATCAGTTGAACCAGTGGTGTCCAGCCTTACTGGTATGTAAAACTGGGAATCGTCTGCATAAATGTTGTATTTCTGAAAATGAGGTCCAAGGGAAGTATATAAAGGGAAAACAATAAAGGTCCCAAAATGGATCCCTGGGGCACACCACACAAAACAGGTGCAGATGATGAGTTCTGCAGTTCCCTAAATCTACAGAAAAAGTCCTATTTGTAATAAGCCATTGTAATACAGTTCCTTTGACACCTATACCATACATTCTAGTCGTTCAATAAGAATGTTATGGTCATGGTATCAAATGCCGCACTCAGGTCCAACTCCAGATGAACAAACATGCTCCTCCTAAACGTTCATAACTCTAAACTTTTTGCTTTTCTTCCCTATTGTAATGTATATCAGAGAGAAACAGCTTCTCAAACAAGAAAAAAACTGCAATATTTCATAAAAATTAAGAATTGTCGGTTTTGATTTCATGGTGACTTTAACTGTGATTTTGTTGCTTGTGTAAGGATAAATGTTCCATTCATTGGGAATAGATATCTTTCATCTTAGAATTATTAATTTCCCTGATGACTCTATATTTAGCAGTTTATGTATTTGTTAGTTTGTTCTTTCTACCCTCAGTCCATACTGCTGCACTTTGTTAGTCATTTGATACATAATTCATATATGCAACATGTATATGTGTTGAAGCAAGTCAATTGAATTTCCTGGCTCAAGGGCAAAGGCTCAGCAGACTTTCTTCTGTGCTGAATCCAGGCAAATTCATTTCTGTGATGGCAGTAAAAGTAAATAAACAGATGGATGTTAGTGGTGATCGTGAGTGGAGTAGTAACAAGGGGAGAGGGGCCTTCACAGTTGGTTATTGAGTAAGGAGAAGTTGTCAAGAGGGCTGTAGGGCAATAATGTGCAATGACTTTCTATATATTTTACCAAAAGTCTAAGCCAGCTTCCTGTTATTGCCCCCAAAAGGAACATTTGGACCCTGGCCCAGTTTCTAAAAAACAAACAGAGCAAAAATAAATAAATAGGGTTACATGTAGTTCAAGTTTGTTGGAATGCAATACATGCACTTAAGAATTTTTGTGACTGGTGTGCGAAAACACCTCATCTCATCTCGACAGTAATTTACATTCAAAAAAGAGCTCAGTTCATCAGTATATGAAATACACAATCAACATAACTCTGATAGGCCAATCTGCTACATTACAGCAACTGTTGAAAGGTTCATAAGCAATGTAGCATTTCTCTTGTTGCTTTTACAAACATTGAACATGTTACTTCATGGTTATTTTAATAAAGTATTGGGGCAAAGCTGGAAGTGTCAGTTCATGAAATGGAGAGATGCTGGGCTGACCTCTGACCTGTCACTACAAGATTACTCCACATTGCTTTAGAATAGATCTACTAAATTACAAATAACTGAATATACTTATTCATGCCATGTAAACAGGCATTCAGAAAAAGTGTTTATAAATAGTATATGAATAAATACAAATAATAATAAAATATTCATATAGAATAATTGTAACCAAAGTTAAAATGCATTATTATATTCACAGATTCCTTGTTAAACCTGAAATAGTTTTGTCATGTTTTAATACAATGACTTTCTAAAGGTATATTATAATGTATTATAAATGCGGTTACAATTATTCATGAGACCATACAATGCATTATAAGGTGCATAATTAATGCATTAAAAATACTTTTATAATACATTATACATAAAGGCTTTAAGTAAAGTGTTACCGAATATTACATTTTCAATGTATTTTTTAATTCTTTAATTTAAATTGTTAAAAGAAGTACTTACTAAAGTTTAATCAGGCATGTATTTTACCTTGCCTTCCTCTGAAATCAAATAACTGTGATTTCTTGTCAATAGGAGGAGAATTACAATAATATAAATGAAGTTCCCATTGTCTAACCAAAGGGACCACTAATCGACGTGAACTGATGACGTTCTCCTGAAATTTTCAGTTGTATTGACAATAACATTAAAGATGAATTTGGAAAATGAGTGAATGCAGCTAATTTGTCTTTTTTTTTTTTTTTTTTTTTGCTTAAATTTTTTTAACATGTTGGCACTTAATGAAAAAAAAATATTCTATGGTATGAAATATTTAGAAACAGAAAACAATTTCATACTTGTCAACAAAATTGTCTTAGTTGTCTGTACTATAGAAGGAAAAATAGTTTCACATCCATGAAGGTAGTTTTCTCCTCCATTGCTCATGAAAAATCTCTGGAGATCGCTTAAATGTTTTCACTTTATCTTTTGCAGTGGCAGTGGGCTTGTGTCGTTTTTATTAAGTGACATTAACAAGACCTACTTTTACAAGATTATAGCAAATATAGTTTTTATGTGCTGTTCCATTTTTTGTGTTTGTCTTTACCTGCAGAGATGGATACATACCGGATAATAGTGCACTTTAAGACAGTTGTCGTCTTGTATCTTATCATTTAATTGAAATAAAACTTTGATTGACCATTTTGTTGCGGCACTCCAATCTAATTTAGAAGGAGTACACATTAGAAACTGTTATGTTTGTATAATATACACTGTATTGTCAAAAGTATTGAGACACCCCTCCTAATCAATTAATTCAGGTGTTCCAATCACTTCCATGGCCACAGATGTATAAAATCAAACAAGCAAGCAATTCAAGTGAATTCAAATAAGTCCATTTGTGAAATTTCCTCACTGCTAAGTATTCCACGATCAAGTGGTATTATAACTATAGCAATTGGGAACAACAGCAACTCAGCCACGAAGTGGTAGGCCACGTAAAATCACAGAACGGGGTCAGCGCGTGCTGAGGCGCACAGTGAGCAGAAGTTGGCAACTTTCTGCAGAGTCAATAGCTACAGACCTCCAAACTTTGTGTGGGCTTCAGATTAGCTCAAGAACAATGTGTAGAGAGCTTCATGGAATGGGTTTCTATGGCTGAGCTGCTGCATCCAAGCCTTACATCACCAACTGCAATGCAAAGCGTCGGATGCAGTGGTGTAAAGCATGCTGCCACTGGACTCTAGAGCAGTGGAGACGTGTTCTCTGGAGTGATGAATCGCGCTTCTCTGTCTGGCAGTCCGATGGATGAGTCTGGGTTTGGCCGTTGCCAGGAGAACGGTACTTGCCTGACTGCATTGTGCCAAGTGTAAAGTTTGGTAGAGGGGGGATTTTGTTGTGGGGTTGTTTTTCGGGGGTTGGGCTTGGCCCCTTAGTTCCAGTGAAAAGAACTCTTAATGCTTCAGCATACCAAGACATTTTGGACAATTTCATGCTCCCAACTTTGTAGGAACAGTTTGGGGATGCCCCTTCCTGTTCCAGCATGACTGCACACCAGTGCACCAAACAAGGTCCATAAAGACATGGATGAGCGAGTTTGGTGTGGAGGAACTTGACTGGCCTGCACAGAGTCTTGACCTCAACCCGATAGAACACCTTTGGGATAAATTAGAGCAGAGACTGCGAGCCAGGCCTTCTCGTCCAACATCAGTGCCTGACCTCACAAATGCGCTTCTAGAAGATTGGTAATAAATACACTCCTAAACCTTGTGGAATGGCTTCCCGGAACATTTGAAGCTGTTATAGCTGCAAAGGGTAGGCCAACTCCATATTAAACCCTACGGATTAAGAATGGGATGTCATTAAAGTTCATGTCCATGTAAAGGCAGACGTCCCAAAATTTTGGCAATATAGTGTACATGATTGAGGTGTACTGTATTTCTGCTCAAGGGTCGAAGATTACGTTTTTCATTTTAATATATTACTGGAAGATTTTCTGGGTGGGGTAATTTCCATTCTAAAGCCTTAATGCATTTTAATGAAGCCTGGATGAATTGAATTAGACCTGATCTGTGAGGTAATGACAGCATCCATATGTTACATCTTGTTTTATGCAGCCCGTTCTCCAACTCTAAGTGTCACTTAGTGTTTATGCTATGTATGATAGTTTTGGAACGGGACGGTAAGTAGCTTATGTCAAACCAACCATGACTTTTCAGTTGGAACTCTGTTGAAACTTGAAACTCTTTGACGGAAGCTTGACCTTTGTTATGAATGATAAACGCGGGGAATATGAATCAATATCTATGTGATCACATTTATGAGACATTTATTGTTGAATACTTTAATATAGGAGCTTTAGTTTCCATTCTATGCGCTTATATCTCTTAGCTTTTTAAGTCTCATTAAGAATGTAAGAAGTCGCTCTCATTAAAAATGGAAGAAGCCAAGATAAGGCCACTGTTTGTGAAGTTTGTGTGCTCGCGTTCTGTAGACAATAGTTGTGTGAAGACTGTAGCATAGGTTTATCATTTCCCTTGCAGTACCAGCAAGCCCTTCGATGCCATCTCAAGGTCATTTGTGGAGCTGCTGTCGAACTAAATTCTTCATGCCAACACAGCTTCAGTTGCTAATTAAACAGATAAAAGCTAAATATTTAATGCATCAATGTGTTGTTTCCTTTATAGGTTCTCAGAAGACAAAATAAACTTCAAATGAAACAACAACTAAAGTAATTATCATTGACATTCATTCACACTTATCTTTTCTTTTTTTCTTTCACAACCTATTAGGCAGTACATGTTTATCCTTTGAGACGGTGTTAATGATCTTATTTTTAATGAGTAAGAATACAACATAATAGAAAATGTATGAACATTAGACCTTTGGGCAATGCAGCCACAGTCTATTGAGAATAAAAGAGGGATGATGTAATTCTGCCACTTTCAAAAGCAAGAAAATACAGCATCAAATTCTCACATTGCTATGTCTCTGATACCGATATCAGTCATTCTGTAATATGATAAAATGAGTTTGGTCATTATGTGTGCCCAGACCTTGTAGTGTTCAACAGGAGGTAAAGTAGTCCCAGCAACTGAACTGCCATTTAGCATAAGTTTTTCAACCAAAGCAGCTTATTATAAATAACTGTAGTAAGTAACTGAATAACTTATAAGTAATTGAGCTGGTTGCCCTGTACCTTTCATTCCAAACAGTTATGGACTCAATGTTCTGATCTATGATAAAAAAAAAGGGATGCTATGAATACAGAGCAGTCTTACATAACAGGCCCTATCATACACCTGGCGTGACACAAGTGGTTTTTGCTAGTTTCAGCCCGACGCATTTATAATTTTTTCATCCAGCGTCATGTTGTTTAAATAGAAAATGCACTCGCGCCTGTATCTATTCTCCCATGGTGGTCTGAAAACTAGGTGTGTTCAGGCGCACTGTTGGCATGTTGCTATTTTGAGGCAACCGAAAATGAATGTGCCATTGACCAAAAAAAAAACCTGGTCTAAAGTCAATAGTGCAGTATTTTGCGTTATTTATAGGGCGTGTTAGTAATTTGCACCTATATGTGGGTGCACAATGCGCACACACTCTGCTTGTTACACACACAGGGACTCGCAGCAGCACACAAACATTTTTAAATATAAAAAATAAAAGGATTCCTCTCTGGAGAACCGTTCAGTCTTTCCGCTCTCAATTTTCGCCATGTAAATATTGAATCTGCCATGGTGCAAATGAAACTGGCTTTTAAAGGGAATGGGAGATGAGACTCCCATTTTGGTTTATTGCACGTTATGCCCAAAACACACCCATGACACCACGCCAACTGCTTCTAATCTGAAGGTTGCTGGTGCGATTCTCAAAACTGACTGAGGTAGGCACCTTGAGCAAACCACCTAACCCCCTCAAGCACAGTAAAAGTGTGTATACAGTGCTTTGCGGAAAGCCTGATGTTTTCTGATGTCATTGTGAAAAGGGCCTATTGCTATTGCAAATGGCTGCCCACTGCTCTGGGTGTGCGTGTCCACAGTTTGCAATGCTCACTCACTGCTACTAATGTGTGTGCACTAACTTGGATAGATTAAATGCATAGGACAAATTCTGAGTATGGGTTACAATACTTGGCCTTCATGTCATGTCACCTTATTTCACATTTAAGGTAATATAATCGAATACTTTTTGATTACATTGATTTAAACGGGATAATCGAGTACAATATTTTTATATAAAAATACAAACAGAAAGAAAATATATTCTATTCTTTTATTATCAACAACATGAAGTGCATTAAATACTACATTACATCAGTGTTTCCCAGTCTGGGGTTTGTGAGTCACATGACTAGTGGCTGGACTATGTGTGCAGTTTCACAAACCTGGAAGACCTTCTGCATGTATAAGCAGTGGGATTTATTTTAGAAATGAACATTTAAAAGATAAAAAAAGAAATGATAGAATCAATTAATCATGAATAATTTTCTGAATAGCATGTAATCAATAAAGTAACTGTAGTCTGATTATGAGTGTTTAAACATTTAATATAATCTAATATTTGGAATCTGATTACATAATCCAGTTTGTAATCAGTTACTAGCCTACCCACTGCATGGGTGCAGCATAAAGAAGAACATGTTGAGCATGAATTTGGGAGTGTTGTAACATAAGGTGAGTTGTAACTCTATTATATTATACATAATGACCTGGTCTCAAAATTTCAAATTGTATGCAATTTATAGCAGATAAATATATGGGAATATTATATCGAATTTGTAAAATACACAGAGCTGGAAAAAAACTAAAAAAAAAACAGCACTCCTGTTTTCTTATAAACCTCAAGAAACGAACAGCAGAAATGTGTGCATTATGTCTCTGTCTGCTAATAGTGATACATTACTGATCTATTTTTAACTCCACCCTACACCACTCTCTCTGACACACCTGCCAGATCTCTAAAGGAGGGAAAGCATTCTGGAGCAGATCGGCTGTACCACTCCAGCCGTTCGATGGCTGCAGGGCAGCGCGCCCATCTCAGATCTTATCATCCCTATAGACCGAAAAAATTTGTGTTTTTTTCCCCTCCGCGTGTTTTGGCAAGACACACGCAAGTAAAGGGGGACTCCATCTTTAAGACGCTTATAAATCTGTCCGGGTGCATTCGGAAAGGACTTTAAATGCAACACACCCTTGGGCGCGCGGCGGAGAACGCCTGTTACGCACGAGGCGAGCGCGAGACGGGGGCATTTCTGAACAAATCAGTTGCATTGTTGAACTTTAAAAAAAATACGACAGTGGCTTTTGGAACGAGCATTTCACCTGATGGATCTTCAAGAAACTCTGCTGCGGTGGCAATGGGGCTGTCACGTGCCAACGGGACCGAGAAGAGATAACTGGAGCAACTGAAAAATTCATTGTTTTTCTCCAGAATTAGTGTGCTCAGCATACTACATATGATACCAACGATAACTATAACTCCAACCGAGAAAATTTCACTACACTGCAGGCATTATAAGCGCCCTGACACTTTGCGAATTACAAAACACAGTCTTTGAGGAGGTGAGTGGATTTCATATGGTGTCGATGTCTTTAAAATGCCCAGACAGCCGTATTTAGAGGACGAAGAAAAATCTGGTTATATGGCACCTGTTGTGAAAGGAATAAGTCGTAGATGGATATTCACGGTCCGTTCTTTATCGAATGTGAATGTTCAAAGGAATTTAGCATTTACAAAGTTTGGCACCAGTGTCTGGCCTTCGTTAGCCTATAAAACTTTATTACACGGCTTTTTGGAATGCTTGATTCGGATCTGCCCAATTTGCTGGATGCAACCGTTTCATAGCTTTGTGTCACTACAAGTAAAATATCAAATGTTTACAATAAAATGCCACCCATGCTAATCTGTTTAAATGGTTGTGGTGGCCCGGGCGTTCATTCACTAGCAAGGTGATATTTGAAGGACTAGTGATGTATGGCCCATGTGAGTTATGGCTTGTCACTCCAGTCTCCAGGGGCGAGGGAATAGGATGCTACAAGCCCGCACTCTGAGCTGTACGCCCGGCTGTCCGAGGGAACGAAAGCGGCAGTAATTTAGCTTGAGTTGCGCGGGGACATCAGCGTAAAATGCCTTGATATAGACATTTTTTTTTCTTCTAAACTACTGATACTATAATAAACGATAATGGGTCCGGAAAAGTATTGTTTACAATTGCCTTTGCGCGCGGTGGATGTGTCCGGTCCGACTCCAACTAATGGAGCCGAAGAAGAGAGTCACTCAGAGGATTCGCTTGATCCGTAGAGGCGTTTATAGGAAAGTCTTGTATATATATATAAAAAATCCCTTTAATGTATTAAAACCGGGTACGATGTATTCTTAAAGGGGTTTTTGCTCTTGATCAGAGGCTTTTTGGCTGGTAATGAGGCGAGTGAAGTTTTCTGTGCAGATGGTGAACTGGCACTGTGTGAAAGCTCGGTTCATCTCTGGTGTATTTGAATCATAATCGAGTGTCAGGGAGAGCTTGTTTTCACACACACCAAACAAAAAAACCTGAACCTGTAGCTTTTTGAGCTGTAATATTTGACATCTGTTGAAAGATGGTGATATTTGATATTGCAATAATAATGCTTTTTAATGCAATAATAATGATTTTTTTCTTTCTCCGACCTTGATAATTAATAATTTTTCTATGAAGTGTTTCTGTCAAGTAATTAAAAATGCTTCATGTGGTAACACTGGTGTATTTATTCAAGGCAATAAAAAATGAATCAACCCGACTACATTAGGTTTCAACGGATGTTATTTTAATGGGCTGAGCAGATAGAAAGAGATAACAGATATAGGTCACAAACTGCATACTTTTTTTAAGTGCATGACATGCCATTATCAGGATTTTATAATGCAGTTGTCATTCTAAGCATATCTTATATGCTTCTTGGTGCATTATTTTGCTTTGGTTATTTTCATTATCTCTTGAAGTTGGTGTTTCTATCCTTAAATTCACATGCATATGTTTTATGTTGAGAAAAGGTTTTTGAACTAAGGGTAAAACTGTATTTTTGACGTGGCTGTTATGGACACTGAGTGTTGACTTAAGTGCATGCAAAGGGTCCCTGGAGAAGCTCTGACATTTCTCTGATGCAACTTCACAATGTCAGATATTTTCCTCTCTCTCTCTCTCTCTTTCCCATCTTTTTAAAGACCATTCATAAGGTTACCTGGCATTATTTGCGGACTAAACATTATGTTTTCACATTTCAGTCCAAATCAGCTTCCATCTGCATTCTCAGTGACCTTGTGAAGGTCGTATAATTGTGTCTTAGATGCCATTCGGTGTCTTTGACTTTCAGTGTCTTTGACTCCCTGAACTATTCGGTACACTGAATCTCTTTTATTGCTTTGAGGACGAGTACAACAGTTGACCTTGTGAAGGTGCATTCTTGTTGTGGGTCATTATCATCACTGTGACTGTCCCATGTGTTTCTGTTTGCGGTTGTTTAATGAACTGGCTAACATGTGTCCTAGGTAGGTGTGGTGTCTGTCACCGAAATGCCAATGAACCCTCTTTAAGAGGTCCTGGAACAGAGCCAGGAGCAGATGTGCAAAACCAAAAAGCCAAGATAGCACCTGCTACTCACGACATGTGAAAACCTCACACCTTTTCCGGTACCGGCCGATGTGTCGGCCCCATGAGATCCCATGAGTTAGACCAGCTAAAAGGTGTCTGGGAAGAATCCATTAATATTGCTTCATGTGTTATTTATCATGCCAACAATGGCTGTCACTTCCTTTCAGTATCTCACTCTTTCTCTGTCTCATTTCTTTTTTAAACTATTAGATGAGCAGTCCTTGCCACACTAAAGGCTTAATTTGATGGCAGTTTCACTCGATATCAATTTGCATCAGCATTCACACACAGCCTGTGAATTAGAAATGAGTTAGATTAGGATTTAAAAAACTTTAGAATAGAATGTTTGTCAAGGTTACTCTTGCAACCTCAGAATAATGTACTTCAGAATCCGTTACCAAAGCAACAACATACAGTACAATCTGGCCTTGGTTATTTTGTAATTTGCATGCTCTAGCAAGTAAATGCCAAGAAATTGAGGGTCCTTTGAACTGACAGCATTTTCCAAATTACTTTATGTTGTTTTTCGAAAATGCATTGTTAAAATATACCATTTACTTATATTGTGCATTAATATTGAGCTTAAAGGGTTAGTTCACCCAAAAATGAAAATTCCGTCATGAATTACTCACCCTCATGTCATTTGACACCCGTAAGACCTTTGTTCATCTTCAGAACACAAATGAAGATATTTTTGTTGAAATCCAATGGCTCAGAATGGTCTCCATTGGCAGCAATGCCATTTCCTCTCTCAAGACCCATAAAAGGTACTAAAGACGTCGTTACAAAGTCCATCTCACTACAGTGGTTCTACAATCATTTTATGAAGCGACGAGAATAGTTTTTGTGCGAAAAAAAAATCTAAATAATGACTTTATTCGACAAGTTCAATATTTCTGAGTTCAACAGAAATATCTTAATTTGTTTTCCGAAGACATGAGGGTAAGTAATTAATCACAGAATTTTCCTTTTGGGTGAACTAACCCTTTAAGGTACGGTTCTGTAAGATTTTTGTTTTTGAAAGAAGTCTCCTATGCTCAACAAGACATTTATTTGATCAAAAATACAGTAAATTTGTAAAATAAAAATATATTGTGAAACAACTGTTTTCTATTTAAATATGTGACCCTGGACCACAAACCAGTCATAAGTCGCACAGGTATATTTGTGGCAATAGCCATCAATACATTGTATGGGTCAAAGTTATAGATTTTTATCTTTTATGCCAAAAATCATTAGGATATTAAGATGATTCATGATTCATTTTATGCATCCTTGCTGAATGAAATTATCGATTACTGATTCCAAACTTTTGAATGTTGCTATCCACTACACAGGTCAAGTTTTAAAAGTCAACCAAACGACTCATCAGTGGCTTTTTTAAATATTCATGTGTAGCTGCCCTTAGCTGAGCCTAGTATCAATCAAACTGCGCCCAAAGCTGCCTTTAGCTAAAGCCTTGTTAATATCTATGGTAATTACAGTAGCACAGAACCCAATTGTACAGCTAGGGTTCGTCCTTGGTGAGCATCACCACAAATTAGCTGCTTCGACTCCTCGTAATTTACTCTCAATTTACATGGAACTCTCTTGACAGAGGCTCTGTGTGTCTCAGAGGATTCCTTGTTATAACTTTAGAAAAGCGCAAGCTTTGTGCATTCTGGTGTTTTAGATGTGTCAATAGATTTACAAAAGGGACAGTGCTTCATTTTAACAGCATCACAGGGCCTGAAATTATTAAAACAGACCAAATACTCGAGACACGTTCAAGCCTTTGCTCGATGTGCTGACAGTGAATCAAAACACTCAATCATGTGGAAAATTTTTCATCTTTTGGCAGGCTGCTAGAAAAAAAATCCACAGTTTTAGTCTATAAACAATTGTGCCACTAAATTATATGGGCAACTTATCTACCTTGGTACTGTCATTGTTTTACTAAATAAAAGCCCCGTTGTGCTCACAGGGGGAAAAAATCAAATGAGTCCTCAGACACACATTTACAGTGTGGGCCAAAGAGATCACTAGAAAAAACCCTTCAATTCAATACAAATATATATTAATTAAAAATGATCAACACAATAATTGAAGTGAAAAAATATTGAAATAAATATTGATGTAAATCAGGGCTCAAAAAAGTCTTGGGTATATTGTATACTTATTTCAGTTTAATTTTTAACTGTAAATTTATGTACAATCTGTAAAATGTCAAAATGTTGCTATCATATTTTTTATAGTAAAGTTCTGGCAAAGTTCTGATGGTAAAAAAATGCTTGATGAAGGAGAATATCTAAACACAACGTCTTTATTAAATCTACGGGAGAATAAGGCACAACCACTTTACATCGACGAGACAGAACAAACAATGGAACAGAACAAGGTGTATACAGACTAAACGATGGAACTAATGAGTTAATTAATCAACAACAGGTGAACTGAGTGAAACAGGCACAGACATTGAAATTAGGTCAACTTAGGCCCTGTCCACACGGAGACGCGTTTAGCTGTATACGTTAAAATTTTGTATCGTATCAGCGTTTCGTCCACACGGATCTGGCGTTTTGGGAGCATGAAACCGATAATTTTTGAAACCAGGTCCCAGAGTGGATAAATCTGAAAACGACATCCTTGCGTTTTCGTGTGTACAGCCAATCTGTATAGTTTGTGAAACGGTGATGTCATCACACCACGCCCCACATGGGAAAGACTAGAAAGGGATACAACTATGGGCACTAGGCATGCGCACATCAATATTGTGTCATTTAATTATTGTATTTGCATTATTGTAAGGGTAGGTTTAGGGTGTAGGCGTTAATAAAACACACCTGGTAAGTAGCAAATTTATTTATTGTTATTTTATTCTGAGGTTTTGCCTCACTTCCTACCATTGCTGTACCCCTTCTAGCCACAACTCTTCTTCTCCGTTTTTAGTGTATTTCTGTGGCAGAATAACACTGCCACATACTGGCCTGGCATGTATACTACATCGTTTTGAGTTGTTTTCATTGCTTTCGTGTGTACACAGATATTTCTTGAAACAAGGAAAAAAAAAAAGATCTGATAGGGAAAGCTCTGGCTTTGTGTGGACGGGGCCTTAGAATGACAGAACCAAACTCAATAAACACAACATAATCCTGACAATAATGAAATAAAAAAATATATAAATATATAGAGTACCTGTCAAAATGTTTTTAAAGAAGTCTCTTATGCTCATCAAACCTGCATTTATTTGATCAAAAATACAGAAAAAAGTAATATTGTGAAATGTTATTACAATTTAAAATAATGGTTTTCTATTTGAATATACTTTAAAATGTAAGTTATTTCTGTGATGGTAAAGCTGAATTTTCATCATCATTACTCCAGTCTTCAGTGTCACATGATCCTTCGTTCTAATATGCAGATTTATTATCAATGTTGGAAACTGTTGTGCTGCTTAATATTTTTTTATAACCTGTGATACTCTTTGATGAATAAAAAGTTAAAAAGAACATTTATTTAAAATAGAAATATTTTCTAACAATATATACTACAGTTTAATATTTGGGGTCAGTAATTTTTTTTTCTTTTTCTTTTTCTTCAGGATATGTTAAATTGAACATGTAAGTGATAGTAAAGATTTGTATTGTTAGAAAAGATTTCTATTTTGAATAAATGCCGTTCTTTTCACCTTTTTATTCATCAGTGAATCCTGAAAAAAGTTATTAAATTATAAAATATTAAGCAGCACAACAGTTTCCAACATAAGAACTGAGTATTGAATCAGCATATCAGAATGATTTCTGAAGGATCGTGTGACACTGAAGAGGGAGTAATGATGCTGAAAATTCAGCTTTGCATCACAGAAATAAAACATATTTTAAATCATATTAAATTGTAATAATATTTCACAATAATAATTTTTTTTCTGTATTTAATAAATAATAATAAATAATATTTAATAAATAAATGCAGGTTTGATGAGCATAAGAGACTAAAAATATTCAAAATAGTAAATCTGTGAAATTTACAACAAAAAGGCTGCTTTACCATCAGAATTTTGCTATCTTTACCATAAAAATATGGTAGCATCACTTTTATGTTTTATATGTTCCTAAATTTACAGTTAAAAATGTATTTCATATATAATATTTTATATATAAGTGCAATATACTAAATCGCTAAAATCTGTTACCTAAATCTGTTATCTATACTTTTATAATACACTGACAACCACTATAAAAAACACAGGTGGTAAATAGAAATTGAATTAATCAAAGTTCATCACAAGTAGCTTTTTTTCACAAGCTGACAAGTGTGTGTAACATGGGCATTTCTGTATTTGAATGTTATCCTTAAAAATGAACTTGATTGAACATACTCATAGTGTTACATTTATGCTCCCTTCACACCACTGTGTATTATACACTAAGGAACCTGTTCGCCTGCGCTCCATCATTCATTCTAGGTCTAGTCACTTTCTTTCAGCAACAGACATAAGATCATTACTCACTTTTGGAGGCTTCGTTGAGGCTGCAGGCACAGTGGTTGCGTGTTCATCGATTCATCTCAGTTGTTTGTTGTTCCTTTGAAGGGTGAAGATGCCTTTTCACCATGTGAGAGCAGGACTGCTCTACACAGACAACTTCCTGAGCACCTCTCTCTCTGAAACCAGTGAAGAACAGCTTGCCAACATCTCCACAGAAGAGCTTGGTGGTGAGTGTGTGTGTTTTGTTTGGATGGCTGCTATTTGTCTCAATTCTGAATGTCTTTTTTTTTATTATTTTATTAAACACGCAAGGAAAATCTTGTCAATAGTTTTGTGTAAAACACCTAAGTGTAGGTTGTTTTGTAAAGACCATTCTGCATATTTATAGCATTCATTTTGGCTATGACACATGGAAGAACCAAATGTCATTTTGGCATCAGTGATGTCATATCTTGGCACGAGGCATCTGGTACATTTTTTAATCCTAAATGTGAAAAATGAGATTTCCGTTTCAGCAGAGGGGAAGAGTATAACTTAAAGAAGATTAGAACGTTCACTCTAAAAAATGCTGGGTTAAAAACAACCCAAGTTGGGTTGAAAATGGACTAACCCAGTGACTGGGTTGTTTTAACCCAGCGATTGGGTTGTTTTAAGCAAACATTTAACCCAACCGCTGGGTTAAAACAACACATTTACTGGGTTAAAAAAACAATTGCATTTTTAAAGTGTTGCTTTTTCTACACACAAACCTGTAGAATGACTTTATAAGGATAAAAAATATGTATTCCACAGAATAATAACTGCATATTGATTCTGAAACATCAAGAGGGTAAATAGGCCTACATCATGATTTTTTTTAAATAAACTTTTTCTGATAAACTACTTCCTCACTGTTTTTTAATGTGGTCATTCAGTGCTACTTAATAAAGCTAACCAAATGAACGCCAGGGTTCATGCCTTCTGATAAATATTACAAACCCATTACAGTCCACTATTACTTCCCCACTATAGTCCAATGCAACTGTAAGTTTCACTTCCTCATCTGTCTTGCCGGTCATGTGTTAAGGCACTGCCTTAGGGCACACAAGAAGAAAATCGATGGTCTGACTGGTGGGTTTGAGGGTGTTGACAATACAGTGGTTGATTTAGAGATTTTTGAATTGTGAAACTCTCAGATGGAATTAAAGCCTCCTTTGAAAATGGTTTTTTTGACAGACCAGGAATTGAAGGATGTCCACAATGGGAGGTTTCACATTTTGTACATTCATAAGATGAGGGGTAAGAAGTGTAAGTGGTAGTTCAGATGAGGTCTGCATTTGCAAAAAGAAAAACACTTAAGGGAGACAATGAGGAACATGTTAAATAATGAGCCACTGCCTGGATCAACTCATCAGTTAACTCATATTGAATGAAACCTAGAACCTTTGGACATTTGTCTAAATCTGGTACTAAGTTAAGCATAGCGTCAGTTCTGGCAGGTCATGTCAGTCAAGCTCCCATCAGCTGTCTGTCAGCTGATCACGTCTACCTAAAGGAATACGACGTGTATCCCCACATACATATATAAAGCTCCTCAGTACTATCAGCAGCTATCGCGTTTCTCCAGAGCTCATTTACCCTCCTCCATCCCCAGCTTCTCTTCTCGTCCAGTCAGGATTTGGTATTCTGATTCCCCTTGAATTAGACTACATTCCTGAATTATTTTGTATATTAAATATTGACATTAATGCAAGCAGACGGCAGTATCTGCAATTCATTATGTTGGTTCTGTTCTGTTTACCCTAGGGAGGTTATTGCTGCTCTAGGCTGCATGGATGCGCAGGGAGTTCTTGCCCAGAAAAGAACCATACCACCAATCCAAACTGTATACTTATTGCCAGTAATCTTTGGCGATAGTGGTCCTGACAGAAAATATGTTAAATGTCATGAATTCATAGACAAATAGCCTTGTAGGAAAGAGTGGAGAGGACTGGGTTTTGCTAATAGCAGAGGAATTAACCTACATGTGTTTGGGGTCCCAGAGACATGAGGTATGTTTAAAAATACCAATTGTAAAATAATAGGTTTTAAATGTAACCTCTTAATATTCCTTAATTCCAATTTTTTGATGTACTTTTCAGAAAAGTCTTCATTGTCAGGGTTATGTTTAGTTCTGTTCAGTTTCACTGTTGCTGTGTTCGAAATCGCCCCCTATACCCTCATTCACTATTCCCTACATTACTCCATTAATCTTGAAGGAGTGAATGAAAACAAGTGAGTGAATTCGGACGGACACTGAGTGCACTGGAAGGGCTGACGCTTTTGCATAGTTTCTGCTTGCTGTTCATGTCACATCTGTTCTGTGTCTGGCGCTCTGTGGGACTTTTATGTTGAAGTTTATGTGTGCCTAGATTCTGTGTTCTTTTCTGTGTCCTGTTCCTGTGGTATTTCGTAGTTCTTTGTAGTTTTTCATCTTGATTAGTTTTCCCCAGGTTTTGCTTATTAGCCACTCCCCCTTGTTATCTTGTTAACCTTGTTCTTCTTGTGTATATATACCCCAGTGCTTCAGTTGTTCTCTGTCAGTCGTTGTTTAGATGTTTGTGTTTGCAGATGTATTATGTTCCCTGTTCTCTGTGGTTTTTATAATTTGTTTTGTTCCTGAGTCCTGTTTTGATTGTTTTTTTTTATTATTATTAAATTCTCCCTGCATTTGGATCCTGCATCTTTGCCTGCTATTTCTTGTTTCCTGACAGTTTAATTATCATTTAAAACTAAATGAAAAGATTTACCTTGAACTCTGCCATCACACTAGCATGTGTAACCCTTAATTAAACAATTTAACCAATTAAAAAGGAATTTATGGGTATTTTCTAGCTGTTGAGCATACATCGGTTGTACACTCTTTATTGCTGTGCATTGTGGGATTGAATAAGTGCACTCAATAATGTCCACTATCGTTTCGGACATCACTACAAATGGCTGTCCCTTCAAATATTTAAGAGTTTAAGATATTTAAAATCTATTTAAGAGTATAGGGGGCGATTTTGGTTTAATTTTGTCTGTTCCTGTTTTGCCTTAGTTCTGTTTGCTTAGTTACTGATTATGTTCACCTGTTGAATAGTTTCCTTTGTTTATTGTTCCGTGTTGTCTTAGGTACAACAGTGTACTAAAAGCAGACGTCAGCATTGTCTGAATGATCCCCATTCACACAGATCTGCGAAAATGACTAAAAAGGCTGAATTATGCATGCCAGGCCAATAGTTGGCGATGTCATTTTGTCAAAAAACACCCTGCAAACACACGTAATACACATGCATGAACATGTAATACGCATGTGCATGACTTCACCGCTTTCACAAATTTACGTTTTTGTTGTTTACATGGAGACGGTAAAGGCATCATATTCAAAACTTTTGAACTTTGAAACCCATTTTCGAAAGCTTGCGTTTTCAGGCTCACAAAATGAATGGCCAAAAAGCATAAAAAGTGTAAACATACTCACAATTTATCGTGGTTGTTTTCTAAATCTCCAGTGTTCTGCTGCGTTTCCTAAATAGTGTTATTAAAGTCTGCTGGTTTGATTATCTCCTTCATTGTGCGCATCATTACAGCCATGCCTGACACGTTGTTTAGTAATGTTTTTTTGGTTTTTTTTTATTTCAACTTGACCCTAGCAAAAATTCCTTATAGAAAAATACAGTTGGAGGACTGCATGGTGGTCCTGGCATGGTGAACCGCAGGTATGATTTTATCAGTCAAAGGAGAGACATAAATATAGAAAATTAAAAGATGGAAAAAACATTTATGAAACTAAAACTTCCAGTAGGTGGCGACAAATCATTGTCTCAACAAGTGAGTCATTCAATTATTCAGTCAAATGATTCCTTCAAAACACGGACTAATTCCATTGATCAGAGATGTGTGTTGGCTCTACTGTGGAGTTGTTGCGAGCAAAAAAAGGTTATAAGTCTAAAATAAAAGTCACCTAACATCAACTTCTTGTTTATTGAACTGTTGTATAAAATCAATAGGCTATCACATTTGCAATCGTGCTGATATTCAGGAAAACAGCACACTATATCCTGTAAATATTAAAAACAAGAACTCATACGGAGACATTTTGCCCCTATATCTTGATTTTTTGGGGGCATTTTAATTAATTTTGGCATTTTTGCGCTAAGCCCCCATTAATTTCCGTGATGGCGGGGGGTGAGGCTCTTTTTTGAATGCAAGCATACGGAGGCCCCTTCTGTTGCAAGGCCTGTTTCAAAAGAAACAAATGAAACATAGCAAAGGCCACTACTGTGAGGCTTAAGGATATTTTATCTAAAGCAGTGAAAAAACATACAGGGTGAAATGCAGGAAGTGCTCAGTTCAGCATATTACAAGGTACACAGCACCTCTGCCTCTTTATCCCAGAATAACACCAAGATGGGTCTTTAAGACGGCAGAAAAAAGTGTAATACTCCTCAGAAATGATCTGAGATACGCGTGGTATTTTTGTTGTTGCCATTTGCGACTTGGTGTGGGTTACTTAACCCGAGCCGAACTGAAAAACCAGCACTGATGCCCTTTGAAACGGTGGATAAACATTCAGTCACAGCACACTAAATATGCGCCTTTGAAAACAGAATGAGCTGAATTTAGTATGTCTGCTGTTTGTGCGATAGGACTGTGTTACTGCTGAGAAAAGCATGCATTATATAATACATACAGTCTAATGCTCACTGATGACATGCACACATTCAGTTGATTCACTTGAATTATGAACGTCAATTGAGTTATTTGTGTTTACTGTTTTGCAAATTTTTTATACATTTCAGTTTGGTCTATATTCTCTATTTCTCTCTGCAGAGATTCGTGAGGCATTCCGAGTTCTAGACAGGGATGGGAATGGATTCATCTCAAAGCAGGAGCTGGGTATGGCCATGCGCTCTCTGGGGTACATGCCCAGTGAGGTGGAGCTGGCTATTATCATGCAGAGACTGGATATGGACGGTGAGTCACTCTTTTTCTACATCTCTCTTATTCTCTGGTTCATTTTGAGCTAGCACCATTCACACAAACAAAGGAGCGTCTGCCTCTGATCATCTGTAAAAACAGCTTAACAGTCTGTCACAGACCCCTTCCAATCCTTGCACTGAAGAGATATATGACCTCCTGAACAGTTAATGCTGAAGCGATCATAGGATTGAAGAATTTATCCAGCACAGGGGGTTGTAAATAGATGAATTCTGTGAGATGAATTCTAAGAAACCTTCGTCACACTATGTGTGTGTGTGTGTGTCCAGCGCCGGGGGTCCCTCAAGGTCAGACCAGTTGACTGAATGCTTAGAGAATATGCATTGATTTAGCTCATCATTCAGCTCATCATTCAGCTCATCAGAGGTTGTTGCTGTTCTTAATCTGCACATTTTTGTGCAAGTAGGGCGTATAATGAAACTCACACTATGAAGTGGTCTGGGAAGGTCTTTTACACCTCATAATATGAATTTTTATTATATTTTATTATATGACTGAGGTTGCCATCTTCAGTGAGGCAAAATAAGGGACACCCATACACAGGACCTCAAGCTCAACAATAAACCATGAGAAAACATGAGATCAAGTTTGTGAACTCGCAACAGAACACATTTTACATTTGATTATTTTATTTGGTGTGTCTTAAAGGGATAGTTCACCCAAAAATTACAATTCTGTCATAATTTACTCACCCTCAAGTTCCAAACCTGTATAAAGTTCTTTGTTCTGTTGAACACAAAGGAAGATATTTTGAAGGAAGTTTGTAACCAGGCTGCTTTAGAGCACCATTGACTTCCATAGTAAAAAATACTATGGAAATCAGTGGTGCCTGGGAACTGTTAAATTTCCCTCATTCTTCACAATGTAAGGCCCGCCCAATCATCCCAACGACGGCTTCCGACAGGCGGGTGAAGGTTTCTGCGTGTTCGGTCTTCAGCGGGGCATTTAATTCCAATTTACTCCATTTTATCATGACTTCAAATTTAAGTTAGAATGCCGATTGGTTATATTGTCATTTGTATAATAGTTTAACTAAACATTTGATTATTCTGTTTAACTCTTTGTTGAAATTATACCTGTTCATCCGGATCCCAGTGCGGAGTCTCGCACTGGCCGGGTTTACGATCTCTTTATCACAAACTCGTCAGTCTTGGTCATTAGACAGAGGCGATTAACTGATATCCTAGGCGGCCGTGCTCCAGGTTGTTCATTCTAGAATATTTTATTCAGCCCCCATAGATCTGAACTCACTTAATTAATGCAAGACAATATCTAACCAGAGGCCATGAACATTACCATAGAACCAAGCGACCAACTTAACTTCCTCTAATGGTAACTTTACATAATCATGCCGTGGTTTCCCATGTACACGTAATTAGAATAATATTACAATAATCAGGAGTTAAGGCTCACCTTATTTAGATTGGTCTAACAACATTTTATTGTTCAAAACAGAAAACCCATTAGGTCTACTAGCCTCTACAGTCTAAGTATACGGAAGAGTACACTAGAAGACGCTCAGCATACGGGCTGACCTGAGTAAAGGATCATGACCTGACCCTCTTGCAACATCTCTTTAAATACTCAGACCAAGACAGAAACCTCTTTCAAATGTAAACGTGTTCACAATGGGAATTTGCATTAATCAAGTCCTGTAGTCCTGTAATTTACACCTTATTGAGGACAGGAGGTAATATGCATGAAAGATCAATTGGCAGAGGACTTTTGTGGGAATGAGACCTTTGTACCAGTCACACCAGTCGTTTCAAATGATTCCAAACATGTATAATACTGTATAGTACTTGTTCACATTAACCCATGTTGATTTTGGGTGAATTTCAACATGTGGAGAGGAGAGATGAGGGTGAGGGGGGTGAAATGTAAATTAAGGTGATTGACTTTGTGTGGCTGAGTCTCTGGTGGGGATGCCACTTTCACAAGAGAGAGTTCAAGATTCAAGAGTTTTATTTGTCACATACACAGTTATATACAGAATATACAACCGGCAGTGAAATGTAAACAGGTCCGCTCCATGGACAGTGCAAATTCACAGTTAAAAACACAAGGAGGAAAATATAATAGAAATAGAATAAAAAAGTACTTTATATATATATATATATATATAAGTACTTTTTTATAAAATAAAATAAGTGAAGTAAACTGTGCAGTGAGTAAACTGTAGACTTATAAATATGTGATTAACAAATGTATAAAGAGTATAATGTGCAAACAGGTTTATAACAGGTGTTACACAGTAACAACGAGAACAGAACAGAAAGTGCAGTGCAATGTCAGTATATCGATGTTTATCCTGAAGTGAAGTCACGTGATGTTAAGTGACTGAGTTCAGGAGTCTGATGGCCTGGGGGAAGAAGCTCCTCCTGAGTCTCTCAGTTTTGGCCATCAGGCTTCGGAAGCGCTTACCAGATGGCAGCAGCGTGAAATGAGGGTTTGCAAGGTGATTAGAGTCCTTGATGATCTTAGTAGCTCTACCTTTGCAGCGTTTGGTGTAGACGTCCTGCAGAGACGGGAGAGCTGACCCTGAGATATGCTTGTATAAGCGCACGACTCTTTGCAGGGCTTTGCAGTCATGACTGGTGCTGTTCCCATACCACGAGTTAATACACTTTCTATCGTCCCTAAATAGAAAGTTTTCAGGATAGCTGGTGAAACCCTGAATTTCCTCAGCTGGCGCAGATGGTACAGTCTTTGCCTGGCTTTTTTCACCTGTGTCTGAATGTGAGCAGTCCAGGTCAGGTCCTCGGAGATGTTTACACCCAGGTACTTGAAGCTGCTCACTCTCTCTACTGGTGACCCGCTGATCATGAGGGGGGAGTATGTCCGTTGCTGTCTCTTCCTGAAGTCCACAATCATTTCTTTGGTCTTGCCAACATTCAGAGAGAGACAGTTGTCCTGGCACCATAATGTTAGATGCTCCACCTCGTCCAAGTATGCCGTCTCATTGTTGTTGGATATGAGGCCCAGGACAACAGTATCATCAGCAAATTTGATGATAGAGGTGGAGCTGTGTGTGGACAAACAGTCATGCGTGTAGAGAGAGTAGAGCAGGGGACTCAGGACACAGCCCTGTGGAGCTCCCACACTGATGGAGATGGAGGAGGAGGTGGACTGGCCTATTCTCACCACCTGAGGCCTGCCAGTGAGGAAGTCCTCAATCCAGTGGCAGAGAGAAAGATTCAGGCCGAGATCCAGTTTGGCGGTTAGCTTAATGGGAACTATGGTGTTAAAGGCTGAGCTATAGTCATTAAATAGCAGCCTTACGTAGTTCCCACTTTTGCTGTCGATGTGAGTGAGGGAGGAGTGGAGGACATGAGAGATGGCATCTTCAGTCGATCTATTGAGACGAACTGAAGAGGGTCCAAAGTGTCAGGAATGAAGGCGCAAATGGTGTTTTTAATGAGTCTCACAAAGACCTTCATGACTATAGATGTGAGAGCCACTGGACGATAGTCATTTAGGCAAGAGGATTTACTGTTCTTAGGGACAGGGATGATGGTGGATTTTTTGAAGGAGGTGGGGACCACAGATGTAGCGAGGGACTCATTAAAGATAGATGTAAACAACCCGGCGAGCTGATCAGCACAGGACCGCAGAACACGGCCTGAAATACCATCTGACGCAGCAGCTTTCCTGACGTCCACACGCTTGAGTGCCCTCCGAACTTCATCCTCCGAGACAGAGATCCCGTGGTTGTTGCTGCTCTGAGTAATTCCCTCTGACGCGCCACTTGGCGGAGTCACGTTGCCGCGGTTACAGTCAAAGCGAGCGTAGAAAGAGTTTAACTCATTCACAAGCAACGGATCAGCGCTCACCTCTGCTGAGGATTTAGAACCAAAAGAGCAGATAAACCTCAGACCCTGCCACATGCGCCACGAGTCGTTGAGTTGGAAATGAGACTCCACTCGATCCTTATAACGGAGCTTTGCGGCTTTAACTGCGCGTCGGAGAGCATAGCAGGACGTTCTGTATTCAGTCATGTTCCCCGATAGGAGACCGGTGTTGTAAGCGGCAGTGTGTGTGTTCACTGCAGTGCGGATTGAATTGTCCACCCACGGTTTCTGATTTGAGAAGGACGTTATTGTTATTGTTTGTGTGGCTTGCTCTGTAAGCGTGTTGATGAAGCAAAGCGCCACATCCGTGAACTCGCTTACGTCAGCTGAACTCGCTCGGAACATGTCCCAGTCAACATCATCCAGAGCTGCCTGTAGCGCGGTTTCTGAGTGGGCTGACCAGCGCTTAACTTCCCGCCTCACCGGGGGTTCCTGAACGAGCCTTTGTTTGTATTTAGGTGTGAGGTAAATGGCGGCATGATCCGATTTGCCAAAAGCTGGAAGTGACCACGCTTTATAGGTGTTCTTAAACGGAGTGTAGCAATGATCCAGTGTGTTTGCTCCTCGTGTAGGACAGGAGACGTGCTGGTGAAAGTTTGGCAAGACTTTCTTTAGGTTTGCTTTGTTAAAATCGCCCGCGACGATGAACGCCGCGTCGGGGTGTTTGTTTATGACGCCGCTGGCAACATCATGAAGGCCAGATAAAGCCAGCGCTGTGTCTGCCTGCGGTGGAATGTAAACAGCGGTCGCGACGACCGCAGAAAACTCCCTCGGCAGATAGAATGGGCGGCAAATGATTGTTAAATGTTCCAGATGAGGCAGGACCGGGAGAGAATGGTGATGTTCCTGGGGTCGCACCATTTCTTGTTGATCATGAAGCATACTCCACCGCCTTTGGATTTACCGGCCTCGGCTGTTCTGTCCATCCGAAAAACAGAGAAGTTCTCCAACGGCATCACAGCTGTGTCCGGGACCGCAGGCGTGAGCCATGTTTCGGACAAACAATAGATGTTACAGTCTCTCATGTCCCGTTGAAAACTTATCCTGGCTCTAAGATCGTCCATCTTATTATCCAAGGATTGAACATTTGCAAGCAGAATGCTCGGGAGAGGAGGGCTGAATGCTCTTTTCCTCAGTCTGTTGCGGATCCCCGCGCGTTTCCCACGATGTTTCTTGATTCTTCGCCGTTGACCCGTCTGTCCATTGTTCAACTCGGCGTTCCGAAAGATCTCAGATGGCCACAGAGGATCAGCGAAAGTGTCCTGAAACAGTCCAGTGTAGAGGTAACCAATGTCCAAAAGAGTTTTGCTGTCATAGCAGATCAATGCAGTTGATAAGTTTGTAAAAATTGAGAGTAAAAGAAAGTAAAATAGTAAATAAAAGCATAGTCTTCGCGGAGCGACCTGAACGGCGACCGAACACGGCGGCGCCATTTTGTTCTATGTTCTTTGTTCAAATGTTAATTTCCTGAAACATCCATTGTTTTCTTGGGAGTAGTCATTCATTTGTCCAGACGTCATCTTACAGTCTTACAACAATATCTTCCTATGTGTTCAACAGAATAAAGACATTTATTTATACAGGTTTGGAACAAATTGAGAGTGAGTAAATTATGACAGCATTTTCATTTTTAGGTAAAAGGAGCCCTTTAAGCTGTCATTCTGAACCAGTAAACACTTTTTTGACAACTCTGAAATTCAAAATGTTACATTTTTAATTAATTTACTTAAATTATGACTACATTATTATGTAATTATTTGTACCATTTTTATCTAAATATTTTTTTAAATGTCATAAACTGTATATTACAGGATTATTTATAAATGATTAATATAGCCTAGCTAAATGATAAATTAATAATAACTTTAATTAGGCTATAATCTATTCATTTATCTGTCTAATGTCTAAAAACTAATAATTCTGTCTGCCAAGCTCTGATAATGTATGGAATATTATATTAATATATTATCCAAATAAAATAAAAAAAGCATGGATGTGTATGTCACCACATGCTGCTATAAGTCAGACAGTCTGAGCAACTGAAATGTGTGCAGCCTTATGTTCATCATGAGTTACTGGACAAACCCATTGATACCTTTTTTTCCTATTCAGATCTATAAGAGCCTCTTCCGTTCAAAGGTCGGAAGTGAGCTCGACATGTTTTAAAAAAAACATGCAGGTTTACAGTGCATGCTCTCGAGACTCCGTCGCTAAGGAAACAAAGCCGCTAAAATGCAATCATGCGCAAATGAGCTTCTCTACTTATTGTGAAATTGGTTTCTTTATATTTGCTAATATTCTCCACACTGCAAAATCCTCATTTGTTTTTTCATCTATATGTGGGCCTATGTAAAATATGGGACAAATCGCATCCCGTATTGATTTGATATCATTTTACCTACGGGACGATTCCGTAATTCATGGGACAGGTGGCAACCCTAGTGTCACATCTATAATACCATTCTAAGATAAAATAAAACAAAATGTCTGTTCAAAATATATTAAAAGACTTCTGCATAGCTTTGCTGTGCCAACTTTAAGCACAGTTATATGACTAGTTGGGCACATTTAATCTTTTTGACTCTTAATCAAAAATATGTTCTGATTTAGTGCTGTACAGAATGCATATATGAATGCATATCTTTATTGTATTCCAGTAATAAATATTCAAGATTCAGCGGTTGAGTGGAGACGAGGTTTTAAAGCAAGTGGGAACACTAGCATGATAACAGCTCTCTCTGACTTATCACTTTAAGTTCCAGTCGCTCTCAGCTGGTGTTTAATTCCTTTTGTATATCTCAGACCAGTTATTTTCTTTTCTTTTTTCAGGAAGGATTAAGAGAGTATGCTCACATTTGCTCACCTGCCATAGATGTTTTCTGGGCAAATGTAAGGTCAAGAGCATGCACCTTAGGAGATAATTAAATTCAGTATAATTTTAAATTATTAATGAAAAGAGTATTCATTAAAAGTATTAAAGGTATTAGCAGCTGCAAGTTGATCTAAATTTTAATTTGCCTGGTCCATAATATTTGCTTTATTGAATTAAACTGCACAAGAAACCAATGGGAGATGAAACGTGAAGAGAAAAATTTCGAATTGTAACCAAGCGAACTTGAATATATTAAATCTGTAGCCTATTACTTAGTTCAAAGACCCTGATTTCATTGTTTCATGTAGCTGAGCCGCACCAATAAAAAAGCACATAATAAATCAATCTCATAGCAGGGTAGATTCTATTAAATTACAATTAAATTACTATTCTTTTCTGTTATACTCTATTCTTTAACTTTGTCCTCACCAGCCGCAATGTAAAAATGCAAGTTGTCTTGTCCAGACTGAACGTGAAATGCTGTGCAATGTGACTGCAAGACTAGAAGACTTGATTATTTGATTTTGCTGCTGGTTAGGACGAAAACTCAAAATTACATAAAAATTACAAAATTACATTTATAACTTTTTTCTTTATAGTGTTGCATCTGGTTAGGACATAATGTTACTGTTTGTGTTGCATTAAAAACTGCTTCAACTGCTCTAGCAATGTATCTATATACAGACAAACTAATAATTCTAAAAACTAAATTCAGTCATTTGAAATGCTAAAGTGAATTTAGGCATCACAACAATATAATGTACAGTATGAAAATGGATATTTGTCCTAAGATCTGATAAAGATGACATTTAAAACAGTGTTATTAAATTCTTAGTGTTTCAAAGACTATCTTTAAGTGAGCGTTAGTTAACAGCAAAAGTAATCCAGTTGTAAAAATAAAGGAAATGAGAATGCACAACTGGATATCCTGTATCTGAATATATTTATTAAATATGGATGAATATGATAAATCTCATTTCAACTGATAAGCATCATTGTACCAAAATGTAATATCCCTTAGTTTTACTTAAACGTATTGAGGCTCTTTTTAAAATTCTCTCTAATTCTAATTTGAATGTTCTTTTCTTGATGCAGGTGATGGACAGGTGGATTTTGATGAATTTATGACAATATTGGGACCTAAACTTGTTTCTTCTGAAACCAGAGAGGGCTTCTTAGGCAGCACTATTGACAGCATATTCTGGCAGGTATGGAAAACATTTCTTTCTATATTTCAGTGTTCTCTATTTCTTTGTTTGGGCGTGCATTTGTATTCTGAGCATATGGATAAGATTACGGGTCACACTCTGCCCTCTCCAACTGCTTCCTCCATCCCGTGACGACTGGTGAATGTGATTCTTCCCAGATTGCGGGCTTCAAAGTGAGCAGGCAGATCTGTCCATTTCAAAGTGAAGAGTCGTTCATATAGTGAGGAAATCCCAGTTCCACTTCCAAGAGATTTCTGTGAGCGTCGAGGAAGGCATATTAATTGAAAGATTTGCCGCTTAAAAGGGAAGTATAGATCTGAATTAGTCATCACAGGCATTTGGGCATCTTTTTTCTTTTTCTTTTTCTTTTTCTTCTCTCTCTTTAGGTATTCATATTTGCTTTAAGTAAGAATTTAGACCTAGCTGACTATATAGCCGACTTCCTGTCTTGAAGGAGCAGTGTCTGAGTTTATATTTGCATGTTTATGTGTAGCGCCTTTCCCTCACAGAGGAAGCAGAGCAGTGTGTGTAGGAGTGAGTAACAGCAAGGTCACAGACACTGGTTGTCTCGAAGGTGATTTAAATGCTCATCTCAACACACCTTTAGTGGGATACAGTGACTCATAACTGCAACGGTAATCCATGTAAGATCATCACACCAGCATACCAAACACCTCTCCCTCTCTAATGTTATTATGAGGCCAATACAAGTCTAATAATGGCACGGTGACAAAACCTCCTGGGAAATATTGTGTTTTGACAGAGCGACTGTTATTGAGATCATTCCACAAGTCTTTTGCATTGTTACAAAAATTTCAAATAAAATCTGTTCTTTTAAACTTTCTATTCATCAAAGAATGATTGATAATAATAAGAAATGTTTCTTGATCAGTAAATCGACATTTAAGAATGATTTCTGAAGGGATCATGTGACACTAAAGACTAGAGTAATGATGCTGAAAATACAGCTTTGCCATCACAGGAATAAATTACACTTTAAAATATATATAAATAGAAAACAGTTACAGTATCTTTTTATTTTTATCTAATAAAGTCAGCCTTGGTGTACATACAGTAAGTGACTTCTTACAAAAACATTTTAAAAATGTTACTGTCCCCAAACTTTTGAACAGTAGTGTACACTCACCTAAAGGATTATTAGGAACACCATACTAATACTGTGTTTGACCTTCCGAACTGCCTTAATTCTACATGGCATTGATTCAACAAGGTGCTGAAAGCATTCTTTAGAAATGTTGGCCCATATTGATAGGATAGCATCTTGCAGTTGATAGAGATTTGTGGGATGCACATCCAGGGCACGAAGCTCCCGTTCCACCACATCCCAAAGATGCTCTATTGGGTTGAGATCTGGTGACTGTGGGGGCCATTTTAGTACAGTGAACTCATTGTCATGTTTAAGAAACCAATTTGAAATGATTCGAGCTTTGTGACATGGTGCATTATCCTGCTGGAAGTAGCCATCAGAGAATGGGTACATGGTGGTCATAAAGGGATGGACATGGTCAGAAACCATGTTCAGGTAGTCCGTGGCATTTAAACGATGCCCAATTGGCACTAAGGGGCCTAAAGTGTGCCAATAAAACATCCCCCACACCATTACACCACCACCACCAGCCTGCACAGTGGTAACAAGGCATGATGGATCCATGTTCTCATTCTGTTTATGCCAATTCTGACTCTACCATCTGAATGTCTCAACAGAAATCGAGGCTCATCAGACCAGGCAACATTTTTCCAGTCTTCAACTGTCCAATTTTGGTGAGCTTGTGCAAATTGTAGCCTCTTTTTCCTATTTGTAGTGGAGATGAGTGATACCCGGTGGGGTCTTCTGCTGTTGTAGCCCATCCACCTCAAGGTTGTGCGTGTTGTGGCTTCACAAATGCTTTGCTGCATACCTCGGTTGTAACGAGTAGTTATTTCAGTCAAAGTTGCTCTTCTATCAGCTTGAATCAGTCGGCCCATTCTCCTCTGACCTCTAGCATCAACAAGGCATTTTCGCCCACAGGATTACCGCATACTGGAAGTTTTTCCATTTTCACACCATTTTTTGTAAACCCTAGAAATGGTTGTGCGTGAAAATCCCAGTAACTGAGCAGATTGTGAAATACTCAGACCGGCCCGTCTGGCACCAACAACCATGCCACGCACAAAATTGCTTAAATCACCTTTCTTTCCCATTCTGACATTCAGTTTGGAGTTCAGGAGATTGTCTTGACCAGGACCACACCCCTAAATGCATTGAAGATACTGCCATGTGATTGGTTGATTAGATAATTGCATTAATGAGAAATTGAACAGGTGTTCCTAATAATCCTTTAGGTGAGTGTATATCAAAACATTTAATTTCTGTCAGGATTATGTTTAGTTCTGTCATTTGTTGAAGTGGTTTTTCTATTGTTCTATTCCGTTTTTCCGTGATTGTACATTTTTGGGGGTTTTTTTCATCATCATGCACTTTACTACAGCTACCCATTACAATTACCAAAAAATATGTATTAAAAATTACTACAAAATGAATAATTATGTCTACTAGTGTCTACAAACAAGTATTAATAATAACGGAATAATTTAAATACAATAGAATAAATTAAGGATTTAAATGAGGACTTCTCAATGTATATATACATTTACAATACAGTACAACAGTTCTACTCTTATCTTATGATTTCAAGGTCAAGTGCATCTTTGCAGGCATTATCTGTAAGATTATCTGTAAGCTATCTGCATCATAACCTGCTCTAATAAATATTAACGCACCACGTCTTTGACATTGATGTATGGTAGTGATGGTGTATGTAAAGTCAGAAGCCAGACCTATCCCACCAAAAGCTACTGATTTTTAAATCTGAGCTGTAGATGTGAAGTCATACACCAGTCAAAAGAAAGTTAGCTCTTATCTGTCAGCAAAAAGAAATTGTGCATGTGCTCATCAGGGTGTCATCTCAGTTTGCATTTGCATGCTGACTAGGACATTTTTTATCCCAAGAACCTCGAGGCCTTTGTGTAACATGAAAGACTGAGCACTTATTAGTGGGGGCGTTTAAAAATGTTCTTAACAAGATTGTCAATGGGGACGTCAGAGCCAAGTGCTACAGGCAATCATGGATTATTAGGAACACATTGGCATAAACAAGCTTGTTTTCCCCACCCCGAGGAGTATAAACCTGGGGAGTGTATGTAGAGTTGCTGCCAGCAGTCTCATTTTGACAGTGGAAATGATTTGAGACAAACACAGTCAGCATTAACCAGTAACACATTCTAGCCATCTCTGATGTATAATTCACATGTATATTTGTCTATTGTTTTACTGTTATTTCAAAACCAAGTCAGTGGTTGGCGCTTACACCATCAGCTGCTTTAAATTATGTAGTCTACCTTTAGACCTTTACATTACAAGCACATTTATAATACATATATTCTGTGATTCTATAGAATTTTCTATATACCATTTAAAAGTTTGAGGTTAGTGATAGCCTATTATTTCAATGTTTTTGAAAGAAATCTCTTATGCACATCAAGGCTGCATTTATTTGATCAAAAATACAGTAAAAACTGTAATATTGTGAAAAATTATTACAACATTTATATTCATTTATTTATTTGCTTTGGTGGTTTTAGCATTGTTTAACATGTTCATTTGTGCTTGTTAACTGAACTGAATGAGTAGGTGTCACACAAACCACATTTCCAATCACATATGATTTCCAATTGTATCTTGTATAATTCAGTTTTGACATTTCAGTTCAGTAATATCTGATAACAAAATTATCTAAACAGAAGATAAAAATACACTATATTGCCAAAATTTTGGGACGCCTGCCTTTACATGCACATGAATTTTAATGACATCCCATTTTTAATCCGTAGGATTTAATATGGAGTTGGAGCCCTTTGCAGCTATAACAGCTTCAAATGTTCCGGGAAGCCATTCCACAAGGTTTAGGAGTGTATTTATTACCAATCTTCTAGAAGCGCATTTGTGAGGTCAGGCACTGATGTTGGACAAGAAGGCCTGGCTCACAGTCTCTGCTCTAATTCATCCCAAAGGAGTTCTATCGGGTTGAGGTCAAGACTCTGTGCAGGCCAGTCAGGTTCCTCCACACCAAACTCGCTCATCCATGTCTTTATGGACCTTGCTTTGTGCACTGGTGTGCAGTCATGCTGGAACAGGAAGGGGCCATCCCCAAACTGTTTCCACAAAGTTGGGAGCATGAAATTGTTCAAAATGTCTTGGTATGCTGAAGCATTAAGAGTTCCTTTCACTGGAACTAAGAGACCAAACCTAACCCCTGAAAAACAACCCCACACCATAATCCCCCCTTCACCAAACTTTACACTTAATGCAGTCAGGCAAGTACCGTTCTCCTGGCAACTGCCAAACCCAGACTCGTCCATCAGATTGTCAGACAGAGAAACGTGATTCGTCACTCCAGAGAACACGTCTCCACTGCTCTAGAGTCCAGTGGCGGCGCGCTTTACACCACTGCATCTGACACTTTGCATTGCACTTGGTGATGTAAGGCTTGGATGCATCTGCTCTGCCATGGAAACCCATTCCATGAAGCTCTCTATGCACTGTTCTTGAGATAATCTGAAGGCCACACAAAGTTTGGAGGTCTGTAGCTATTGACTCTGCAGAAAGTTGGCGACTTCTCCGCTGACCCCGCTCTGTGATTTTACGTGGCCTACCACTTCATGGCTGTGTTGCTGTTCCACTTTGTTATAATACAACAGTTGACTATGGAATATTTAGTAGTGAGGAAACTTCACGAATGGACTTATTGCACAGGTGGCGGTCTATCACGGTACCACGCTCGAATTCACCGAGCTCCTGATAGCGACCCATTCTTTCACAATTGTTTGTAGAAGTAGTGTGCATGCCTAGGTGCTTGATTTTATACACCTATGGCCATGTAAGTGATTGAAACACCTGAATTCAATGATTTGGAGGGGTGTCTCAATACTTTTGGCAATATAGTGTATCTATGCAAATGTAAAACTGACTTGATGTAGTATGTAAATGCCAAAAAATCATGGCACTTCTAAGGCTCATGAATATTAATTAGGTGATTTCAGATCAAGCTAATTATTATTCATCTTTTCTCCAGACTTTAAGCTGGCAAAATTCTTTACAAACATGTAAACAAGTAAACATGTAAAAAAAAATTAAGTGGATAATATTCAGTCTATGAGTGGATTGGGCTATATAATGTCCTGAAAGCATGTTGTCCTCATGGATTAACTGGTTTGTTTTGAATCAGACAGTGTTATTTTGCCCTTTGTGTAGTATATGAGCAATGGACAATACTCTTGTCTCTGTTCTGTTCTGAAATCAAGATTAACATTTTTAGACAGATAAGATGAAGGAGTGGGTGTATAAACAGTGACAGAAAGGAAAGGGAGGGAGGAGAGAGAGAGAGAGAGAGAGAGAGAGAGAGAGAGAGAGAAATATGAAAATTGCAGTGAGACAAAATTATAGGAGCTTTTGGGAGTATCCCCAACAGTCACCACAGCGTTAGGGCGTCTTTTTTTTTTTTCAACTCGCCACAACTGACAACTCAATTAAGCCGTGAATCAGCCCGGCACTGTCCTCCTCCATGTCCAGGCCAGATGAATGACACCAGCATCTCTCTACTATTGTCTGCTTGTATAGCCAGCAGCATTAATGCTTTAGAGCCATAGCTGTCTGATAGTAAACTAAAACCCTCAGCAGGTCTGGATGCACAAATATTGACTTTTCAGTGTCGTATATGCTGCCGACTGTACAATATATATGTAAAATGTTTTTGAAGAAATCTTATTATGCTCACCAAAGCTGCATTTACTGATTTTAAAAATACAGTAAAAACAGTTATATTCACGATTTCACACTTACATTAAATAGAGTAAAGGTAATGCATATATTGACGTGCTGTCCGAGGGGAGGGATCTGAGCTTGGAATTTGGCCCGAACCCAGAGAACTCCTCCCATCCCAGGTAGGATAGGAATAGTTAGGAGTGAGGGGATGGGGATGTGGGGAGATGCTGGGAAACTGTGATAGAACAGAGGTAAGTTAACTTACCTGATTAACTGAACGTGTTCTACCTGAACTTTGTTAATAAAACATCATTTAAAATGACAGGTCTTTTTCTATTTTAATATATTTTAAAATGTATTTTATTCCTGTGATGGCAAAGCTGAATTTTCAGCATTATTACACCAGTCTTCAGTGTCACATGATCCTTGAGAAATCATTCTAATATGCTGATTTGGTGCTTTTTTTTTTTTTTGTTATTAATAGAAATGTCAAAAGAACAGCATTTATTTGAAATAAAAATCTTTTGTAACATTATAAATGACATTATAAATCAATCTAACATGCATTATTTACATCTAAATGATTCTTGACTGAATCTCTTATATTATCTTTTATAAATTATAAATTACTTTTATTTTCCTAAGCTTACTAAGTGGTTACATGCTTGCTAAATAAAACATAATATATTTTTATGCATATATACTTAAAGGCCTTAAACTGCTTGAACCCCGATAAATGCTGCTTGCAGCTTTAATTATATGTATATTTATATCATACACAAAAACAGGAAACAGGTACCACTAACCTAAAGCAGCACTACATATACATTTCTCCTCCCAAAGAGTGGTGTTCAGGGACTTACTCACCTGCCACTTTAAGTACACCCGTTCAATTGCTCATTAGCGCAAAAATCTAATCAACCAATCACATGGCAGCAACTAGAAATGGTCAAGACAATCTGCTGAAGTTCAAACTGAGCATCAGAATAGGGAAGAAAGGTGATTTAAGTGATTTTTGCTGCGTTCACACCATATCGTAATTATCGTAATTTCAAGATGACAACACGTGATATTCTACTCTGAGCTGTTTATGTCCTCAGACTGGGAATTATGCATTTCTATGTCAACACTATCAATGTCTAATCTGCAGTGGTCAGGTGGTACAGCTTACAAGTTTTAATTACGAGGTCTACGAGGATGTGAATGCTTTTAACAAATTGAAATCTCGTATTTACGGTAATTACGACATGGCTTGAATGCACTGTTTGAAAGTGATATGGGATTTTCATGCACAACCATCTGTAGGGTTTACAGAGAATGGTCTGTAAAAGAGAAAGTATCCAGTGAGCGGCAGTTTTGTGGGCGAAAATGCCATGTTGATGCCAGACTTCAGAGGAGAATGGCCAGACTGATTCAAGCTGATAGAAAGGCAACAGTAACTCAAATAACCATTTGTTACAACCGAGGTTTGCAGAAGAGCGCTTCTGAATGCACAACATGTCAAACTTTGAAGCAGATGGACTGCAGCCGCAGAAGATCGCACATATTCACACAGAATCACCAAAGTCTTGAGTCTTGAGTCTTGATTTCTGTTGCAACATAGATGGTAGGATCACAATTTGGCATAAACAACATGAAAGCATGGATCCATATTGTCCTTGTGTGGTGGTGGTGTAATAGCGTGGGGATATTTTCTTGGCACACTTTGGGCTCCTTAGTTCCAATTGAGCATTGTTTAAATGCCAAGTATTGTTCCTGACCATGTCCATGTTTTTATGACCACAGTGTACCCATCTTCTGATGGCTACTTCCAGCAGGAAAAAGTGACTTGTCACAAAGCTCAAATCAACTCAAACTGGTTTCTTGAACATGACAATGAGTTCACTATACTCAAAAGAATAATTAAGGCAGTTCTAAAGGCAAAAGGGTACTAGGTATACATTATTTTTATATATATATATATATATATATATATATATATATATATATATATATATATATATATATATATATATATATATATATAAACACACATAGACACAGTATTGCTTTAGTGGCTATAGTTTGCTATAGTGACTATATTTTTAGCTCCTATTTTAGTGGCCTTTGTTACTAAAGCTGGACGAATCTGATTGATGGTCTGCACAACTGGTCATAGCTTTTCAAAATCTGATTACAAAAGAAATACATTGCTGGTAAATTCAACAAGGAATCTGCTTTTTGTCACTAAAACATTCTGGAGGGGAAAGCATTTGAAAATAAAGTGCAGCAGGTCATAATGTATAATTTCATGAACAAGGTGAATGACTGGCAATGCACGGATCACTCAGAATGCAGACAATTTATGACAAGGTTTTCCAAGCATAATTGTTCTATTATATAGCTTCATGTGGGCAGAAATCGCTCATAGCAATGTTATCTTCTCCATCTTGCCTTCACTTGACAACAGCAACTCACACATGTGCTCCCATGTCTTCACTTCCATTGGCAATCAACTTTATCGCATTGCTGGACACACCCATGGTTGCTTCGGGTCGCCGGAAATCGTGTCTGATTATTTTATCACTGCATATGGCCATATGTTAAGACACAACTCTTTGAGAAATGTGAATGTACATTTTCTTATGGCACCTGTTTTCTGCTTGTAATTCTCTCATGGCTGCTGGTTAGCAATTATCCTGTTGATTGCCTTTTATCCTCTAGGACACTTCAGCTAATGAAAAGGGGATGAAAGTAGGACAGATGCATTGCTTCGTTCACACTGCCAGTCATTAACATGATGCGATAACAATCAGGCCCACGAGCAGATGGGCCCTAACCATGTCAAATGTCACATGTGAAGACTGTGACAGAGACACTGCATTAGTTATGTCTTAAACCTCGTAATCGGCTCGTCACCCTTGTTGGTTTTGTCTGCACGAGTGCTTTTGGCTTATAGTGCTATGAATGGTGAGTACTGTATGCATACATGAAAATCTAGATGTGTGTGTGTGTGTGCTATGATCAAACTAGATTCTGAGCAATGAAATTTAAACCAATATTTAGCCAGGTCATGGTGCAAGTAGTTAATCTACTACAGCCGCTAATAGAGTAAGTAGAGGTAATATTGGTCCAAGGTTTGTTGAGCTGAATGAAAATGAGTTCACGTGAAGTAATGGATGGCTGATGAACCCCAGACCCTCTGTTACAATCACTCTGCTCCCAAACGCACCATTCACGCCCAAATGCCATCTGTTCAGTTCACACTTCCCAAAGAGACAGTTGCAGAACTGGCAGCTGAATTACAGGCTGTTAGTGCTTTGGAAATGATTTCACAGAAGACACTTATATGTGTGTGTACTTGTAGTTCAAGGGTATACATCAAGTTATAGTAGAGGCATATCACTGCAGTTCCTCAAACGATTTTTCAGTGCTTTTTTGGCACAGTAATACGATTTTGGAGTCTCTGATAAGACACCACAGACGGTCCCCCCTGATGTCTTGACGGAGTGATATAGTATCGATTGGCAGATTGTTTGAGATATTCTGAATCATCTTGTCTTGATTAAGGATAAGCTTACTTGGATTTAGCTGTGGCTTTGAGGGGCCATTGAAGAAAAAAGGACAAGATAAAAGCAGCAGATAAAAAAAAATAGACCTGTCAATTTAACATGTTATTTTAATACAGTTATCAATTTTAAAAATTAAATTATATCTTATCATACATATATTCCAGATTGAAAAATCCTTCCATATAAGCAATTTGCTCTGAAGTACAAGCAGAAGGTTATTAAATGTGATTTTTTTTTAACACCCATCTAATTTTCTAATTAATACCAGGATATAAAAGCAGCACTTCACGGCATCAGTTCTTTCGGCATTTGGCCCACCCCAATCCGGTCTCATGTCCGACTTTCAGGAAATTGAGCTTTTTTCCTCCGACGACACCAACTCGTCCTTTCCCAAACTGAAGCACCGTAAAAACAAATCAGCACACGGACAAGGATGTCTCACCTTCAACTCCCCACAGCCTTAGCCTTTGTCTGCGACCACTGCTTCCTTGTCCATCGCTCATCCCTGCCGGCAGTCTACCTTGGTCGCAGGCCGCCCCTACTGTGAATCTCGCCCTCATCAACAGGTTTGCCAAGTCTGCGAAATTTTGAGTTTGATCACTGGGCTACTTTCGGGCTATTTTTGATTAGCCTAAAACAAGTCCATATAACCCTTGCCTCAATTTAAGCTACTTACACTCAGACATAGTTATCGCTTCACAATTCAGATCAACCCAAATTTACCCTATTCGATTCTGTGCCACACAGGCCTCCCGTTCGAATTCAGTGTGAGCTTCACGTTACATACAGTGGGCTCTCCTATTCAAATCTCATTGTGGGCCCTCCCGTTTCAATGCAGTGAGAACCTACTGTTTGGATGCAGTAGGGGATCCCCCCCTTCCGAATTGCAGTGTGATCGCTCATGTTTCTTATCATGGGGGCTCTCCTTTCAGATTACAGTGTGAGCCTTCCATCCGAGTGTTTCGCAACAAATGCCAGAATCTCCCCACCTGCAGGGGACCGGCCCTTGCATACTCTCATAGTTCAGGCCCTCATGTCAGGAGGAAATGGGAATGCCATGTGAGTTATTTTAGGGTTTCTTTTTCCACTATCTGAGGGCGCCCACTTTGGGGGTCATTGGGCCTATTCTTCCCAGGTTAGAAGCACCTGCCTCTTCTGCGACATTGCCGAGCCTCACATTTTGTAATTCCTAGGCTCCATGTTGTGGATGCAGTGGCTGGAAACTCTACAACCTCAGTGGCAAACATCCAGTCCGCAGACAACTCCCGCAGGAGCTAGATACTTCTGCTCCAGTGCCCTGCCATGGCTCCCACAGGAGCTGCATTAGCAGTATTCCTTCAGATTTTACTTTCTCACAAGCTCACAAGTGTTTGGAGGGTCTTTCAGACTCCTGAGCCAATTATATGTGCCAGTTTCACTCAAATAGCTGAGTATTTTGATCCGGTATATCCTGCTTGCTGTCCGAATTTTATTTTGCAAATTGGAGCTCGGGTAGAATATCCTCTCCAAGTCCCTTCATAGCAGACGGCAAGCCAAAACTGTTTACCATGTATGCTAAGATTATATGGGCACGCAAACTTGTGAAGTTATTGTGAAAGTTATTTAAACATAATTTTGGGAGTATACCCATCTTATCTTCTAATTAATACCAGGATATAAAAGCAGCCTATTCCCGGTTTGTTCTTCCTGGTGCCAGTTCTTTTGGCATCCTTCTCCTCTCCTTCTCTTTCTGTTTGTATTTCATAGTAATCCATAGTAATATAATATAATTTATATTATATTATATTATATTATATTATATTATATTATATTATATTATTAAGATTAAATATATGTTAACACGATTATAAGGCAGCACAGAGAACAAGTTTTTTTGCATACATGTGGTTTCAGTTTTCGTTTTTCATGAATTTAGAATAAATTTTAATACTAAAGTTTTTGGTGAAACAATTTGTTTGTGAAAACGTTTGTACGCAGATTTCACACACAAATTTGTGCATACGCATACTTAGAGAATGAGACTCATTGTTTGTAATTTACTCATCTGACAGTATTGTCTTAATATTTTTACATTTGATAAGTATTAAGTATTATGCTATTATTGGTATTAAATTTGATTCATCAGTCAGCGTTGCATGTAATTCATTTGATATATTTTTAATAGAATGAAAGCCATATGATAAAAGTTTATGAAAATATTGATTTGACCATTGGCAAATAACTTAATCAGTACTAATTTACTTGTTCTATGCTGCATCCGTAGTCAGCTGATATGGTCCTTCACCCTACACCCAGTATAACTTATCTCTCCATATCAGCATTAATATGGCTGTGAGTTATAGAGGGGAGCAGGCAGACAGGAATGGGAAGAAAAAAGAGCCAAGCTCCTATTTCATTGTGACAAATGTGTCTGGACACCTTCAACACGACACTTACCGCCTCGTCCCTTGCTCAGTGGGTCAACCAAAGATATCAGCCTCTGACAGATTTCTCCATGGCCCATCTCTCCCAACGTGCAGATCCATTTAGACGTGTGACATGAGAGCTGGCCACAAACCAGACACTTTTAACACCAGGTCTAGGTTTTGGCAAGGAAGGCAATAGCAAACAGTGAGCTTGAAATAATAAGACACAATTTCTCTGTTCCAGAACCTAATGAGCTGCCTATAGAGACAACATTTTAAATCTTAGGAATGTATTGATGATCAATGTGTAAATTAACAACAATTTGATATACACCGATCAGGCATAACATTATGACCACTGAGAGGTGAAGTGAATATCACTGGTTATCTCTTCATCACGGCACCTGTTAGTGGGTGGGATATATTAGGCAGCAAGTGAACATTTTATCCTCAAAGTTGATGTGTTAGAAGCAGGGAAAATGGGCAAGTGTAAGGATTTGAGCGAGTTTGACAAGGGGCAAATTGTGATGGCTAGACGACTGGGTCAGAGCATCTCCAAAACTGCAGCTCTAGTGGGGTGTTCCCAGTCTGCAGTGGTCAGTATCTATCAAAAGTGGTCCAAGGAAGGAACAGTGGGGAACCGGTGACAGGGTCATGGCCGGTTCCATGACCAAGGCTCATTGATGCACGTGGGGAGCGAAAGGCTGGCCAGTGTGGTCTGATCAAACAGACAAGCTACTGTAGCTCAGATTGCTCAAGAAGTTAATGCTGGTTCTGATAGAAAGGTGTCAGAATACACAGTGCATCACAGTTTGTTGCGTATGGGGCAGTCAGGGTGCCCATGCTGACACCGCCGAAAGCACCTACAGTGGGCATGTGAGCATCAGAACTGGACCATGGCATGGTGGGAGAATGTGGACTGGTCTGATGAATCATGTTTTCTTTTACATCACGTGGATGGCCGGGTGCGTGTGCGTCGCTTACCTGGGGAACACATGGCACCAGGATGCATTATGGGAAGAAGGCAAGCCGGCGGAGGCAGTGTGATTCTTTGGGCAATTTTCTGCTGAGAAACCTTGGGTCCTGACATCCATGTGGATGTTACTTTGACACGTACCACCTACCTAAGCATTGTTGCAGACCATGTACACCCTTTCATGGAAACGGTATTCCCTGGTGGCTGTGGCCTCTTTCAGCAGGATAATGCGCCCTGCCACAAACAAAAATGGTTCAGGAATGGTTTGAGGAGCACAACAACAAGTTTGAGGTGTTGACTTGGCCTCCAAATTCCTTAGATCTCAATCCAATGTAGCATCTGTGGGATGTGCTTAACAAACAAGTCCGATCCATGGAGGCCCCACCTCACAACGTACAGGACTTAAAAGATCTGCTGCTAACATCTTGGTGCCAGATACCACAGCGCACCTTCAGGGGTCTAGTGGAGTCCTTGCCTCGAAGGGTCAGGGCTGTTTTGGCAGCAAATGGGGGACCAACACAATATTAGGTCATAATGTTATGCCTGATCAGTGTATATACTTAACTCTCTGAATTAGTTTATTATTATGTATTTGTTTGTTCTGTCTTTCTTTATGAGAGCTCTCCCAAATTATTTCACAGAGGTATTTTCATTCTCACATTAATCATGTACCTGCCATGAAAACGAGAGCGTTCAGGTAATTGAAACCTTAATCACCTGCTCTACTTGGCGGTACTTCAGAATTGATGGTCAACGATGGGTATCAATACAGGCTTTCACTGCCGCCACTGCAAAATAAGCAACGCTGTAAGTGTAAATCTGGAATAATCAGAGGCCTCTCAAATGCTTGTCAAATCAAACACACACACAAACATTAGCATTTACTTACGCACTGCAGACCTCCTTCAAGATCACTCCTTTATTGATGTCATCAATAAAGTCAAACGGAATGTGAAAGAAAAAGAATGTATCATACAACAATATATTTGTTGGTGTAAAAGAGTGCATTTAAAAAAATTCTATTCTGTATAGAAATACCACTTCTGTTATTCAGTTAAACCGTAAAGATATAAAATTATAAAAATATTAATACCTATGAAGTACAATAAGATTGTTAAAAAAATGGAAACATGTTGGACACATGGACACGTTGATCAAAAGTTACAGTAAATACATTTATCGAGTTACAAAATATCAGAAAAAAAAACAAAATAATCAAATTATAAGAACTGTTTCTTGATCACCAAATCAGCATATTAAAATCATTTCTGAAGGAACATGTGACACTATAGACTAGAGTAATGGCTGCTTTGAAAATCAGCTTTGTCATCGCAGGAATAAATTATATTTTAAAATATGTACGAAAAATCTTATATTTGAACTTGTATTAATATTTTGCAAAATTTCTGTTTGTATTATTATTATTATTATTAGTCTTCCCCCAAAGCTCATGGATGAATCTGTGTAGTAATTGATTTCTACAATATTCTTTTCAAATCATCTTGTGAAAGTCTGCTTGTTACCATAATTCAAATTTGTTTTCAAGCAGACTCTTAAGTAAGTGCAATTATGTTTATAGAGAGCTTCAATACCTATGAAACAACTTGCAGTAAATTGCCTCACATAGGGCTAGATTTACTGAACGGGGCAAATTAGCATGAGAGCGCAAATCCAAAATAGCGCTGATGGGAGAGGAAAGTTCTGAACTACTGACGACATGCTAATTAAATAACATCAAACTGGATTACTGCCAGCAGTCACACAATTTCCATAATGACCAATGCAATCTACCAAGAGCAGGGAACATTAGCGTCTGGTTTAATACATGCTTTTTTGGGCGGTAAATAATGGTGCAAATACCAGTAAATTGATGAGTGATTGAAATCACCTTGCATGATTCATTTAAATACTCTCCACCCATAAAGCACTATTTTTTCACTGTGTGTCCAGACAGTAGTTTTTTAATGCCAAAAGAGGGTTTGCACTGGTGCAAGCTGTTAGTAAATCTGGCCCATGCAGGTTTTGGTCATGTGAAGACCTAGAACATTAGAACTGGATGCCTTGCGGTACCACATCAACATCGTTGTTAACAAGGATTCAATCCCTTCTTGTTTTTATCTTTTTGGCTTAGCTGCTGATAGGCAGTATAAAGCAGGGCATCTTACTCTTAGCTAATAAGAGAAAAATAGTCTAATAAAAAGAATGCTATGATCGTCATCAATAGGTCCCTTTCAATTAGCTTTCTTTCAGAGTGAGTGAACAGACAGTGCTGGAAAAGAACTGAATTTGGAGTTGAAGGGATCCCATGAGAGTATATGTCTGGGTGGGTGTGAATAGCTGAATGGCAGAGATACACGCTCAGTGCTGTCACCTCGTTCCTCAGAAGAGACAATCCCAGCTGATAATGTCTCATTGAGGCTTTACGCATAGGCTTTGTTTAAGTGACATTCTCTGACAGGCCTCGGTGATAACATCAGATATCCATTGGTTCTGCATCTGAACTGAATCCCCAGGAGCTTCTAAAGGGAACAAAAACCATGTGTGTCTGCAGGGGTCAAGGTCTGGATGGTTGGCATGGTCCAGTTACTACTATGGCAGATGCCATAACTACACCATCTGAGGGTGAAAAGCTTTTTGAATGTTCATTCAAAGTTTGCTGTGTATTGCTCCTTTTATCCTTCCGGAGCTCTTCCGTGAGACTCAAGACTGGTGTGGCTTGCAGGTATGGGGTTAGAATTGTTACATTATTCCAAATAAATCGATTGAGATTCACAAATAAATAAAGATCCACAAATAAATGTAAAGAATTTCAAATGACTTCCTGTGCCTTTGTCAATCCCTGCACGCATTTGTAGATTTTGAAACATTTCTAGTGTCAAGACAAAATCTACAAATAAGCAGTTGACACTCATTAGCACCACTGGCCTTGCTCCATTCCCATGGCTCTCGGCCGCGCCCTGCTTGCCACATACTCCCATCACCCCTCGCAGGCAGAGAGGGTACCCTTTTTAATCTCAATAAATTTGTTTTAACCTAGTTTAATAAAAAGGGTTAAGGGTACCACTTTATTTTGATAGTCTACTTTAGACATTGTAATAACTACGGTATCAGTAACTTTTAAACTACTTGTCAATTACCATCTGTAACACTTTTCTCTTTGTAACGAAGGAAGGAGACAGGGTCAGCTTTGCTGGGACTCGTGTGTTTATTTTGAACTCTCTTTGTACACAAAACAAAAGTGCGCTGACTGCGCATTCAACTCAAAGTCTCTCTTTTCATATAACGATCCAGTGCGCTCTCCAGAGGTTCCTCCCACAGCCACACGAGTACCCAGCTGCTCTCTCTCCCCTGCTTCCTGTTTCCAACCAGCTTTTATCCGGTCTCCCCACGCCAATTACTGCAACGAGACACAGGTGAATGTCATTCTGCACTTAACCCACATACGTGCGGTGGAGCCACTGCAGGGGCGCGTGGTCCGAACAGAGGGTGAACTCTCATCCCAGGAGATAATAGCAGAGGGTGAGAACGGCCCACCTAATCGCTAGACATTCCTTCTCTATGGTGCTGTACTTAGCCTCTCTCTTAGAGAGCTTTCGGCTAATGTACAGCACCGGCCGCTCCTCACCCTCTATCTTATGGGACAGGACCGCTCCAAGCTCCCTGTCCGACACGTCGGTCTGCAACAAGAGGAGAGAAAAGTCATGTGAGTGTAATAACGGCCCACCACACAGAGCAGCCTTTACCTAGGTGAAAGCCTGCTGGCACAGCTCCGTCCACTGGACCGGATCTAGTGCTTCCTTTTTAGTGAGTCAGCGGGCTGGTGAGGTCCGAATAATTAGGTACAAACCTTCTATAATATCCCGCCAGCCCCAGGAACTGTCTCACCTCCTTTTTGGTCTTAGGTCTCCGGCAGGTTGCAATTGCTGCTGTCTTATTAATTTGGGGATGCATCTGCCCGTGACCCAAGTGGAAGCCCAGATACCGGACCTCCACATGCCCAAACGCACACTTTTTCGGGTTGGCTGTCAGCCCAGCCTCTCTCAGCGCCCTCAGCACAGCCTGCAAATGCCCCATATGCTGCTGCCAGTCATTACTATTAGCAATGTATGATGAGATCATCAAGACAAGCAGCGACATATGCGGCATGGGGCCGGAGAATCCGGTCCATGAGTCACTGAAAAGTGTCCGGAGCCCCAAACAACCCGAAAGGAAGCATTACAAATTGGTGTAATCCAAACGGCGTTGTGAAGGCTGTTTTTTCTTTAGATATTGGTGATAAGGGGATCTGCCAATATCCTTTCGTTAAGTCCAATGTCGAATAAAAACAAGCCACACCCAGCTGATCAAGCAACTCATCAACCCGGGGCATTGGATATGCGTCGAATTTCGACACAGCATTCACCTTGCGATAGTCAACACAGAAGCGAACCAAGCCTTTCGTTTTAGGCACTAAAACTATTGGGCTCGCCCAATTACTGTGTGACTCCTCTATTACTCCCATGTCCAGCATTGCTTCTAATTCCATCTGAACCAACTTTTTTGTGCTCAGGTTATCTATACGGCCGGCTGCGCACTACCACTCCCGGCTCCGGCTCAATATGGTGCTGAATAAGGTTAGTTCAACCGGGCAGGGCGAGAACACATCCGCAAATTCTGCTTGTAACCTAGCTACATCAGTGAGTTGCGAGGGTGACAGGTGATCTCCCCCCGGGGCCAGAGCGAGGGATTGTACTTTAGTGCTCACCTCCGGCCCGAGATATTCCTCTCTGCTCACTGCTGTCGCTAACATCACTGGCTCCTCTTCTCTCCATTTTTTTAAGGAGGTTGAGGTGATAAATCTGACGTGCCCCGCTTCTATCCACTCGAATTACATCATAATTGAGATCCCCTAGCCACCATGTGACCTCAAATGGTCCTTGCCATTTTGCGAGTAATTTAGAACTGGACGTGAGGAGCAATACAAGCACTTTCTCTCCCAGTGCAAATTCTCGCAGTCTAGTTCCCCTGAGGTATAGCTGGCTCTGTCTGTCCTGGGCCTGTAACAAATTCTCCATCAAGAGCCGCCCCAATGTGTGGAGTTTTGTTCTCAGGTCCAGTATGTATTGTATTTCATTTTTACTATCCGAAGGTCCGTCCTCCCAAGTTTCTTTCAGGATATCCAAGACCCCCCAGGGCTGGCGTCCATACAAAAGCTCGAAGGGGGAAAACCCAGAGGAGGCTTGCGGGACCTCGCGCACAGCAAACAAGACCCTAAGTCCAGCCATTTATCCCAATTTTTAGTGTCTTCGTGAACAAACTTACGAATCATGGTTTTCAACATGCGATTAAATCGTCCACCAGACCATCTGTTTGTGGGTGATAGACGCTGGTGCGAATCGATTTAATGCCCAATAATTCATACAGGTTGAGTAACGTTCGTGACAGAAACTCTGTGCCTTGGTCCGCGAGAATCTCTTTTGGGATTCCCACTCGGGAGATTAATCGAAACAGTGCATCCGCTACACTCTTCGCTGATATGCTGCGGAGTGCGACTGCCTCTGAATATCGCGTTGCGTAATTCACCAGGACTAATGCAAAGTGATGTCCCGTGCAGATCATTCCAATGGCCCGATGAGGTCCATACCAATTCTCTCGAAAGGGGACCTGCATGAGAGGAAGGGGGTGCAAAGGCGCTTTTGGGCTGGCCGGTGGATTTACCAGCTGACATTCACGACAAGACGCGCACCACCTACGCACGTTCTCATGAATGCCCGGCCAAAAGAATCTGGTCATTAGATGATTTATAGTGGCTGCCTGTCCTAAGTGTCCGGCCATTGGATTACAGTGGATTATTTTTTGGTACTAAAAATTGGGTTGTATCCTGTTTTGTCTGAGTGTCTTGGGTCACTCGATACAAGCTGTCTTTCATAAGTGTAAAATAGGGGTAGGAGGGCGGTTGCGCGGGTTGGAGAAGCTGGCCGTCGATTGAACGGACCTGATCAAATGCATTTTTCAGTGTCTCATCCTGGGACTGCTCCAGAAAAAAAAAGTCATCGCGGGAAAGTCATCGCGGCTGGCGAGGTTCACATTCGCACTATGTTTTTGACCCCTAAACTGGATGGTCACAGACTTTAAAGGATATTACAATACATCCCTGTGCACACACCTCACCTTGACCACATGGATCGTATCCAATGCCCTCAGCTGTATCAGGCTTTGATGAATGGAGGTCTGTTTTGCAACCCGAATCCACCAAAGCCTGATAAATACCCCCCTTTATACTCACAGGTATTTGGTATAACCCGGTTTGATTGAGGGCGCCCTGGGTCCCCGCACCGCCAGCAGGCCGGCCCAGGCCTCCCCGCCGCCCTAGTGACAGGAAGGGAGTCAAGAAACTGGCGTGGGGAGATCAGGGAAACAGGAGCTGAGGGAGTGTCTGGTCCGTTTGGCCCGGCCCCCCTGGAGCCATTTGCGGCACGTGTCCCGGAGCTGCTGTGCCAATACAAAGGGTCGACCACTCTCACTCAGGTCTAGCGACCGGAAGCGTTGACGGTGCTGCTCCGGACTCAGGCCAACCCTCTGAAGTATGGCTCATTTGAGATCGTCATACACCAGGAGGTTCGCGACCAGCAACTGTTGGGCAGCCTTCTGTGCCTCCCCCGACAGCAGGGGGATCAGGCGCACCGGCCAGTTTGTCTTCAGCCACTCACATGCCTCGGCGGTCTTCTCGAATAGGTCGAGAAACGCTTCTGGCTCATCCTGGGGACCCATCTTGTTGAGGGCCATGTGAGTGGCCGGGGTTCGGTGCAGTCCCTGGCGTCCGAACCTCCCAGTCCATGCAAGCTCTGGAACAGCTCACAGTCCTCCTGCTGCACCTGGACGAGGGCGTGGAACCTCCGATCCTGATCGGCCCTCATGTCCAGCAGCGCTTGATAGTGCTCCTGATGGAGTCCTGCGAGCGATTGTATAATGTCCACAAACAGCGATGCTGACGGGGCCTGCATGATGACGGCGGCGATCTCCTTCCTTCCCGGGTTTTCGGCACCACTGTAACACTTTTCTCTTTGTAACGAAGGATGGAGACAGGGTCGGCTTTGCTGGGACTCGTGTTTATTTTGAACTCTCTTTGTACACTAAACAAAAGTGCGCTGACTGTGCATTCAACTCAGTCCGTCTCTTCATACAACGATCTAGTGCGCGATCCAGTGCGCTCTTCAGAGCTTCCTCCCACAGCCACACGAGTACCCAGCTGCTCTCTCTCCCCCACTTCCTGTTTCCAACCAGCTTTTATCTGGTCTCCCCACGCCAATTACTGCAACGAGACACAGGTGAATGTCATTCTGCACTTAACCCACTTACGCACTTGTCACCTGCCTCTTCTCTCCGTTGCCGACCTCGCTGAACCACGCCCCCCTTGCCACACCATCATTAGTAGACTGTCTGCTTAATTTATGTTAAGATTTTAGTTTGATGCTTACCCCAACAGACATTCTACTGATTATAAGTATTCTTTGCAGGTATATCAACTTATTCTACTAACCTTAATCCTAACCCTAACCTAACAGTCTACTAATACTCTAATGAGAGTTAGCTGATATGTAATCGCTGCATTTACGTGATGCACATTTTATATGCTTGAGCAGCATCAATGAAAACACTTTGGAACGCCCTATGAAGATTTCAAGAGTCTAGGAAAAAGGCATTTGAGTGGATGGAATCATGGAGAAGGACACTCTCAGAGATGTAATACATATTTTCTCATACAGTTCAATAATTTATTGACTCTGCCGAGACAGGATAACACCCCCACCACCAAAGCTCATTCAAGGTTTCTGAGAAGACCCTTGACACAGAGTTTGCTGGGAAATTGGAAAAGTTCAAGTCTGTCTCTCAGTGATTCTGAATTATTGAACCAGCCCAAATTTGCCTCCTCCTTTTCGTCTCCTTTTTATTCAGCTTTCACCCAGCTTGAGGTCACAAGTGTAATGCTGTCACTACAAGCATGGCAGCTCAATGAGGACAGAGCTGCTGTGCTAATTGGATGTCTGAAATGACATTTCTTAGCTGAAGTGTGTTTCTGTTGAGGACAGTAAAGATGTCGAGATCTATTACACACTTCAACATCAATGTTGATTCACATCTCAGTTTGCATCAGAAAGATTGTCCAGTGCAATGATCAGTTTTTATGTGTGCTGTGCTTCTTTTCAATGTGCATTAGATTGAGCAAGCACAAGAGTGATTAGTGTAGTGACTGGCTATTGAACAGCTCATCTGGTCATTTTCCTCTCTTCCTACTTGCTTCACTTCTCTAAACTTTCTGTCGAAGGTGATTCTTCCTTATAATAAATCACTCTAGGATTTGAACACTGCCCCACAGAGAAGCATTGACAGACCAGCTGTGCTGATATTTGACAAAAGACCTCTTGTGTTTCCACCTTGCAGTTTGACATGCAACAGATGTCCCTGGAGGAGCTCAAACACGTCCTGTTCCACGCCTTCAGAGACCATCTCACCATGAAGGACATTGAGAATATTATCGTCACAGAGGAAGAGAGCTTGAAGGAGAACTCAGGAAACTGCCAGACCGAATTTCAGGGAGGTAAATAGCAAAGAAAACAATTTCATATTAATTGACAGATCATGCAACGGTTGTTTACAGACACTGGAAACTTTCTGAAGCTTCAATGAGGTGATGCTTAAAACTCTGACAGTACTTGAGAATTCAGATCTGTATGAATGCCAATGAAAATATTTTATTTCCACCTTCACATGACAGTGGAGTACAGCAGTGAACGGCCAGTTTTTCAGAAGCCAAGTTGCATTTTTTGTTATTTTTCTACACAGGCATTTAAAAAAAAACTTCAATAAAGAGTTTTAGGGCAGCATAAAAACTTCATCAGTTACTTCTTCAAAGTACTGTGTACTTAATGTATTTTATGAGGCAATGAAGTACTCCTCCCATGACACATTCGGAATGAATTGAATCAAAAATGATGGTACAATATAAAATTATTGACTTTATTATTGACATTTAGTCATGGTAACAACAACTTCTCTGATCAGTGTATCCAACTAGAAGCTTGTTTTTTAAATGAAGCTGAAACCACATTGACTTTTGGCTTCTGAAGAAGCATTTATCATCGCTTCACAATCTGAGAGCTCATAGTAGGTCTTCAAAGATTTATGTTATAATTAAAAATCCATTTCTTTATGGATTTTTACTTCCGGAGCCAGACTATTGCGGTCTATAGCCTGCTGTGTTTGCCCAGAAACTAGCCATTTAATAAGATGAGAGTTATGTGCTCTCAGTGCATTATATGATTTTATGTATGAAAATCATCTGATAAATGAAAACAACTTATGTAATGTTTTCTTTACTCCAAGACATTCTCACTCAAACCATTCTTCACATGTTACTTTTGAATTTGGCCATAGATGTGAAATTTCACCCCCTTTTGATGCATTATTGAAGCAGATGTTTTCCATCTGCCAACAAAAGTAAAGGGGATGAATGGAATTCAGAAACAGGGAAATTATCTTATCGGTTTGTATCCAATTATGTTTCAGCAGTTCAATATTTAATCTCAATATGCAGTACAGAATAACAATACAAATTGAATGGAATTAAATCTGCTTGCCTGAGAAAAAGGTGGATAAAATGTAACAATTTCATGCCTCAAAATCCAATTATTTTGTCACATTGTTTTAAAATGTATCCTTTATTGGCCCACACTGTGCCCTTTAACAGTTTCACCCGAATTTGTTTGTGTGTGTGTGTGTGTGTGTGTCTGTGCGCAATTATTAGTTTGCGGTGCGTCAAGTCCAGTAAGGCAGCTCAGCAAAGCCACACATTTTTTTTTCACTATTGTGCATATTCAAAGCCTCATTATGCAGAGAGATCAACAGCACTGCTGGATCATTGTTTGGATGGCTTATGCTCATTGTGTGCTGTCATCTCTTCTCATTGATGTCTAATGCTCCGCAGTAACTGCTAGCATCTCTCCTACGTGTCTTTCATATATGCTCTGTTCTACTCCATCAGTGCATTCAAAAAAGAAGAATCGTCAGACGTGTGTCCGCAAGAGCCTCATCTGCGCTTTTGCAATGGCCTTCATCATCAGCGTCATGCTCATCGCAGCCAATCAGATGTTGCGGAATGGCATGGAGTAGCCCCACCCACTGTGAACGCCGGTTGATCTGACCTCTGCTTAAGAAACATGCGTTAAAACTCCACTTTCTTTTAGTTTGAAGAGTGTTGGGGAGCCCACAGTACAGTGGATGTGAATCCCATGGCGAGTTTTTTCTTTTATATTCATTATGTTGATTGTGATTGTGACAGACTCTGAAACAACAGTAAGGAATGTCCTCCATCATCAGCTTGACAGGACATGCAAGGGCTCCTCACTGAATACCATTTAATGCAATAACATCCTTTGTCCCTCTGCGCTGCGTGTTTTTCTCATTCCCTCTCTTTGAGAGGCGACGACTTTGTACTTTATCTCAAGCTATGTCAGATGGGAATGATGAGGAGTGATTGGCAGCCTGTCCAACAGAGCCACCGCAAGATGTCTGGCATCAAGAGTGTATACATGTTCATCTCAAATGCACTGTCCGATTTTTCTGAGCCTTACTGTGCTGAAGCTCATCTATGGAAATCTTTGAAGATATTGGATTGTTGGATATTTTGGAATAGCATACGACCACACTACTACTTTTACAGTATGCAGTATACTGCGTACAGTATGCAAAAATAATCTATTACCAAAATATGCAGGATACAACCTGCATGGAATACTGTATCCCACAAAGCATCTGAAACTGATGTGCTGAATGACCCAGAGGCAATTTCAGCTGATTTTTTAACATTTCCTCCTTTGGTTGGACTGTCAATGTTCTCAAAGTAAAGACATTTTGTACTGGATTAAAAATGCAAAATAGACATGCACCATATTTCCAAGGCGAGGCAAGTTTATATTGCATCTAATTATGATTTGTGACCCATGCTGGAAAAATGAGTCGCAATGAGCAAATTTTCAAAAAAAGAGTTATTGTTATTTTCACATTCTGTTAAAAACCCTTCAAAATGATGTATGGTTTGTTTGAATCGGACAAAGAACGAATGAGCTACACCTGTTTGAAGTCGATAGAGTCAGCAAAGTCAATTTTGAGAAAAATCAAGTTTCCAAAACAAAATCACATAGCAACCATACCTTAAAATACCAAATTTGACACACATCAAGTCAAAAATACATATTCAACTTATTTTTCCATGATACCACAATTGTTTGATTAACATCAATGAAATTATATATTATATATTATGACCTACTGTACTGCACGGATCTTATATAATGTTACACATAAGATGTTTTTCCACAACAGTTAACCAAACGTTCACATAAGACATAACAGATCATGTTTTCGTGAATACTGTACTTCTGTGTATGTGTATATATATCGGGATCGCTCGCTGTCTGAGGCGTCTTTGTGTGCACGCATCGGATCTGTCAGTCAGAGCGTTTTTCATGGACAAGGGAAAGGTACTCCTCCCAGAAAACGTACAAATAAGGATTTTTGAGCCATTTTGAGCATTGGGATCTCTAGACGAGGGCTTAATGAACTAATTTTAGTGAAAACCTCAAAATCGCCCAAAATTGAAATTTTTCACTTGTTTTGACTGCAGCTTTTGCCAGCACGGGTCACATTTAAAGTGCTTTAGCCCTACATTAGCATAATTGAGAGAGGCGGAGGGGAGAAATTTAAAATAAGTAAAACAATATTTCAACATCATTTAAGAACAAAAATTAGTAAGGAAAGAAAATAGTAGGACGTACACTACCGTTCAAAAGTTTGGGTACACGTTTTTTTTTTAAATAAATAAATTAATACTTCTATTTAGCAAGGATGCATTAAAGGTGCTGTAAGCAATTTCTGAGAAACACTGCTGATATTTGAAATCAACCCATAGACACACACACACACACACCCCCCTTCATTGCTCCGCCCGCAATGCAAGAGCGGATGCCTCTTTATCATTGCAGAAGCAAAGCAAAATAATGCTTTGTGAAAAATAAAGATGACGAGCGAATGACAGTACACAATACAGTACACAAGAGTATATACAAGCAAGGGTTGGTTGTAAGTCGCCAGCAGCACACCAGCTCCAGACAAACAAATGTTGCATTGTTTGTGCTCCATACGCAACCTCTGCATCGATTTTCAGTTCTCTTTTCTAATATTAACCTAGGTCCTGAAGCTCTTGCCCGATCATATCCCTTCCTTTTCCAGTGACCTTTCCTCTTTTGTAATGTCTCTCAGCCATCTCTCTTTCTGCAGTCTTTCTTCAAATCTCCCTCTTGCTCATTCTCTCTCCTCCCCCATCATGAGTGGACACGCTCCCTACTGCTGATTGGCTTCAAGTGTGTAGTGGTGCTCAGTCCAATCCAATTTCAAGAGTGTTTCTCAGAAATTGCTTACTGCACCTTTCTATTGATCAAAAGTGACAGTAAAAACATTTGTTACAAATTATTTTTGTTTCAAATAATACGTTCTGTTGAACTTTCTATTGTCAAGGAATCCTGAAAAAAAAAGCTTCATATTTTATTAATTAAGCATCACATCTGTTTTTAACATTGATCATGTGACACTGAAGACCGGAGCGATGGCTGCTGAAAATTCAGGAATAAATTACATTTCAAAATAGAAAACATTATTATAAAATCGTTATAATATATCACTATATTGATATAAAATATCACTATACTGATCAAATAGATGCAGACTTGGTGAGCATAAGAGACTTCTTTCAAAAACATCTTAAATCTTACCGACCCCAAACTTTTCAATGGTAGTTTATGGTGCAATGGATTTCTTATTGTTTGCTTCATAATTTGAGTTACAAATGCTTTGTGGCTGTACATTAACAGATTCCATATTCTACAAAGCAAGTAAGATGAATTAAATTCCACACAACTCCATTTTGTGGTACACCTTGTGCATTATGTGTAAACAGAGTTGTCATTTTATATTGAAATTAGAAGTCTGTTTCATTCATTTCATTACCCAATAATCTATCGTTCTGTGTCTACACGGAAGAAGAGAGCATAATACTCTCTTTGTTTTTAAATATAATATCAATTTCATCTCAATGTCTGCATATATTGTCTGGTTTAAATATATGGCTCTGAACTTCTGCGGAAGTGTCTATGATACATAGTTGGACTTTTTGGTCCATTTTGAGTTTTTATTCACTCTCAGGCTCAGAGAGTCAGTGAATGCAACAAATGAATCAACCAGAAGTAAACTGGTCAATCTCTAAAATAGCACTTTTTCTTTTACAGTTAGAGTCTATGTGTGTAATATAAGTATGTGTCTACCTGTTTGTCTATATATTTATAATGTGTGAGCACATCAGTCTCTTCCCTGTGTTCCTTATTATAATTGTGTAGCTATACTTACAGCTGTTTGTCACACTCCCCTGTATATTGCATGTGTATTTATGCATATAGTGCCACACAAAAGAGTCGTCTGTTTGACTGTGTCATGTTTGCATGTTCAGAACACTAATGCAGTGATTTTTCAAGGTCTGTACTGCTTGCAGGCGTTTGCTTAAAGCATCCGTCTAAATGTCTGAACTCCCATTGTTTCCTTCCTGTGAACAAAACTTATCTGAAACAGTACCAGCATTCTGTGCCAAAATACACTGCAAAGGAAAAGCGGATTATTGGGAACAGTTTACTAGACAAAGTTCCTGTCAGGTTTCCAGAATGTCACAGAACGGCTTGATTAAGGACTGGTGCTTTTTATTCTGTCAGTCTGTGCTTTGGAAAGAGGACATTTCTGAATGAATGGCTCCATCTAGTGGGCTACAAGATTTGAGGTAAATATTGTGATGTGATAGTGAAGTGACACAAGTAAAGAAGAAAGAAACAAAGTAACTTACCAAAAACAAGTTGGAAACAGGGGTGTAATTCAGTGTAAATTCCATATATACAGTACCTGTCAAAAGTTTGGAAACATTAAAAAAAAAGTTTTTTATGCTCACCAAGGCTGCATTTATTCAATCAAAAATACAGCATATGAGCCTTCAGAAATAATTTTGATATGTTGATTATATTATTATAATATAATAAATATTATTATCAATGTTCTTGCTGCTTAACATTTTTGTGGAAACAACGATACCATTCAAATGTTGATACCAACATTTGTGGTAAGATGAAAAATGATAATACTTTTACATTTCCAGGATGCCTTAAATTGATCAGAAGTGACAGTGAAGACATTTATAGATTTCAAAAGATTTCAAAACATGCTTTAATAAATGTAATAAATGATGTTCATTGAACTTTCTTTTCATCAAAGAATCATACAAAGGGAAATATCACCATTTCCACAAAAATATTAAGCAGCAAAACCTGTTTTCAACATTAATAATAATAATAAAAATAAATGTTTCTTAAGCATCAAATCAGCATATTCTGATGATTTCTAAAGGATCACATGACACTAAAGATGCTGAAAATACAGCTTTGCCATCACAGGAATAAATTAAACTTTATAAATTATATTCAAATAGAAGACAATTACTTGAAATTTTAATAATATTTCACAATATTACTGTTTTTACTGTATTTTTGATTAAATAAATGCAGCCAGTGAGCAGAAGAGACTTCTTTTAAAAACATTTGTAAAAAATGTAATGTTTCCAAACTTTTGACAGGTACAGTATTAATTTAAAGTGTTACACCTTGTTGTTTTAATATAAGAATATTTGCCTTTTCTATTTCTTTCAATTATCACAAAGGCAGATTGGTGGATTATAGTTTAAATATGTCCTGCATCATTTTCTATTATGTATTCCTCTGCTTGTTGCCATCTTGTTGTTAGAATATACAATCTAAAAAAATCCCTCTAGTTTATGGGCATTTTGAAAATATAAATTGGTCCAGGTTTTATTTGACACTGTATTTTATATTTTGTTGATTAATAATATTTATGTTTTTATTGGTATTTTATTTAATTTTTATTCTTGCAAAGGTTGATGGAATTTTTAAATTAGTTCACTCTCAATCCAGATCCTAACTTCATATGAATTTGAAGCATGCCAAATAAAATTTTATATGTATGTATTTTTATGAATTATTCAGAAGAAGGATTATTAATATGCAAAACAATATACATATTGCATGCAGGATGTGGATTGACAGTCAGATTACAGCAATATGGTTTCTAAATAAAAATGTATCATTACATGTAAAGAATATGAATAAAATAAAATTATTTATTGAACATGACAATAAACATATCTTTGCATCCAATTATTGTTATAATCATCATGATTTTTGTTATTGTTGTTTGAGCCAGTAGGGGCACAATTGGATTTTCTACAAATAAGACTAAAATAAATGACATGCTATTTTTGTCTGCACTTCTCATCTCAAGATGGGCATATCTACATATGATAAAAGAAGACCATGAATGAATAAGTCTCGATCTCTTTAATTTAAAGAATCTACACAACCATCAAAGCACAGACATATTTAAACAAAAAAACAATACTGTTTTCCAAGGCCTGATGTAGAATGTAATAGTGTGAGGTATTAAACTCTAGAGTCTGTTTAATGAGGAATACTTCAAAATGTGTACTGAGTTATTCTCAGGTCTACAGCTGTGACCACAACCATGTAAAGAGAAAACATTTACAGGTCGCCTCAAGTTAACATTCTCAAGAAATCTGCTTGCATCAATTATGTTTAAGTTGTAACTCAAAATTTCCAGCATCTATATGTAATCAAGGTAAATGAATAAAGAGTAAAAAGGCACTTGTTTCAAATGAATGATTTTAGTGGCACTTTAAAAATGACGTTACCTTCTTAATGTATACTTAGGAAATCGCCTTATTAGGTGAAAGATCCTTGCTTTACCAGAGTTACTTGTGTAATATACAGGTGTGCAAGTATGATACTGTATAGGCCCTTTTATCAGAAGTGACTCATGGCTTCCTACAGGAAAATAACCTAAAACATCATTACACAGCACCACATAACTGCAGGTCTCTCAGTGAGGTTATTGTTAATACTGTGGCAGTATAATGTAGCACTGCTGATGTAGTGTTTTCACTACGAGGTCAGCATCAAGCAATTCAAGTTTGTTCGGTGTGCAATTCATTTATATTTTTTTGGGAACAGTTGTGGGTTTATGGCTTAAAAAATTGCTGTTGTTCTTTCTTTAATTATTACTTATTACTTTATGTTTAATACTACTTGTAAGATGCAAACAGATGGCCATGGTTTTTATATATTAACGGCCATTAAATATTCTCAAAAGTGAGCACAAAACATTAATGCCACAAGTTAAAACTTGTGTTAAAACTTGATTAAAACACTGAAATTTTGCCTTATAATTATGAAATCTGTAAAATTGTGGCATTAATTCTGAACTTGTTTGAAAAGATAAAAGTGGCTTCTTTCTGGCTTCTAAAATGTCTAGTTGCCTTTATTATACACTACCTTTCAAAAGTTTATGGTCAGTAAGATTTATATTTTTGAATGTCACTTATGCTCATCAAGAATCAAGCAAAAAAAAAAAAAAAAAACATAATATTGTTCCTGTGATGGTAAAGCTGAATTTTCAGCATCATTACTCCAGACTTCAGTGTCACATGATCCTTCAGGAATCATTCTAACATTGTGATTTGAAAATAGTTGTGCTGCTTAATATTTTGGTGGAAACCATAATAAAAAAATTTTTCAGGATTCTTTGATGAATTTGTATTTAAAATAGAAATCCTACAATTAAAGGTTTCCCTACTTAGAAAAAAAAGTATTCATTTCTTTTACAGACCAAAAAAAAAAAAAACACATACTAACCCCAAACTTTTGAACGGTAGTGTACACTGTGCAATATAAAATGATACACTTCAAGTGTTAAACATGAATATGAGGCACAATTTGATTTATCAAAAACTGTTTTTCATAACAGCTCATGGCTCCTTTTTCTGGGGCAGTTGGTAAATACAGGTCAGCTTGCAAGAAGCATTTCTCTAAAACTCAGTGTGTAATGGACTGCTGAAATCCCTGGATCCAGTCTCACTGGGTTTCATGAAGATGCCCTCCATTGTTCTCCAATAGCTGTGCGAGCTGCTCATTATCATGCCGTGGACTTCTCTCTGACCATGGATTGGTCTGCCGTACTGCTCGCCCGTCACAGACAGCAGAGCCTCAGTGGCTGTGTGACGGAACCGAACGGACTCATCACGCTGCCACACTGAGCCTGCACACAGAACGGTCCACTCGTCCAGATGGTCACCCTCGCCATTCTCGCCAAAGGCACTGACCTCCTAATTAGGACGAGTTTTTAAGTAAACTTGCACTGTTGAAACATCAAACTCTACATATAGTACCTTTACATTACAGTGTGTAATAAAAAAAAGATGAAATATTAAAACCTGATTCGAAGAAAGCGGGGAAGTAAAGTAGTGGCTGTGTAGATTGCGGCCTGTGTTCACATGGGTCAATCGGATGTTCTGCCCACACTGTACCGCAGTCCCTCGATGACATGTAGCGTCACTGGTGCCCCGCACACTCCAGTAACTGTTGCTGTCCTCCACTGTGGTCACACCGGTCACTGACTGCTGCCCACTACCTGGAATTAAATCATTAACAGATCATAGAGATGTGCATCTCTATTTGTGTACTTATACTACTAAACGTCATAGATCAGTGCATAAATGTCGTATGGTGTGTTCACACTGTAAATTACATAGATTAGGGCTATTGGACTCTGATGTTGGATGTTAAATTAACCTTATAACATACCATGCACTCGACCATGCAGTGTATAAGTACATACTGTATAGTGCGTCAGTTAAATAACTAGAGTATGCCAGAACATATACAAACGTACTTTTATTTTGTTTTCTTCTTTCATCATGAGTAAGAGAAAGAAACAGACCTGAGTGTAAGGTTTGTAATGTCAAATTTCAACACCGTTAGCTTTCTGAAGGCATAATTATAAATGTACTTAAAAATAAAAGGCACTTATCAAACTATAATTACCCTAATATAATATATAGTGACGGTTGTTAAATTATATTCTACATAAAAGTTTAAATCACTTCAATACAGATGGGATGAACAGCATTTATGAATAGGAGCCACTCACCAGATCCATAGCGGACATCATGAGAGTGTAATCTGACGTTGTGTTTCACATTGAGCAGCTTCACCACCGACCCGCACGTTACAAAATTCATTTCACTGCCAGTGGACAATGTAAACATACATGAAAATAACACTGTTATAGACAACTGGGCCCACACGAACCCCAAATTATCCATGGCTTGTTGAGCCCTATGGAAAAAAAACTAATCTTTAAAACCCCTAACTGACGTCACATGGAGCACGTGAATCACTTAAAGTTAGCGCGCCATCTTCAGGTTCGGAGAAACTACACTGTCGGGTAAAAACGAGATTTAGTTCGTTTATGATATTAGATTATGTGGTAAATTGTAATAAATAATAAATAGCAATACATATTTTAATTGGCAATTTCTCATTTGGCTCATACCATAAACGGTCACAACGATATCTATTAAATATCAGTTCTTTGATATCAACAAATGAATTTATCCCGACCGGAAGTTAAATATGTGTTTACCGGAACGAGAATCCCGACTGTAACCCTCAGCCATTTTTTGTTGTCACTATCAAGCTTCTCCAAAAGTGACGCTTCGTTCTTCACCTCAGCGCTTATTTGCAAGCCTTTAATCGAGCTTCCTCGCAAGGGAAAGTAAGTGCTCGATGTTTAGTTTCAGGCAGGTGTTTTTAAAAGCGGCATATAAATCCTGGGATTGTTTTTCTGATCGCACAGGTTAGCTGTTAGCATGTGGGCCTTGATCTCCCACAGCGTCGCGGACAGTCGTTACGTGATTATTTAAACAAATAAAAGAACTTGTTGTTTACTGTTTACGTTTGATTCAACTCTCAGGGTATTTATTAATAACTATATAATCTTGTTAATTGTGCGTCCCAGATTCCTTGGCTAAGCTAAATTGTCTATGGATATCAAGTTCATCTCGATATGTCTTTTGGTATAAAAAGGCCTGGATTTACAAAAATAATATTAAAATGTTATGGCTTAACATATTTAACATAAACATTAGGTTGCCATATAAAACACATTGAATATCTAGTGCAAGAATAACCCATTTAAGCCACTAGTAAAGATTATGTTTGCCATGATGTGACCCAGTCAGTCTTTTGTTTACTGACGCTAGCGATGTCTCAGATGCGTGAACTTTAAGCTGTTTTATTATTTTTAAATGGAATTTTGCCGGGTATATTAGGGGTAATATTGTTTCAATTCAACATTTCATACTGTAATACTACTTTAATACTATCAATACCCCAAGCACATTAAATGCTATACCATCCCTTGTAAAAAAAATAAATCCTGTTTGGATTTGCACACAGGCCTTGCAAACATGTCTGACTTCATCGAGAGCGAGGCTGAGGAGTCGGAGGAGGAGTTCGAGGAGAAAGATCTGAAGCCCAAGAAGACGCAGAGATTTATGGAAGATGATGGTAAGCCGTTTCTCACTTAAAGCCACATCCAGGGCAGGAATGCTACCAGAAACCACATTTAAGTGTGCTCCTGTATTTAATTCATTGCTTGTGTTGTTGTCTCCAGAAGAGGAAGAGGAAGAGAATACTGAAGATCAGGATGAGCATGGAAACCTGAGAGGTCTCATCGATGATGGTGATGTGGAAGAGGAAGAGCCGGGAGAGCCGCAAAGTGGGAGAGAGGACAGTGACTCTGGTGAAGAGGTCCGTCCTCGGCGCAGGAAACGAAGTAGGTTACTCTGATAAAGCCACATTAGTTAATCCTTCTGTATTGCTTTGTTCTCTCAGTTTGCTAGTGAATAATGTTGTTCTCATTAGGGCTGTGTGAAATCAAATATTCACAGTATGATCCCTGCTATTTTGCTGAAGATAACACATTAAGCAATGTTGCGAATATTTGCGAATAATGTTGTGTACATCAAGTTTCCTAAAGAGCATGACATTATAATACTGTTGTGAATAGGGTTGGGAATCGAAAAACGATACTTAAGATCAAGATTCGGATGCTTGTAATAAAATGTATTTATGTTCCGCTTATCGATTCCTGTTTTCCAACGCAAGAAGATGCGAAAGAGAACTAAATTCTTTGCGCACACGTCCAAAGTGAGCACACAAAGACCTGTCCCTCAAACAGTAATACTGTACCCGTCTTGAGCTTGAATGCACAAATAATACACACAAAATTGTCAAAATATCCTCGTAATTACAGTCAGTTATGTCTTACGTGAACGTAAACAGTTGAGAAAGAAAACGCATATTGGGTCCTGCATATGAGGCCTTAAAGTGACAGCAGCCTAATTCACTTGCTGCAGTCTGTGTCATTAATGGTAATCAAAGAACAACAGAAAAAAAAATCACTCACTGATTTTGATGAATAAATTTTGTAATTTCAATTAAGGGTAAATCTATATTTTATTTGTAAAAAAAAAAGCTATACAGTGTTATTTTACATTTGATTACAATTTCTGAACCTGAACTATGTTCAGTTGTATTTATTTGTAATATTGCTAATTTATTATTTGTTCTTATGTTATTACTCTTTACTTGTCTTTAATAATGTTTGAAATTTGTATTAGTTAGTCTGGTTGTTTTTGCTATTTTTGTTAAAACCGTAGGAAAATGTTAGTGTTCTTTAGGCTCCTGATTTTTGTTCATGGAAATCAGCTGCAAGAAAATGTTTTGCCAAAAGGCACAGAATAAATATGTTTGATATAAATGTTTGACTGAATGTTTTTACCTTACTGGAATCAAAACTGGGAATCGATAAGCAGAATTGGAATTGGAATCACTAAAATTCAAATGATACCCAACCCTAGTTGTGATGATTCCATGTTTCATGACTTGTGAGTATGAGAGCAATAAAACATTAATAGTGTCTGATTTATATTTCAGTAGCAAAACCGTGTTAAAGTTAGTAAATGTAGTTAATCTAATTGATTGACAACTCTGAATCAGTGCATCATCACTCAGATTTGTTCAGGAAATACTTGCATGGTTGCGTGTGAATACTGTGATGTACTTCCACTGTTCATTTAGGAAATCATGCCTATTATTATTTAAACTAGATTTTTACGTATTGCACTAAAAATAAATAGCTACAATTATGGTTGTTCTAATTAGAAAAACATTTAAAATATTGACCAACGAAAACGAAATGTTGTTTTCTATATTGGTTTTCTATTTTGCTCAACCTTAATTCTCATTAAAGCATGTGTGTTTGTAACTGTCAGGTTATGATGACTATCTGGATGATGATGATCTGGACCTTATTGAGGAAAATTTAGGAGTGAAAGTGAAGAGGAGGGTGAGTCACCAAAGTTCCTGCCTGTTCTAGATTGCAGGTTTTTCACTAATTTAACTGATACCAGTTAACCACTTTTGCATTAAATTTTTAATCAATAAAAAATGAATGTGTGTGTTTAGAAAAAGAAGTACTCTCGTGTAAAAACCATGGATGATGAGGGGGAAGATGACGAGAAAGACATGATCGCTGATGAGATCTTCACTGGGGATGGAGACGGAGATGGAGAGGTGGAGGACGGAGAGGCTGTGGACACACTCCACCAAAGAGATGATGAAGAGGAGGAAGATGATGAGGAATCTGGTAGAAAAGACATTTACTCTATTCATCATAGATTTTAATTACTGTGCTGCTATTCTGTGGAATTTTAATGATATTTTTTTCTTCAATATTTGCAGACATTGATGATTTCATTGTGGATGATGATGGACAGCCCATCACTAAAAAGAAGGGAAAGAAATTCTCTGGCTATACTGATGCGTAAGTTGCGTGCAAACTGTAAACCGTGTTTTGTTTATGTAAATATTGACTCCCTCCTTGGTATGATGGACTAAATTCCCTGATTTAAATGGCCTTCAACCCTGTGACTTTCTTATCTGTAGTGTTGCTCTCTTTTCTGACATTCTAGTGCTTTGCAAGAAGCTCAAGAGATATTCGGGGGTGATTTTGACTTTGCCGAGTTCGACACTGAGGCATATGATCATGCGGAAGAGGAAGAGGAGGATCAGGATGATGAGTCATGGGATCGACCGAAGAAGCAGACCAAGAGAAGAGTTGGCCGTCGTAGCATCTTTGAGATCTATGAGCCCAGTGAGCTGGAGAGCAGCCACATGACTGATCAGGACAATGAGATCCGCTCTACAGACATGCCAGAAAGATTCCAGGTGTGGACAGCGTTAAGCTGTTTATGTAAGTGGGTTTCCTTTCATGGGTGGGAATAAGGATATTTTATAACTTCTTGTCATTTGCAGTTGAGGGCCATTCCTGTAAAGCCTGCTGAGGATGATGAGCTGGAGGAAGAAGCTGAATGGATTTACAGGAATGCCTTCTCTACACCAACCATCTCCATGCAGGTAGGAACTGAATGTTTGTATAATCATGATTTTTATGTCATGGCACTAAGCTAACTTGTTTTTTTCATCAAACTAACTTGTTTTTGTTTGCTCTGTAGGAGAGCACAGACTACCTGGATCGTGGGACAACCACTAATTTCAGCAGAAAGGGCCCCAGTACTATTGCTAAAATCAAAGAAGCCTTGAACTTTATGAGGAATCAACACTTTGAGGTATAGTCATGGGGGGAAAAAAAGGGTATATTAGGGCCGTGACACACCAAGCCGTTGGTCGACCATGTGCAGCTCTTTCCTCACGTTGGCTGTAGTCGGGCTCACAACGACGGCAGTTTGCCCCATTCAGCATATTGAATTGGTGTCGGGCCATGAGAGAGAGAGAGAGAGAGAGAGAGAGAGAGAGATCACGCTGATTGGCTGTTCAGAGTTAGTGCACGAGAATAAAAGCAAAAGTGATCAAAACGAGCAAAGACGTCAAAACAGCGCAGAAACATCTAATTTTGTGTTGTCATACCTGAGCATTCCAGTATGCAGATATTTTCATAACACAAGCCACCTGGAATGAAGAATGTGAGCAATATGATTTATATTCAAAATAAGCAAGCACTGCTTTGTTTATGGTTTGTATGTCTGCAGTCCTAGTTTTGTTTTTTCTTTTTGAATGACAAGTATACACTATTGATACCTGCTGATATAGCTGTTATTTCCTTGCACTCAGGCGCAGAACACATATGCTAGTTGACAGTAGTCGCCTGTAGTCCTTTTGGTGTGACAGCCTTTAAACTTACTTGATAGACAGATCAAGTGGTATTAACTTGTCTCTTCTCTCTTCCATCCTCCAGGTTCCATTTATTGCATTCTACAGGAAGGAGTATGTGGAACCAGAGCTGAACATTAATGATCTGTGGAAGGTGTGGCAGTGGGATGAGAAGGTAAGGGCACAATCAATTGTTCTCAGAATGAATTGTGGTTGCTGCTTTTTGTTTTAATTTAACTGTTAAATGTGGCGGTTTATGCTGTCCTCTCTTCAGTGGACCCAGCTGAAGACCAGAAAGCAGAACCTGACACGCCTTTTCCAGCGAATGCAATCTTACCAATTTGAGCAGATTTCAGCTGACCCTGACAAGCCACTAGCCGACTCGACTCGTCCCCTAGACACTGCTGATATGGAGAGGTACGAGTACCAACCTTACAGACTTTCTAATATTACGCTGTGTCCACAGTAATCACTTGTTTCTTCTGCTTTGACAGACTGAAAGATGTCCAGTCTCTTGATGAGCTGGGAGATGTCTACAACCACTTCCTGCTCTACTATGGCCGAGACATTCCTAAGATGCAGAATGCAACCAAGTCCGGCAAAAAGAAACTGAAGAAGATCAAGGAAGTGTCAGAGGAAGATGGTACAGCCATGTTTTAATTGAATGAGCCAGTTATGGTGTTCAACTATGCATCAGGCTAACACCTATTTTTTTGTTCTTTTAGGGGAAGAAGCAGAAGTGGAAGAGGAAGAGGAAGAAGAGGAGCAGAAGGGGCCAGATCTAAAACAAGCCTCTCGTAGAGATATGTACAGCATCTGCCAGAGCGCAGGCCTTGGTGTGTACATCCTGCAAATATAAATAAAACTAATTATATATAATATAATATGTGTATGTATAAGTAAAACATTTTTGTATTGTTAAAAAAACAAACAAATGTATAGCAACATATTTTATGTGTCAGAAATACACCGATCAGGCATAACATCATGACCACTGACAGGTGAAGTGAATATCACTGATTATCTCTTCATCACGGCACCTGTTAGTGGGTGGGATATATTAGGCAGCAAGTGAACATTTTGTCTTCAAAGTTGATGTGTTAGAAGCAGGAAAAATGGGCAAGCGTCAGGATTTGAGCGAGTTTGACAAGGGCCAAATTGTGATGGCTAGACGACACCTTCAGGGGTCTAGTGGAGTCCATGCCTCAACGGGTCAGGGCTGTTTTGGCAGCAAAAGGGGACCAACACAATATTAGTAGTCATAATGTAATAGTTATTCCTGATCAGTGTATAATGTTATATAATACATAAGAATTATGTAAAATAGAAAAAATGTAAGTTTTATTATAATTATTTAAATGCATATTACATAATGACAGTGTGACTCCTTGAAAGTTATGAATTCATACACACACTTTTTTTATTTTATTAGATGGTCTTGCCAAGAAGTTTGGTCTGACCCCAGAGCAGTTTGGAGAAAACTTGCGAGACAGTTATCAGAGGCACGAAACCGAGCAGTTCCCTGCAGAGCCTTTGGAGCTGGCCAAGGACTATGTGTGCAGGTAATGAATCAATGCAAACTTTTACCCATTGCTTACTGAATAAGTTAGCAATTTGCATATTTATTCATGAACATATATTTATTCATGTTTTCATAGCCAATTTAGCACCCCAGATGCTGTTCTGGAAGGTGCTCGCTACATGGTGGCCATGCAGATTGCCCGTGAACCTCTGGTCAGGCACGTGCTCAGACAGACCTTCCAGGAGAGGGCCAAGATTAACATCAAGCCAACTAAGAAGGGAAAGAAGGTTGGCACTTACAAACCTACCTTATATTTTTTAGGAAGTGTCCGTATTCTACCATCATTTTATTAACTGTTGTATTTTTGTTTATCTTCTATTTTGCTCAACCATATTCTTCAAGGAAAGGGTATTAGCAGAATAGCAACTTTCCCATCCCAGCAGAGTTCTGTTGTGTTAGAGCTTTAGCTAGAATGATTTCTGTTGATGCATGTAGGCATTGTTATTGCTTTGCTACAGTGTTACCATAGTGAACTTCTATTCAAACCCAGACTGAACTGATGTGCCAGTGACTGCATTGTTTGCTCTTTTGTCATTAATTCCACATGAGCTAATGTCTGTCATGTTTCCCAGGATGTGGATGAGGCGCACTATGCTTATTCCTTCAAGTACCTGAAGAACAAGCCTGTGAAAGAGCTCAGTGGTGATCAGTTCTTGAAGATGTGCCTGGCTGAGGAGGAAGGCCTGCTCGCCATAGACATCTGCATTGACCTTGTGGGAGTCAAAGGGTATAGATGTGTCCTGAATTAAATAGCGTGATTTAAAAACCTGGAAACAATTGAGTTAAGGATTATATACAAGAGGTGCTAAGCAGTTTTGTTTGTCATCTCTGCAGGTATGGAGATCAGACATACTTTGATGAGATTAAGCAGTTCTACTACAGGGATGAGTTCAGTCACCAGGTGCAGGAATGGAACAAGCAGAGAACACTTGCAATTGAACGTTCCCTTCAGCAGTTCCTGTATCCACAGATGGCCAAGGAACTGAAAAATAAACTTATCGCTGAAGCCAAGGACAATATTGTTAAGGTGCCTCATTGATTGCATGCATTTCCTTTGAAAGCTACCCAACAGTTTCTGAACCAAATTGTGGCCTAAATCATTGTTTTGTGTTTCTTGTGTCTGTGGTACAGTCTTGCTGCAAGAAGCTGTATAACTGCCTGAAGGTGGCTCCTTATCGGCCTGATCAGCAGGTAGAAGAGGACGATGACCTTATGGATGAGTCACAAGGAAAGGGTATCCGTGTACTTGGGGTGGCCTTTGCTTCTGGCAGGTACATATTTTTACTAAATGAGAGAATATTTCACTTGATTTTGAATAGGGATGCGTCAGCACTGTATTGGTTATTGGTGTTTATCCTAGAGATTGTTACAGTTTTGTTTCATTATTATGAATCTGTGATCCCTAAATAATTTTACATTTTCATATACTATTTTATTTAAAAATATTTAATATTTATTTTTAATAGAATTTTAATAATGGCCATTTATCAGTTATTCACCAAAATGTCATTATAATGATCAGCTTGTCAGTATTGGCCATAATTATTATATCAGTCCTTTTATACTTTTGAATGGTATATGATAGTGTTTGTTTGTGTTTCTATAGAGACACACCAGTTTTCTGCTCCCTCATCAATGGTGAAGGAGAGGTTGTGGACTTCCTCAGGCTACCTTATTTCCTTAAGAGGAGAAATGCTTGGAGGGAGGATGAAAGAGAGAAAAAGGTGAAGAAACAGAAGCCCTACAAACCATTTACAATTAAGCTGTTTGTTAATTCTGGTTGATTTCAGTATTGTGGCTTTTAAAATGTTTGTTGTGTTTCCATAGCTTCAAGACATTGAAAACCTCAAGAAATTCCTCCTTAGTAAGAAGCCACATGTTGTTGCAGTTGCTGGGGAGAATCGGTATGTTTATTGTTGCTCTTTTTTTAATTTTTAATTTTTTTTTTAATTTTCAACTTTTATTTAGCCGCATGTTAATCCTGTATCTGGATGTGTTCAGCGATGCTCATATGGTGATGGAGGACATCAAGCGCACCATCAGTGAGCTGGAGCAGGACTCCTCTCTGCCTGCGGTGGGAGTGGAGCTGGTGGACAATGAGCTGGCTGTGCTTTATATGAACAGCAAGAAGTCTGAGGTCAGTGCAGTGAGATAAAAATACATTTTACAGAAGGCTCTATACTTCAATACCTTTCCTAATGTTTCTTTGACATACCGCTCCTCTCGTAGGCGGACTTCAGAGACTACCCACCTCTGCTTCGGCAGGCTGTGTCTGTGGCTCGCAAGATTCAGGACCCCCTAGTGGAGTTTTCCCAAGTCTGCAGCTCAGATGAGGACATCCTGTGTTTGAAACTGCATCCGCTACAGGTACCAGCCCATTCTTTCATTTAATGACTTGCTTTCTGTCATTTATTTAAATACTAGGGCTAGAATGACACGTCAATGTAATTTGATTACGCACAGTTTGCTCATTTTCATGTTTCGACACCTGGTTTAAAAGGGTTAATGTTTTGGCTTTCATCACTATTTATGTAAGTCTTTCTTCAAAAAAATTTAACAAAATTAAAGATTTGAGTCTGGGACCTCTGGTTGAGATGACACAGAATAACCCTATATTTTGATTTGTGATAGTTTTGTCATCAGGTTTGAGATGAAGGTTATTTGTGAATCAATTCTCATGTATTATCATTTAAATGTTACTCAGGAGCATGTAGTGAAAGAGGAGCTGCTGGGCGCTCTCTACTGTGAGTTTATAAACCGGGTGAACGAGGTTGGTGTGGATGTGAACCGTGCCATTGCTCACCCTTACACCCAGAGCCTGGTCCAGTACATCTGTGGCCTCGGATCTAGAAAAGGCTCACACCTGCTCAAGGTGAGACGTTCTTCAAAAATCTGTACTCTCACTTTTGATATTCATGCTGTTTTTCTGCCTACATTTTTTTTTTCTGTTTGTAGAATTAGCTAATGGGTTAAGATATTTTGCTAGAACTAAATCACAAGATGTTAAAAAACATCTTCTGCACCTTCCCAATGTTCCTCAGATTCTTAAACAGAACAACACTAGGTTAGAGAACCGGACACAGTTGGTCACCATGTGCCATATGGGACCCAAAGTCTTTATTAACTGTGCTGGCTTTATCAAGATTGACACTGCTTCTCTTGGAGACAGGTAAGATACTAAATGTAGTGTGTGTGTGTGTGTGTGTGTGTGTGTGTGTGTGTGTGTGTGTGTGTGAATGACCACCAGCTCACTCTGAATTACGCTGCATACAGCCAGAAGAGATGTAGAAATAATGTCTTCTTTCACTCTGCAGCACTGACTCCTACATTGAGGTTCTGGACGGTTCCCGAGTGCACCCTGAAACATATGAGTGGGCGCGTAAAATGGCAGTGGATGCTTTAGAATACGACGAGTCGGCAGAAGATGCCAACCCAGCCGGAGCATTAGAGGAGATCCTTGAGAACCCAGAGAGACTGAAAGACCTGGATCTGGATGCCTTTGCTGAGGAGCTGGAGAGACAGGTGAGCTTTGTTTTGGTCTTAATTTTGGATCATACGCTTATGTTTGTTCTTTTAGCAGGCGCATTTATCCAAAGCAACAATCAAGAAATATAGCATAAGCTGTTCAACCATGTGCTTGACTGAACTATTTTACTGTAACCATATCTTTTTTTTCTTTCTTTTTTCTTTCTTTCTTTCTTTCTTTCTTTCTTTCTTTCTTTCTTTCTTTCTTTCTTTCTTTCTTTCTTTCTTTCTTTCTTTCTTTCTTTCTTTCTTTCTTTCTTTCTTTCTTTCTTTCTTTCTTTCTTTCTTTCTTTCTTTCTTTCTTTCTTTCTTTCTTTCTTTCTTTCAGGGTTATGGTAATAAGGGAATTACGTTATATGACATCCGAGCAGAGCTCAGCTGTAGATATAAAGATTTGAGAGCCCCTTACAGGCCTCCTAACACTGAGGAGGTCTTTAACATGCTCACCAAGGAGACGCCTGAGACCTTCTATATTGGTAAATACTACCTGAATGTTTTTATATATTATAAAGGATCATAGAGTAAGCTATAATTATAAACCTACGGATTTACATATATTATAGTGTTCTGTGATATTTGTGGCGATCTGTATTGATATGTAATTTATATTTTTTGTGAATCTTTGTGCACATATAGGTAAACTCATCACCTGTGTGGTGACTGGCATTGCTCACAGAAGGCCACAGGGTGAAAGTTACGACCAAGCCATTCGTAATGATGAGACTGGACTCTGGCAGTGTCCTTTTTGCCAGCAGGACAACTTCCCTGAGCTCAGTGAGGTGGGAATCTTTTCTGTTACTTTCCAAAGGAATTTCCAAAAGGAAATTTTAGCTTTTGCACCTCAGTAAATCACAATGTTGTTTTTCTCAGGTGTGGAATCACTTTGACAGCGGCTCCTGTCCTGGTCAAGCCATCGGAGTGAGAACCAGGTTAGATAACGCCGTCATGGGCTTTATCCCAACCAAATTTCTTAGTGACAAGGTGGTCAAGCACCCTGAGGAGAGGGTCAAGGTGAGCTAATCTCGTAATTCCTTTCTTTACTTTATCTGTCATTCATTTATATGATATATACATCAAATATGTCACCTTACAAAAGTTCTGGAAATCTCCTTTTGACACACTTATAAGCCTTGATCTCCACTGTTAGGTTGGCATGACCGTGCACTGCCGCATCATGAAGATCGACATCGAGAAGTTCAATGTGGACCTCACTTGTAGAACATCTGATCTGAGCGACAAGAACAACGAATGGAAGCTTCCCAAAGACACATACTATGACTTTGATGCTGAGACAGATGATGTTAAACAGGAAGAGGAGCATAAGAAGAAACAGCAGAGAACCAGTCAGTATTGAACAAATCTCTTTTGAGAGCATTTACCATCTTTTCAAGTGATGCAGGTTTGACTTTCTTTTTCTTTTCACTAGCTTACATTAAGCGTGTGATTGCTCACCCGTCCTTCCACAACATCAACTTCAAACAAGCGGAGAAGATGATGGAATCCATGGACCAGGGTGATGTAGTTATTCGACCCAGCAGTAAAGGGGAGAACCACCTAACAGTCACGTGGAAGGTGGCTGATGGGATCTATCAGCATGTGGATGTGCGCGAGGAGGGCAAAGAGAATGCCTTCAGCCTTGGACATACTCTCTGGATCAACAATGAGGTGACCTGTTGCTACATCCAACATGCATTAACATTTTTTATTTTTATTTTTTTTATGTTTTTGAAAAGTGTCTTATGCTCACCAAGGCTGCTTTTATTTGATCAAAAATACAGTAAAACACTAATTGTGTAGATGACAAATAAGCAGTAAGTAAGTTTTTTTGTAAAACACCACTTTTGAAGAAAAAAATGCATATGTAGTGTGGAGTCTGATGTTTGAGAAAATATAAGGGGTCCCTAACTTTGTCAATTCTTTCAGTTTTATGATAATAGAAAAATAGATAATGGCCAGGTTTATCAGTCCTATTGTGTATGGTGTGAAAGATACTACGATACTACTGTGTCTAATGTTCGAGATGAGTAAAATAAAAACTCTCCAACCCAAAAGGTGCATGTATATATGTGTGTGTGTATATATATATATATATACATGCATGCATACATACATACATAGTGTGTGTATATGTGTATATATATATGTATGTGTATATAGCTCTTATCACTGGTGAAAACAGTTGCTTATTGTTTTTGTGGAAACTGATTGATCAAAAAGTTCAAAAGAACAGAAAACATTTGTAATATTATAAATGTCATTACTAAATTATGTATCCTTGCTATATAAAAGTATAAATCTTGACCCCAAACTTTTGAATGATAGTGGAGAAGCACACTCGCTCATACAGTATATCTGAAATCTAATGTTAGTCATGGTTGCCTGCAGGAATTTGAGGATCTGGATGAAATCACAGCCAGATATGTCCAGCCCATGGCTGCGTTTGCTCGAGATCTGCTCGGCCACAAGTACTTCCATGAATGCAATGGAGGTGATAGGAAGGTATGTTATAATTCTGGAACAACCATTTTTCTTTTCTCTTCATCTTGATTTATATGGTGTGTTAGAGATAACACAGAATGTGAGGAGTTGTGCATTTATCCTTTCTTGCCTTTGAACAGAAAATGGAGGAGCTTCTTATAAGGTCCAAGAAAGAGAAGCCGACATTCATCCCCTACTACGTTTCAGCTTGTAGAGACCTACCGGGCAAATTTCTCTTGGGTTACCAGCCTAGAGGGAAGCCGAGGTAACGCTCACTACCCAACCAGAACAGGGCACTAGACACATCAATTGTTTTTAATAATGTTTTGCTTTGGTCTTTTTTTTTTTGCAGAATAGAATATGTAACAATCACTCCAGATGGCTTTAGGTATCGGTCTCAGATATTCTCTACGGTCAATGGTCTCTTCCGCTGGTTCAAGGACCACTACCAGGATCCTGTGCCAGGTTAGTATTCTCCATCTGAACCCTAGCTCTGGTCTAGTGTCATTTATTATTCCTTTTAATGCGGTGTTGTTGTCTTTCTAAAGGTGTCACACCAACCAGCAGCAGAACGCGAACACCAGCATCAGTGAACGCCACACCTGCAAACATTAACATTGCGGGTATGTCAGACATGCTGACGTCTTCCCTGAAAACAACAGGGCTTTCTGAAGCTTCTCAGATGATTCTTCTTATAAATGTATTTTAAACACATACCTGTCCCCTCGCTTTTAGACTTGACTCGAGCCGTCAATGCTCTCCCGCGAAACATGACATCCCAGATGTTCAACGCAATAGCGGCGGTTACAGGGCAGGGCCAGAATCCCAACACAACACCAGCCCAGTGGGCCTCCAGTCAGTATGGTTACAGTGGCGGCAGCAGTGCAGGAGGAGGAGGCAGCAGCAGCGCTTATGTATGAGACCTGCACATATTTACCTTTTTATCCTACTGAATCAAAACAGAGCATGCCAATATTTAATACTCTTTCTTCGCCTTTCCACGTTTTCAAGGTATTCGCAACGCCCCAGCAGCCAATGGCTACACCCATGATGACGCCCAGCTACTCTTACACCACCCCTGGCCAGCAGCAGGCCATGACCACGCCCCAGTATCCCAGCAGTACACCGCAGTCCTCACACGGACACCATCCGCATTCGTCCTCCACTCCATCGTCCTCGTCATCGAGAGTGCGGACTCCACAGCCCAAGTGAGTGTTTCTGCCTTCAACACACAGAACCATGTTAGCCACATCACACAAAGAAATATCAGTGCGATTTTAATTTTGAATTAATTTTTAATGTAATGTTTGGACTGACGTGAATGTCTGCAATGCTGTCAGTGTAACACATAGAGTTTTTTTTTATGGAGAGGTGTTCCAATGTCTCTTCCATCACACTTCATGTATTATTCAGGTTTTTGGTCACATGAACTTTGTCACTTAGTCAAATACTTGTGAGAGCCACAGAGAAAGAATCTGGAACCGGCTCTCTTTTCTCTATATTCCATATCGATTATCGAATACAAAGATCTGAATGGTGTTTAAAAACGTAAATACTGGTTGACTTGTTTTTGAAACAGTTGTGCAAGGCTTTGTGTACCATATCAACCATGATATCTATGCTTTTCCATAAGCACCATCTGATGTCAGAGAGTGAATTAGCATTTTCTTTAAGCCTGTCTCGTGTTTTTTACGCATTGGAAATCATATGCGAAACACAAATATGCAAACTGAATTTTCATGCTCAATTTTTGCCCAGGCACATTTATGCGCATGCTTGCTTGTGTGCAAATCCATTCAATAGGAATCCGTGTGTTTGGGGTTTTTCTGTGAGGTCAAAACCATTTCCCCACACAGATTTTGCTAATGTTCAAATTTGTCACATTAATTTGCTGTGGTGACCAACAGAAAAAGTTTGAAAGTGGCTTCTGTGTGAGCAGTGCTTCATACATCGCTATGTTATTGACAATAGCATTTTTCACTTAAATATCACTGCAACTTTTTTTGTGTGTGGTTTATATTATTATGAGGTACCATGTATTAAAACTCCATCTGTGTTCCCTGCAGGACAAGTTCCCACACTGCCGTGGATTGGGGTAAGATGGCTGAACAGTGGCTGCAGGAGAAAGAAGCTGAGCGGCGAAAGCAAAAGACACCGCGCATGACGCCCCGACCTTCGCCCAGCCCCATGATCGAAAGCACGCCCATGTCCATCGCCGGAGACGCCACTCCCCTCTTGGACGAGATGGACCGATAGGAGAGAAGTGGGGGTGTTCAGACATCTCATATAAAACCCAATCCATCCACATCCCATCTCTCACCCCACGTCTTTTGCTCTTTCGCTGCTAGAAGTATTTCTTTGTCATTCAGAGCTACTGATACAAAGACAAACACTTGAAATATGGTGATGACAAACCGATTTAGGAAATGGACCTACAATATACGTTTGTCACAAGGGTTTTCTTTTTTTTTCTTTTCTTTTTTTAAGTGTGCAAAATGCACCTCCTTTTTTCATTTTGTTCTTTTAAACTAAATTTCAAAAGGAAAGGCTTAAGGCATGAGACGCTGCATGATTGTGCCTATGGGAGCTGGTATTCAAGTCATCGTAAGATCATTAGTTCAAGCCCACTCAGAGAGCTTTTCTTTTTGTATCTGGCTTAAGCATTTAAATAAAACCCTGTTTCAGTATGAACCAGAGCACTGTAATGATTCAAAATACGTGTTCTGTTGAGCTGTTACGCAAAACTCTGAGAATAAAGCACTCTGGAGATTTGCAAAGCTATTTAGCTACTCGTTTATCTACTCTGAAATGAAGTATGTGACTTTAAAAGACATCCTGTAAATGCCATGTTTTTCTCTACCATTAAAGTGATCACAACATATGCATTTTAAATTCTAAACTTTGAAGAATGTTTTTAAGGTTTGCTGAACCTATTCATTTAGCTGTTCGTTTTTGAACTTCAGAATCATATGTCACTGCTAGTAATGTGCTTATACAAGTAAACTGAACTATTGTGCTATAAGGTATTGAGATCCCTGCTGAGTTTTTGCTTTTTCAGTTTGGATGCTGTTTGTGTATGTGAATGCATCTTTGCTGACCAGACTTCCTGAAGGTGTTTGCACACATTCTTTTTTTTTTTTTTCATTCATGTACAATCCTATGTATCACTGTAGACAAAAAGTGTGACATTTAAGCAAAGAGAACTTCATGAACTGGCTGCTTAGACTGGGACAATATTTTCACACACCAAGCGTTATTCTTATGACTCCCCCCACCCCCACAACCCATATAGTGAATCTTCTAAGTGCCGGGAAGTGTTTCTGGCCTGGTCATCTGTTCATTTAGCACTGAGGCTGCACTATGCCTTCAGGTCCGGAAGTGAGCTCTTATGTGTCCGTACTGTTCAGTGTATCTCACTGCTGACATCCATTTCATTTCTTTCCTTTGATAAAATTGTTCAAATTAAAGTCTTCTGATTCAAGTGTTTTTATTTAAGTAGTCAGTTTAACAGTCTATACTGATTTCAGTTTAGTAAAGAAGAGGTTTGAGTGTTTGTCTTCAAGCTTCAGGCTGTAGATAATTCATTTCAGACAGCTGTGATTTTAAGATGCGGCTAAAGAGGCTGCATTATGCCATTTTCCATGTGACATTTGTTGGAATTTGAATTCCAAGAGACTCGAGCAGATTCTACAAGCTGTCACATGTAATGCAAAGCTACTAGTGTACCAAAATCAAATCTCTTTTGACACCATCCATATTTAAATTCATAAACATAAATTCATGTTCATGTTAGCCTTTATTGCCCTATGAATCAAGACTTGAGAGGACATTTCAGTACAGAATGCAATGATGTATACATGTTTGTTGAGTGATACTTCTCCATTTACGTCTAACAATCCTTCCATTTAGCTCACAGTGGGAATCTCGTGTCAGAGCAGACGGCAGCAGAGCCTGTGGTCATGAGTGCTGGCATATGTATCATATTAGCCAAAGAAACTCATGATGCAATGAAAAACAAGGGCTGCATTTACAAAAAATCCACTCAGAACTGCCAGGAGGGCATTTAATGTGACCTCTTAAATACACTTCACTAAACACTGCTGTTTGCTAGCACAGAAATGAAAAGGCAGAACTCATTACCATCAAATTAGAGAGATTTGCATCGTTTTATGTAATCCTGATAGACTAAATGTCAGTAAAATTACACCAAGTATTTATAGACTGTAGATTACATAAATCTCTATATGGCACTGCTTGGGTCAAAGATGAACGCATAAATAGACAAAATATTACTTGCTTAATCCTGGTTAATTTAGAGTCTATGACAAACTCAATCACTGTGTATCCACATATCCATGTAATACAACTATGATGCAGAAAATGTAAAATTAGTGAATTCATAATTTAACAAGTGAAACATTGTGGCATTCATTTATACACCTCTAAATACAGTCAAAACTTCACTTTCAGATGGATTCTTGTTGAGATTCCCTCATTATCTCACTGGCCAAGTCTTCTGTTTGTATTATTTTCTTTCACCCAGAGATTTGTGTCAGGGGTCAAAGTCTGTATTCCCAGTAATCCCCATTTGATCAGATCCATTGAAACATGTTGTGTAAATTCAGTCAATGACAGCAGTTCGATTGCCTCTTTTTCAAGTTTTCACCACAATTATTAGAAATCTCTGTGGAGTGAACAAAATATTTGCAACTGTAAGAAAAGATGACCATGGTGAAAGATTTCCAAGGTAAAACTGAAATTAAATGTTGAGATGAGCCCAAAAAGTGAATGTTAAACTTGCTTAAGAAATAGTTGCCATAATTTACTCATGCTCATGCCGTTCCAAACATGTACGACTTTCTCACTTCTGTGGAAAAATAATAGAATATATTTTGAAGAATGCTGATAACCAGACACTTTTTGGTTCCAATTGACGTCCATATATAGTCAAAAAAATACAATGGAGGTCAGTGGGAACCGAAATTGTTTGGTTACCAACATTCTTCAAAATATGTTCTCAGAAATATGTAACAATTACTTGGACTTTATTGAAAAATAACTTACTGACAATATCACCAGCTTGTCTTGAATTGTTCCTCTCCATCTCAGATAATACAGTCGCCTCAAATGTAAGTGATGCAACCCGGTGGAAGAAGTCTCTTACACTCTCCCCTATGGAGGACAACAGAAATGATACATAGGATGTCATCGAAAGTTTGGAATCATTTGGAATTGCTGACAGAAAAAGTAAAAAAAAAAAAAAAGTTCAACAAGACTGCATTTATTTGATCAAAATACATTAAAAACAGCAATATTATTATCATTTCAAATTAGTGCATTCCTGTGATGGCAAAGCTGATTTTCAGCATCATTACTCCAGTCTTCAGTGTCACATGAGCCTTCAGAAATCATTTTAATATGCTGATTTGCTGCTCAATTATTATCAATTTGCTGGAAACCATGATACATTTGTTCTTATATGCTCTGATGAAGACAATGTTAAAAAGAAATAATATTACATTTATTTGTAATATTACAACATCATAAATATCTTAAATGTTACTTTTGACCAATTGAATGTACCCTTGCTGAATTAATTTATTTTACACACATACAAAAATAATCTTACCCCAAACCTTTGAATGGTAGGAAACACGATTTACACTATTAAACTATTAAAACATATATTAAAATTTGTTTTCAGCATCAATAATAAATCAGAGAAGTTTCTTGAGCAGCAAATCAACATATTAGAATGATTTCTGAAAGATCATGAGACACTGAAGACTTTAATATATTTTTAATGATTGGATGATATAGTTGGTTATGGTGCTACTAACCCTCTCTTAGTCTAAGCACTGCAGTGATGACAACAATGGAACATAGTGGAATCAGACTGGTTTTATACAGATAAAGATTTTAGTGTATTACACTTCATCTAGATGTTATTTTGATCTGCTTTTGCAACCTCAAGTATTTCCGAATCAGCTCAGACATACCAACTAGTTTGATGGCATTCAAAACACCTGCTGTTTAAAGTCTTTAACACTTTTCTGTACCTGACAGCGCAGAGACGGCCCAATATTCTGCTCTGATCTCCTCAGAGAGTCTAACAGCCTCTTGCTCCATTTGGGCCAACTGATCTGGGTGCTATAGAACAGAAATATTCACCTAGACTAGTTATCTCAAGGAAACACTATTTTGGGATTATCAATATAATTTCATGCATCCATATCCATTTTTTCTTTAAAAAACGTTATGCTTTTTAATGGCTTGCAGGTGATAATTTGATAAGCTCACACTAAGATCCTTCTTGGTTCCAACGAGGAAGAGGAGAACACTAGAAGGGTCATTGTCTCTCATGGCATCTTCAAGCCACTCTCTGAATAAACAGAGACGGGTGAGAGAAAACTGACAAGTTATTCAGTCAAGTGTTTCAAACCAAATAAGTGGTCATACTGTACCTTGCATTATCCAATGAGTTATAATTGCTCAGGTCAAATACAACGATGATGGCTGGAAACAAAAGATAAATTGTTTTTGCACAATACGCAGCAAGCGTATGCTTAATAAAGTCTGTTTTATTACCTTGAGCTCCTCTGTAGTAAGTGGATGCAATGCATCTAAATCTTTCTTGACCTGCTGTGTCCCACCTGCAAAGGGAAAGAGGTCCACAATAGAAGGATGCAACCATATGAATGACTGTTAAACCTATAAAATACACAAAACTCACAACTGCAAACTAAACGGCACCCCGAGGACCTCAAATCTCTCCATCTCAAAATCCACTCCGATAGTCGCCTTGTACGTCTTGTCGAATGTGTCTTTGCAGAATCTCCAGGTCAGAAATATAAACAATTATTGTTAATCAAGCTGTTTTAATGTTATTTACACACACTGTTGGGATTATAATTGATGATAGTACATTAACATTACAGACTCTTACCTATTTATTAAACAGGTCTTTCCAACTGCTACATCACCAACTACAATGACCTTGGCTACATTCAGTCTGAAAATATAGTTAACATTTACAATAAAATAATGTTCATTCATGCTGCATTGCACATTTGTATCATATATACAAACAAACCAATCTACAGGGATTACGTGTGAAGTTTTGCCTAAACTGTGGGTACCAGCCAAAGGTCCCAATGGGGAAAAGGCTTAATAAATGTTAATGGAAAATATCAAGACAACAGGGTTAATGGAAAGCCTCCATCAAATACAAATAAGTGTGTGTGTGTGTGTGTGTGTGTGTGTGTGTGTGTGTGTGTGTGTGTGTGTGTGTGTGTGTAAAAGGGAGGGGGAAAAAAGAGTAACTTACCCTGTTTTCTGTCCTTGACATGCCTCTCTAACAGTAATATTAAAGCCATCTTTGGTGTGCACTGCAGCGTCCCTTGTAAAGTACTGAATAAATAGACCAATATAAATTAGTTAGATTAGGCATTAAAAATTTGAAACAAGACAAAACAAACAAACAAAAAATATTGCCTTTACATAATAATCTGGTCCAGTTGAGTCTGGCCTCTAGAATTACACTCAGTGGGTAATTCAACACAATAATTCTACAATGTGTTAAGTGTTGTAACTCTGAGAAACAAAAACTAGGGAAAAGTATAAAGATGTACATTGAGACAAAATTAATAACTGACTAAAAATACAGAAAGTTTTACCAAAGGGAGTTCACAGATGATCCTGTCTCCTTTCACAGGGGGTAGAGAGCTCATCATGTGAGAGCTTTAACGAGACCACACCGATACCAACACTGAACCATTCTGTCCTGTGACTAGCGGGATAAACAAACATAAAACATAAACATAATAATAATAATACATATGTATAAAAAAAAAAAAAAAAAAAAAAAAAAAAAAACCTACCTCGAAAGGCAGAAGGCTTCTTTTTTCCCATTCTACAAGCAGCCTATTTTAGACTTTAAAAAAATCGCATTAGGTTATTATTTAGTCGACACATTTTGGTTGTTAAGGCAAATATTATTTTGTAGGCTATTATGTTATTTTTGCGGCAAATGCATGAAATATAAACAAGTAATCGTAAAAAGTTTTACTGCGTGACTGTGCTCAACATAAGCCCTCTCGCCCCGGTATCCTGTGGCTGCGCTCGGTATTTACACTGCGCCATTGAACTACAGAACCCTTAATGCCTAGCGGTGTTCTCGCGATGACTGAATCTGTTAACTTGAACCCCTGTGATATACTGAAGGAAACCCCTCTCGTTCTTCCTTTTCCAACATGTCCCCGAAGGCGAAGAAGGAAGGTGCGGTAGGGTTTTATATTTTACGTTATAAAAATTGTTTATTCTGACTATACACATCTACATTTTCGTTTAAATGTAGTTGATATAGTTATGTTTGTATCTGGTGGTTTTATTGGGCGTCTGGAGGGAAATAACATTGTTTTTAATGCAAGAAGTGCCGGAGTGAGACGTCCTTAGCCAGGTTGGCGGTTAGCAAGCTAACATAATTGAGCTGCATGCGCTCGCAGTGCGTCATTCTATCAGACTGGCCGCGTGTTAAAACCACTAACCAGTTGGTTTAAAGTGTTTATTTACCTTCCAATTGGATTTATACATGGTAAAATAAAGTAAATTAACACCTCGCTAGCTTGTCATCCTTAGCTAGCAAACACACGTGGCTATCCATTTCTCATTCATTATCAGTCAGTTAAGTTAAATGATTTAAAGAGTCAGTCACTCAGCCTCCAGCACAAATGTTGTTTGAGGCATTTTATAGCTGCTGCTTAAATGTAAACGCGTTAATATTCATGTACAAATTCTGTGACTCTGGAAGTCCCTTACTTTTTATAATAAAGTAACAAAAGGATGTGAAAATGCAGGCACTCACTCATGGTGCGTCATAGATTGGTAAAATTGTATGGTCTTAATTTGTGCATCTTTCTGCAGCTGTCCCGGCTAAGACTGAGGCCAAGTCCAAGGCCCTTAAAGCCAAGAAGGCTGTGCTGAAGGGTGTCCACAGCCAGAGGAAGAAGAAGATCAGGACCACCCCAACCTTCCGCAGGCCCAAGACCCTGCGTCTGAGGAGGCAGCCTAAGTACCCCAGGAAGAGCGCTCCACGCAGAAACAAGTGAGACCTCCATTCTATTTAATGCTTTGTGACTCCCTAAAGTCCATAGTTAATTTGCTGTGATGAATTATAGTTGATGAATGTCAGGATGCAAATGATGGGAATTGCGATCAAAGCATGAAATTTATGATTACAAATTTTTAAAACACTGATGCATCCTCGTTTCAACATTGAGATATGGTTGAAACTAACGCATTGCAGAGCCTGCATGAGTTGGTTGACATCTCTCTCGTTCTGCCAGGCTGGACCATTATGCCATCATCAAGTTCCCCCTGACCACTGAGTCAGCCATGAAGAAGATTGAGGACAACAACACTCTGGTGTTCATTGTTGACGTCAAGGCTAACAAGCATCAGATTAAACACGCCGTCAAGAAACTGTATGACATCGATGTGGCTAAAGTCAACACACTGATCAGGTAAAACTTGGTTTACTCAAAGTCTTTTAAAGCAGTGGTTCTCAACCAGGGGTCCAGGGACCTCAGCGAACTTCCAAGGCAACCTCAAGATGACTAATTTAAATATCAAACTCTAATCTAAATTAGAACGCTAAAAACATAGTCAAGATGTATTTCTTGTATAATATTATAATAAAAAGAATACAATTGTAAAATTCCCCTTCAATAGTTTCTTTTTTTAATTGAAGCACATATAGGCCTACAGTTGCTTCATTTAATATCAGTGCTCCCATTTAAAAAAAAAAAAAAAAATCAATTACAGCAGAAATACTGGAAAAAGCTTGGAGCGTTTTAATATTGCTGGCCTTTGAGTCAAAGTTTGAGAACCACTATTTTAAATCGATACTTTTCTGGCCAATGAGATCTGCTAGAATAATCATTATGGGAGAATCCCTGCTGTGCAATGATGTAAATATAATCATTACTCTGAAATGTGATGTTATCAAAGGAACCTCTGATGCACAGGAAGAGCATTGTCAGATTTGTGATGATGTGATGAAATGTGTTCTAAATGCTTTATTGCTCCCTGCAGGCCTGATGGCGAAAAGAAGGCATACGTTCGTCTTGCACCAGATTACGATGCCTTGGATGTTGCAAACAAGGTAAATGAGTAAATGTAATGTTCACACATGTATCAAACCGATTGGCTGCTCGGGGTAATTGTCAATCTCTGCAAATGATGTAAACTGTGATTCTGCCTGAGTGATTGTGATGCATTCAAAGGAACCACTGATGCTTTGTGTGTTCATTCTTTTGTGAAAAGTTTGCACTCCGATCTGTGCTGATTGTTGTCTTATTTTCTTACAGATCGGCATCATCTAAAGTGCTCTTGGCCGGATGTACAGAAGAATAAATGTTTGTAAAAACAATTTCTGTTGTTTCATTTGTTTGCATTTGAAACTAGTTAAGAATTTGTAGTAAGCTTTGAGAATAGGTTTTTTCGTACCCAAAAATTGTTTCCTTATGGTTTCAGTATAATTAAAGCTAGAGCATCAGCAGGTTAATATTCTGAGATTTTAAAATCTAATCCTTCATCTAATATGCATTGTTGAAATCATTGTAATTATAAGAATTGAAGTTTATGGATTGATTTAATTACCATTCCCTGTTACGTCAATCCTACCCAGTTAGGTTCTGAATTATTGGGGCAGCCCGTTGAGTTCAGGGCAACATTTTAAGGGGTTAAATGGCACAGTGGCATGTTTATGAGGATAAATGGAGAGGTGTAAAAAATATTTCCCTGTTATGTCAATGCTATCAACTGGCACAATTGCCAAGGAAACATTTTGGTGATTTGTGAGTGATTTGCGTTAGGGGATTGAAAATGGACTGACCCCTAAAGGGCCTGTGGTGCTACTGCAGAGTGAGATTTATTTTTTTAAACCTAAGTGCGGTATTAAGTTGACGTAAACTAGAGCTGCACGATTAATCATTAAAATATTGCAATCTCATTCCTAAATGACAATTCTCCTGTCTGTTAAACCTTTGACAATCACACTGTGGAACATTCAGATCTGCGTTGGCGCTGCTGCTGATAGTTCTCATGCAAGGATGAAATGGCTTCACAAACAGTCTTTCAACACCACAGTATGGTCATTTCAGTTACAAATATTCAGATTAACAAAAGTACTGGGATAAAAGTTTATAGTTTGAATATAAACACTGATCAAAATAGCAAATCACATTTTGAAAGTAACTTGGAGCTTCAAATAATGATTATGAATTACATCATTACAAATGACTGAATGATTCAGTGACTAATACATTTATTACTGTTCAAGAGATTTGTTCAAAAATGTGGAATCATCCAGTAATGAAACATGTATTTATGAGTGAGTCAAACCGATTTTCAACATTTTGTCAGAACCTCTTGTAAATGACTTGTTTAGTACAGAATCATGGGAGAATCGTGATCTCCATTTGAAAAAAAAAAAAAAAAAAAGTGATATATTTTTCCAGAATTGTGCAGCTCTAATTTAAGCCAAAGTGTAAGTTGCAGAATGAGTCCCTATATGAATACAATAGTACAGTACACTAAGACAGGCTTTTATGGAGCACATTTCCACTAAGAACAAACCTGAAAACGGTTGAAGACTCCTGAATTAAATCTGAAATGCAAACAAAAAGTAATTTTATCCTATTCCAAACATTTATTGTTGAACTCTTTGCACTTTCTTTATGATAACAGCCTGGGAATGTAAATGGGATTTAAATGTAAAGCATTTAAATGCTTTCTTTTTATATATCATTTGACTAAATGAACATTGTTACCACTGTGTTCAGGGAAATATGAAGTGGCGCTCTTTGCTTTTTTTTTTCTACAGAACAGAGGCAGCTGTGTTTGCTGAGAGAGCTTCATACCTAACGCTTAATTCAATAGGACAAATACTCATTTTCTTTGAAGGTTGAATTCCCTCCTGAGTACGCTGTCAGAAGGAGTTTACAAGGCTGGTTTAATTTCTGCATTTGGGTGCAAAGCTTCATATCAGTAGTATTACTTCGTATTAGAATCTGACACTTTGCCTCACAGCTACCATCTTGAGTAAATGCTTTTAATAAATTGTTGCTAATTCAAATATTTTTGATGAAGATGACCCTTTCCTTAGATACACTACACAACAAAAGTTATTTTCTTAGTATTGTTTTCCAGTTTCCAAACATCTAAACATTCTTAAATCAAGATACATTTACTTGAAAAGCAAAATTACATAAGATATTACATTCTTGTTTTCTGAAAAATGTCTGCCAGTATAGAGTAAGAAACTTGTTTTAAACAGGAATCAAGTTTGTTTTTCTTTCCCCATTGGTGTTTTTTTTTCATTTAATGCATAAACAATTTTATTTTTATGAAACCAGACTTCTAACATCATTTTGCTTAAATGCTCCTTTTTTTAATATGTGCACTGGAAACAACAAAAATATTAAGAAAATCACGTTTGCGGTGTAAAACCCCATCTTAACAGATTCTTAAACAATTGGCTACCGTGAACCATGTTGAGTTTAAAGTTGTTTATTGAGTTTTTTTTATTTTATTATTCTAAATATATGTTTTATTCTGACAGGTTTTAAATGTCTCTGATTGGCATCAGACCGTCTCTGGTGAGGTTTATCTGTTCAGGTCAGATATCCTATGGATAAATGTTGTTAACAGTCACTTGAATGCAGCCCTTGGTTTATGGAAGCATCTGTTAGTTTAGTCCTCAGCAAATTTAGGAACACTGCTGTGAGGACGCCGCTTGTTGAAGAAGTCGGTTCGGAGGAGGCGGTAGAAGTAGATGAGAATCATGATGTTCATGAGCATCATGGTTATCAGGAAGTAGAGAGCATGATCCAACGACGAGTAGTGATGTATGAGGTACCAGGTGAGGTAAAACTGTGCTCCAAGCCGGAAGGTCACGTAGGTCACCACATTCAAAAGTTTGTTAATGGTGTAGATGAAAGAGTTATGGGCCACCTTAGCCAGTTTGAGCAGTAAACGTGTGTGCAGGAACACACTGTTCACCTCCACGAATAAAGCCACCACTGCACCCGCCACATACTGATGTGTGAACACGGCATACAGGAAACACCAGATCACCTACAGGAAAAGAGATGAGAGCTTTACACCCCAGGTCAATAGGGGTAATAATTTAACCACGTTTCCCCAGCTGACTGATTACATTAAGACTTGTGAACATGAAATGTTGCAGTTGCTGAAATATGCACTTACTATCTAATTAAATATGCACTAATTTGTATTTATTTCCAAAACAGAAATCTGAACATTGGATAAAGCCAGGTTCAAAATGATATACACTGCGGATCGGTAAGATTTTTAATGTTTTTAGAAGAAGTCTCTTATGCTCACAAAGGCTGCATTTATTTTATAAAAATAATAAAAGTAATATTGTGAAATATTATTAAAATGACTGTTTTCTATTTGAATACATTTTAAAATGCTATTCAAAGTTATTCCTGTGATGGTAAAGCTGGATTTTCATCATCATTACTCCAGTCTTCAGTGTCACATGATCCTTCAGAAATCATTCTAATATCAAGAAACATTTGTGATTATCAATGTTAAAAAAACAGTTGTGTAAAGTTTTGTAACATTATAAATGTCTTTACTGTCACTTTTGATCAATTCAGTGCATCCTTGTTGAAGAAACGTATTCATTTCTTTAAATACTGTTCTTTTGAACTTTATTCATCAAAGAATCCTAAAAAATGTTTTACACAACTGTTTTCAACACTGATAATCATAAATATTTCTTGAGCAGCGAATCAGCATATCAGAGTGATTTCTGAAGGATCATGTGACACTGAAGACTGGAGAAAATGATGATGAAAATTCTGCTTTACCACAGGAATAAATCACATTTTAAAATATATATAAATAGAAAACTGTTATTTTACATTTTAATAATATTTCACAATGTTACAGTTTTTCTGTATTTTTAAACAAATAAATGCAGCCTTGGTGAGCAGAAGATGCTTATTCTAAAATCATTAAAAATCTTAGCGATCAAAAGCTTTTGAACAGCGGTGTATATAATAAAAATCATATTTTGTTGACATAATAGTAAAATGATTTGGATATCTCTTTTTGTGTGTGTGTTGTATGTGTGCGTGTGTTCATATTTTTCTATCCTGGTGGGGACTTCAACCTGAATGCAAACTCACAGGGACTCGTGGGGTCTCGTGTCACTGTGGGGACATAAACTGAGGTCCCCATGGGTACAAAAGCTTATAAATCATGCAGAAAGTTTTGTGTGATGGGTAGGGTTAGTGTAAGGGGATAGAATATACAGTTTGGACAGTATAAGAACCATTACGTCTATGGAGAGTCCCCACAAAGATATGATGTGCGCGTTTCCTATTCCCCTAATCTGAAACCACGTTATAAAAAGCCAAATAGGCCAGAATCTCAAACTGTACAAGTGCATGAAAACAATGATTTTGGCTGTAGTGTCTTTCAACCTAATTTGCTCAAATAAATAGTCTATTCTCTACACATGTATGTATCCAGACAATCTTACTGATAATGAGTAACACTTTCCAAGTGGAACATTATTGCACCTTGTTTCAACTTGCTAGACGTTTTTTCAGGACGAGGCCTTGCCAAACAAGGAATCAAGTACAAGTAAAAGAAACACACACACACACACGTGTGTGTACACAGTACAAAAGCAAATTTCCCTTGAGTATACTGGGAATGATGTGTAATCAATCATTGTATCTGTACACACACACACACACACACACACACACTCTTCTTCAACTTCAGGATTGAGGTTGAGCCCACTGTAATCTGTGTGTTCCAAATCAATAACTCAATTGCTCAAGAAACTTTGTTCTGAATCTCAAGTTTTTCATCTGGAACAAGTTGAGACATTATCTGGGCCTAAATAATAGACTTTTATGACTTTGCCCAGTACTTTTTTCTTAATATTTTTCATGGCCTTATAACTAACCTGTGTATTGACTTACCATAACATGGTGAAGTAAAAACTCCCAAGATGCTTTTGCGTACCCACTAAAAATAATGTCACCAGCATCCTGAATGAAGTACCCTGTTGAAGGAGATCAATGTTGAATTTATTGACACAACCCTTAAAATACATTCTGTTTTGTTATAAGAGGGTTTCATTTCATACACCAATCGAATTGTGCAATTTCCATCCCTGTATGTGAAACAGGTTCACTGTAGTGTCACTCTAGCACTGTTAAAGGTGTCAACGTTTGGTACAGTTTCTATATAAAACTTTTCTTTGCTTATAATAATTTGAGTAATAAAAGTTTGGGGTCAGTTTGAAAGAAATGAATACTTTTATTCAGCACGGATGCATTAAACAGATCATAGTGATCTAAATTTCTATTCACCAGAATCTGGAAAAAATTGGCTACAATTTCTATAAAAAAAAAAAAAAAAAACATCAATCAGCACAACTGTTTTCAACATTAATAATAAGAAATGTTTCTTGAGCACCAAATCAGTATATCAGAATGATTTCTGAAGGATAGTAATGATGCTGAAAATTCAGCTTTACTATCACAGGAATAAATTACATTTTGTAAATATTTTTTTATATTTCCCAATATTACTGTTTGTACTGTATTATTGATAAAAAATGTTTAGCCTTGGTAAACATGAGAAATGTCTTTCAAAAACATTAAAAACATGAACCAACCTCAAATGTTTGAATGGTTATGTATAATAATAATAATTATTATATATAATTATGTGAGAATAGACGTGTGTGTATAATATATATATGTATGTATGTATGTGTGTATATGTATTCTGACATCTTTCTATGAGAACCAGCATTAACTTCTTGAGCAATTTGAGCTCCCCACGTGCATCAATGAGCCTTGGCCGCCCATGACCCTGTCGCCGGTTTACCACTGTTCCTTCCTTGGACCACTTTTGGTAGATACTGACCACTGCAGACTGGGAACACCCCACAAGAGCTACAGTTTTGGAGATGCTCTGACCCAGTCGTCTAGCCATCACAATTTGGCCCTTGTCAAACTCACTCAAATCCTTACACTTGCCCGTTCTTCCTGCTTCTAACACATCAACTTTGAGGACAAAATGTTCACTTGCTGTCTAATATATCCCACCCACTAACAGGTGCCGTGATGAAGAGATAATCAGTGCTATTCACTTCACCTCTCAGTGGTCATAATGTTACATAAACACATACATACATACATACATAGATACATACATACATACATCTATTCTCACATGTACATTTAAATAATATATGCACAGCTTTAAGGTGTTAATAATTTTCTACAACATTATTCCAAAGACCTGAGTCTGGACGGCTTAAACTCAGAGGCAGGACAGAGTTTTCTAACTGCTTGAGCACACAGGAGAACATGAGCATCAGATAAATAAGACGTGAATTGTATAATGAGTGTCAAGGTTCTAGGCTCATTGTTTTGCATGTTAGTGCAATGTGGTCCTGATATGATGATGTGTTTACTGACCAGATGAGACGACGACTAGCATATAGGATGAAGGGGTGTAGGTTGAGTGGATTTCATGCACCATCACAGGATGCTGTATGACACTGTCGGCACACACACAGGTTCATGCAAGTTTTGTTTATGTCAACAAGAGGATCAAAATACAACATAGATGTGCTCAGTAACAGAAACTAAAGAACAGGTCATGAGTTCACACTTAATAATCAGATAAGGGTAAAAGAGTTCATTTGGCGTGCTGCTATCCGAGGGGAGGGCTCTGAGCTCTGAATTTGGCCCGAACCCAGAGTACTTCCCCCGCATCCCTGGCTGGGATAGGAACCAGCCAAGAGTAAGGGGGGCAGAGGGATGCAGAAAACTGTCAAGGAACTTAAGTAAGTCGACTTTGTATGTATATGTATGTATGAAGAATTCAGATGCAAAAGCCTCTAAAAGCCACTTCAGTCAAAAATGAGATAACGATACTGAGTGAATGCTCTCCATATATAAATAGTATAAATTAATAAAATACTTTCACTTCAAACCCGCTAAATCCCAGCCTCAGCCCATTCAGAAGTACCAGTACTTAGGTAGAAACCTATACATGGAAGCCTGACAAAATGCTTTTATATATATATATATATATATATATATATATATATATATATATATATATATATATATATATATATATATATATATATATTTAGGCCTCCTCTTATAGAACATTGTTGATAAAACATCATAAAAAGAGTGAAAAAGTCCGTTGCTGATAGAAACTCTTGCTTGGTTTGCAGGATGAAGTGATTCATACTGACAATTATAATGGTGTAATTACTTGTAAGTTACACAATCATTCATTCTCTCAATCCATGCCGGTCCAGCAGGTTTTTCCTGTTTCTGAACTGAAAGATCTGTAACCGAATGTTAAGTGCTGTTCATGAACATTCAATAACTTGTCTTTATTCCTATTAGTACAAACAATACAACAAGCACAAGATATTAACATTTCAACACAACCTCTATAATATGCTTTGATTCTATATGTACTCGAGATACTGAACCTGTGCATATCTACACATCCTTAAAATACACAATTTATTAGATATTTTTAGACAATTTATTAGATTTTTTCTAATAAAATTGTTCAAAATTTTAAATGATGAATAAATTTGAAGAATATATCTTATAAAATAATATAATTTATTTAATAACAAAAAAAAAAAAAAAACATTGTTTCAGATTTCTAATTTTAAGCACAAACCTGAAAACAAAATTTTTTCGCATAAACAAAATTCAACAAAAATTCAAGATATATTAAGTATAACAATATATAACAAGTTTTATTATCTTATTTTGCCTCTCAAGTACATTTATCTTGTATATATTCAACTGAAAGTGGAGATTTTGTTGTCTTTGTTGCTTTACATTGATGCTAAAACCACATTTAAATTGGTGGGCAAAATGAACAACTCACCAAGTGACGGCCCAGATGCCAGTCAGCAGCGAGTGGACGAGTGACACTGAGAGGTTCCTCCATTTCCACGTCCTCCATGGGTCTGTGTCCACTATGCCGGGGCTGGGCACATTCTGCAGGAACCTGTGAAGAATCCTGAAGGTTACAGAACAGCACAAAACATACAGGGCTGGATGCTTCTGGACTTCATTCAGCCATGTGTCCATCCTCCACACTTTGTTCTGTGTCTCTCCCTTTCTCAGACAGTGAGTCCTTGTTATGTCGTTTCTTTGCTGATCTATAATTTCTGTACACTTTCCAACCGTGTGCACATGAATCGCATTTAGATTCTTGAAACGGCGCCTGTTTTCTTCCACTTTTTCCTCGAGTCAGGCTCTTTGTATCTGTTCTCCTTCTCGCTCTTTTTTCCACGTGCTGATGCCTGTCATAGGTGTGGTAACTGTCACAGTACCTGTTTGTTGAACACTGATTGGCTGATGATGAACATATCTGTGGGGGTGTTACAACAGGAAATGATGGTTATATCTCTTTCCCTTGAACTTTCTGTGTCCATCTCCATGTATTCCACAATCCAGGAAAAATGTTCTGTTCTTGCAGTGATGCAGTTGTGTCGTTTGTGTGTGTGTCTGTGGGTGAGTGAGTGGAGGAGCACAATAGAACAATAGAAACCATTTAAACTCACAGTCATACTGCTGTTCCTAATAAATGAAATGGCCTCTGTCCTGCAGCTGGATCAAATGACTTCACTCACACTGTCACAACAGGGAGGAATGGCTTACAGTAAACACTTTGTTGTGTTTGGTCAGCTTTCAGTTGTGATATGGGACAAAATGATCACTCTACCATAACGCAATTCTTGTTTATTGGCGTCTGAGGAATTTGACTTAACAAATGTCCCCAAAGGTATTTGGACATCATTTAATCCCACATAAATGTTACTGCATTCGATGCAAAATACCGAAACCAAGTGGCATCTGAGAACAAATGATGTTCTCATTTTCTCAGGAGTTTCTTAGACATTGTGTTAATGGTGTCACAATGATTTATAAGCATGTTCCACTAAAGTCATATGTTGTCACAATAATAATAATAATAACAACAACAAATATGTTATTAATTATTATATACTTACAAACTTACCTAAACCTACAAACTTAATTTTGTGAAATGATTGAAAAGTTTACCCTTTTTTAAGTAAATAAATAAATACCAATTGGTTTGACATTTTGTTATGTTTTATGTTAAAGCTGCAGTCCGTAACCTTTGGCGCTCTTGCGGTTAATAAACAGAACTGCATGCGTTTTGCGGAAGAACATTGCAGCCGGAGCTACTTCTCTCTGTTTATGTCTATGGCGAGTCACGCAGGGACTGTGCTCCTCCGCAGCGGTTCCTACCAGACTGGTATGAAATAGTCCCAATATAAACACTTATTATAAGTGTACCATAATTATTCAGGGTAAGACAAAAACACGGTTTGGAAAATGGATTCATGTCGTACATTCTCATTATATAATTTTAGTACATTTTGAACACAAAAAAAAGTTATGGACAGCAGCTTTAAATTGGCATTCATAGTTGCAGTCAAACTTATTCAGCCTTATTCACAAGTTTAAGACTTCTTGTACCAGAAAACCTTTGAGGGTTTTGAAGAAAAAGTACAATATCATAAATAAAAATGTTTGATCAGAGCTGAGAAAAACCTTCAATTTACTGCCAAAGACTTGCAAGATGACTTCATGAGAGGAGAAAAAAAAAAAAAAAAAAAACATTTCAATACAGAGAATAAGAACACTAGACAAGCATGGCCTTCATGTTGGGTCATCTTGCTGAATGCCACTCTTGACCAAGAAGAACATAAAAAGCATATTTGAATATGCTAAAATCATTTGGATAGACCTGTGGAGTTCTGGAAGGATGTTTTATGGAGTGATATGACCACACTGGGACTTTTTGGACCCATGGATCAGCGGTATGTCTGGTGCAAAAAAGGCAAAGCTTATGAGCAAAACAACACCATCTCCATGTTCAAACACGAAGGTGGTCCTGTCTTATTATGGGGGTGCTTTGCTGTTGCAAGAAGGGAAAATCTTGACTGTACGTAGCACTTCATGAATTCTTTGAAGTATCAAGCCATTTTGGCAAAGATGGTAATGCCTTCGGAGCAGAGACTGAAGCTTGATGATCAATGGACTTTCCTGAAGGACAGCCATCCCAAAGTATACATCCAAATCTACTGAAGCTTGGTTCAGGGATCAGTTGTAGAATGTTCAAGTGGCCTGTACGTCTTCCCAGATTTAAATCTCATTGAAAATCTTTGGTGGAATTTGAAGAAAGCAGTGGTAATATGAAAACCAAAGATTATCAGTGATCTGGAAGCTTTTTCAAGCAAGGAATGGTCCGAGATTGCAGTAGAGAGGTGACAGAAGCTTCTAAGCACTTACAGGCAGCATTTATTGGAGGTTATAAAGAAAAAAAAAACTGCACAAAATTTGACCTTTGGGGGTTGAATAATTTTGAACATTAATGTTGATAGCCAATTTGAATTTTTTTTTCATTTCTCATCAACGTTACGTTCTCAGAATCACTCAAATGTGTATAAATAAACTTTCTACAATAGTTCACTGATGCCTTTGTTGAATTGTTTTTATAAAATGTTGTTCTTGGCAGCAAAATGTCTTGCAGGTCAGAGGAGTGGCATAATTTAGATTGCAACTGTATTTTCTGGGAAAACTACAATTAAATGAAAGTAAAGTTGTAAAAAGCATTTAAATGTGTGTGTGACAGTTCTAACCCATAGCATTTTAAAGGATTGTTCACCCAAAAATAGTACAATATGAAAACAGAAGATATTTTGAAGAATATGGGTAACCAAACAGTTGATGGATCCCATTGCCTTCCATAGTATGGGGGGGAAATACTGTGGTGGAAGTCAATCAACTGTTTGGTTACCCATATTCTTCAAAATATCTTCTTGTGTGTTTAGCAGATAAAAGAAATTCATACAGTTTTGGAACAACTTGAAGTGAGTATATGATGACAAAATTTTCATTTTTGGGTGAACTATCTGTCTTTTTATTCCAGCACTGTTTTACTGTATCATAGCAACACGAAGCATAGTGAGCAGTTTGATTGGCTAAAAGAGCAGAACTTTCCGGCACACCTATGCAAAGCTCTTTTGTTTAGGTAGTTTGGAGACCTGAATGACAGGGTGATGTGGGACTGACTGGTGTGTAAAGTTTGCCATCTACTGGTGCAACTGAGAAACACAATTTTGCACTATGCTCTGTTGTTTCCTGTAATGAACTATGGGAGATTTTAGGTATGAAATCTGCTTTTGTGGTGCAGCTCCTTTGACTATGAGTGAATACTGGAGCACAAAGTAAAAATAATATGAATTCTGTATACTTTACTTTAAAATAAATGTTTTCTTAATGTTCTTCCTGAGTATATCATAATCTGAGTAGACACTTTAAATTTGATTATGCAAATGCATTTTTATGCATTGGACTAGGATTTCTCAGAGAAATGCCATTGTAATGAATAAATCAAATATTTTACAGTGATCACTGGGTGTAAAGGTTTTTTTTTTTTTTTTTTTTTTTTACATTCAAACATAAAAGTCATCCTAAAAGACTTTGATCTTTTCAGTTCAAACCAAATGCTAATTTGAGAGACACAGATGCCAACTGTCACACAGGTTACAGTTCTATTGACAGAGTCATTTGACCCAGTGCTATTCTGGTCAATGATTTAAAAGGTAAATACAGTCTTCTCGACTTGTCTCTCTTGACATTTGGAGCTATCCGATTAACAGAACACTTTTCTGGCAACACCGTCTCAAATAACCTGCAATGCAGAGGATGTTTGTTTTCAAACCTGAATAAATATAATATGATAAATCAGGTGCTGAATGTGATACTGCTTTATAGTAGAGGAAACATAAAACATTTCAATAATAGTTTTTTTTATTTTTATGTTTTGACCTTTACACCTTCTTTCAAGCCAAACTACATTATATTTCCTGTGAAATGTGTCCTGTGTTTCTTTACATTAAAATATTTATGTAAATAAATATATTTAGTTTCGCTGCTGGTTTATTTCAAGATAGTTCTCTGAAAGATTACCCACATAGTTGCATCCAAGAAAAAAAGATAACTAAATATTGTGTAAATGATTTGGTAGCTCTCAGCAGCAAGATTTGAAGTCTTGCTGCCTCATGTTCTGTATGCTGTTTCAGTCTTTAAATATTTCCAAGTTCAAGTCACGACAGAAAAATAGTATTTTTGAAGAAAATGTCTGCGTCATCACTGTACTCGGCAGCAGCCAATCCAAACTACTGCGTCACACAACAGCCTTCAGCAGAGGAAATGAACAATTAAAACAGTGAGACTCTAAACTGCATATTCCAAATATATATGATACAATCTCAGCTGATGATGAAGACTCTGGGCCCTTCCTCTCTCATGGGCGGCAGGCTCTCTATGTTCTCTATGAGGATGTGCTTGTCCTCTCTCTTTGACGGGCTCTCCTGGCCTAGCGGCTGACAGAGATTGCTCCTAAGATCGTCAAAACATATGTTCAAGTCTTTGAAGAGGTGCAGCATGCTCACCCCGACCACAATCACCAAGAAGCCCCCGATGGTGCCCACCACATCCACTCCTGACATCGCACCCCACTCTTTAAACAGAATCACAGAGGTGCTCAGGACCACGGTGGTGAAGAAGACGTAGTATATGGGGTACACCAAGAGTGTATTGAAGGTGTCCAGTGACTTATTCAGATAGTTGACCTGGATGATGATGGATATGATTAAGGTCAGCAAAAGAATCCAGGTGAGAGGGTGACGGGCTACCGAAAGGTCGGAGAACATGGTGCGGATCGCAATGCCGAGGCCCTTGACCGAGGACACAGTAAACGCTCCGAGCAGAGAGCAGATGCTGATGTAGACTAATATGTTGGATTGACCGAAGCGAGGAGAGACGTAGATGATCAGGATCATACAGGTGACCAGCAGGATGCCGGCAAACACCAGAAAACCTTCAGGAAAAGCAGAAAAAGCTGTTGTTATCCATGAATGACAATGCGTTTTCGGCTCACAAACTGAAGGTATTGCAACACTTACCAGGATCTAGCAGTTTCACTGTCATTTCTGTAAGTGTCGTCACTTCTTCCTCTTCAGGTGCATGTATAACCATTATTGTGCTTCCCAGAATGCTGAGCATGCAGCCAAGTTTTCCTAGCAGATTCATTGTTTCTCCAAACAAGTGGGAGGACAGCACTGCACTGAAGAGAGTAAATAAACATTAACATTACTACCTTTCCATTTACTTCCAATGAAAACACCAGAAAGAAACACGAGATTATTATTATAATAATAATAATCTCACAATGATCTCACATTCTTTGAACATTAGTATCTGTTAAAATGACATTTGCCAGAGAAATTACTTTATTTGGACCTCAAATTATGTAATTTTTTCAAAAGCGACAGTGAATTATTTTACAAAAGATGTATATTTCTATTTATAAATGCTGCTGTTTTTGGACTTTCTATTCACATAAAAAAATTGTTTCATGGTTTTCACAAAAATATTAAGCAGCATAACTGTTTTCAACATTGATAATAATAATAATAATAATAATAAAGAAGATAATAATAAAGAAGAAGAAAGAAGAAAGAAGAAGAAGAAGAAGAAAGAAGAAGAAGAAGAAGAAGAAATGGTTCTTGAGCAGCAAATCAGCCTATTAGAATGATTTCTGAAAGATCATGTGACAATTGCTGTAAATTCAACTTTGCCATCACAGGAATAAATTACATTATAAATATATTCAAACAGAAAACATTATAATATATTTTATATTGTAATAATAATAAAAACCCGATTCCAAAAAAGTTGGGACACTGTACAAGATCAAGATCACGGGCATCCAGTATGGTTTTCCGGCCTTGACCCTTACGCACAGAGATTGTTCCAGATCCTCTGAATCTTTGGATGATATTATGCACTGTAGATGATGATGATAATTTCAAACTCTTTGCAATTTTTCTGAGAAACTCCTTTCTGATATTGCTCCACTATTTTTGGCAGCAGCATTGGGGGAATTGGGGATCCTCTGCCCATCTTGACTTCTGAGAGACACTGCCACTCTGAGAGGCTCTTTTTATACCCAATCATGTTGCTAATTGACCTAATAAGTTGCAGATTGGTCCTCCAGCTGTTCCTTATATGTACATTTAACTTTTCCGGCCTCTTATTGCTACCTGTCCCAACTTTTTTGGAATGTGTAGCTCTCATGAAATCCAAAATGAGCCAATATTTGGCATGACATTTCAAAATGTCTCACTTTCAACATTTGATGTGTTATCTATATTCTATTGTGAATAAAATATAAGTTTATGAGATTTGTAAATTATTGCATTCCTTTTTATTCACAATTTGTACAGTGTCCCAACTTTTTTGGAATCGGGTTTGTAATAATTAATAATAATAATAATAATAATAATAATAATAATTCGCTATATTACTATTTTACTGTATTTTTGATCAAATAAATGCAGCCTTTATGAGCATAAAAATATAAAAAATGACCCCATATTATGAAAAAATACTCCAAACTTTTTACTGGTAATGTAGAAATTGTAAAAATGAAAACCAAAGCAATGTTTTGAAGAAAATATGAAACTATCTTATTGTTGAAAAATTATATTTAATATTTATAACACCACAATCCCAAAAGTGTCAGTAGTGTACAACACACATTACTTGGGGTCTCAGCTAAATTTTATTTAACTGCACAAAACATACTGTAATTCAGGATGTTTATCATTATAGTCATAAATATTTCAAAACTGTACCGGTCCTCTCACTCACAGGCTTGTAAAACAAACTGCTGGCGAGTGTAAATAAGGGCGTGCCGTTACCTGATAAGAACACTGAGAGCTCCTAAAGGGGTCACCACTGTGGCCGGAGCAAACATGTACGCTGTGAAGTTTGCTGCTTCACCTCCACCCACTTAAAAAACAAATGCAGGATGTTAACTAAGTCTGTCGGAAATCATGAAAGGAAGATGCTTTACAGTTGCTTTGCATTGCACTTACTTGTCAAAAGGCCTCCCCACCACAGCCAGTCCTTCAGGTACCCATGACCTCCCTCAGCTAAACAAGCATTAAAAGAACATTTATTAAGGATCCTGAAAAAGAGCCTGCTGGTAATTCTCTGAATTTTAGCTAAGCACAAACAAAGAAGGAACCAGTTTCAACCAATTTCGCAATTGCTATTCAGTCAAGTAAAATAATTAGCATTAAACCAAATACCCTGCTATACATAACTGGTCTAAGAGTCTGAACACTGAAGGATAAACATCAAACAAGCTTTATTTTGTCAGAATTTGATGGACTCTTTGTATTATGTAAATACTGATGTAAATGACCTTACCTGCTCTCGTATCCCCAGTACTGGCCAAACGCAGCAATGCTTTCTTTTTCAGGATAATACTTCCACCTATGAGGAAAGCTGAAAGCACGGCCAGTGTCAAGCCCATCCAGAAATTGTAGTTGCTCCATTTGTTAATGGCGAGAACTGCTGTGTTGACTGTAGAGTTAAAAGACGTGTTGCCAACACCCGTATCAAACACACAAACAGAAACGGATGTGGGACAGAAGATCCTTATTACTGAACCTGATCAAAAGAAGAGAGAGGAACTGAATGTTACAAGTTAGGCAAAACTGTTTAATTAATTTTCCTCAACAGCTTATTCACATTATATATATATTTTAGTGACATGAAACGGCTAAATCAACATGGCAAAAAGGGGCAACGAACTTACTGCAGGTTGTCATTTTGTTCATTTTAATTTCAAATTTTAAAATGTATGTGTGTAAAATTTGATCTTATTTAGCCCATTTAAATTTTAGTAAGTTGAAAAATATAGTTACAGAATTTCTGTTTGATTTTTATTTAGGTTAATAAAGGATCTAACTACAGCTACACAACTGTCATGTTTAGGTCTTGTTTGGTTTGTTTCTCATTTGTTCCTGCTCCATGTGTTCTGTTTTCCCGCGCTTCATTGGTTACTATGGATTTTGATTATAGTCATTTGCACCTGTTCTGTTTTTCCCTTGATTTCTCCCTGTGTTTATAAGCCTTAGTTTCCTTTGTTCAGTGTTCAGTCTCGTTTATGTTAATGTTGTATGTGGCTGTATTCTATTTCCTGAGATCTAGTTTTTCATAGTTACATTGTATTAAAGAGTTGGTAATACTTTATGGTAACACTATTTTACAGTGTCCTTGTTACATATGTTACATGTAACATAACAGTAAATGATGCATAATTACATGCAACTAACCCTCAGCCAAACCCTTACCCTATAGTAAGTAGTTCATTAATATTACTCAGTACTTAAATATATAATTACACTGAAACAATGACACCTTAAAATAAAGTGCAACCTACTTTATTTAAAGTGACGTAGTTACACATTACCACATGTACTTACTATAGTAATAACATTATGTATAATTACTAAGTAACTAACCCCAACCCTAACCGTAACTCTATAGTACATACATGTTAATTAATATTACTCGGTACTTATTTAAGTAAGTACAATGTAACTAAGTCACCTTAAAATGAAGTGTAACCAGAGAGTTTTCTGTTATATCCTTATCGTCCTGCTCTCCATTGCAGCCACGACAACAGCTACTTTAATAATAATGACAACCATCATCATCGGATTTCTAAAGCATCTACGTTTTTAAGCACTTTTTAAAAGACGGTGTTTACACAGTGTTTTTAGGTAACAATGCAACCAGAGTTGCGGGCATAAACAGTCATCTGTCTGTCATTAAGAAAGGCTGACATCAGACATACAATAAAGAATGTTTGTCCCTGTTAATAAGCATGATCTCATTCACATTCTTTCCAAAAGAGTCCAAACCAATAACTACAATAATGTGCAACAATTACAATACACATAATTTAGTTATTGATCCAGAACCTTACAAAAACCTCAAACGTGTACAATGACTTCAGTCATTACCAAGAGAGTTGTCATGTTTTCACTTTAGAATACTGATCCGGTTTTGGTAATACTAGTGAGTTACCAGTATCTTCACTTTAGTATGAATTATGCATTCTTCACATTAATTATGAATCTGCATAGTTCTTTTCTAGTTCTCCAAGAGGTATGACAAAAATAGTGGCCTAGTTATTGATTAGCTAACAGTGAGCTACCACATTCAACTAAGCACTATTAGGCTACTTACTAATTCGTTAATCCGAATTTATTGTTAGTTAATAGTAGTTATTAGAATGTTAAGTGCCATACTCATTTGTTCTGTGTAGTTATTAAAATCAATGACGGAACAATAGGCTATATTCTACCAAAGAAACTTTGAGCTCTAACAAACGCACAAATCACACAAATAGCATAGGCCTACGTGAACAAAACAATTAGCAATTTAAGTTATATTACTAACGGCTAGTTGCTGAACAGACTCTCTTACCATTGATACATGAATCGGACGGCAGGTGTATGTCTTTCATTGTATCACTCACTATTTAAACGACGGGTTAAAACTTATCGAAATGAAGCCATTTAAAAACAAAACAAAAACATTATTTTGTATCAGAATAAACTACGAGATAAACATTTTTCGCCTCGGTTCATTTGAATAAGCCAGAACGAGCTTTCTGCATCGATGCCATCCGCGTGCGTAAATTCATTAACGAGCCGCAGCAGAGGAAGATACGATACCTGAGATGCGCGCGCGCGTAAACACGGACACGAGCAAAGCAGGTACTGCCACACCCGAACAGCGCCTCGTTGACTCAGGCGCACACGCAGGTAAGCGAATAACGCGCGAGCCGTTGTCAATAGGAATACGCAGTAATAACCTTCCCTTTAATACAACAAGAGGAACACAAACACACGTAAAACTTCCTATTTAAACACGACATTAATACTGATAAAGGGGGTTTTGTCAAGAGCTGCCTACATTTTACAATATGAACAATTATTGTAGGATAAATGCTAGATATTAATTTGAGTGTTTTTATTTATTTATCTAGCCTATTTATTTATTTATTTTAAACTTTCATCTCAGTGTTGCTGTAATCAGAATTCATATATTCATTTATATCCTACATAAGCTACGTGTTATCTGCAGCCACCTGACACTCCTGTGCTGACATAAGAAGTTTCTCCCTGGAAGCTGGAGAACCAGTTTGGCGTATAACGGGTTGGAGCAGAGATGAAGAAGAAAAACATTCTTGTGTTTACTGTGAAGTGTTGTTTATATATTAAAAGAGACAGTTTAGAAGGCGTGCTATATTTTGATCACTGCATAGGCCTAAACTCATTAAACTTTAATCCCTCTCAGTGCTATCTGATATGTTGTTTGTTGTTTTGCAACCATGTTCTCCATTCCGTTTAGAGAAGGATCACGATGTGCTTGATTTTCTTATGAGGAAGGAGAACTCTGAGACACATCAGTGGTGGTTGTACTCTGTCCCTTCAACATTTCAGTGACACAACTGGTGTAACTGTAACCTGTTAGAACAAGATTTGTAAGCAGTTGTTCTGATGCTCTCGGGTGTGTCAAAATATTATTATTATTATTATTTTAAATAGAGCAAACCGCCTGGAGACTGGTTACCTAGAGCAAGTGTGCTCACACAAAAGTCCCTAGACACTGGCTACATAACCACATGTTCCACTGAATTTCTTATTTAAGGTGTTTAAGGTTCTTTTGTTAAAATATGAAAATAAACAAATAAATAAATAAATGAAAATAAAATACCCAGTTGCAAAATGGGCAGGGGGGAGGGAGGGAGAAAAGTGCAAAATATTACAGGCTAGTTCTGTAAATGCCCAGTTGATGTCACTGCAGACTAAAGGACAGAAAGCACAGCTTCACCCTTGCTATCCAATACTGTTGAAGAGAAACTCATCTCAAGTCAAACCAGGTGATAAAGTTGTCTTCTTGTTTTGAGATTTTCTTTAAACTATCTATTTTAAAAAGTCACGCAGGGTGAAATAGGATTTTGTTTCGCTCTGCTGCTCCATCTAAACAGTGTGATTATATGGGTTAAAAGAAAGTGCTGAAAGACATTTTAAATTCATTAGATTCCAGACGGGGGCTAAACAGGCTATATTTATTCTGTTTGAGTTAAAAGGGCCAACATCCGTTCGGTTTCATTCTTCACCTGTAGATTCTGTCAAATCAATACTCTAAATGACAGATGCTTGAGCCTATAAACCTGTCATTTTATTTTTCCATTCTGTCTTAAGCAGCGAAATCCTGTGATATAGTAGAGTTGTTGGTGTTGTCCCATCATACCTTTTCCATCCTGCCCATCTATTCATGCAGGAAAAGACGTCAGATTAGCCAACTGAAACCGAGATAGAGAATGGAAAAACATGTGACTCATAGTAATACACTGCTTTAATTTGTCTGTGCATGTCCTATTTCCAAGATGGCTTTTGTTCAGTGTGTGCGTTGCACTAATTACCATGATCATTCAAAACGCAGCACTACTCTTGCTTGCAGCCTCCCACACGAGCTCTGAAAAACAGTTCAGCCACACAGACAGATGCACACATGACATCTAGGCTACTCTTTTATAGGACAGATAGGTATAGTAAACATCACTTTGATAACAGAACAGCACTGGATGAGGTTATTATTAGCAGGTCAGATGGCATGTGTCAATCAACATGAATTAACATCATTAATGACAAGAGCACTAGCCAAACTATGGTCGTTATGATTGTCAGATATCAGACCTCAGTGTGCTTGTCATCCATTGGAGGACTGATGTCTGTATATGTGCCTTTATTATGCATAAACCCCTCTCATCTTTGTTCTTATGAATCGCATGCAGCTCTCGGGTTAGATAATCAAGTCTTTCATCTTTAAATGCAATGCATCCATGAGTGATCATTACTAAACACGCCGAAGCTGGACACTTTGATATTAGCGTTCATGTTTTTATTTTCACTTAGCTCAAAATGATTTGAAGGCAATCTGCTTGTTTGAATATGAGAGCAGGAGAAATAAATGATGTGAAAAACAGCTTACGGACCGAAGTTGGTGACACTGAGGCTCTTTCCCAAGTTAAGGCATGGAATTGTATGGGTTGGCATGGCAACCGTTTTAGGAGAACTGGGGGGAAAAATGAGTTTTTGCTTACAGAATGATGAAGCTCTGAGTGAGGCATCAGTCTGGCTTAAAACAACCCTGTGTTGTGACCTTTGTAATATAGACATTTAAAAATGGCATTCAGTCCATGATAGGTTGCTATCGCATTGTACACTCATTGCATTATAGATTAAATAATTATTAATAAATCAATGGCCTTTTACATAAAAATGTCAATGATAATACTGCATTTGGAAATCCAGATACCAGTACTCGGGTGTCGGTCTGATACTCGTACTCGTAAAACTACCCGATACCACTTTATGGCAACGCATCTTCGGATGCGGAAAGTTTTCCGCCAAGCGAAAAGGGGTCACGCGCTCTCAACGCGCACGACTGCGATGACTTCATTTTTGCCCCGCGCACCTCTCGGCGATACCTCTCAGCACGGTGCAGTAGTGTTGAAAGTGAAAGTTTCGTAAAGATGTGCGATCCATTTGAAAGAACACTTAAACTATGAATAGTCAAATGCCATACATATGAATGCTTGCCTTGCATTATGATCATTGTATTAAACTTGAGCTTCACTGAAGCGACGTTAGCCATTATAGACATATGTATTCAAATCATCTGAGTCAATAGACAGCACAGGACCAATAGCCTACTTAAAACCTAATTATATAGGTATAGCCTATTATACCTATTATAAACAGATTTCCTCAAATAAAAGTAATGCTGCGTTCCAGGCAGGTTTTTGAGCCCGTAAGTTACGACTTCAAACCACGACTTGCGACTTTGTAGCGTTCCAGGCAAAGTCACGCCAAACTGCCGGAGCGCAAGGAATTGTGGTAGCTAGATGTAAACACAGCATGGCGGACCGTACGGGGCTTATGCTCATTTACAATGATTTCGATCGCCAAAGGTGCTTATTTGAGGGAAACGGAGGAGAAAAGACGGCGCATAAGGCAAGAGAAGCTGTTATACCTTTTATTTTTCGTTATTTGTATATTTGGAAATGTATTTGGTACTAATTTATTCTTGCACTCAATGGACTGAAAACTAGGTAATGCTAGAAAAGCTGCTGATAATGCATAACATTTGCGGATAATTAACATTAGAGCAATACCTTATTTTAATAAACGATTTGGTTTTTAATGTACGACTTTCATAAACACCGCATCCGTAGCACTAACATTTAATCGACTAGTTTATTGAAAATAAAAGATTAGAAGAATCTTCTTTTGTTAGAAGAACTGTAATGGTATTAAGTACTGGCATCGGTATTGGTATCTGCAAGTACCCAAATGTAAGTACTTGTACTTGGTCTGAAAAAAAAGTGGTATCGGTGCATCCCTAGTTTTAATATACGATAATTGAATTTGATGAATATCTGGCAGGCTTTTTTAATCTCTGTAAAATAAAACAAATAGCTATGTATTTATTTGAAAGGAGCAAATATCTGTTTTTGCAGTTGTTGTACATTGACAAATCATTTAGATTTTTCAGCAAATATATTCATATTCTTTTATTTAACTTATTTGACAATGACAAGCACGTTCCAAACATATCGTCCTAAATAGTATTCATGATTTAAACATGATATCTCATTTGATAGTAATAGGAAATGCATGGACATTTTGGGGATGCTAAGTTCACCCTGCAACAGAAGCGGTTAAGCAAGTGAACCTGTGTCAAGTCCATAAGAGCTGAACTGTCTTGAGTCCAATAAATATGACTTTAAATGTGTTTACACACACCATTTCATAACATTTCACTTTTAAAAATTGCACACTACTTGTGACTTTTGACCCCAGAATGGTGTAGTTTCAGCATGTAGGGGCTATGTCATATTAACCAGCCAAACCTTGACCATTCATCGTGCATCTCCTTGGTAAATACATGCCAATAATTTGTACGGCATAATTAAAGCTCAGACACACAGTCTCCGAGGAGGCGAGTCTACTTATGATTGTGTTATGGTGTTCTGCCATTATACAGTTGCAAGAAAAAATATGAGAACCATTTGCAGAATCTGTGAAAATGTTAATTTTAGCAAAATAAGAGGGATCATACAGAATGCATGTTATTTTTTATTTAGTACTGTCCTGAATAAGACATTTTACATAAAAAAATTTTTTTATAGTCCACAAGACAAAAAAATAGGTCATTAAAAATTACCCTGTTCAAAGGTTTATGAACTATTGATTCTTAATACTGTGTGTCGTTACCTGGATGATCCACGGCTGTTTTTTGTTTTGTGATGGTTGTTCATGAGTCCCTTGTTTGTCCTGAACAGTTAAACTGCCCAAAGTTCTTCAGAAAAATCTCAAGGCTGGAGTTATCCAGGATTCAAACATTCACAGACACTCCGGAAGGAAACACGATGCATTAAGAGCCGGGGGTGAAAACTTTTGAACAGGATGAAGATGTCCAAATTTTTCTTATTTTGTTTAAATATCTTTTTCTCTCTCTCTCTTCATTTAGTACTGCACTTCAGAAGCAACAGAAGATACTTTTTTACCGGAAGACAAATTAAGTACAATTTACCTTGATCTTCAAATTCAAAAAGTTTTCACCCCTGGCTCTTAAAGGGGTACCTCAGTGCTGAGAAGATGAATGTGTCTTTAAACTGGGTCATTTATGTAGTAGAAATGTGAAATTATTTTTGAATTTGGTGCCTTCTAGACTGAGAAAAGACAGAAAATGTATTTTTGGCTCATGTGGATGAAAGACAACAACTCCCAGAATGCACTTGCTTCGCTGCCCTACGAGGCCACTGTTACTGGTTCACTGGATCACTTGCCCACCGCGGCACCACCTACCAGTGTTTTCATTTTCATAATAAAATAATTTAGTTTCGTTAGAGAACAGACACTACAATTAAAAACTGAACGTGTCTGTTCAATATAATATGAGTGAGCTGAGCGAGTGTCACAGCACAAACGCAGCAGGAGTCAGATTACATTCATCGCGAGAGCGAAGAGCTGAGGTAAGCGTGGGCGCGGCATACATTCACGGCGCGTGTTTACATGAATGCCCGCAGCTGCCCGAGCCGAGCGCTGTGAGTGAGATGCATGGGCTGGTTGAAAACATGCGGAACTAGCTCCTGTAGTCTTTAGCCTCTGTCCAAAAAATCCTCAGATGACGCAAATGACGATATTTGCATCATCGGAGGATTTTTCACTGGGCAGTTTAACTGCTCAGGACAAACAAGGGACTCAAGAACAACCATCACAAAAAAACAAAACAAAAAAAAAAAAACAGCCATGGATCATCCAGGGAACGACACACAGTATTAAGAATCAAGGGCAAATAAACGTTTGAAGTCATTTTAATAAATGCAGTTATTTTTTTGTCTAGTGGATTATATGCAAACATTTTTATGTAACATATCTTATTTAGGACAGTACTAAATAAAAAATAACATATTGTATGAGCCCTCTTATTTTGTTAAAATTATGCACATATTCACAGATTCTGCAAGTGGTTCACATATTTTATCTTGCAACTGTAAATGCCTGTGGACTGTAGAGTTTAGAACACTTGGGGATTTTTCTTCTTCTTTTTTTTCTATTCTGATGCATTTAAGAAACTTTGAGAGAAGGACATGATTGAGAGCAGGATGTGAATTAATATGTGCAATTCAAGGTTTTCTAGAAATAGGTCAAATAACTACTGCATATCTGTAGATTGAGCAAATGGTTAGATACTGTTTTCAAATCTAAATCCAATCAAGACCTATGCAGACCTGACCAAGTTGTGTTTTTTGTATGTCAATTGTCATGTAGTTTCAGCTGCATCAATGTCACTAAACAAAACTGCAACTCAAGCTGGGTCTTAAATTTAGGCACATCCTCAGTAACCATCCAAAAATTATCCGCTTCAGCTCTCAGAGATGAATGCATACCTGTAGGCACACAATTAGACGAGTTCAGATAGTGCTGAATTTCTGAACACTTTGCAAATGCACAAAAGCCTCTGGCACTTTCTATGTCTTGAACATGAGCTGGGATTGAGTGAGTGAAAGGCCAGGCCTATGGGGGAAACAGAAGGAAGAGAACAAATGTGGCATTTATCGAGATCAATACAGCACTCTGAGAGCCAACAGAGCTCAAACAAGATGTTCTGTATCAGGGCACCTCAGTCGTGAACACGAATTCATCTGATGACGTTGAGCAGAAACACATAAGCGGTAGATGACTTGACTCTGTAGATGCTGCTACCATTCATTCTTAAAACGCATGCAAACATTAACTAGATATGAAGAGAAAAGATAGACAAACGGAAAAAAGATAGAATACAAAAAACGCTCAGTAAGAAAAGTTTATTTCCGAATACTCCTCATCAACATGTTGGTTCTTGCCATTGCATCTTGCTGCTGTTTTTAAAAAGTATTTTGTGAGGTGAATGTGAAAAGGGGGAGATTTTTGTATAACTAGGGCTGTCAATGTAATAAGTTGATTTAGTGTGATAGAAATAGTGAGTAACAGCAAACTTCTGTTTCCCGTTTGTCAAATCAATTGCAAAATGAATTATGGACTGAGTGCTTATGTTCAATGATATGGAAAGAAACAATATACTGACTTATTGACAATATATAAATCACTTTTTGTAATGTCTATTTAATGCTGCCATGCCACAATAATGTATTTGCAAACAATTAATTAATTAAAAATTATTTTTATTTCTCAGCAAACATGGAAATACACAGTATGCGATTAATTTGATTAATTAATCAGCATATCGTGATCCATTCGATTAAAATCGATGCATCGATTGACAGCCCTATTTGAAACTAGTGTGAAACCAACAAAAAACATCTAAATACAGAATTTCACTTTAAATACAAGACCAGAAATAATTCAAAATATAATAAATGAAACGAATAACCCATAGAATGGAAAACAAAGGCCACAAAGCACCGTTTTGTCAGCACAAAAGATTCACGTCATGTTATGGTTGATTCTCTCTATTTTGTACAAATGGAATCGACAATAAAAAGGACAGACGACGTAAGGACTGCTGAAAGTCCACTGGCAAAGTATCGAGGAAGGATACAAACAGAGGAAAGCTCACCACTGAGCCTCAGAGAAAGTTCTCCTGAATGGCTGAATGAAGATCTTGTGCTTAGAGTATTGACATTCAGTTTTACCTGTGCTCCTTTATGGTGTCTGAGAATCAGGTCCATTAAGAGTTCATCTCATCCATCTCGCATCCTGTTCTGTGCTTGAATCAGTGCGTGCAGTCTGGTAGAGAAACACAAGGCCTGATGTGGCACCTCAAAACTCAAAAAGTCAGTTAAAGATGCAATAGGTTTGAGTATCATCCTTTGCTAATGACATCATTTCTTTTACGTCTATGTATCCAAAAGCGTGTTCATATTATTGGAGCATAAAACAACGACTGTAGTAACAAGCAAACAAGCTGTCGCCAGTGTGCTTTGTTCCTCTGAAATGGACTGTTAGAGTCAGGCTATTAATCTCACAGCACGAGCAATTTATGTTGTTGTCCCTGTGTCAGCTATTAGGCAGATTTCCATAAAATGCTTTTCATGGAATCGTTGTTTACATGACAATATTTCAACTGCTATTACAATGACAATATTATTACAAACAGAAGTTTTAGGGTTTCTAAGTAGATGGTCTGCTGGGTGCTCATGCTGCCCTTGAGTCTGTTACTGTCACAACTCATTATCCATTCAGTGTGGGAATGATGTACTACACATATCAGCTACTTCAACAAAAAAAAGTCATGTAAACCAGGAAATGAAGACAGAACGGAAGTGGCAGAACACAAAAAGCTGCATGCGTAGTCTACACCCCCTTTTCTCTCTCTGACATCTATAACTCTCAGACTCTATCGAGCAGCATGGATAGGGAAGCGGTGATTGATCCAAGAGACTGTGAGCTACAGCAGTAACAATGACAGGACTGGTAATCAGCCTCTCCGCACCTATGGAAGAACTCACCTCCCCTAGAGAGGCTTGCCAATCAAACTGGTTGGAAAGGAAGACATTTGTAGACTGTGCAATAAAGCTGACACAATGATGTAGCACACTTACTTTTTTTCATGGGATGATATCAAACAAGCATTCATTTCATTCATAATTTTTACTTAAAGGTGAAGTGTATAATCGTTTCAATGTTAAAGTGATCGTTCACTCAAAAACGTAAATTATGTCATCATTTACTACAATCCTGTATGGCTTTCTTTGTTCTGTGGAACATAAGAAGATATTTTGAAGATTTTTTATATTTTAAAATATCTTCTTTTATGTTCTGCGGTAAATATAGAAAGTCATACAGGTTTGGAACGACACGAGGGTGAGATGAACTATACCTTTAAGATACTTTTCCCTTTCCCAGATTAATATGCAACTATTTAGTAAGCACTATACAGTGTGCATCCTAACCCACCTTAATGGGATGAGATCTGTTTGTCTAACCAATGGACAGAGACAGAGGTCATTATTTTGCAATACTGCTAGTGACAGACATTACACACTCCACCTGAACTATACTATGATAAAAAATAACATGTAACTATGGTTGAAGAATATTTGGGGTAAAAATGATCCTCTCACAGAGATGTCAAAGATATATCATAAGTCAGACAAAAAAAAATTAAGCACAACTGGAAAATTGTGATTTGGGGAAAACAAAACAATGAAGAAACATTGCAGTTCAATTGTCAGTAATTTATGGGATTGAGGGAAAACTCAGTTTTCTCAAAAATGATGCTTCATAAAAAACACCACGCATGGTCTCCTTATTGCACCGGAGAAGTTCCACACAAAAAACAAACAAACAAAAAACAACAACTGCTTATCTTATTATTAGAAAAGTGATTTTCCTCCCTCCTTATCTAATTTCATTTGGAGCCCAAATTGTGTCCATGAATCTATTTGGCAGTACTTTAGTGGAAGGTGAGCTGTACGCTGCAGTGTCTCTCACGTTCTCTCCCACTCTTTCCATTGGTCTCCTGACATCCCCTGATCTCAGAGATGCTGATGGCTGTTTACATCCCAGTGGTGCTGAGGCCCATGGCGGCCGCCTGGCCCATACATGGCAGAGTCTGTGCTGCTTTGGGGAAGTCATGTGCCATCACACGTCCATTCTCACCTCCGCTTCCCATCCTGGTCAGTGTGGAGCTAAGCATGGCTGCGTCAATGATTTGCTAGCAAAAAAGAAACACGAAGAAGCTGCTCAGCACATTGCACAGGCATTGCAGCACAAACGGCAAGAGAGCGCTGTTTTAAAGCCGGCTAACTGTACGCACCAGCTCTGACCTCAATTACGCGTAAACATTTTTCATTTGATCTGAGGATTTGCTCCACTCGGTACAGGCAATGATTCATGATAAGAAATGGCGAAAAATAACAGCCATCAAGTGCAGCGATGAGACCAGTGCCACACTAACTTGAAGCCACTCTCTCATGTAGCAATTTTACATAATGAAACCCTGTAGGCTTGAAACTGGAGATAATGATGTGGATGTTGGCTTGTACATCCTTGACGAATAAATGATTTAAATCCAGCACACTTCAGTGGATTGCTGGGGATTATGTTGCTCAGGCTGATGATGCAGACTAATTGGCCTGCAAGCAACAGTGATTTGTTGCTGTGATATTTTAAATGTGGCTGTTATGTGATGGTCTTAACACTTGAAGAATGAAGAAAGAAGAGTGTCACATAGCGGAAGAAGACACAAATTATAAGGTGAAATACATTGGGATAGTTGACCCAAAAACTAAAATTCTGTCATAGTTAAAGGCCCGTTCACACCAAGGTCGATAACTATAAAGATAACAATAAAGATATAGTTCTAAAAATCGTTCTCAATATTAAAGAGTTCACACCACAGCAAAAAGGTAACGGCACAGAGAAACAATATCGTTGGAATCACTTTCAAGAGCAATTTTATCCAGCTGATAAACAATAAAAACATAGATAGCCAATCAGAATCCACCCTACTGTAACAAGCTTGAGCATTTAAAGTGACAGACAAGCACATGCTTAGAATAAACGGACCGATATAGTCTTCTAGTGTGGATGCTAATATAGTTATCTTTACAGTAGGGCGGTGCGATATGACCAAAATGTTAATATCACAATATGAGTAATTTTATTTCACGGTAATGATATATATCATGATATAGTTATTTTTGCTTTAAATGAGGTTATGACATCACCATTTTCAATATCATTTAAGAAAAAAAAAACTCTCAAGCTTACTGAAGACAAGTAAACCGTGATAAATAAAGAGCAAAGAAAACAAGCTACAATAGAACAAAAGACCTACTTGAAAAACTTCAAAGCACTAGAAATACTACATAAAAATGTATAAAGTAATCAAATGTATAAAAAAACAATGCATAGTCTTTACTGTGTAAATATACATTTATTCTTATTAAAGTTACAAAAGTGATTCAGTCAAAAGCAGTGAGGATTTTCTCTCTTTTTTGTTGTTTGTTTAGCATTAATAATGACAGCAGGTAAATTTGGATGCTGTCACTTTAAGACGGCTGCACAGATCCATTATACTCGTGCATTGTTCTTTCTCAAGCGTTTACGCTCACTTGAGACATAAAAATGACTCTGTTTTGCAAATACATGGTTACTTTGACACATAGGTAGGTATGTGTATTTAACTGTTCAAGCCCAATTAGGGAGAAACAGTCTCTCAGAGTGCGTGCACACATATACTGAAATGAGTCTTTCGCTGCTTATTGCACTTCAACTGTTTAAAATCACCACAGTGCTTAAAAACGCATGCAAAAGATAAGCTTTCGTGACCACACAACACAGCGTAACCGTCATAGAGACGATATTCCAGCATGTCTAGAGGTTGACAAATTTCTACCAGTTAATCGTGTCTACTGGTATATCACCCACCCCAACTTTATAGTTATCGTTGTTGGTGTGAACGGGTCTGTACTCCCCCTCATGCCATTCTCATGTTATTAGCTTACTTTATTCTGCAGAACACATAAATTGAAGATTGTTTAAAAAAAAAAAAATGTGTCCATACAATGAAAGTCAGTGGGGTCCAAAATAACACTAGACCCCAATGACTTTCATTGTATGAGCAATCAAGAGATCTTTCTAAATATCTTCTTTTGTGTTCCACTGAAGAAAATAAGTCATATTAGGTCTCTTTTGATATGTCCAAACCCAAATTTTCTGTTTCAGTAAGAACTACATAAACACAGGAAAGGAAAATGTACTCAAGTAATCATGACAGTCTAATACATTTTAATATATTTAAGTATATTTAGGTAACGCTGTGTTTCATAAACAATGTCTTAAAAATACTGCTCAGATTTCCCTTTGAAGGACCTTAAATGAAAATTATGAGTCATCGCATGGGTTTGTGGGTAATTGAATCTATATAAGTCACTGTATTCTTCTGAATTTAAGCATTTGGGAGCAATGTGCTCCAGGATTAGAGAGAAGCGCAGTGGGTGGTATGATGTTTACACCCACCCACAATTACCTCTTAAATACCAACACGTTCCTCTGCCAGATCCCCCAGAGGAAGTGAGGTCAGTATACGATAGCAGTTATAAAACATTATAAGTGCCAAATGCAAAGCCCATAATTAAATGCGGATGGATCTAAATATTGCATTATATGCTAGAGATGTTGAATAGGGAGGGATATCATGGTTTTTACACACCTTCATCCTTCGAGACTCGATTCTGGATTTGTAACAGAACTCAACAAGGGCCACCAACATGGCAAGCCCAAGCCCACCAATCAGAATGTAGAAAACTCCAGCCACATTACTGAGGCTCAGAGCACTGGTCTTATCCTACAGAGCAGAGAAAACAATCAAACACTCGCACTGTGATCTGTCACATTAACACACAAATCTACAGGACAGCAACAAACATAAATTCTCTTTTTCTATCACAGCTATTCAAAAAAAAAAAAAAAAAAACACAGCATGATGTTTACAGCTATAAGATATAAATGTACACTTCAACAAAATGTAGATACTTATACATTCGCTATACATTTATATTATGATAACTATGGTATTCATTCTGTCACAGTATATCAAATGAGTCAGCAATAAAAAGAACTGCCTAAATCATGCAAAACGCATGCGTCAGCTTGGAACAAACAGTATTTCAGTAATTTCGGCATAGTGGTTTAATTTTTAACAAATCATTATAAATAAAATAAAAAAATTATATTTAATGATAAAATATGAATCAAATTAAAGATATCTCCTGTTTACATTTTAACTGTATCTATACATCTGATATAAACTAGTCCTTATTATTTAAACCATGCAGGTATAAACCAAGTTTTTTGTCTTATTTATAGAATTTCTTGGCTTCTGTGATTTCTTGTCCAAAGGTCATAACCCCTTTGGCATCTCTCTCTGTCTCTGGTGGCAGAGACGTCACGTCAGCGGTGGTGGGAGTCAATGACATGCATCTGTTTGGCAACTGTATTGAGGTCTCATCCATTGGCATGCACATTGTCTTTGAACAGAGACAAGACAGCAGTGAAGGACTCTAAAGGGGAAGAGCAATCCTGTTAGAGGGCACATGGCAACGCTTTTTTCTCCAGACTGCCATTTACTCCTGCTGAGATAGATGTGTGGCTTTAGGCTTTATTTGTTGCTGTTGTTATGAGGAGGGGTTTAGGAGAAAGCAGATACCACGGGGGGGAAATTATACTGAACAGCAACTACTGAACACCAAGGAGTTCCATTTTGGTTTATCTTCATTATTGAAATTCTATGGATATTTGTATATATGTATACAAAACAAATGTATTGTCCATTTCACACTTATTGACAAAATTCCTCTAGAATAAAGGCAAGGTAAGAATATCTCTTGGGTTATTACTTTATGTTTAAATTCACTGGAGTAATGGAGCTGAATATATTTAATATACTTATGAAATTAGCATAATTCAAGACTATAATTATAGTATTCTGATGTAACGTAAGTAATTAAGATTAGCTACTCTTTAATATAAATATTTTTGCCACTATAGGTTAATGTGCATTCTCCCGACCCGATTTCCTGAAGAATAATAGTTTAATGCTATTTCTGAATTAGTTTAAAACAGATGTAACTTTTTATATGCTTTTTAATATATGCTGTCAAATCGATTAATCATGATGAAATTGCATCCAAAATAAAAGTTTGTTCACATAATATATGTGTGTGTACTGTGTATAATTATTATGTATATATAAATACACACATGCATGTATATATTTAATATATATTTTTATTTATATATAAAATATTTATATAATATATATATATATATATATATATATATATATATATATATATATATATATATATATATATATATATATATATACATACATACATACATACATACATACACACACACACACATATATATATATATATATACACACATGCTAATATTTCTTAAATATATACATGTATGTGTGTGTATTCAAATGTACATAATAATTACACAGTACACATACATATATTATGTAAACACAAACTTTTATTTTGGATGCGATTAATCGATTTGACAGCACTCCATACATATACACACAACCTCTGAAAATATTAAGAGACCACTTAACATTGATTTCTCAATGTTAAGAGATCTCTTATTTTTTCCAGAGCTACTATATATACATGCATGCATGCATGCATGCATGCATGCATGCATGCATAAATAAATAAATAAATATATATATATATATATATATATATATATATATATATATATATATATATATATATATATATATATATATATATACATTATATATATATATATATGTTATATATATATATATATATATATATATATATATATATATATATATATGATATATATATATATATATATATATATATATATATATAATATGAATTATATATATAATATATTAATATAATATTACTCTTAAACCTGGAGTCTGATTTTATCCATTCATTTATTGATTAAATACATGATTTATGAGTCAAGAGGTTTGAATTTTACACATGAATATGTACGTATGCCCGGTTAGTGAATGCAACCAAATGAGCAGGAAAAGCTCAATAATTTGGATATGCGGCAAGCGCAGAACCAAGTGCCTATGCAGCACTGAAGTGAGTGAAGAAAAAAAAAAAAAACTACGTTGCCTATTTCTATAAATACACCACAAGCATCACGTCTATTTTGTAATGTGGGAAGTAATAGGGGCCAGACAGCAACATGATGACAGAGCGCACAAGTCTCTGGGTAAATGGCAGATTGGAGACAGCACGTTGGCTGTGGCACGTGCTCAAGAGAGAGGAGGACAGGGCCTTTAGTAAAGCGCTAAAGCTGGATCTCTAAGTGAGGGAAAGGACCAATGAGTGAACTGACCTTTCTGGCGGAGTCCTTGCTTCCACACTCCCCCTTATCGTACCACCATTTGTTTTTCAGTTTGTCTAAGACGGCTTGCTCATTGAGTTTCAACACCGCTAGGTTTACGGGGATTCTTCAACCAGGAAAATAACATAAATAACATTACCCATGTTATCTTATGTTATTCAGCATTTAAGCAAACATACACCCATAATTACTTTTTGATGTGATCTACATGTCTACAGATAAATAGAAAAGAAAACAAACAAAACAAAAATAGAAAAAAGGAAAGAACAGAACACTCACAGAGTTTGAAAACTGTCACTGCCAAAGTGATATGCATTAATACTCCATCTAGCTTTTGTGACCTTTCTCCCTACTGCAAGATGTGTATTACTATATCACTTTGGGTAACCGGCAAGAGATCGAAAACACTCCGATTTGCAAAATTTTGAGTATGATACTCAATGTTATAATTGACTGTCAATCATTTAAACGCCTCAATCGCATTAAAAAACACGAGATGGAATATGTTCAATTGGTGTAAAACTGCAGCCGAGGTGTTTGTTAACTGAGGTTGCCGGTTACCCCCCAAGGTGGTGGTTACCCGCTGGATAGCTCATATTGGGGCTGACCTTGGAATCACCTCCTCCGCTGCCACACTCTCCCTTGTCGTACCACCATTTGTTTTTCAATTTGTCCAACAGGCCCTGCTCGTTCAGTTTTAACACTGCCAGGTTTACTGGGTTTCTTGAAATGATAATAAAATAAGCTGGGTCAGCATTGGTGATATGATACGGCGAGGCAGAGGTTGTGTCAAATAAAAGTGAGTCTATTAAGTCGTAGAGGAAGTGAACAGAACATAAAACTGATCTGACTGTGTGCCTGGCTCTGCTGGGCTTGTTGATGTAATATTAGTTGTCTTGTGTTGTGCTAAAGTGTAAAAAAAAAGTACTGTGACCAAATTATGAGAGATTTTACTGAGCAAGACCGCAGATTGTGGGTGAGGAAACAGGACGAATTAGCAATGCTCTGGATTTAAGCCCTTTGTCACAGCGTGGTCTGCGTAAAAGGATTCCCAGATTAAGTCAATATTGCTGTAGATTAGCTCTGAAAAATCGAATATGCCGTGGTTGCGGTTGAAGGACACTGTACGTTCCATATTTTAGGTAATCTTAACACTGCAATCAAACCCAGAGCGCTCTTAATGCGGCCCATTCTCATATGTGTGGCGGTGTCTTTCTCTGTAAAATCCCTGACTTCTTTCTGTACCCCTCGAGACAGGGAGAAAGAGGCCGATGTGCTTATGGATGATGAAAACAAAGCCAGACTTCATCCATGAACATTAATCTGAAATCTGCAGGGTACACAAGACAACAAGGATGTCAGGGAGGATAATGATGGGTAAGACCATCTCAACATCTGATATGGAGCACATGAGAGGTGAATTTGAGAGAAACATGGTGAAAATGTCGAAAAAGTCGATGGTCAACATCTGATTTACGTTCATCAGCTCTGGACTGGAAAACAGACTGCTCTGTTTTCTAGGAGAGAAACATTTATGTTACTGTTTGAATGGCTTTTATTTGTCTGTGTGTGCCGTATCTTTGTTGAATTATTACAGGCAATATTTTAGCTGTATGGAACACATTAAATGGATAAATGTTCAAAATAAATGCTGTTTTCTATTTATCAAAGAGTACAACTGTTTTAAACATTGACAATAATAATAATAATAATAAGAAGAAGAAGAAATGTTTGTTGAGCAGCAAATCAGCATATTAGAATGATTTCTGAAGGATCATGTGACAATCAAGCATATAGCATCATTTCTGGCAGGTCACGTCAGTCAAGCTTCCATCAGCTGTCTGTCAGCTGATCACGTCTACCTATAGGAATACGATGTGTATCCCCACATACATATATAAAGCTCCTCAGTACTATCAGCAGCTATCGCATTTCTCCAGAGCTCATTTACCCTCCTCCACCCCCAGTTCCTCCTTTCATCAGTCAAGATTTGGTATTTCCCCTTGAATCAGACTAAATTCCTGAATTATTTTGTACATTTAATATCAACATTAATGAGATCTGCAATACTTTATGTTGGTTCTGTTCTGTTTACCCTAATGGGGGTTATTGCTTCTCTCCCTGCTCTTATCCATACTAGGCTGCATGGATGCATACTAAGCTGCTGTTCCCATTCAGTCGGTCACTCTTGACGCCATTTCGATCATCTCTCTTTGTTGTTCATTAGAACGATCACAAGGGCTGTTCTCACAGCTGGTTCGGTGCGCTAGGTGGAGAGCACTGAAAAGCCGTTCCCACAGCTGGTAAGAGCGCCCTCGTGAGAGAGAGCACGCACGTCAGGCTGCACTACCCCCTGACTGTGTCGTCGTGACCCTTCCCCCTGCGTCATCGTGACCCCTCCCCCTGCATGCTTCAGCACCAAGGAGAGCGTCCTTCTGAAAAAGCTTGCACAGATAGAGCTTGCGTCTTGCATCTGTGTGTTTCTGGATGCGGTGGTTTCCTGTCACCGAGGGATGGTCATCAGCGCTGTATCTCGTGTTTGGGCGTTCAGCACGCTGAGGCAGCGCTGGTGGATGAATCATGTTCTCACTGTGGGAACATGACCATCTTGGAGTTGCGATTGAGGCTCCGTCTCGCAAGGGGCTGAGCCCCCGTGCCTCTGCCTCGATCTAACCCTCCTCAGAGAGTTACTTCAGGCAGTAGCCCGGCTGATTTGAGGCTTACGGTTAACCGCAACAGACCTCGCACTTCGTGCGACGAAGGTTACGGCGCGGGCCGTGGGTCGTGCGATGTCCACCATGGTGGTCCAGGAACGCCATCTCTGGCTGTGTCTGGCGGACATGAGGGAGACCGACAAAGTCAGGTTCCTTAACTCCCCCGTCTCCCAGACTGGCCTCTTTGGCGACGCGGTCCAGAACTTCGCCCAGCAGTTCTCGGCCGCACAGAAGCAAACTGAGGCGATCAGTCACATCCTGCCACGGTGGTCAGCTGCTGTCTCCACCCCGCCTCAGCCTGCTCGTCGCCGAGGGAGGCTGCCTGTGTCTGTAATGTGGGAAGTAATAGGGGCCAGACAGCAACATGATGACAGAGCGCCGCAGCAGCAGCCTCCACCCAAGTGGCGTCGTGGAGCCGGGCGCAAGCAGGCGCCTGCCAAGAGGGGTGGCAAGGCCAAGGGCAAGCGTCCCTGAGACGGGTGACCCGGAGATGAGGAAGACTGCTCTTCTGGAGACGGTGACCGCACCGCTCCATCCCCCGGAGGAGGCCCAGGAGGAGAATCCTGTGTTCCGTTTTGTTTCTGATCCGCCGCTGGGCTCAGCCCCAGCAGTACCCAAATTCTCAATAAAAGAGCAGTTTCTTCCATCTCCAGGTCCTCAGGGGGCTCGGAGAGTTGTGGCCGGTCAAACGCCGGACCACACTCATCCTCCCCCTTCGCCAGCGGGCAGCAGTGGAGAACCCCCTCACGTTCCTGCTGCCCACCTGTGGAATCAGGTAAGTGTTGCACGGCACACTCTCACCTCGCTGCGGGCCGCCTCCACGAGACAGCCGCCCCAGCCCGGTACCTGCATTCCACCTCACTGCCCCACGGTGGGTACGCCGGTGGTCCCTATGGTCCCGCTTGTACGGTCCCTGGGAGCCTGGCTAGCGCTCCCCGGTCCATCTCGCTGGTTCATTCGGACCATCAGGCTCGGCTACGCGATTCACTTCGGTGAATGCCGCAGATGCCCATGTCCTGCGTGCGGAGATCGCTGTCCTGCTGGCGAAGGACGCGATAGAGCCGGTCCCTCCAGCCGATATGAAGACCGGCTTCTACAGCCCGTACTTCATTGTACCCAAGAAAACCGGTGGGTTACGGCCAATCTTGGACCTGCGAGTCCTGAATCGGAGCCTCCACAAGCTACCGTTCAAGATGCTCATGCAGAAACGCATTTTCGATTGCATCCGTCCCCAAGATTGGTTTGCAGCGATCGACCTGAAGGACGCGTACTTTCATGTCTCGATCCTTCCTCGACACAGGCCGTTTCTGCGCTTTGCGTTCAAGGGTCGAGGATATCAGTACAAAGTCCTGCCCTTCGGGCTGTCCTTGTCCCCCCGTGTCTTCACGAAAGTCACGGAGGGGGCCCTTGTGCCCATGAGCGAACGGGGTGTTCGCATTCTCAACTATCTCGACGACTGGCTCATTCTAGCACAGTCCAGGGATCAGTTGTGCGAACACAGGGACCTGGTGCTTAGACACCTCAGCCAATTGGGTCTTCGGGTCAACTGGGAAAAGAGCAAACTCGCCCCCGTGCAGAGGATCTCTTTTCTCGGTATGGAGTTGGATTCGGTCGAGCAGACAGCGCACCTCACAGAGGAGCGTGTCCAGTCGATGCTGAACTGCCTGAACACGTTTCAAGGCAGGATGGCGGTTCCGCTGAAACAGTTTCAGAGGCTCCTGGGGCATATGGCAGCCGCGGCAGCAGTAACGCCGCTCGGCCTGCTTCATATGAGACTGCCTTCAGCATTGGCTACACGGCCGAGTCCAGAGATGGGCATGGCAACGCAGCACTCACCGGGTGAGCATCACACCGGCCTGTCACCAGTCATTCAGTCCGTGGTCAGACCCCTCGCTCCTTCGGGCCGGAGTGCCCCTGGAACAGGTGTCCAGGCATGCTGTGGTTTTCACGGATGCCTCTGCCATGGGCTGGGGAGCCACGTACAACAGGCATGCAGTGTCAGGGGTTCTTGGGATCTTGCTCTGGTGCTCCAAGCACTCCAGAATGCCACATTTGAGCCTTTGCAGTCAGCAGAGCTAAAGATTCTGTCTATGAAGACTTTGCTGTTGGCTGCATTGGCCTCCATCAAGAGGGTAGGGGACCTGCAGGCATTCTCGGTCGACGAATCGTGCCTACAGTTCGGGCCGGGTAATACCCACGTGGTACTAAGACCCCGGCCTGGCTATGTGCCCAAGGTTCCTACCACTCCCTTCAGGGACCAGGTGGTGAACCTGCAAGCGCTGCCCCCGGAGGAGGCAGACCCAGCCCTAGTTTTGCTGTCCCGTCCGCGATCTGCGGATCTACGTGGATAGAACTCAAAGCTTCAGAACCTCAGATCAGCTCTTTGTCTGTCATGGAGGCCAGCAGAAGGGAAAGGCTGTCTCCAAGCAGAGGATGGCCCACTGGATAGTGGATGCCATCACCTTGGCTTACCAAGCACAAGGTGTGCCCTGTCCGCTCAGGGTGTGAGCACACTCTACTAGAAGTGTTGCATCCTCCTGGGCGCTGGCACATGGCGCCTCACTGTCAGACATCTGTAGAGCTGCGGGCTGGGTGACACCCAAAACGTTCGCTAGATTCTATAGCCTACATGTAGAGCCGGTCTCCTCCTGTGTTCTCACCTTAAACGGGTAGAAGCACTGAGAGGCCCCGACTCTTGTCGGGTTGCTGCGCTCCGGCACTTTTATTCTCCAGAAGCAAACTCTGTGAGTCGTCCATCACCCTCGGTGCCGGACGTCGCGGAACGTCAGGCATCAGGCCCCTTGCCGCTGAATCCTTGAGAACCGTTAATGGGCTGGGGTTATATGAGTGACCCTGCGGGGATCCCATATACTCTTCCACGGTCACTCCTACGGGAAACCCATGTTTTTCCCTTGGGAGAGATGGCTCAGCATTGTACTCCACATAACTCCTTTGGGGTACGATGTGGGCTCTGTAGCGTCCCCCTTTCTAGGGCACGCTTTCCCAGTGTTATCCAATAATCACTGAGCAGGGTCATGCAGAACAGCAGTGATGGACTTCCTGGTGTACTGGCCACTGGAAGGGGGCAGAGGCCATGGCACTTTGGTAGGGATTCCTATTCGTCGGTACTCTGACGTGGCGTTGAGAGTGACCGATTGAATGGGAACGTCTCGGTTACATATGTAACCTTCGTAACCCGCGTCCCGTCGCCATGTCCTCTGTACCCTGCTGGGGTGCCTGTCTACCTACTTGGCTCCTCAGCAAAAGGCTGATTTGATGTAATCACCTGTGTCTCATTTATACCCGCACGGCGTGGCATGAGCACCTGGTGCAATCATTGCATGCCAATGTGCATTGGCTCGTTTTAGTTACACTCAAAATAGATTGGCTCTCGCGAGTGAGATTCCTATTCGTCGGTACCCCGACGTGGCATCTCCGTTCCCTCCTTCAGGGAACGAGGGTTACATACGTAACCGAGACGTTCTTGCCCAGAACAGAACCATACCACCAATCCAAACGGTATGCTAATAGTCAATCAATCATCTTTGACGATAGTGGTCCTGACAGAACTGAAGATTAGTAATGATGCTGGAAATGCAGCTTTATCATCACAGGAATAAAAATGTTTTAAATAGAAAACGATTATTTTATATTGTACTAATATTACTGTTTTTACTTTGTTTTTGATCAAATAAGTCTTGGCGCAATCCTACCGACACCAAACTTTTGAACGGTAAGTGTATGTATTGAATGTTGAAATGAACTTTTAGGAAATGTTTTCTACAGTTGAATGCTACTGAACAGGCACACAGCTCTTATTCAAACCAGAGTTTATCATTTAAAAAACAAAACAATGGGCTTTGTGGGCCGCTGTGGTCATTATTCTCAACGATGTGTTCTTTGATTCATGTATAAAAGAACAGAAGTATTGAAATGCATTTAGTCAATGTGGACAGATGCAACTAGGAGACACGATATTCACACATGAACATTAAAAATCTATCTATCTTGATGATGGAATTATTAGACACAGGAGTAGAAATTTTATGGTAATGAGAGCTGATGGTACAGAACATAAACAATTATAACCAATTTCAGTCAACACATAAAAAGAGAGGTTACAGAGGAGATGCTTCTTTGAAAAATGATACGCTCTGTCATACAGGACTCTTAAGCAAAGCCAAAATCTTTACTAACTTTAGTTGTGATTACTTTATTACATTCATTTTAAAATATGAAATGTAAAAATAGACATACAAAAATTCTATATTAATTTTAATTTTAAAGTGTGCAATTTTTAGATACTAAATACTTTGGATACTTTAAATATTACTTACTCTTTTAATATGCATATAGACAATTATAAGCAAGACAAACTATTACACAGTTGTAATGCCTTCAGACATCTCTCCATTGTAAACTCTCAGATTTTTAATGATTCATAATCATTGTCAAAAAAAGAAAAAAAAATTGGTATTATGAGGCTCAGGTATACCTCAGGGCAGATCCTTTGGGTGTGGCTACTCCATAGCCCTTTGAGTCCAGGTTTCCTCCAACCTTCATGGTGTCACATGGTTTGCGCTGTTCAATGTATTCATTCATAGTGGACTCCAGCAGATAAGCATACTTCCCTTTGGACTTCCTCACCCGCACGACACCTTCGTCTGTCGTCTTCACAAATACAGTAGGCTCTGCAGACTTCATGTAGGACCACATCTTCTCAAATACTGCGATCTTTGATCTCTGAGGAAGGTAGTTATAATGAAGTCAGATTAAGAAGTCAGAGTTCTGTGTTTGCCTCAAAATTTTAGGTGTATGATGCATTAAATTGATCAAAAGTAATGGTTCAAAAGAACTGCTTTGTAACATATTTGAAAAATACAGTACAGTTCGAATTTTGGGATTAGATATATAGTTTATATATATATATATATATATATATATATATATATATATATATATATATATATATATATATATATATATATATATATATATATATATATATATATACTTTTATTCTGCAAAGATGTATTAAATTGAGTGTAAAGACTTTCATAACTATAACATTTTCCATTTTAAGTAAATGCTGTTCTTTTGAAATTTCTATACCTCAAAGAATTCTGAAAAAGTATCACGATTTCCACAATAATATTAAGCAACACAACTGTTGCTAACACTGATAATAATAAGAGATGTTTCTTGAGCAGCAAATGCTACAAATTCAATTTTGGCATCACAAGAATACATTTGTAAACATTTCCACTTCCAAGTTATTTTAAATTGTAACAATATTTCACAATATTACTGTTTGAACTTTATTTTTGATCAAATATGTGCAGCTATGATCACAACCCTAGTGAAAAATAAATAAACTAAAATGTATTTGAAATACATTTATATTAGGCTAAGCATGCTACAGATACACTTACATATTTATGTACTTAACATAAATACCCTGCAATTGTACCTTTAGCATACTAAGTTGATGTAAGTCTGCTGAATTGGATCAACTCATTTTGTACTTAATGCACTTTAGTTATCCAGAAATAGTGCTGAGGTCCAACTAAAGATATACTTAAGTATATTTGATTGTGCTAAAAATGAAAGTATTGCAAGTATACTTTAGGTACACTATAGTGAAAGGTGGATTCTGAAATCCACTGCCGCTTCAATATACCTGTATATATCCTAATTAAATTCATAATCAAAGCCTTAATCAATATTTATCCGCCTATTTTTTAATGATTCTTTTCAGTTTCTTGTTTTCTAAAGTTTGTATTTGGTCTTTGAGTGGTGACTGGGGTCTGGCCTAGGGATGTGTGATACGTCATTAAACACTTGATAGCAGAACTTGTTGTTGTGTGTTTGGATTTTGGAGGTATCCCACACCCCTAACATGTCAGGAGTGCAATAACAGTGCTTACTCACTTAGCCCGGCTTCCAGAGATGAAATATCGATGAAATATATAATTTGTCTTTCATTTTATTTATATTTTATTCATTTTATATTTCCTCTACTGAAACACTAAAGGATCCAGATGAATATTGCCTGTACTACTGTCTGTACCTCTCACTGAGAGAAAACACGTTATCAGTATGTTTTGGGAAACTTTCTGGTCAGAACTGGAGCTTAATCAACTCCAACCTTGGAGAGACTGTGTATCTGTATTTGTGCGCAATATTCTGTGTTACAGATTTGTGTTGAGAAGGTGTACAATGGGCATCCTAAGATGGGGTGGACTTGTTGTCCTGGGCAAACTGGCGCCTGCTCCAGATCTGGAAGGTAACTACTACTAACTACTATTCCGGGGTGAAGTTATTTATGGACACATGCATCTTACCATGACTGTTCATTTTCTCTGAGCCAATCAGAATCATCCACCTTGCAGTAATGACATGGATTGACCTTGAAAACAGTATAACTGTTGGGACAATTGTATGTATGGTACAACAAGACCTGTAGAGAGGGAGCGCGGCCTACGAACTCCTTGTGATGCTTGAAGCTGGCTTCTGCTGATGAAACTGCAAACTATTCTTCAGTAAATTTTTCTTCAGTTAATTGCACTCCTGACTCATAAACTGTTAACCCCTAACAATAGGTACATATCTTGCATTTAAAGACTGATATTATACAGAGTTCATACTAATAGTGATATTAAAACACATTTTAGGCTTAATATAAAAAAATGTGCATTAAAGAAGTACTCCAAATAAAGTTTAATTATAATATGTATATCAGTAAGTCTCAAGCGATATGTCAGTAAATAAATAATAAATAAATGTATTTTAAATGATAATGATTAAATATGTTTTTACTAGGAAAATACTTCTTTTAAAAACATTAAACATTTTTTTAACTTTAACCCAAAACTTTAAAAAATAGTGTACATGAAAAGCCAGAAATTGATGTTTCGAACCTTATTCCTCACACAAAGCTGTCACAGTCTGTCTATATACTCCAACACAGTACTGAAGATAGCCAATATACCACGTAAAAAAACACAGACATAGTTGGAAGGTGTCCTTTTTTTTTTGTTACATTTCTAAACTTAAATTTTAAAATACACAAATTACCTGTTATCATGGTCCTTCAGTGTGTCATTTCAGGGCATTCAGAACAATTCTTTTTGTGTTCTTAATGTATAGATAAAATGTGCAAAAATGGTACCTTTAGGGCTACAAAAGCTTCTCATCAGGGTATTACCCTCATCTTTGTACCTTATCTACTCCTAAAGGGTGCATAGTAATACCTTAGAGGTGAACATTGGTATCTTGAAGTATTACTATGCACCTTTTAGTCTAAGATAAGGTACAAAGCTAAGTCACAATCTTTGAGGGTACTGATAAATGCACAGTTTTTGCACATTTTGTGTAAGAGTATAGTAACATACTTTCCCTCTTACCCTGAAGAACTCTTTGGTGGATCCTCCATCCAGAGTCCCATAAGCAATCTCTGTTTGCTTAGCTAGATCCTCGGCACTCTCAATGGGAGACACCATCCTTTCCACAGTGAGGAAGGCAGCCAGGTTGGCTGTGTAGGAGGAGATGATAATCAGAGTGAAGAACCACCACACACCTCCAACTATCCGACCGGAGAGAGATCTGGGGGGGGGGAGTACAGTTTAACAACAAACAGGTGGTCAATTGTCTGGAATATTGTAGTGATCTTTTCTATCAAATTAGACTCATAATGAAGTGTCTGACTTTTAATATGATTTCAATTTCTAGCTGAAAAGATTAATTAATAAATTAAATACTTTATCAGCAAGCATATAAGCTGGAAAAAAGGCCTTCTTAATGGTTAATCTAGCCATAAATCAGATCTGGATCAGATTTTAAACAAAAGTAAAGTCATTTGAAGTCGGTCGGCGGAATTTAATTATCATCAGAGCTCAAAATGTCTGAAATATCACCTACATGAGAGCTTAATGAAAAGGCCGGGGGACTGCAGTTACAATAAAACATCTATGTAATATATAATTGTGTTTCTTTCCTGAAAAGAGGAGCTGGATGTAGTAAAGCTGGATATAATTATTTTTTAAAAGACACATTTCAGACATTATAAGTAGTGTATGAGAGGCAGTATGCCAAAAAAAAAAAAAAAAAATCCCAGTATTTTGAAAACACATTAATTTTTAGATGTTATTTTTCATTTTGGATATATTAAATTGTGCAATAACATCAACATCAAAAGTGATTTAAATTGAGAAAACAGCTTGTTCTCATGGATTCAGACAAGTAAACACAAGCCAGCATTTTTATGCTGAGTAAATTAAAAGTATGGAAAGACTCCCTGAAGCTGAATTTTGCTGGTATAAATAATAATACTGTAAAAACATTATATAACCCCTCATGTTCTTTGTCTACGAGAAATGGTTTGATCTGTGACTTCTCTATGTATATGTCTATTAATCTGAGTTTAGACCTTCACTGTTCCCTTTCAGTGAAAGTCTTAAATTTAATCAAAGATCCTTTTCTGCCAGGCTTGCACTAAAATTCTGCTTTCCAGTACATGCTGCGCACAATTCCGCCCTCTTTCACTTTCAAGGGAAATATACATTCTCTTCACAGCCTCCAATGATATTATCAGTTATATTAAAGGGGCCCATAAACCACTTTGAATTTTTATAGGGAAGCGAAATGTCCTGCATTACAAAGTTGTTGAAACATTGTTGGAATGTTAATTCATGTTAGATATATATCCAAAAAAGAAATTATAGTTCAACTTAACTGCCATGAACAGAACTGCCACCTATAAAGAACAGCACACATTTAACTTGTGAAGCATGTGAAGAGTAAAGTGAAATGACAAATGGATGACGGTTATTTGCTTATGCAGGAATACTTTTAGTGTGCGGATCTTAACTTTTGTAAAAGACTATTTTATCAAGAATACACCATTAAACAGTAACATTGTGAAATATTATTACACATTAAAATTCAGACATTATTATAATATGCTGATTTGGTACTCAATAAACATTACTTATTATCAATGCTGAAAACAGCTGTGCTGCTTAATGTAATTGTTGAAACTGTGATGCTTATTTTTAGGATTCTTTAATGAATAGAATGAACAAAGAACAGCATTTATTTGAAACAGAATCTTCTGTCACTTTTGATCAATTTAATGCACCCGTGCTGAAAAAAAAAAAGAGATAAATTTCTTTAAACTTTTGAACTGCTGAGAATATTCAAATATGAATGACTTCATCATATCCCTCCATATCACAGGATTTGAGATGTGGTCCTGCAGAAAGTTTTAAATCAATTTAATGTGTCAATTTAATGAGTAAAAGTATTCATTTCTTTAAAAAAAAAAAAAAAAAAAATATATATATATATATATATATATATATATATATATATATATATATATATATATATATATATATATATATATATATATATATATATATATATATACACACACACATACACATATATACTCACCTAAAGGATTATTAGGAACACCTGTTCAATTTCTCATTAATGCAATTATCTAATCAACCAATCACATGGCAGTTGCTTCAATGCATTTAGGGGTGTGGTCCTGGTCAAGACAATCTCCTGAACTCCAAACTGAATGTCAGAATGGGAAAGAAAGGTGATTTAAGCAATTTTGAGCGTGGCATGGTTGTTGGTGCCAGACGGGCCGGTCTGAGTATTTCACAATCTGCTCAGTTACTGGGATTTTCACGCACAACCATTTCTAGGGTTTACAAAGAATGGTGTGAAAAGGGAAAAACATCCAGTATGTGACAGTCCTGTGGGCAAAAATGCCTTGTTGATGCTAGAGGTCAGAGGAGAATGGGCCGACTGATTCAAGCTGATAGAAGAGCAACTTTGACTGAAATAACCACTCGTTACAACCGAGGTATGCAGCAAAGCATTTGTGAAGCCACAACACACACACAACCTTGAGGCGAATGGGCTACAACAGCAGAAGACCCCACCGGGTACCACTCATCTCCACTACAAATAGGAAAAAGAGGCTACAATTTGCATGAGCTCACCAAAATTGGACAGTTGAATACTGGAAAAATGTTGCCTGGTCTGATGAGTCTCGATTTCTGTTGAGACATTCAGATGGTAGAGTCAGAATTTGGCGTAAACAGAATGAGAACATGGATCCATCATGCCTTGTTATCACTGTGCAGGCTGGTGGTGGTGGTGTAATGGTGTGGGGGATGATTTCTTGGCACACTTTAGGCCCCTTAGTGCCAAGTGGGCATCGTTTAAATGCCACGGCCTACCTGAGCATTGTTTCTGACCATGTCCATCCCTTTATGACCACCATGTACCCATTCTCTGATGGCTACTTCCAGCAGGATAATGCACCATGTCACAAAGCTTGAATCATTTCAAATTGGTTTCTTGAACATGACAATGAGTTCACTGTACCAAAATGGCCCCCACAGTCACCAGATCTCAACCCAATAGAGCATCTTTGGGATGTGGTGGAACGGGAGCTTCGTGCCCTGGATGTGCATCCCACAAATCTCCACCAACTGCAAGATGCTATCCTATCAATATGGGCCAACATTTCTAAAGAATGCTTTCAGCACCTTGTTGAATCAATGCCACATAGAATTAAGGCAGTTCTGAAGGCGAAAGGGGGTCAAACACAGTATTAGTATGGTGTTCCTAATAATCATTTAGGTGAGTGTTTTAGTATATATATATATATATATATATATATATATATATATATATATATATATATATATATATATATATATATATATATATATATATGTCTATCTCAACTCTCTACCTACTTCAGCTCAAACAGTCTCTCTTTTTGCATTACTCTGCTTATCTTTCTTGTCTCTCTCACCAGAACCTGTCTCCCTATTTTTAATGTCTGCTCAGCTGTAAGGAGTGTGTTATGAAGTTGACTTCCATTCAGTCTGTCAAACAAACAAGTGCAGCTGTTTTGTGAGGTATGTCCACCTTTATAACCATCAAAGTCAGTATTGTGTTTGCAAACCAAACAAATATTCATTGTTGTATCGGATTATATTATATTATATTATATTATATATATATATATATATATATATATATATATATATATATATATATATATATATATATATATATATATATATATATATATATATATACACACATACATACATACATACATACATACAAATACACACACATACATACATACATACAAATATACACACACACACACACACACACACACACACACACACACATATATATATACACTCAACTGGCTTCTCCTATATGATTTTACACTCTCTTCAGACCTTACTGTACATGAAGTATGAGCTTCCAGAACTTCTGACTGAGGCTGTGTGTGACCTCCTGATTGAACTCATTTCCACAAATTGAACATCAAAATAAAAACAGTACAAATGATATGTTGTTTTTTTTCTTAGTCTTATTAAAGGATTAGTTCACTTTTAAATAAACTTTTGCTGATAATTTACTCACCCCCATGTCATCCAAGATGTCCATGTCTTTCTTCAGTCGAAAAGAAATGAAGGTTTTTGATGAAAACATTCCAGGATTTTTCTCCATATAATGGACTTCAGTGGGCTCCAAACGGTTCAAGGTCCAAATGACATTTTCAGTGCAGCTTCAAAGGGCTTTAAACGATACCAGACGATGAATAAGGGTCTTATATAGCGAAACGATCTGCCATTTAAAAAAAAAAAAAAAATGCGTTTGTGACGTCACGTAATACGCAATTACGTTGAAAAGGTCACGCTTGATGTAGGTGGAAGTACTGAGTCAGTGTTTACAAATGTGGGGAAGGAGGATTCAAAATCGTCCGACATCGTTGTCTTACCTTTTAACTCCCTTTTTTTGTAAACGCCGTTTGACTTAGTATGAGCACGTTCAACTTGTAAACACTGACTCGGGTCACTGACACTTTGTGCTTAAACTTAAACTTAAAAAAAAAAAAAAAATTTAAATGGCAGATCGTTTCGCTAGATAAGACCCTTGTTCATCGTCTGGTATCATTTAAAGCCCTTTGAAGCTGCAGTGAAACTGTCATTTGGACCTTGATCCGTTTGGAGCCCATTGAAGTCCATTATATGGAGAAAAATCCTGGAATGTTTTCATCAAAAACCTTAACTTCATTTCGACTGAAGAAAGAAAGACATGGACATCTTGGATGACATGGGGGTGAGTAAATTATCAGCAAAAGTTTATTTAAAAGTGAACTAATCCTTTAAGTGCAAACAATAAGTGCAACCATAATCAAAGTACTCAGTCCAGCCTAAGTTAGCTTTGATATTGGGAGACAGGCTATTGTATGTAGCCTCATTTGTGCGACTCTGCGACTTCTATAAAATAAAAACGACAGTGGAGGCACTGCACTGTAATGTAATGTAATGTAAACGTAGTGGTGGCATATTCTATACTAATTTCACCCTCCGTCATGGCGATATCGCAAGACAGCTTTTCATCTCAACAAGAAATCTCATCACACCCCTAATGTATATATACACTGAAAAAACAAACAAACAAAAAAACGGGAAAACACATTGTCCAACTTATGCAATCATATTATTTGTGATTTACGCAAATAATTATAATTCTAAACTTGATTTCTTTGCACATTTTAGAGAATTAGATTAATTGAAAGCAATCTACTAGATTAAATTATTTAGGGCGAATGTGAACCAAACAAGTACTTAAAAAAGATTTTTGCTAAAACGAATTCCCAGCATGCTTTGCTTGGGACTTAACGAGGAGAGTAAACATGTTGAAATTAAGTGTTATTTTATGTGTTTTTGAGCAAGATGAGCAAAGGGGGAGACTTGATAGTGTTCAATTATGTTGGAATTATTCGAACAATTTGAAATCACACTGGGTTACCATTGTGGAGAAGAGTGGAGCATTTGCTTAGACTGTGGACTGATACAGCACATAGAGCCCATAGAGCATTTCATACTTAGCATTTAACATGCTAATATGTGCTATAGTTAATAGTTTGAAAGCTAGCTGGTACAGGCTTATAAATTAGTCATGTGTTGCAAAATATAAGAAATTGAATTAATTAATCCCATTAGGGAACCATAAAAAATATTTTATAGATTACTTAATTGGGATACTTAATTACTCATTCCATGACTATGAAACTACGTGAAAAAAATTATCGTTTGTTTAACTGACTTATGTGGAACCGATGTACAAGATTAAATCATGTAAATCCAACACACTTTTTTTTTCTGTATATATATAAAGAACAGAATAGCCGAAGGATATCTGCATTTTCATATGTGAGAGGTCACATAAAACCTTTAAAAAACTACTAGGGAGACCAAAAGTATTTAAACGCACACAACTTGCACATTAGAAGAATAATGGCCATGCAAATCCCCTAATAAATACTCAAAATAAATTATCAATCTAATCCATAGAATATGGGTCACTCCTACACTGAAAGCCAAGTAAAAGGTTCTCATGTACAAACATGGTTTCAAACACATTCACTCACGTCTCCATGGAGACACGACGACTCACAATAGAGCTGTAACTAAAAATAATAGTCTCCTTGTCGTTCTACATTGTAATGCTGCAAATTGTCCGTTCCATTACAGAAACTCTGAAGTGTGCTGTTTGGAACGTTGTGACATGCTGATCATCTCTTCGTACTCTGGTGTCACAGTTCCGTTAAACACTGCAGAACATTTCCAAACACTAGGGATGGCAAGGTCACCTCGACAGTGGGAAAGGCCCGAGCAAGACCTCCCTCCAGGCTTCTGTGTATGTGTGTTTGTATTGTGAAATTACACTAATGTGCTTGTGACCTAAATGTGTGACCTAAACGTAATGTGTATGTGACCTGCTAGTGTCATTGCGTATGGAAGTGTTTGTAAACCGGAGAGTATTTTTGTACGGGGTAAAGGGAATCTGGACAAAGCTGAAGTGACAGTTGAAGGCCTGCGGGAGGAAGGGGGCACCACGGCGCCTGGGTTGAACTGTCATGCTGGCTGAAAGCCTGATGGTCTGACCCCGCACAAACACAGACACAAAGACACACTCCACATCTCAAATAAAGTTCCTAAGGCACACAACATGTATCACTTCCTCAGGGTAACTACTCGCTCTATTTCTCTGTCACACAAACACACACACACACACACACACACACACACACACACACACACACACACACACACACACACACACACACACACACACACACACATACTTCTCCATACTCATATCCTGGAGTGCTCTTGGTTTATTCTTCAGCAGGTGTGAACAGACAGATCATCAGCCTCCAGGCCAATTCAACTCATTGGAAAATTCATTAGGCCTTTATGCGACAGCTTTCTTAAGAATCACATCTCCACAATCCCTCATGATGAGTACTCTTCATACCAAAAGATTCACAGTAATGGAGGTCATTCTGTCTACAGTAATGAGGGAACTGGGTTTTACTGCTGAAAACACTGACATCTGTGGCTAAAATAACTTATATTTTCACTTAAAGTGGCAGTGTGTATTTTCCAAGGTGTCAAGGTTTTAGCATGGCCAAGTTAGCTTATATAAAGTAGTTCCTGGTGGTATTTCAACAACTGTGAAATGTTACTTCACACTTTATTCAAATAAAGTTTCAGTGATGTAGACCAGAGAAATAAATCACATTAATGAATCTATTACAAAATTAAGGTGAACATGATTTCTACGGCTGGACCAGAATATTCGAATATTAATTTGGTGGGTTGGTATTCGATTTTCAATTTTGGGATTCGAATATTCCTTTTTTTGTTTTCTCACACACCTCGAAACGGTTAAATATAAAATCTGGCGAAATACAATACTTTTTTTTTTTTTTTATAATTATCTTATAGCCTAGCTGTTTTTAATAGGATGGACAGTTGAATAGGAACCCAACATCGTTATACTTAATAAATATATTTGCTTCTTCTTAGCCTAAGTGTTCCCTGCAATGTAGTATTCTCTGTCTAGAGCGCACAACTGCATGAGCTTATATGGAAGAAGCACATGCCTGAGCTTGCATTTTGGGTTAAGCAGTGTTGGTTTGACATTGTGGATGGATATAGAATAGGATAGGACAGAAAATAGAATAATAGAATCAAAATGTATTAGCCCTTTTACCTGTTAGGGTATGACAGTGAAAAGAAATTCCCTCACCGTCACATTACAGTGCTTGTGCACTGTGCGGCTGTGAACGAATGACAGTGCGGCCGTGCGCATTCTACTTTCGGTTTAGAATTAGCATCAATTCGGGGGCGGGTTGCTTGAATAGTGGGTTCATTACAGACCCGGTTCCAGAATCAAATCACTGAGGGTGCTTTTGAAATTACTGAGGGTGCTATTGGTATCACTTTTACCACTCTCGTTTGGCTCACGCTGTATTGGGCAGACACGTTAATTTTTTATTTGTAGTGTCTGTTCTCTTAACTGAACTAAATTATTTTTTTATTACTATAAAAAATTTTTTTTTTTAAATGGGCAAGTGATGAAACCAGTGTTATGCCCATCGCAGCAAGCCTATTACCCATTATTATTAAAATTATTATCTAAATGCATCTACTGCGAAATATAGGAGCTTATTACTGGGATGTAACCAGTATTAGTATGGTGTTCCTAATAATCCTTTAGGTGAGTGTATATTCGTTATCTTGACATGTTGACACGTGAGATTGGGAGGTGCTCGTAACGTGCTCGGCTCGTTTCGTAATTCCTCTCACAAGCTGCAAGCCACGACCATACGAGCATCCACGATTTCCATGTGATTTCTCCCAAGAGAAAGAAATTGTCTGCAAGCTCGTACGACAACAAAAATTGCACTGTGTACGCCCGGCATTACTGCGCAAGGGTGCCCTCCAGCGTTGAATGAATTAAACAAATTACACGAGAGAGTTTAACACTCCATAGTGCTCACATCGTCCTATTTTGGCTAAAAAAAAAAAAAAAAAAAAAAAACTGATGTCTAAAGATATTTGGAGTAAATATATAGTAATCCATAAGTTTTTTTTTTTTATCCTAATGAGCACACTTCTGGACTAAAAGCCCAGAGGGATGTAAAGGGATAGGGGCAGTCATGGCCTAATGGTTCGAGAGCGAGACTGGTAACCTGGGTATGATTCTCAATGCCGGCAGGCAAAAACTGAGGTACCTTTGTTCACTACTCACTGCTACTAATGTGTGTGCGCTAACTTGGATAGGTTAAATGCAGAGGGTTACCATGCTTAGTCTGAAAGATAACAGAGGCAGAGGTGGGTGAACAGGTTGGTGGTTTTGCCCCCTTTTGCACTCACTGTTGATTGGCAGGTCCTGCAGACTGGGGTGATTAACAAGTAATTTTCACAGAATCCATAAAACTTCCACACTGGTGAGCTAATTTTCTTAGAGTGCCAGTAGAGTGTCTCGTCTGTCATATCCGACGACATGCTTTTATGTGGCAGTAGCAGCTGTCTGCTTGCGTTTTATGACAGGTGGCAACCAGCGTTAAGATGCAATACCGCCACCTACTGTACATTGGGGATGCCAACCAGATACTAGCGCTAGATTATTTACGTCACATTATCATTTGAAATATTACGGTTATTGTCAATACTGGTATAGCGCAACACTCCTTAAATCAAGTTTAGGCTTAAAACAAGGGTTAGGTGCTTCTACATCAGTGTTATTCACCTATCATTTCCCTCTGATTTTAGGGATAAGTTATGGGAAGGTTTAGGTTTAGGAGCTGGGAGATCAACAAAATACATCAATCAAGGAACATGTCTTACTTGGCAAAATCACGGTGACCCCAAATTACCGCTACAGCTCTCTGCAGACGAACACAGGCGGTTTCTACTAACAGGTGGCTTTTAGCAGTCAGAATCTAAAAAGACAGTTCACATAAGCATACTGTTTACACAGCCTAGCTGCTGCAACACTCAAATGTGCTATGAAATGCTACAGTGTTGATGCTAGTGGACGTGACAGTGATAGTGAATTAAACAGTCTGCATTTCCCACTTCTGGGTGAACCACTAAAAGAGGAGCAACAATCATGCGTGTTTTGAGTTATTAATTTATATACCATCAGAGCTGTCAGGCTGTGGGCTTCAGTAATTCTCTGCTTACGTTTTGCGCTTGCTAATCATCTGTGCCATCTTCTCATGACTTGAGATTATGGCACAGCTCAAACAGAGTTAATTGCTTTGATTGCCAGTGTGCTTACAGTAGCTTCTCTATTTTCTATCTGCCTCCAGAGGCGTCAAAGAGACTTCGTTTTTGGCACCTTTATAAGAAATAATGAATTAATGAAATCCCTTCATAAGCACCTCATCAGAAACTAATCAGAGAATCAGAAAGGCTAGATGAGGTAACATGGATTTTTATGAAGCAATGGCGCAGATGAGCTGGAGTGAATAACAATGTGAACAGTCAGAGCTCTGAGTGGCAGCTCTGACATTTGTTGAGGACAACCAAATTTTCTGTCAGAGATAAATCCTGTAAGCAGCCTGGTGCCTTCTGTCTGGCCCACACAATCCTCATTACAAAAAACACTCATGCCAAATAACTTTCTTTTAAAAAAGGATTCTGAGATGGTTGACAAATAGCCTCACAGTACAAAAACACACAACAAGCACCTTATGTAAAACCTTAACCCCTGGGGGGTATTCCAGAAAGCAGGTTATGTGACATACCTGGGTATATTTAAGAGTAAGTAAGTGCATTTTTTCCTAATGTACGTTTATAAAAGCTACTTAAATGTCCTAATTGAACCCAATGTCCTAGAAGGCCTAATCCTGGCTTAAAGGGTTAGTTCACTCAAAAATGAAAATTCGGTCATTAATTACTCTCCCTCATGTCATCACCAACCCGTAAGACCTTTGCTCATCTTCGGAACACAAATTAAGATATTTTTGATGAAATCCGAGAGCTCTCTGACCCCTCCATAGACAGCTATTTAATTAACAGAAAGGTAGGAAAAACATTGCTAAAATAGTCCATGTGGCTTCCAGTGGTTCAACCTTAATTTTATGAAGCAACGAGAATACTTTTTGTGTGCAAAAAACGAACAAAAATAACGACTTTATTCAACAATTTCTTCACATCTGTGTCAGTCACCTACGCAGTTTACGTTGGTCAGCTTCTGCGTTTGCATCACATGCATAGTGGTGCTTACGTGAACAGCATCGGCCAATGGTAAGCCGGTGTGCTGGCGTAACTCTGAGATAACTCAGAAGCGCTGTACTGTGTTTACTACGTCATCAGCATAGGAGACTGACATAGTCGTGAAGAAATTATTGAATAAAGTAATTATTTTTGTTTGTATTTTTGCACACAAAAAGTATTCTCGTCGATTCATAAAATTAAAGTTGAACCACTGTAGTCACACAGACTATTTTAACGATGCTTTTACTACCCTTCTAGACTTTAAAAGTGTTAATTAAATAGCTGTATATGGAGGGGTCAGAGAGCTCTCGGACTTCATCAAAAATATCTTAATTTGTGTTCTGAAGATGAGCGAAGGTCTTACAGGTTGGGAACGACATGAGGATGAGTAATTAATGACAGAAATTCAATTTTTGGGTGAACTAACCCTTTAAATCTAAGCCCTGTCTGTGAAACCAGGCCTAAGAGTATTAAGTAGTTCAAACTATTACAGACACAACTGCGCATAAATACTGCATAAAACATTTTCTTAACCAGTATTTTTTTCTCATTTTACAGTAAAAATATACCACACATTATCTGTCATAGAGAGAAATATACTGGAACTGGAATTTTTTGTAGCCTAATGATTTAGCTACTATTATGTAAAAATATATATTCTGCATATCTGTTATCAGATTAGTTGTCATAAAAAAAAAAGAACAAAAAAAAATTTGGAAGAATGCATAAAATTATACTTTTGGAGGCCATGAAAAACTAGACGTGTTTCCCTATCACTGCTCTTAGGTAAAAAGAACATGATGATTCAGTTCCATGTCAGTTCAATCTAAGACAGTTCAATCTAATCCAACTGAACTCCCTCTCACACTTAGTACAGATCAAAGATTTTCTAATGATTTCATAACGGCTTTATGCCTACCCAGAATTTCAGCATTCCTCCTTTAGCTCAAAGGGAAGAGGTAAAGAAGTTTTCCATGGAAGTCCTCAGCTAGCATGGAGAAACACTGTTAAGCTGAGTGCTCTGACGCAGACAATCACATCTGTCATGGAACGCTCTCTGGCAGTGTAATCTAATTTGAGTGTGTTGCTTCCTTCCCTCAAGCCAAGGATATACATGTCCAACCAAAATGTCAAACACTAGTAGAGGAGCCAGCACACCCAGAGGCTCAAGGCCAATCTGCACATAATGAGGCTAGAGGACCCTATCAGGGGTGTCAGCAGTAGCCTAACCCATGGTTATGGTTACACTTTCCTCATTACTAATGCTAAAAAAAAATAAAAAAAATTGTGTGAACAAGAGTCAGTTGTCAAAGAGACAGGACAATCAAATAACGTGCCTGGAGTAGAAAGGTCAGGAAATTTTGAAACACAGGATGATTCCTACATCGGATGATTCCACAGAAACATTTGACATAAACAGAGAAAGATTCACTACTACTGCAAAACTAAGACCTTGAGGAAGAGACAAAAATACTATTTTTTATTTGCTTAAACTTTTAAGATGCATGAGCTCCACATGTATATGTTATCAAAGCCTTAATAAATCAGGCTTTGGTTCTTTAATATTGAGTGTACCAATAAATCCCACCATTTAGTGACTCTCTAAAACAGCCTAAAACAGTTCCTTTCTTAATATAACCTGAGAATCTTTTCAACATGATGTGCATTTCAGATGTAGTTCAGGGACGGTGTAATGCAGCAGGCGATTAAAGAGATCATCTTTATTTTACAACCCATTTTCTCAATCACAGATGTTGTTTGTGGAGTATGAGCCAAATGAAAAAGTAGCAGTGGAAGATGAAAAAAATTATGACAATGATGATGGAAATGGCTCTTCGTTTCCACCTACCTTGGTGAGATATCACATCCTTGCTGCATAAAGGCTCCCAAGGAAAACCACAGGCTGTTGAAGATCCCAAACTCATTGTTGTGTTCAGGTTGCTTCTCCTGCTTCTCCTCTCGCTGATTCTGATTTTGACCGTGCTGATTTGGTGACTGATTGGCATCTGGTGACGGTGGTTGGTTCTGGTTTTGCTGCTCCATTCCATCCTCTTCGTCATCTGCGTGCCACTCGTATGGACTGAAGCGACTCACCAAGAATAGCACCACACTCACACCAATGTAGGCAAACACAATACACATCCAGATCTCGTACGCCAGTGGGTCCAGGAAGGAGAATACACCTGGCTTGGACTTGGTGGGCTTCTTGATCATGATGGATATACCTAAGCTCATGAAGGGCTTGGAGAAATCGATGACCTCCTCTCTGACCAAAGTGATGGTAAGAGGGGCGACAGCTACGTCTGCTTTCTACAAGACAATATGATTACATCTTTAAGCATGGATAGAGTGTCCATTGTGATTTGATACATTCAAGCATAACATTAATGTTTCCAACAGCTGCTCAGGAAGTGATGAAATCAAACATACAGAATGTGTTTCACAAAGCTTTGAGATCCAGTTTGCATACAACAAGGCTGTTCCTTTTCAGAAAACACTAGAATTACAAATCAAGCGCAAACTGACAAAAAGCTTTATCCACCATTTTAGAAGCAGCTGAACATATAAATAACTTCAAGTATTATGAATCACTACAGAGTAAGTTCTACTCAATGCTGCATCCTCAAGAGAATCCCTCATACACTATTGCTCTCTACTCTTCATAATAATACCATATTTTCTTCAAGCAGAAGAGAAATCTAACGAACGCCGCTTTGACAACACTGAGCTGGAGTGTTCGCATTTAGCCCAATGAAGACAGACTACATCTGACACTACTTAGCATTCCAAAGCCACTAATGCTGCAGCCTCAGGGTAAAAATGCACTGAATAAGAAACTCAGCGCCTACAAAAGCGAACCTCGCATGCACCTAAGTTTTGCTATTTTAAATTATATCTTGCTAATTTGCCTTTGTTAGCAGTTATAGGACTCTTTGTTATGTTGCGAAATTGTCAGGAAGTCAGACATTGCACTAACATGCTCTGACAGTAGGGAAAAATTACTTCATAAGTGATGAGAGACAAAAAAAACCTTTGTTCAACCTGAGGCATTGAGGTTCAGACACACTGTGTGCTGATCTCTGTTCTGCGGTACTCTTTGCCAGCTTTTCACATTTCTGTCACTGTTACAAATCTTACCTCCAAGGAATGGAGGAAATGCAGCTTTAAGATAAAATAACTCTCAATGTATGCTAGAGACACACAAATGTAAAATGTCATGTCTGTAAAATAAGAAAATTAAATAAAACTAAATTTGAAAGGTTATAAAATAAAAATAAACCTTGAAAGATATAACAGCTACTTACACCATACACTAATTCTCCAACCATCCCATTCCACATCATTGTCTCTGCGTCTCTGGCTCCATACTTTCCGTCCCCCACAAGTTCTAGCCTGTAAGAATAGCCCACGTGCTTGGCGATCTCTGCAGCCAGCTCCACGCAGTAACCCTCATATTTGTCATTCCCCACTAGCTGCTCATGGTTCTTCTTCAGCATCACATATGGAGATTCCTAAGGATGAAGAACATAGCTAATAACAAAGTTAATTTTGCATTTCCCTTTAAGCCTTTGCATTTTCCATGAGGTAGTGTGGGCCAGACCAGTCTAGTTGTTTGGTTACTGCATGATTCAGAGTAGTTGAAGAGGCTTGAAAGGAAATCTTGCATCAGCTACATCAAATGTTTTCTGCATTTCCAGCATATTTCTTGGCTTCTAAATTATTGACGAGTTGCATTTCAGCTCAATCATATAGAATGCACAGATCAACAGAAAAAAACAACCCAAAACAATATATGTACATACATACACACATACATACATGAAATGTGTGTATGAGGAAACAGCTGTACATGCATGTGTTGACATGAATATAAGCTTTGAACAACATGGGTATAGTATTACAGTCTTGTAGTATACTATAAAAAAACAAATCAGTACTGCAGCTGCCTAACCACAGTCAAAGAAGAATCCTTAAGGGTATGAGGATACTTCTTTTTGGAGTACAAATGAAATAAGATTAATAGCCACTCAAAACTCTTGAGTCAAACCTCAAACTGTGCCCGTAATGAGCAGAGCAGTAAACCCAGCATGGTTCAAAAGATTCACACTACCTCTCACCTTCCTGAGAGGATGGTGATTCACCCCAGAGGCAGAGAACAAACTCTTCTGAGTGAGGGATCATGTGGTGACAATTTTTGTATTATTTGCATCATTTTTGGCATAAAACAAGTGATAACCTACCAGGAGCACAAAAATATCACAATGTACACTGTGACAGTAATATATAATAAAGGCTTTTTTTATGTCTTTGTTGTATGCTCTAACAAGTAATGTAAAATAAGGAGCAAATGGACCTGAAGGAGAGCAGCCCAGCACCTACTTTCAATATAACTGAAATAAACATAACTGAAGGTAAATGAAACCATGTTTTTTTATAGTTAACTAAAACTAAATCTATAAACATAATTTTTGTATGAAATAAAATAAAATAAAAAACGTCTCAGTTACGTATGGTAACCCTCGTTCCCTGAAGGAAGGAACGTAGACTTACGTCAAATGTCACTGATGAATTGGGATCACTTCTGGGAGCCCCTATCAGCTTCGAGATATAGAGAACGGGCCAATGGCCATTGGTGTGCGAGATTTGCATCTCACGCTCCACCCGCACCGCGGGTATAAAGCGGAAGTGGATTTGTTTTTCACTGAGGAAGCAAACTAGTGACTTGGCCATGCAGTGATGGTACAGCAACTGTGGTGATGGGACGTACGTCTTCATTCCCTCCATCAGGGAACAAGGGTTACCATACATAACCGAGACGTTCCCTTTCAGTCGGTCACGTTGGACATCACCAACGAATTGGGATCCCTTTGGAAAACGCCACAGTTACTACCACTTCCAGCGTCCCGCAAAAGCCCCTCAGACCCTTTCTGTCTGGGTAAACTCACGCAGGGAGAGTCACTGCTGCTGTTCTGCAAGACCCACTCAGCAGAGGATTGGATAACGCTGGGAAAGCGTGCCCAGGGGGCCGCTGCAGAAGCCACATCCTGCTGTAGGGAGGTATCATGTGGAATATACACATATGGACTGGTCGTGGGCAGTGCAACATACAGAAGTCCCAGGGGTGGCCCCGGCCACTGTAGGCGGGGGACAACACACTGAGACAGACATGGGCTCGCTGTAGGGAGCCGTACTGTGGAAGAATACACATATGGGACCACCGTGGGGGTCACAACATATGGAACCCAGCCTAACACAAGTTCCACCAATGCATACGAGTGTCAGACCTGGCGTCACATCTGACTGCCGTGGGTTGTGGAGGAACTCAACAGGGTTCACCGTTCTGGGTAACTCGGAGACGGGAATGGCGCAGCAAGCCGACACAAGAACAGGCACTTCGGGTTTACCAGCTATAGGAAGCGAGCACACAGGAAGATACCGGCTCTACACGGAGGCTATAAAATCTAGCGAACGTGTTAGGTGTCGCCCAGCCCACAGCTCTACACATATCTGTCAGCGAGGCACCACGAGCCAACGCCCAGGAAGAAGCCACACCCCTAGTGGAGTGGGCCCTCAACCCGAGTGGGCAGTATCCAGTGGGCTATCCTCTGCTTGGAGACAGCCTTTCCCTTCTGCTGGGCTCTGAAACAGACGAAGAGCTGCTCTGAGGTCCTGAAGCTTTGCGTTTTGTCCACGCAAGTCCGAAGTGTGCGAACGGGGCACAGAAAAGCTAGGGCTGGGTCTGCCTCCTCTGAGGACAGCATTTGCAGGCTCACCACCTGTTTCCGGAAGGGAGTGATGGGAACCTTGGGCACATCCAGGCCGGGGTCTCAGGATTACATGAGTTACCCACCCCAAATTCCAGGCATGATTTGTCGACCGAAAATGCCTGCAGGTCCCCTACCCTCTTGATGGTGGCCAATGCTGTCAGGAGTACTGTCTTCCAAGACAGGATTTTTAACTCTGCTGACTGCAAAAGCTGAAAGGGAGGTCTCTGCGGTGCGGTTAGCACCAGACAGGTCCCAAGAGGGTATAGAGGGAGGACGAGGCGGATTTAGTCTCCTCGCCCCCCTCAGGAACCTGACGATCAGATTGTGGTTCCAAGGATTTGCCATCAACCATGTCATGATTTGCAGCAATAGTGGCAACATAGACTTTGAGGGTGGAGGGAGACAGCCTTTGCTCCAACCCTCCTTGCAGGAAGGAAAGCACATAACTGATCAAACACCTTCGGGGGTCTTCTCGTCGAGAGGAACACCATTCGACGAACAGGTTCCACTTCAACACATAGAGGTGCTTCGTAGAGGGGGCTCTAGCAGAAGTGATGGTGTCTACCACAGCCTGTGGTAGGCCACCTAGTTCCGTCCAGGGACCAGACATGGAGTTTCCAGAGGTCCGGACGCGGGTGCCATAGGGTGCCCCGTCTCTGAGTCAGGAGGTCCTTCCTATTAATTAATTTGTGACATGCGACGGGAGCATAGACCACCCTGTTTGTTGATGTATGCAACGGCCGCAGTGTTGTTTGTATGGACCAGAATGTGCTTGGCTCGTAGCGGCCATTTGAGGCGGCTAACAACTCGAGGCAATTGACATGCCATTGCAGTTGAGGCCCCGTCCATAGACCCGAAACTGCAAGCCCGTTGAATGTGGCCTGCCAGCCGGTTGATGAGGCATCCGTGGAGACAACAGCATGCCTGGACACTTGTTCTAGGGGAACTCCTGCCTGTAGAAATGAAGGGTCCGACCACAGGCTGAAGGTTTGAGACATGGAGTGAGCCGCTCTGCCACGCCCATCTCGGGACTCTGTCATGTAGCCAGTGTTGAAACGGTCTCATAAGAAGCAATCCGAGCGGCGTCACTGCGGCTGCGGATGCCATATGCCCCAGGAGCCTTTGGAAGTGTTTCAGTGGTACCGCTGTCCTGCGTTTGAACGAATTCAAGCAGTTCAACACTGACTGGACGGATCGACCGTGTCCAGCTCCATACTGAGAAAAGAGATCCTCTGGACAGGCAGAGTTTGCTCTTTTCCCAGTTGACCCAAAGTCCCAACCGGCTGGGGTGCCTGAAGGGTAGGACTCTGTACTAATATGTCCGTCCCTCGAACGCAAAGTGTAGGAACAGTCTGTGTCGAAGGAGAATCGAGACATAAAAGTATGCGTCCTTCAGGTCGATCGCTGCAAACCAATCTTTAGGATGGATGCACCTGAAGATGCGTTTCTGCGTTAGCATTCTGAACGGCAGCCTGTGAAGGAAATGATTCAAGAACCGCAGATCCAAAATTGGCCATAATCCGCGACTTTCTTGGGTACAATGAAGTATGGGCTGTAAAAACCTGTCTTCATATCGGCTGGAGGGAACGGCTCTATCACGTCCTTCACCAGTAGGACTGCGATCTCCGCCCGTAGCACGGGGGCATTCTCCTTCGACACGGAGGTGAAGTGAACGCCCCTGAACTTCGGGGGCCGCTGGGCGAACTGAATCGCATAGCCGAGTCTGAAAGTACAGATGAGCCAGTAGGACGGGCTGGGAAGCGCTAGCCAGGCTCCCAGCGACCGAACCAGCGGGACCAACAGCACCACAGACGTACCCGCAGCGGCATGCAGGGACCCGACTTGGATGGCGGCGTGGCGGCCCAAAGTGGGGTCTGAGTGTGCAGTGCAACACTACCTGCTTCTGCCAAGGAGGCGCACAGGTGTGAGGAGGCCTCTTGTGTGTGTCCTGAAGACAGCCAGCACCCCCTGCACTGGCAACTGAAGGAGGGGCTGAGCATGGCAAGGCTTTGTGGTGTCGCCCACGGCCTGCCTCACCTCCTTCCTCAGTGGGGAACAAGAGCGGCGAGGCATAGCGTCACGCACTGTCAACCTCGAACTGCTGAAAAGAGGGGAATGAGAGTGGCGAGGCTCCCCGGCGTCACACGCTGCCATTCCTGAGCTCCCGCAACCCAGAGGTATTGGAACTGCTCTTAAGAATTTGGGTACCACTGGCTGTTTTTAACACCAGAGGCAGAACAGGATTTACCAATGATTCTCCACCTGGCCCTCCTCCGGGAAAGAGCAGCTCCTGACCAAATCCGGGTCACCCGTCTCAGCTGACTGGCAGCCGGCACGGGTGGCATCGTGGGACCGATGCCGCTGGCGATGAGCAGGCTGAGGGGTCACCAATGGTGTTTCTGGACCAGGGTGGACATCGTCTGGCCGAGGGCCAGCGCTGTGACTTTAAATATAATCAGTCACTGTGCGCAGCTCAACCTTGGCTCAGAACTACCCTTGTGCACTAAGAGTGCTGGGCAGAGGAGGCCTGCCAGTGACATTACCACCCCACCTATGAGGGTAGTGAGAGAGGGGAAACTTTATACAGATTATGGCCCCTCTGGTGTTCCATATTCTGGCACCAAATGGTTCCACACTGCCAAAGCTTTCAAATGCACATCTGGCTGTCATGCCTGTCAAGTATGAATCTGATTCAGCATGAGCACCCACTATTATAGTGGGAATCTCAGGATCATCTTAATTTTCAACACATAACAGCCCTCTCTCCGATGCAGCAATTGACATCTGTCTTGACATCCAGCAATCCCATCTGTAAGCTACCAGCAGGCATGAGACAGTGAGTGTGGCCATGAGATGGCACACAGCGCACTGAACACTCAAGCCCTTATGAAAAAGGCAAGATGAACAACGCGCCAACATGGTCAAGCTCTCATGAGAGAACATGAACCACCCATGAACACAGTCTCAGCATGCTTGCGATGCGATATACTCGGGGGAAGCCCCACTGTAATCCTCAGGTCACCCAGGCTTATCAGCCAAAGTAGACCCTTTTCTGGTGCACCAGAAAAGAAACTAGATTGAGGTATAAACGAAGGGACTCGCAGGGACATAGTATAAGCGAAGGGACATATTCTCGACCACGCATCTAGAGCGCTGAGTGACGCGTGTTGGGTTGCCGTTCCCGCGCTGTCAGCCGGCAGCTAGACGGCACACGGCGCGCTGAACGCTCAAACCCTCACAAGGAAGGTGAGACGAACAACGCGCCAACGTGATCCCATTCTACTGAGAGAACATGGATCACCCACGAATGCAATCTCAACATGCTTATGCGAGAGGGATTGTGGCCGTCAATAAGGGCAGGAAACAATCGTATCCAGAAACGCACGGGTGGAATGACGTCTTGAAAAAGACGCAGTGTCACAACCGCGCTGTTCTTTTAGAAGAAAGCTCTTTTAAATGTGCTGAAAGCACCCAGGAACAACCACGGCAAAACACAGGAGAGTAGTGCAGCCTGTGTATGCACTCACCATTGGGAACGCCCTCACCGAACCAACAGACCAGACAGTGTTGTGAAAACAGCAGTTTATCACTGTATCAGTGAGCTTGCGGCTGCCGCTGATCATGCCTTCTCTCCCAGCACTCAAAGAAGCCTCTTCTCTCGTTCTCTCTCTGCTGAAGTAGGAACAGTCTCCTTCATCGACACTGTGTTCAGTCTCCGAAGTGAATGACAAATGTGCACTGCTTCCACTTCTGCTTTATACCCGCGGTGCGGGGCGGAGCGTGAGATGCAAATCTCGCACACGCCAATGGCCATTGGCCCGTTCTCTATATCGCAAAGCTGATAGGGGCTCCCAGAAGTGATACCGATTCAGTGGTGACGTCCGACTTACGTCGAATATGACCGACTGAAAGGGAACTAATTTTATTACAGCTAGATTCCAAGGCAGCATTTCTCGTTTTCATTTCATTAAACTTGATTAACTAAAATGAATAAAAACTATATACTGTAGACATAAAAAAGCACTTAAATATCCTACAATGTTACTTTACTTTTATTTTAAACTCACAATTACCCTTTATATTTTTACTTTGTGCATTTTATATGTAAGCTTATTTCTTCAGTCAGCTATAAGCCATTTGTAGATTAAATGAATTGGTAACCATTCATAGCCTGACACAGCCATATAGGTTCAACCAATGGAATGAATATGGGCTGAGACTGCATGGATGACCAAACCAATCCTGTTCATAATTCTGTTTAGTGAGAACAATGGTGAAAAAAATTGCACACTTCAGCTTAATGTCACTCACCTCAGGATCATTATCTGCATACAAACAAATCGAAAACATGCACACCATTTCATCTTGATGACACTGATGACTTGTAATCCACACTCATGTGACACATTGCCAGATCAGAAGAACAGAAAAAGTAAGAAATCTAAAGAGACACTATGGCCCTATCTTCTGAGTTACTTCAAAAGAAAACTGAATAAAAAGCATACCTAACTGTTACTCTATCTTTTCATAACAACTCTATTTGTATTAAAACTCACCAGGATGGTGGTGACTACATAGGTCCTGTTTTGCAGTCCGAACGTCTCGTTGAGTACGCTGCTGTAAGTAGCTGTGTTCACGTATTTCTCACGTTGATTCCAGTAGCCCACCTGCAGGCAGAAGGGAGGAATATCACAGTAGGGCACAGGAATTTCAGAGACACTATTTTTAGAATGTTAAATATTCATATTGACGGCTTAAGAGGAGCTGTAATCACTTGAAATGCATACACGGCTCTTTAAGCCTTCCTGTGACTAACACTTCATTCGCTTTCACCATAGTCAGTTCTAAAGTTTCAGGTGCAACCTTAGGTTAATTACCACAAATCAAATTTATGCCAGGAGAATGTCAAGCACTAATGTGTTGTAAAATTTTGAGTGAGATGTCAGAATGTATGATTATTGGGATGAGTTGGTTAGTGTGAACCCCATTTGTGTGCAAGCAAGGAAAAAAAAGATTCAACTTACTTTCTTGGGTCCACTTGGGCCAAATTCCATCACGCTGACAGTGAAGTTGGTCCGATGTCCTTTGTCATTAAACTGAACATGTCCTGTAAGTCCTTCAAACTGCACCTACAGAGAGAATCACACATAATCGAATTGTTCGTAATTTCATTTTAGTACACACAGAACATCACTAGGTGTGAAATCAGATTTACATGTTTGTACAGGAAGCCAAATGTTATGTTTTGGTACATGATTAATCAAAATAAAACCGAAATCGCCATATGGCTTAGTCCAATTAGCAAATCGCAAAGGCTCTGATTTAATTAAATAAATGTGTGTTTCAGAGTGAAGCGCAGCACCGTGTTCATTTATACACAGTAAATGCTGCTCCACACAAACTCATCTTTGCATGTGCTCAGAGTTTGGGATGCTTATAATGCGCATTTAGGAATACAACATGCACCAAACATGCAAGTTTGGGAAGATAAATTTATAATGAGAAGTGCTCATAAAATGCCTGTTGTCAACAAAAGAGAAGCTGTAAGGGCTTCCTGCACCAAAATAAAAGCTTGATGATTTAATGGCTATAAATATTAGTATTGCAATCTTAAAATTATTACTATTATATTTTAATTCCTAGATACTAATTGTTTTTGTTTTGCAGTGAAATATAGCAATAGTAATATTTCTTATGTTAATATTTTTAAGTAATAATAACAAAAATTGCTATTATAGTTATAATAATAATATAATAATAATAAAAAATAATAATAATAATAAAAAATTTTTTTTTTTTTTTTTTAAATCACAAGAACAGCAAACCTCGAGCTTTAAAAAAAAACTCCCCAAATTGTGCAGGCCTCTGTGCATTTTAAACACTGAAAAGCCAGTTCTGGGTGATCAAACTGACTCTGCTCAAGCCCCTTAAAAACATTTAGTTTTAAACCAGAAGCCCAACAAGAAAAGAAACGGCAACAAGGTGATTGTATTTTACAAACAACATATATTTGAATGATTGCTAAGAATTTCAGATAATGGATGGAACAAAAGCAACTTGTGTTTGCATAAATGCGCTAAATCAAATGACTTTGGATGTTAAGATGACCCTGATGCACTATGTTTGTTTATGGGCAGGTTATGTAGAAGCGTATTGTTATTTCATTGTTCGGCTCTTAAGTCAGGAGAAATAGAAGACCAGTTCTGAGGTTTGCAGGTCCCCTGACCAAGTACCAGCTCTGGCATGAGAAGTAGCATACTTTTTGTGTAAAAAAAAATAGGCTGGTTACCTGCTGTAAAGCTCTCTGAATGTCGATGCCCTGGCCCCAGGGCGCAGGGGGGTTAGCCAGACACTCTCCTGCATTCCCTCTGCGAGAGATATCAATGCGCTGCTTTCTCAGGTTCTGGAAAGCAGTGGCCATGACAGTCACCCCGTCATACGTGAGTGCTCCAGTGTACTGAGACGTTCCACAGACATGGTTTCAAATGAAAATTTAGGGGAAAAAGATAAAGGAATTTAATTTGGATTTCACAGTGAGTATCTTGCCCTGCTGAAAAGACCTGCATATGCTGGTATGTTTGTTTAGTATAAGTAGCAACATTTCCTTGAACAATCATCTTGCTTTGATCAAACCTCTAAAATGCATAAACCAGGCTGGATTAAAATGGAATTCAAGGTCTTTTCAGCATGATACTCAGCTTTTAAAGTCCATCATGAGAAAATTTTTCATTCATCATTTCATTTCATCATATTTTTATGACTCATATTTTCAAGACCTTGCTTTACCTTGAGCCTCCTTTTGGGACTTTTCAAGTCTTTACTGTCAAACTCCAGCCAGTCCTGTATTGTCCTGCTGACAGTAGGATTTGTGTAGTTCATGAGCTGGAAGCCCGTCACATTGGCACCTCCCTTCCTGAATTCTGTGAGATTAAGATCCAGAAATCCCTGAAGGCAAACACATCAAAATCTCCATTTATTCATATATTTAACATCCATTTATTCATGTCTATCATCTCTACTCCTTTGATACACAGGCCACTGTGTAACATAGAAAGTTTCAGGACTTTGTGTATACTCTAATGAAAAAGAATAAGCAAATGCAATTATTTTATTCTCAGAATTGTTTCAAGAAATGATTTCACATTATTACGACTATTGTAAAGTGAGTTCGAATCTATTGCAGCAATCAGTAAGAATTAACAGAAAATGGTATTCAGTTCTGTGTCAAACAGAGCTACAAAACACAATATGAACCCATAATTAAAGTCAGAACACTTTTTAGACATAATTACATCCTCTTAGACTAAATCTTAGAAAAATATCCATGGGCTTTATAGCACAGTTATGGTTATATATTATACTATTATAGTTATCAGTATAATATGACATGGTTACAAGAGAGTCAGTGTTAGAGCTAATGATACAGTGACTGACATGCATAGACTTACATAGATATGCATGCTGGATAAATATCATATTATCTGTGTGATAACAGCTAATTGTATCTGTATTTGTGTGTATGTTTGCTCATTTGGGTGACCCATGCAGCGATGAACCCCAGGGGACTGTATCATGCGAAGTGTTGCATCCTTGCTGCTTTCATTATAATTGGTTACGGGGTATCTTTTATCTTCATTGCTGAATTGTGCACTTGGCAAAAGAGTGTTGCAGTTTGGAGGATTTTTTTTCTCTTTCTTTTACAGAACCCAATTATAAATTTACAATGCTTCCTGTGAAGTCACAGTTCATGAGTGCTATATTACAGTTTCTTCAGTCGGCCAGTTATGTTTTCTGAGCAACTATTATTGTTTTACTTCAGTGAACTGCTTAATGCATTGGCAGAAATATTTAAACATCCTGAAAAACTAAAACAGAAACTAGATATTAATAAAAATTAAATTTTAATAAAAATTTAAAACTACCATAATCGTGAGAGGCATATGATATATCTGTATAGCCATAGAGTCAAAAACTCAAAACTAATAAAGAATTCTTAAATAAAATAACCAAAAAAAAATAATTTATTAAATTCTAAATGAGCTAAATTTGCAATGCTTCCTGTGAATTCACAGTTCACAAAATAAAAAATAAAATAAATATAATATAGAATCAGCCGTGTAACGTAAAACACCACTATCAATTTGTCTGAGCACCCCCTTGCGATTCCAGTCAATTTGCAAGTGGTTAACCGACAAAACATCTTAAGTAGCCTCAAGGCTCATAGTTCATTTATGCAGACCAAAGAGAGCTGTAAGATACAGGATGCTTCACTTACCAGGTTTGCTAGTATGTAGTGGTAGTTCTTCATGTTCTTTTTTTGTGCTGCGATCTGAAAAACAAATGTAACATACATAAGAATGTGCACCTCTCTCTCACGTCAGCTAATGGCAGGCCTCTTTCATTCAGCGCCAATTAAAGTATACTTTTTAGCCTGGCTCTCTAAATAGCAATGAATAGGTCCCATCATTCAGGACTTAATTGCACACCCTCCAAAGCTCACTGAGTGTGGAATATCTGTGATCAGAAGGGGCAGTCGGAACTACACGAGATGGAAGGGAGAAAAGAAAGATTTGGCATCTGTCACCATAGGAAGTCCAATTATAGGACTTAATGACTACATGTGCATGAAGACCGCAGGAACACCTGTGAACAGCAGCGCGCCTCTGGAAGCACACCGTCAGGGTTAATTGTATCGGATGCTGATTTCTGATCATTTAGTTTGGCAGCGGTTTCTTTGAGATCTTGTCAGTCTGGATTAGGCTTGCTGCGATAGTCAGTGTTAACGGTGTTCAGCCGCAACACCGGTTACATCACTTGCCCACCACAGCACCGCCCCCACCGTCATTTTGATTTTTTATCACAAGAGTGAGGAGCTAACTGACAAGAGGATGGTGGAATATTCTGTTTCAAAGCAAAATGTAAACGCCTGTTTAAGTGAGTTTGTCATTGTACTGTTTTTTTGTTGTGTTTGTGCACGGCTGCACTGTTATTCATTCATGGCCACACAGTACGCACGCATTTACGGCCTCACTGTCATTCACGGCGTGTCCACTGGCCCATTTTCAGCTCATTCCTATGAAAGCTCAACTTCCATAGGAATGAATTGAAATCACTCTGTCTGCCCCGCACCGTTATGAATGCCTGAGCGGCCGTGTGCATTTTACTTTTGGTTTAGAATTAGCGATTTAAAAGCCCCCGCCTAAATTTTCCTCACTGTCACATCCCTAGTCTGGATGGTAAACACTAGTGAGGAGAGTAATTGCCTTGGTGTCCCTGAAAGAGGAATTTATTGTTTCTCAAATAATTTTCTTGCCTTTCTGGGAAAGACATGAAAAATCTATAAAGTGTACAGAAATACCATCTGCTAAGATGACATGTAACGTTCCATAATGAACTCAACATAAAATTTCAGACCATCTAAAAATTAACTGAGATGTCCCGGAGTAACTTATTTAGCCAATAAAGTCCGGAGAATACACTGTGCATTATGAAAGATAACAGGGCTTTTGACAATACTTGGAATTTATTATTATAGGGGACCTATTATGCAAAATTCTCTTTTTTAAATGTGTTTGAACACACGTGTCTATAGTGCGTGTAAACAACCAGCCTATTATGGTAAAAGTGCACCCACTTCTTTTATTATAATCCCATAAATCATAAACAGTCTCTCCAAACGAGCGGTTCCAGATTTTCCCCTACTCTTATGCAAGAGTAGGGGGAAGCCCCACCCATGACTGGTGACGATATGCCCTAATAGCATAGATACCGCCCTGAGTGAACCGCAGCAGTCCGCCATTTCTGTTTCCTCACTGTAGCTGCAGGAGATATACAATGTTTGAACTATAATGACAATACCACGTAATTCATGATGTTTGAAGTTTCAACGTCATGGAGTATCAGAAGGTTGGAACAGCTGGTTTTGAAAAAAATTTGTGCTTTCCGACCTGACCTGATGCCTAAAAGGTAAATGCATTTGATCATGTTTTATAGCTGGGGTCTCAGAGCATATGGGTTAAACAGCTCACCCCCCCCCAAAAAAAATGCAACTACTCGCATCAGTTATTAATTATGACTTGTTTATTACTTGTATATTTTATATTATTGATCAATATGTGAATCTGTTGGCCAGGTTACAGATGACACAAGTTGTGGTCTCATTGGCACAAATGAATTTAGATGAGATGAGATCAGACTGATTCCACTCTTGTATGTCAAGGATTTCCGAAGCTTTGTTTGGTCACATGCTTTTTCAAACCGTATAGCCTCTGCTCAGTGACGATTTGTAGATATGGTGGACAAAACAAGTCTGACCACCAGATGTTGCTAATGCGCATTGTGTTAAAAGCTTCGAGTAATGAATTCTTTTTTAGCACAATTTGATGAAAGCCTCTAACGCTTTAGAAAGTTGAGAGTTTCTCCATCCTTGTCTGACTCTGGTTGGAACATGTAAGGCTGAACACCGCTACTGACAATTCCTAACATTCTGGTTGCGTGAGATTCTCCAGTTTTGTTGTTGACCTAAGCACGAGCTGTAAAGGCTCTGCTCTCTTCTGGAAAGGAGGCCGGGAGCAGCAGCTCATTTGCATTTAAAGGGACACACAAAAACTGTGTGTTTTGTGCTCACACCCAAATGGGGCAAATTTGACAAGCTTTAATAAGTGATCTGTGGGGTATTGTGGGGTACACATTCTGGGGACACCAGAGACTTATATTACATCTTGTGAAAAGGGGCATAATAGGTTGAAAACAGTTGTGCTGCTTCATGTGACTGAAGACTAGAGTAATGATGCTGAAAATTCAGCTTTGCCATCACAAGAAATAAATTACTTAAAAATAGAAAACAGTTATTTTAATTTGTAATATTTCTGTTTTTACTGTATTTTTATTTAAATAAATAGTGAGCATAAGAGACTTCTTTCAAAAACATTTTTTAAAAATATGTATGTTTTCAAACTGGTTACAGGTACTGTAATTAATTACCAATATTACATGTAATTTTATAAATTATAAACATATTATAATTGGATAATAATAATAATAATAATAATATAAAATTGATAAAATAATGATAATAATAATTATTATTAATTCAATTAATATGAGTTTTTCTTTATTTCAATGCATCTCATCTAATAAGCATGCACACAAACAAATTTATTTATATATATATATATATATATATATATATATATATATATATATATATATATATATATATATATATATCTTAAATACATTTCAACATCTGTAATGTTTGTATAAAAGGTGTTTATTGCATTTGCCTTCATTGCCCTGGGATCTTGCAGTGCATGCTCTTAGGCGAGAAGGCGCGTCGTTTGCTGAAAGTGACAAAAGTAAAGGGTGTGTGCAATGCCCTTATATGGACATGATGTGGGTGTGTTTTATGTAAATGACTTACCACTGGAGCGCAGTTGAAGGAGGATAAAAACATGTTGTGAATTATGCAGAAAATGTATGTGAGAAGTTCAATTGTGCATATAAATATGAACAGTGTGCGCAATTATTAGTGAATGAGTTTTACAGGCTTGGAAATCATAATTGAATGACTTTTGGAATCCTAAACCTAAATCCTAAACTCCTAAAGCTTTTTTTAAAACACATTTTTCAATCCGTTTTACTGAATCCCACAGACTTTCCCTCAAAATGTTAGAATTCTGTCTGGGTCAACCACCTGGTTATTGGTTCATTGTAAAATACATGCACTAGATACAAAAATGAAACACTTTCCTAATCATAGTTCATAAGAAATCTATGAAGCATTTACCAAGTTTAAGATGGAATTGAGTCTCTCCAGCTCACAGTCCAGAATGATCTTGTACTCCTTCTTATTTTCCAGGTCTTGGATGGTTTTCAAGAATGCCGCCTCCGTCAGGGTGTCAAAGTTTATGGATGTCACCTGCCAGGTCTTCTCAGCAGCAGTGTCCAAAATCTTCTGCAGAACTGTCAGACCTTAAAAAAAAACAAAAAAAAAAACATTTGCTCATATGACTATAATTGAATATTTTTAACAGGCAGCTGCTTGCATGGATACACATTTGTTGCAGCACAATATGTTGAAGCATCTGTACCTCTTCAAAATATCATTATTTTAAGACAGTGATGCAGCTCTATGAATATCACTTTAGTGAGGTATTGTAACATTCTGGGAAGTAAAGTCTTGATTTGGTAAAAACCCACATGCTCTGTTGAGTCACATACTCCTGAGGAGAAGCTCTGTCTCCACATTCAGCAGGGGGTCTCCGCTTTTCTGCTCCAGCTCTGATCAACATCTGCTTTCATATCACTTAAGAGTTATGGACAGCTAAACACTGAACTTCAAATGTCCAATAGAATGTTTTTGAAGTTGTTTGTCTGGACACATTCAGAAAAAACTTGAGTGATCATAGTTAAATGAAGTATTTAGATTACTTCTATTACTTCTAGTCTGCTTTCTCCTGATTCTCAGCACCACATCCTCTTGTATCCTCGGATGTTTTTCCTCTGGTGCTCATTATCTTTTCAAAGAAAACAAAACCTCACGCCTTTTGTAATCCGGTAGATCAAAAGCCACTACCACTAATTGTATGAATTGGATAGCTATGCTTTTCTTAGAGGGAATTAAACAATTTGATATTAATGGACATTACTCTGCTGAGAGTCAGCTTATGGATGGCTTGCTGAGAATTTCATTAGAATCGAACAACCAGTTTCATTGGATGTCTCTCGCCATGCAGAGATGCAATGTATGAATAAACACGCACCATTTCAGATCATTTGACTTTTTCTTTCAAGCTGTTTATCAAGTTACTGCTGGCCTGCATGCCATGTGTGGCTTCTTGCATATAGAGAGAAACTAATAAAAGAATGAATGGCTGATTGCTCCTCAAAAAGGAATGGTTGGAATCTGACAGCTTGTTCCAGACACATTGATTGTTATTTTAAATGAAAGATGATCGCTCCTCAGTAGCATTTGCATTCTTAAGATGAGCGTTTTCCTAGCCTCCTCATATCTATTTTAATTGAACAGAATTAAGCAAATTCCTCCATTTATTAGACTTTTACCTAGGTCAATGACAAAGTTTCCAAGATAAAGTAAAGAAAATCGTTTAATATGCAAAATGTGCTAAGCTTTCAGAAATGTTGTTTTTACATTCATAGTTTTATATGGTTTTGTTAAACATTTATATCACTTTCAACAAAAGTTTCAATTTATACTTTATGACATAACCATCATGAAAAAGTAAATACCTGATTAATGATTACTTGAAAATCATTATTATAAATACAAACTCGATTCCAAAAAAGTTGGGACCCTGTACAAATTGTGAATAAAAACAGAATGCAATGATGTGGAAGTTTCAAATTTCAATATTTTATTCAGAATACAACATAGATGACATATCAAATGTTTAAACTGAGAAAATGTATCATTTTAAGGGAAAAAATAAGTTGATTTTAAATTTCATGGCATCAACACATCTCAAAAAGTTGGGACAAGTTTCCCACTGTGTGGCATCCCCTCTTCTTTTTATAACAGTCTGCAAACGTCTGGGGACTGAGGAGACAAGTTGCTCAAGTTTAGGAATAGGAATGTTGTCCCATTCTTGTCTAATACAGGCTTCTAGTTGCTCAACGGTCTTAGGTCTTCTTTGTCACATCTTCCTCTTTATGATGCGCCAAATGTTTTCTATGGGTGAAAGATCTGGACTGCAGGCTGGCCATTTCAGTACCCAGATCCTTCTTCTACGCAGCCATGATGTTGTAATTGATGCAGTATGTGGTCTGGCATTGTCATGTTGGAAAATGCAAGGTCTTCCCTGAAAGAGACGACGTCTGGATGGGAGCATATGTTGTTCTAGAACTTGGATATACCTTTCGGCATTGATGGTGCCTTTCCAGATGTGTAAGCTGCCCATGCCACACGCACTCATGCAACCCCATCCCATCAGATGCAGGCTTCTGAACTGAGTGCTGAAAACAACTTGGGTTGTCCTTGTCCTCTTTAGTCCAGATGACATGGTATCCCAGTTTTCCAAAAAGAACTTCAAATTTTGATTCGTCTGACCACAGAAGAGTTTTCCACTTTGCCACAGTCCATTTTAAATGAGCCTTGGCCCAGAGAAAACGCCTGCGCTTCTGGATCATGTTTAGATATGGCTTCTTTTTTGACTTATAGAGTTTTAGTCGGCAACGGCGAATGGCACGGTGGATTGTGTTCACCGACAATGTTTGGATGACATGGGCATCCAGTATGGTTTTCCGGCCTTGACCCTTGCGCACAGAGATTGTTCCAGATTCTCTGAATCTTTGGATGATATTATGCACTGTAGATGGCGATAACTTCAAACTCTTTGCAATTTTTCTCTGAGAAACTCCTTTCTGATATTGCTCCACTATTTTTCGCCGCAGCATTGGGGGAATTGGTGATCCTCTTGACTTCTGAGAGGCTCTTTTTATACCCAATCATGTTGCCAACTGACCTAATAAGTTGCAAATTTACTGAGCCACTTAGTAAATTTGTTCAAATACAGAACAGCAAAAGAATTACTAGAAACATTTCAAATCATAACTGCATAATACCATACTGCAGGACAAGCTTCGCTCAGACAGCCTTTTCTGTCAAGAGCTGTAAGTTATGGAATTCATTACCATTGGGCATTAAGACTATATCTGACTTCAAAGTTCACTTTTAGGCTTAAGTTATGGCTAAAGACAAACCAAAACTGTAATCATTTTTAAATATTATTCTTTTTTTCTTTTCTTTTTTCCCCCTCTCTCTTTCTGTGATTGGGTGAATGGGTGAGCGAGTATATGTTTGAAGAAATGTGAATGTTTTATACTTGCATGTATATGTTTAAGAATGCATTTAGAAAAGCCCAACCAGGGACAGGAGTTGAGAATTAGCACTAGCTATAAACTCTATATGCTACGCATCAGTTGCAGTACTTGTATTGTAACTATGTCGGACTGCATTGTCCTTGTTAAATAAATAAAAAAATTAATAAAAATAAACAAATTGGTCCTCCAGCTGTTCCTTATATGTACATTTAACTTTTCCGGCATCTTATTGCTACCTGTCCCAACTTTTTTGGAATGTGTAGCTCTCATGAAATCCAAAATGAGCTAATATTTGGCATGACATTTCAAAATGTCTCACTTTCAACATTTGATATGTTATCTATATTCTATTGTGAATAAAATATAAGTTTATGAGATTTGTAAATTATTGCATTCCTTTTTTATTCACAATTTGTACAGTGTACCAACTTTTTTTGGAATTGGGTTTGTACATAAATCATTTTAATGATAAATAAATAAATATGACCTATTTTATGGCAAAACAAAATCTAAATAACTTTTAATTTAGATATTATTATTATTATTATTATTCAAACATTGAAATGTAGATTTTGCAATGGCTGTTTTAAAATTCCTCACAAAATGTTAGTTTCTTCAGAATTAATACTTTTATATTATTTTATTGACCAGTGTCTTTAAATGTACCCAAAAATGTGTCTTTAAATGTACCTTTAAATGTACACCAAAATAGAAAACAAAGCACTGCTAAGTGCCACTACAGTGTTAAATCAAAATATTTCAGCATTTAAAAGTCATCAGATTCAGTTATACAAACGCTGATCAAAAGTTATATACTGTGCTGCATGACCACCCAGATCTCTTTTTAAAGACAGTCTCATTCAGTCATGCTGTCTGGGTTAGTTAAGTTCCCTGACAGGCTTTACCTAGAGCAGAGGTTTTCAAACAGAGGCCCGGGGACCCCAAGGGGGCCGCAAGGGAGTGTCTGGGGCTCCATGGAAAAGTCTAAAGAAAAATAAAATAAATAATAATAATAATAATAATAATAATAATAATAATAATAATAAGATTAGATTAAAATAAATAAGTAAAGCAATAAATTAGATCTAAATAAATGATAAATGTGATTAAAGTGAAAATTAATAGTTATTAATCTATTAAATAGATTAAATTAGATTAAAATAAAACAAATGATTAATATAAGCAAAAATTAATAAGACATATAACAATACATTACTACAGTGAGTAGAACAAAATATATAATAATGTAACAAACTAATTTTAGATTTATTTTAGATTTACAAGGGGGGTCCCCTTGGTTAGGTTGAACGTTGGTCTGTGGAGTCAGCTCTGTATTTTCTACTGCACAAGAGGCGTGATCAACGGGCATAGTTCAAATGACTCTGTATGAAATTGGATAGTCCTTCAACCAATCAGACCAACTGCTTCGCCATCCATCATTGTGTTAAACCCGCTAATAGCGCGCCAGGTGGATAAGCCGGTTTGTGATTGGTCCCTGAAAATTTGTAACAGAAGCAGAATAGAAATATGTACAGGTTTTCAGCCTGAGCTGCAGAACAAAATCAAATCGCCGGTAGATCAGGCTGGGTTTGCCCAGTCTAGGGATCCGTGGTTTTGGTTTTATTATTAAGATTGAAAACCCCGGGATCTAGAGGAACAGGACCTGTGCATTTTTACAAACCAAATTATGATGTTTTAATACAACGATCAGTGATGGTAAGTTTATAGTCAATATAAAGGACGGATTCTGCAGGCAGCAGAATTTCAACTTCAAAGACATCAACTCACCAATTGAACCAAAGGCAACATCCTTCAAAGCAAAAGCTAGATCAATACAGACACCTATAAATCACACACCTATAATCACACATCAGTTTTTGTGATGTAAAAGACATCAGCACAGATGTAAAAGAAAAAAACAACCAACCTCCTAATAAAGCCTGACTACGCATTCAGTGGAAAATTAGGCCATGCAAAAGTTCAGCAAGTGAGATGTTTTAATGCAAACTAGCTGGCACATTTAAATGGGTCAGGAAAGCAACAAACTCAAAGAAATTAATCCAAAACAACAATAATAAGCCAATTTATGTATTTAAATTTGTATTTGCATTTATTGTGAATGCTCGGTTGCACGTTCAGTCATGGGTTTGGCTCATAATTGGTGCTGTCATCACAGTTACTTGTACATTATGGCCCAGTCTCCTAAAAGGAAGCTTGGTGTTAGAAAAACATGATTCGTTTTGCTTCACTGTCAAAATATGTATCAGAATTTGTCCATTTTTGTTAACACCATGTCTTTTAAGCAGTTCTTGCATGATTTTTTTTCCAAAGGAGGAAAAAAAATGCTTTTGCTTTTGGCACAAAGTCAACTATATCTAGAGATGAGCAGATAGAAACATTATACATATAGACACTGATCTTGGCCCACTGCATTCTATTAGCATAATATGTTAATGCATATCATTAACTAAAAACAAGACTACAATCTGGACTGTAGTGAACATAGAAAGAGACTCTTGGGTTCAGTTGTCCACATGAAAATACTGCTCTCTGCGTGATATTCATTGAAACTTTTGTCATTAGGATGAAATTTTGTATTATTTTGTATAACATACTACCCACACTCTTCACTTCACTGCTGTCAATATTAGTCTGAAAAAATCTTTCTCTGTAAAATAACAGATTAAAAAGAGATTTGCTAATTATAGAATCAGTACTTGGATTATGCAACAGAAGCCAGAATTAGGTTTGTCATTGAAGGAACGGTGAGACAGCCATTGCATTCACTGGCATTTGTTAAAAGACTGTATCAGATTGCCTTTGGAAACGCCTCTACAGCCTTGGCCACACCAACGCTCTACCCTCTCCTGATGCCTGCGTCTTGGCAGCTATGAAATTGTCTCGTGCCACAGAGCAAACCAGCTTTATCTCCCACTGAGCAGCACTAACCTGCAGATAAAACGGAGGGAGAAACGGACGGTGCATTCTGTCCGTCTCCCGTTAGTGTCGCCTAGTGCGACTGCGTCGTTGATGATAAGGCAAGAAAAGGGAAGGAGATGAGTGTAGGGATTGTCTTGGAAGAGCAGAACTGGCTTGATACCACCTGCTCTCCCCATGCTTCTCCAAATATCTCACGCACAGGAACAAATTGAATTTCCCTCCATCTCCCTCCGAGTCCACAGCAGTGTGTTTTCCTTGCCTCCTTCAACAAAACCGGCTGTGTGTTTACAGGCCCTAACTCTATTATCTGGATCTTTGAGGAGATAGCGCACATGCGCCTGGCTCATCATGCTTCAGCTTGGTAAACATCTGTGTGAGTTGGCAAGGGCAGATTTGGGGGGGTTGTGATCACTAAACTGCTGCAAGCTCCACAGATGATGCTCGTCCCATCTGCATTGGCTTTGAGATGTCATCTCTAAGCACCTGACAAATGATGCCGTAAACATTTTAGTGTGAGACCAGGTTATTGTAGCAGTGGTTATGCATGGTTACAGAGAAAACACAACACCTCGTCGGAAATCCCTTTTTGCACTGTATTACATGTTGAAAATATCTATTAGGGACTTGAAGCATTTCTAAAGGTTGGACTATTTTTAACATGACATGTTGCCTTTGTTGCATAATGTTGCATTTTAAGTGAGCAATAAAAATGCAGCACGCTAATTACAGCACTGCCATAAAAAAATTGTTAATAAACATCAACCTCAATAATAGAAAAAAAAATTATGCTGAAAACAGTGACGCACAAACACTGCACAAAGACGACCATCTGGATTTGTACATTAGGAATGCATGACATTAAAATTCCAAATTGATACTGATAAGCCAAACATAAGTTAGTATTTATGTTATGGCTAATATCTAATAATGGCTGATATATTATTTTGTCTAATAGTGTAGAAATAAATAAAACTAAAATCAGTCTTTTAAATGGTAAAAGTTAATTTAGGCATCAAAACATCATAATGTACACTATGAAATATGGATATTAATTTTGAGATTAAAGATCACATTTAACAGTGACTCAAATTATTAGTGTTTTAAAAGACTAACTTTAAAGGCGCAGTGTGTAGTACCTACGAGGATCTATTAACAGAAGTGCAATATAATATACATAACTATGTTTTCAGTGGTGTATAAACACAACACATAATGAACCGTTATCTTTTTATTACCTTAGAATGAGGCATTTCTATCTACATACACCGCAGGTCCCCTTACAGTGAACTCACCATTTAGCTCCACCAAGATTCAAGATTCAAGATTCAAGAGTTTTGTGTTTCTACACCATGTTTCTACAGTAGCCCTAAACAGACAAACTTCTCTACAGAGCACTAGCTACTCTCCATTGTCTCCGACTACGACATTTGTCCTGTGTCGGCCACCGTAGCTTCTCTATGTGCTTCGAAAGGGAAGGGCGAGTGGTTGCAATTCGCAACTTCACCGCTAGGTGCCGCTAAAATTTACACTGTTTCCTGTCGTCTCACTTAAAGGTACACTGTGTAAATGTGAAACTAGAGGAAGCACTCTTAAATATTGTAAAAAATAAAATATGAATAAAAATGACAAATCTCTATCGCCGCTAACCGATGTTACCGATATCCTATGCATAATTAATCGGCATGTCATAAAAATTATTTTATTAAAACAAGGGAATTAAACAGACATTCTGACACATATTTTGTGTCAGTAGAGAATAAGTAAATTTATGATTACATCTGCCATGTTCTACATATGACGACAAACATTTCACACGCTTACGCAAACACACACACACACACACACACACACACACACGGGAGTTACTTAAAAGGTTTAAAATAACCTAGAGACTGCGTACTGCTGTATCTAGGCAACAGGAAAGCAGTGGGGGCTTCTAGAGGTAGTTGCTGTATTTGTATAGATAAAACACTCAGTGACCTTGTGTTCCTAGTTCAGTACTGGCAAACATCTGCATGACATGTGAATCAATAACGTGTTTCATGATTTTAATTTCCCTCAACTTTATATTATCAAGAGTTGGGGGGAGGGGTGCAGACAAATGTAATATTGTGTAACATTGTGGGGGTATTCAGTTAGAATAAACTGTGGCTGTTGACAGTGTTGTTATTTGTTATGTGCACATACTTTCTGTGTTGTTTTAGTTCACTAAAGGAATTATGCAAATCAGATGATTGCACAAATGCTGCCACAAAATCCGTACATCGCTGTGCAGCATCTCTCCACCACTGCAATCCAGACACCTGAATCAGCTCTTAAAAAGGCTTGACTACACCACGCATGTGGATATATGGCTGGTTATGACGTTCCTCTCCATCATTGGATTTAGACAATGCACACAGACACCTGTTTTAAATGAAGTTCTGTGTACCAACTGCTTTCTGTGAGTGGTAATGATAGGAAGTGCATTTCACCATGCAAATAGAGCTGTTCAGTTTGTAGTCATAAAATCTGGAAGAGAATTACCATATTCTAGTCATGGGTTCCTATGGGAACTTCACTCGGTTTTTCGATTAGTATTTAACAAGTAAAACAAGGTCTGTGCTTAAGATTAATTTGACAAGTCCGTTTCAGCAGGCCTGGTTTTCACAGAGATAAATGTTTATCAAAATTAATCTATAAAATGGAATTAGGGGTGTCACAATATACTGGTATTGATAACCGTGATATTTTTATAAAAGTGAAATATTTTTGATTTGTTAATACTACACATTTGACATATCGTTATTATGAATTATTTTGGGCATGATAATATAGTGACAGCCCTAGTTGAAATTTGTGGGGGAGATTTATTTTTTTTATGTTCTTGTTATTTTTTTTTTTTGTTTTTGACTAAAATTACATGCATGGTAGTACAGGATATATTCATCAAAAGACAAAACAAAAGAAAAAAAGAAACTGCCACAAACAACAACTAAAAATGCCACAAATCACTACAACTACTAAAAAGATGTGAAATTACATGCTTGATGGAATGGACAACTGTTGTAGTCCTAATAAAGAGGCTTCAGAATTCACAATTGAGGTCCGACTGTGTGTAATGTATGCTGCAGAACAAAACATTAAAGTCTCTTCAAGTAACATGAACCACAGACCTTATTTTACTCACAAATTCAAGACTGTTATTCGAAAACCCCTTTAAGAAATTCCCAAGGGAAGCCATGGTGAATTAGTCTTCCAGGTTGGTCTACAAATTGATTTCATGAATGAATAGTTCTATAGCACTAAGTTTTGTGAATAGGGCGCAATCAATAATGAGCCTAATTTACATAGAAATTAGGCATGTTTGTGCAGAAAATAATGACAATGACTATTTAAATATGGTGCAAAGCTATTCCAATGCATTTAGCACCTGGTTAAACTGGATTGTGGGTGGTGGTTAATGGATAAGACTAGGGCTGTGCGATATTGAAGAAAAATGTAATATGCAATACCTTGTTAAATAATGTTATATTCGATATGCGTCACGATATTGCTTTAAGTGTGTAAAATTTCAGTTATATTAAAAAAATTATTTAAAAACAGAGAATGATACCATTTATGTGTTTCACATTCTTTCTGGGAAAAGAAAGCGTCGCTACAACTTCTGCCACAACTTTGCTACAACAAAGTGACCAGCAGTGTTTTAGCAAAAATTAATGACACAAATCTGACAATATAATTTTAACATCAATGTAAACGAATAAAAAATGTAATGCAAATATTTAAATACCAAAAACTCTTTGCTTGACTTGGTAATACATAGTTATATCAACCTAAAACTTAACATCAAGAACATCCAGGTACACAGACACCTGAACTAGGGGTGGACGATTATTTTTATTTATCTTTATTAAAAATAAGAACTAAAAACAGTAGTCTTCACATTAATTAAATATACACTGATACATAATAAAGCTACAAAGGTTATTCAGCCAAGAGCACAGAGTGATTTTCTCTTTCTTTTGTTGTTTGACAGACAGCGGCAGGTTTACTGTATTAGCAGGCTGTCACTTTAAGACCTAATGCACGGATCCTATTGACACACATTTGTTTTTTTTACTCATCTGATATCGTTCACTTAAAGCATAATTGACTGTGTTTACACAAATACTCGTCAAGACAGCCATTTTGACATAACTGTGTGTGTATTTGACAGTTCGAGTGTGTAACAGGACACGAAACAGAGCTGAAGGGATCACACGCTTTCAGAGAGGCGGCTTATGCGCACGTTTCGGTGTGTCTGACAGCAGACAGTGCGAGACTGCAAGGAGTTGTTTTTCGAAAGTTATTGCGTTTAATATCTCCTTTTGACGTCAAGCAAGTCACATAAGTAACAGTTGTGCTCTGTTATATGGCGTCGACCAGTCTATTCTCTGTTATATCGGTCGACCTAAAACGTACACTTTTCACAATGTTGAAGCAGCCTATTAAAATCATTCAGATATTGCATGCCGTTGCGATATGTACATTTGTGATATTTCGATTATTTAAATATATTGTGCAGCCCTAGATAAGACGCAGGTTTTTGTGCAGAAATACTGTGCACGACATAGGAACAAATGTAGAAAATAAATTTGCTCATTTGCTATGGTCTGATGCTCTCTTTTTCCTTGCACTGTTCTGGTCGTGGGGATCCGTAAATGACTGCAGTAATGATTTAGATTCTCTAATGACAACATGGCAATTTGATAATGATTGGATATGGCAAATATTATGGAGCACCACACACACACACACACACACACACACACACACACACACACACACGTGTCTCTACTCACAGGAGAAATATGGTGCAGCCATCGCTCATACATGCATACTCAAATCACAATATAATCTTTTTGAAGTTCAATGAAAGATCTTCTAAGAACAATCCTGCAGGAATCAGGGAGCCATGAGTAAAATTACTACACCCCAGGCACTGGAAATGTCAAAGTATAACCCTATTACAAGCCAAGTAGAGCACCTCAACAGGATTACACCAAATCATCAAATTTTTCAAACTTTCCCAGCAATATCCTCTAAAGCTCCTAAATCACAATCATCTTCATGACATCCTGAGTAACCTTACAGAGTATTACAACATTTTATCACAACTGCAACTGCAGTGGCAATGCAGATACAGAATGAAAAAAAAAACTGATTGAAATATTTATCTCACCCTGAAAAAGTTGTGGTAGCACTACTCATAAATTCAGTTCCCGTTACTGCACTTTTGAAACAGCACGTTAGCAAGATAAAAATCCAACCTGAGTCCGAGCTGTACATGTAGACGAACTTAGTCCACTTGTAGTGCTCGACAAGGGCGATCAGAGCATCCTGAAGCTCAGGTCTCAGCTGGATCACAAACTGGTTGTTGGTATCGATGGGAAAGCTGGGCGTGTCGAAGCACACGTGCAGAGCGCCGCAGAATGACATGAGCATGTTCATGGTCTTCCTGTCATACAGGCCAATTATGGCGTAGACTCCTTTGGAGAACTGGGAACAAACTGGGATAAACACAGAAGAAGAAATGTAAGACTAACATAATGGACATTAGATTTGCATTATAAATTGCAATTTGAAGAATATGTAGTAAGTAGTAAAAGATTTATAAATATTGAGTGCATTACAAATTATATTTAATTTCAAACAATAATTGTTTTAATGCTGCTTTGGAACGATATCTGTTCCGATAAGCAATATGCAAAGTTAGTGGAAAAAAAGCAAAGAAAAAAAGATACAAATGTAAACATTTTCCAGATTATATTTTAATAATTGGTCTGGCTTTTCAGTGACAACATAAAAGCCAATTATTTAATTTAAAAATATATAATATTTTAAGTCTTTATACTGTAGACTTAAATTAAGCTTTTCCCCATGGTAGTTTAATTCACAGGACCGGACACCAGTTATTTTGCCAAGAGATTTTCTTTTATTATTTTATATGTCAGCATAGGAGAGAAAGACAATTTTCTGGAGAGATGGTCTTCATTCCAGCTTTTCTCTGTCTTTCTGGACACCCAGTTTGGATTTTATATATTAATGAATTAATTACATTACCTTGTATTGAATTAATTACATTACCAGGAAAACAGGTTGTTTACACTATACCTCGTGCTTTCACGTGGCACAATATACCCTAGAACATATGCATAGAAACTCGCTGTTCATTGTTCAAAATATGTCTTAAAGAGAACTTGTGACTTGCATTGGTAGAAAACAACATCATGCTAAACAATTCTTCCTTACAGAGAATTCCAGTCACATGTGCATAATTGGAAAACATATGCTACATATTCCTGTGTTCAAAATGATCTCCTCTTCATGTCTCTCACACTCCTGTGCTCAGACCCACTCTGACTAAATAATAATGATAATACAAATGATTATGAATATTAGTAAAGAATAATAATACAAAATTATATTAAACAGTAAAATTTTTGATCTACAATACTTAGAATACTTAGATAAAAATATTTGTTTAATTTTGTCTTTCTTTTTTTTTTTTTTTTTTTTTTGAATGAAAGGGTCTCACAAAAAGCCTGGTCAAATATCTGATAACCCTGAAAAAAAAAAAGTTTACTGATTTTGTTTTAAGGATGTTTGGCTATTTTTGCCACAAATAAAAAAACAGCAAAAAAAACAACAATACTGACTATGAAAATTGATGATGGTGCAACTGCATATAAACGTCAGGATTAAAACATCAGCTCTATACTGTACCTCCAATATCAATCAATACCCAGGTTGACATAAGAAAGCAAGTGCTGGGTAGTCAATATGTTATCTAAAATTCTGTCATGATCACCCCCAAAGCACTTCCTCCTGAAAAAACAAGACCTCAATATGTCTTGCCCTGCATTCTTCATTGTAATTACAGTGACAGTGAAACCTCCACCCACCAATCATCTCTGCTCCAGCCCCCTCAACAGCCGGCTAAACCCTGTGTGCTTAAGAAGCACATGGCAATTGATTTGTATTGCAGTACTCCAGAAGGGGCCTGTTTCATGTACTTGTGAGTCTTTTGTTGTAGACAGTGTCAAATCCGGGTAACCCTGGAAACATTGAGCGCATTGAGTTTACTACATTTTCACCTCAACTCCAAACTGTATCCTACTTCATTCCCTTTACTTTTATTCTGTAATTATATAAATGTCCCTCTGGGAAATTTCATTCCTCCACTGTCTTTTTTAAACCCTTGTACATTGCATTCATTAATAATAATGCAGGCGTTTTTAGATATAATTTTAGCGCATTTTTAATAAGACACTATACTGTATGAGAGCCTCGCTTACCATATATTTCAATCTCAGCAGCTAAAATTCAAAAGTGTTTTAGACCTTCCATTGGTTCCAGCTAACGTATAATTCCAGGGAAAATACGTGCCATTTGCATTCAGCCATTATGGTTCCCTGGGGCTTTGAGCATGTGAATGAGGGATGTGCCACAGTTGTGACATTCTTCAGCTTCAAATCTTCCCCTTAGGCGAGCAAACTTTCAAATCAGCCTCAGAAAACAACTCAGATATGCTATGCATCTACAACAGTCTGCACTATTTAAGCTTCATTCCCCCATTATAATGACCCTCACTCTCCCCTCCACAGCACTGATAGTGAGGATTGACAAATGTACTGTCACTGCGAGTTATTTATCTTTTAAAACAGGCGATAAAGAGTCAATGTGAGGCTGCACAATCTCAATCATTTGGGAAGATAACGCAAGATTTCTGTGTGCACATCTTCTTTATCAGCATTCTTCATGCCTACCGCAGATAAAAAGGAGGGGGAAATCGAAAAAGAACAACAAATTTTTATGTAGTGCTGCTTGGAAGGAGTATCAGGGTTTGAATCTCTGTGTTCGGGTACAGAGCATGTGTATGAATGTATAGTCGGGTTGGGGAGGAGAAAACAACTTTTCTGCCTGCGGTGATCTCCATGATGCTGAAAGATGTTTGTGACAGGTGGGTCCAGTGTGAGTGATCTCGTCTGATCTTTAGTCACTGCAGTGAAGATGAGAGGAGCTCTGCTGCATCAATCTGTTCCAGCAGCCTCTGTTCTCCTTGCCTTAGGTTACGGAGCAGCTGAGGTAAAAAGGGTGTTTGAACTGATGTGCAGTCCTAAGGGAGCTGTGACATGCCTGATAAACCAAAATGGTGACAGGAGCCATTCGCGCCAGCCATGGTTAATCAGAGATGTGGATTTGTGCTGAAGGTATTTTGGCCAAAATGTTTCATAGTTGAATGAAGGGATAGTTTACCCCAAAATTACATTTTTTGTCATCAGTTTACCCTCATGTCATTCTGATCCTTTCTTTATATGGTGTGAAACTCAAAAAGAACATTTTATTTTAAGCTTCACCACCTGTTATCCTAGATGTGGATGGCATTTTGTGGATGATTTTACTGACAAGCACCCAAAAGGACAAAAATAAAGCACCATATAAGTGGTCCATATGACTCATGCACTATATTCCATATTCCATATGACTCATGCACTACATTTTATAAGTCTTCTTAAGACATACTATACAGTGTAACAGGCAATTGTTACCTTAAGGAGCTAATTCAACATGATCTGACCGTTAAAAATGTAGTCAGATTGGTTTGGAGATATTAGATCACATTTTTGACTTGAATAAAAACATTTAATTTAGATGGGGTTTTCTGTGTTTTTTTTTACGTGAATTTTACATGCTGGCTTTGTGTGAGTAACGTTAAACCTTACGTCACATAGAAAGATGCTTAAATGTTAATGACACAAAGGAGAAGATTATCAGCAACAACAACTTTGGTCTGTTTCTCACACAAAACTATCACACATCTTCAGAAGAATTGGACTATTAAAAAATAAATTAAAAGTTTGGGGTAATCGTTTTTTGAAAGATGCCTCTTCTGCTCACCAAGGCTGCATTTATTTGTACAAAAATACAGTAAAACAGTAGCCTGACAAGCCAGACCCACATCAAGATGTTGGGTCTGGGAACACACCGTTGGCAGGGCTCAATCCGGGGGGCGGGATAAACGGTTGTCTTTCAAAGTCCCTCTGCACGCAATAGGATAGCACTACAACCAACCAGAGCAACGAAGGTGAAGCGGCGCTAGTTGATTGATTAAACTTTTGCTGTATCCGGTCAGCAAAACTCAGAACACATCTTCCTTTAAGAATGACTTCAATGCCGTTCTTTGTTCTTTTCTCAAAGAAAAGCTTAACTCCAAGTCTTCCGGAGTTGTGGCCAAAGCCGATTTGAAAGACTGCTGTTCGTCAGCTTCTTTGTTTTCAAGTAGCACGTGGAACCTCGGCAACTCTGCCGTCATTATGTTAAGCCCGCCCACCGACTCTATACACGATGTGATTGGCCTGACCAGAGTTTGGTTTTTCCAGCTCGCAAGCCAACGGAGAGTTGCTAGACACCCTGGCTGCAAATTAGATAAATGTTAAATTATAAATGTCTGCTGTCACTTTTGATCATTTTAATGCATCTATGCTGAATAAAAGTATTAATTTCTTTGAAAAAAAACTTCTGAACGGTAGTTTATGGCGGTTTTTGTCCTTGGCCACGTAACACTGCAGCTAAAATTGGTTGTCAACTCACCTTTTAGTGTTTAATCCCGTTCTGTAAACACAGAGATCAGTCATTTATGGGAGTGACAACTGCACAACCGGAGTGTGTATGGAACCAAACTAGTTGTTAATGACGTGTTTAAATTTGCATCAGGGATGTGTCTCTCTGCTGAATGCGCAGTGTAAGAAACCACAGGGAAAGAGGTATGAGCCTTGACTCATTCGTGTTGCCAGATCTTGCTAGAAAATCAGCGAACAAGCCCATAATAAACCAAAATAAATCCAAATAATAAATCCAGACTCGTACCTTGACCCAAAAACACTTAATAAAAGAACATGGCAGCATTTCAAAAGAACATGCTTCAAAGCAGCCCTTCAAAATGCAAAACATAAGTCATGGACAGTGGACCGTCTGTATGTGGGCAATAACTACTCATTTTGCTTTGTATAGAAAACAGAAGCTCGATCGAGATTTCCTTGCATGCTTCCTTGCATTGAAAGAACATAATACAACGTTGAAATGACATGGAAGTGAGTTAATGGCAAAAATGTCATTTTTAGATAAACTGCTCCTTACAAAAGAATAAAAAGGTGGCAGCTCATCCTGAATCCTGTAACATTAGGGCCCAGTGTTTCACTCTGAGAGAAAATACCTAGATCATTTCAGAGATTACAGTCAAGCGGGTTCTTTTTGTAACCTAACAGAATCAGATTTTGTCCCTGGTGTCCTCTAAGCGGCTTGTAGCCTCGGTCTTTGCAAGATGATATATCCGATAAGGTACATTTTTATCACTGTATCATTCCAGCCCAGTGAAGGTCGGGGAGCATGTAGCCCTACAGGCACATATCCTGAAATCACCACTGCTAACCTCAGTGCCATTTCCTCTGAACTGCATCCAGTTCCTAACGGCTAATGAAGCTAATGACATACCCATCATCTATAATCAACGATCAAGCATCCAAAGCTTACTGGTATCAAAAAAGCCATTCATATTTCACAATGCTTCATTTTAAATCTGTCTAATGGCTGGAAGACCTTGCTAATGGCTATGCAGCTGATGCTAATGTGGCTGCGTGAGGCATCCTTGGCAGTCTATTCAAGATTAGGATATTCAAGTCTTCCATCACTTGTATATAAAGCTTCAAATTAAGGCAACCACACAGGTAAAATCTCTTCAGCGGTCTATGTAAATTCAACAGGGAAGACACACAAAACAGTGTTTGTTTCTGAACTCACTGTGACATGAGCTTCAATGGGTCTCTTTGGAGCCCGCCTGATTGACATGCTGTGGACATTTGGCCCGACTGCATGTCAATGTGATGAAAGGACTGATACATGCTGAAAGGAGGACTACGGGGCCGAATGGGACTAATGCCAAGAACTGACTGTCATAAAGGCTTGTGATATGGCAAAAGCAGAAACGGGTTCTTAATTAATGTACAGAAGAAAAAGGAATCTGTCCTATTCACAATAGACAAAAGCCTGTTTTGCCAGATTTAAAATGATGTGATGAGGGGTTTTATTCAACTAGAAAAGGCAAGAGGAGAAACACTCATCACCATCATGACAGACGTTGACTGGTTATTTCAACTGTCGTGAAGAGGTTGACGTACTGCATGTAACTCACTATTCATCAGAGCAACTGACAACTCAAATCAAAAGTGCATGCATTTCTTGAACATGAATATTGTGTAGCAGTTTTCAAGTGGTCTGATATTCTGTTTGAAAACATCTAAGGGCCCAGACAACTCTGATAAACTGTGAAATAAATGTCTTGCATTTCAAATGAAAGCTGAAATACAGCATTCAAACTGACTGAGGATAATATTAAAGGGATGGTTCACCTGAAAATGAAATTTCACAGTCACCCTCAAACCTGTTTGACTTTCTTCTGCTAAACACAAAAGATTGGAATGTTTAAACTGTTTTTGTCTTTACAGTAAAAGTCAGTGGGACCCAAACAACATTGGGCTTTATTGACTTTCATTGTACGGACAAATATATATATTTATATACATATATTTTTATATATCTAAACAAGTTAGAAACAACATGACAGCGAGTAAATGATGACAGGAGGCTCACATTGCACTATATAAACATACTATCATGGGACTATAATTGAGCTTAAATTTCTGTGGGGTCATCCCATCAGCACTTTCACTATTCAACTTCCCTTTCCTGAAGATATTATCAGAACAGTATTCCACGATCTGTCCACTGCAATCTAATCCTAACACCCCAGTCCTCTTGATTTTACAATATACACTGTCTTGCAATGCATGTCGAATAAAGCCCACCATTATCTGGTAATTTGGGGAACAATTTTCCTTCCCCAGAAGAACACCTGTCCTACTCCAGCTAAATATTGTCAATTCCCTCCCACATAAGTGAATATTTCACTACAACTCCCTTTGTGGCTCTGCTCCCACATGCATACATCAAAACCCCTGAAAATAATCACTTTGGCTATGATGCAATGAATAATAGATTAAATGAATCTATTTGAGCTGTGCTAAACGGTTACTGTAGCTCTTCAGAGTCGAGGCATCTTCGGCAACTTGTTCAGGCGCGCATCTAAGAAAATAAGAGTCTGTACTGCTCTGTGTGCCATTTCTGCCATGCATATCATCTATTTTACCATAATAAATATAACAGATAATGATTCACAGTAATGGGAACATGTCTAAATGTCTTTATAAAGTTCTTACATGTTATACAACGAAATATACCTTTCATGGGTAAAATATGACAGGCTGTATTTTTTATTTGCTCTTTTCCGATTATCTGACAGTATAAAGAAAAGCAAAGTCTTACACTATAACAGATAAAGTGAACATGATATTATCCATCTCAGCTGATCCGATTTGCAGCAGAAATGCATGTGACCACATTGCACTTATAGTACAGACGCTAATCTGTCCTGATGTAAACCCAGACAACAGCAAAGGACTGCACACTCACCTGTCAATCAGCCATTGCACTAAAACAGTGAAAACAAAACTTGAAGTCCCCTGTGGTGAAAATCAAGTTTTTAATGTTGTTTATATGTCTGTGTGGTGTTTTTAATATGCTTTAAGACAAACCATGTGCAAATTCATAAGTCAACTCCATTGCTGAGTATTTGAGACGAGTATTTCAAACGTGGCTTGAAATCGCTGGTGTTTCTGACGTCACAAACTACCTTGTAACCAATCACGTCGACGTGCGGACGGGTTTGAGCAGAGTCTCAAGAGAAGGCAGGTTATCCCGGTATATTATTTTGTTGATATGAAAAATCAGATAGATTTAGCAATATAGTGGGTGTATGATGCATAACAATGTTATGATGAATATGCCTTTGTCCACTGACGTTCTAATTTGTTCAAAGCGTTTCTAAGGATGCTGATTGTTAGAAGGCAGCTGTCTGACTCTGAGATGGTGAACAGGAACATGGTTTGTGTAACATTAGCAACACATTATTAGCTGTTTGAGAATGTAATCAAGCAAAAGGCTAATCATATTAATTACCGTTATGTGTCCAATGTTGTAAAGAGCGATACCATTGTACAGCGTTTACTTTGACTGAGTGGATCTCTGAGCTGGTCTAAGTGAGTGGAGGCAGGGCTAATTAGCATATTAATGGTTCGTGTATACTAAATGAAGCAAGGGTGTAGTTACATTCAAGCTATTTTTTTTTTCCACTTTTGGTGATCAAAGATGAGTTTTAAGGGATATAATTACTGACTACAGGGGGACTTTAAGACAGCACCATTGTGGAGATGAACACTTAAAGGCCGCATTTATACTGCAGGTCTTGATGCACAATTCCGATTTGGTGAGTTTATCCGATTTTTGACGACCCGCTTACATAATCTTTTAAAAGCGACCCGCATCCAATATTTGCATTTACACTATAGCTACACTGGCGAAACAGCCCAAGATGTTCTGACCCAGAAAAGGAAGTAAAATGGTGTGATATGCAATGGACGGACGCAATGGATGCAGACAAAATGATAATATGATCTTTAAAAGGTCAGCAAAATCAAGGGCAAGAACATTGATCGCAATTCGTATCTGCCTGCAAATACACGTATCCGAATCATATCGGAGTTATTACCACATATGAGTGAGGCCAGAATCCGATCTGAGGATATCGGAATTCATGCGTTTTTTGCCTGCTTACACATTCATATGTCATATCCGATCTGTGCCACATGAGAGGGAAAATCGGAATTGGGTCGCTTGAACCATGCGGTGTAAATGGGGTCTAAGACTAAACATGCTGTTTTTAAAGTATTTGGCTATCTTCAATGGCTGTTTATGTTCATATTTTACATAAACGGCATTGACTAATATCTTGATATATCAATTATTGACCAAATAATGAACACTGAAGAAAACAGAGCAAAATGGGCTTGAAATTATAAATGTACATGTCTGCATTACCGTATTGCCATTATTGCAGGTTGGTAATTTTTACCAAAAAAACCCCCACAAAATTCTCTGTTGTTTTCCTGAATATATCAATCAAGTAACAATAACACTGATTTTCTTTTGTTCTGTTTCTTAAAGACCCATTCATTGTTCTCTAGACCTGTTTTTTCTTCTTGAGGCAATAGAGGAAAATGATAAAATTATAATCAAACTGAATTTGGTTGCACTTTCTGGCACACAAACTTCTCAAGTGCTTGGGTTTAGTTCTGGAAAGGTATGCAGCGATTAGAGGATAAGGCAGCAGCCATGCACAATTGCCCAGGTGAACAAACTCTCTGCAGATGTAATTAGCTCCATATAATTACTTTCACACTTCCCTGTGACAAGAACATACGTACTCAGCCCTTACGTTAAACTTTCCTTTGATAGCCTCCCACTAACAAGACCTTCTCCGATGTCACCCTATAAAAATGCCCTAAGGAGTCCCCTAAAATGGAAAACATCGCTGCAGCCCCAGTTTCTATGCTCAGCTTCTGAGTAAACAGCATACTCTGCTTTGAAGCACTGAGACTCACTTAAAAAGGCACCAGTGATGTGTACATGAGAAAGATTTATCACACATACTCATCTGGGAGAGACTATAGCCCATATGACTTTTCTGAACTTGTCAGGGTGATCAGTCTGCTCTGCTAGTGTTGAAGTATCTCAAACATCTGAAATATCTTCTCTCTCTTCATCAAAAGATGTTTGCATGCTAAGCATTATACAGTGTTGTACGACGCTGGCAGGGTTGAAAACAAACATGGAAAGGTTGCCTGTGTCAATCTCAGACATCAAAGGGCAACATTTGTGATTGACAGCCAGCTGAAGCAGGAATGAGGATGTTTGGCTTGACTAAATATGTTCATATTAGCAAGGATACGTTTCATATACTTCATGACAGAAAATATGTTATCTAATCTGTAGATACACTCTAAAAAAAACATGTTAAATGTAACAACTGTGGTGCCAGAAATCTGCTGTAAAAAAAAAAATGTGGTGATGCTTCAGGAAATGTTTCAACAGAAATAAACAAAAAAGACAAATGAAATAATGCAATAAACAACATAAAATGCTAAAAATAAGTGGAAACTATTTAAAACAGGGACTTCTGGAAGTGCCTTCTAATTAGTAACACAGACTAAAAATATTTTATTGTAAAAGTAAATGTATTATCTAAATATAATATTGTTTTGCACAATAAATAAAATGGTATTTATACAAAAAAATGGCATGCACTGTCCTGTTAAATCTAATATGATTGTTCAGTGTATTTGGTAAGGTAACAGCATTTGTACATTTTCCATTAAAATTACACAATTAAATTAAGAAAGCTTAATAAATGCATACATCTATTTTGTGAACATGTAAAGAGTACATGATTATGAAAGCAGTGAAATTAAATAAACTACTGTGGCAAAATAAGCATCTGGAAACGTGAAAACACATCATTGGCTTGTGTTAAATTCAACCTCAGGTGCTCTAGAACATTTTGCCAGCTTTGCTGTTCCACCTGACGTTATTCTTGACAGTAATCCAGCTGCGTTTAAGACTATAAGTGAAGACACGTTTACTTGGCTACGCCTGCTCTATATCATTGGCACAAATCATCTGTGCAGATTTGGAAATTCAGCAAAGCAACAAGGTTGATGGAAACAGGTCGCGTGCGCACTGCAGAGGTTTGGCTTTGGGAAGAGTAACAGACCTATAATACACATTAATACAGAACTTACAGGCGTATGTCATGGCAAAGCTGCTCCCCGTGTCCACCATGTCCACTTGTGGTACCAGTTTAGGAACGTCATTGTGTTGAGAGAGCGCGAAACGGAACACGTCGTATTCATGGGAGTCGGTTGGAAACAAACCTCCTGTCGAGATTACAAAAAAGTAATTCAGGGAAAATAACAGCAGAATGGGAATATTCAAACCCAAATGGCTAACTGTACCTCACCCCGTGCGACGGAAACTTTAAATCACTGTCAGGACACGGTTATGGACAATAGCCTCCGAGTACTCACCTATGTTGATGTTACTTGGGAAACTTGAACATGAACACAACCCAAGCAAACCGGTTAAGAGAACGACGAAGCTTTGCCGCATATTTCCGTTTGCATTTGAGAAACTGATAAAAAGCCAAACGCCAAACATGTATATCCCAAAGTCTTTGCCTCTTCACTCACACTGAGTCCATAGCGGTAACACACAGAGCCAGCAGAGCGCAGTGAATCCCAGTCAGTCCTGTTGGCAATAGCGGTGGTGACTGGATAAAGCGTGTCTCTGACAGCCCTACTTACAAATGAACACTCTCTGTGGTGTCAGCAGAAGAAAGAAAACGCCGTCTTGATCGCTTTCTTAACATCACCGCGCGCTCCCGGTAGGTCGTTACTCTACTCAGAGTAGAAGAGCAAATGACTGGGTAAACTTGAAGCCGTGCGCAGACTGTACCATTTTATAGGTACTAGCTACATAGTACATACCTATGTAAGATTATTATAGGCTACATAAAATAACTAAATGTGGAGCATTGAATGGGAGACAGGGATCTGATCAGATAAAAGCTTCTGAGCAAAATAAAATTAAGTGGGACAGTTGGTGAAAATCAAACGAGAAATCAAACAAATCGATTTAAACCACATTTGTTCTGCATTGGGTTAATAACAAATAAGTAATATCCGAGTAATGTTTTAAAACATGTAACAAGTTCTTAGAAATAAAACATATTGGTGTTGCACGTATTAAAAACGTTTAATATACATTATTATTATTTAAAAAAAATGTTGATGTCAATGTCAAGTAGGCTATTAGTCAAGTAAAAAGTAACACTTTCATTGCTTTTCAACACGTTTTTTTTTTTTTTTTTTTTTTTAAGATTTCAAAAATGAATGAGCGTGTGCATTCTAGAGTAAACAAACAGGCAATTGGTTCTTTTAACTGTGAGCCTACAGTTTGCACAAAAAAACCTACACACGTCAAGACATCTCATCAGTTAGGTCATCACAATGTCAGACAGATCCGTTGCCCCTTTAGACTTCTACCCAAATTCTACCCAGTATAACTAAAAGAAGGCAATTGTTTTTCTATCTAAGTTCATACACTCTCTGAGCCAGTGCATTAAATAACACTGATCGAACATCTCTGTTCACAAAACACATTTTCTTTTGGAATAAATTACATAGCTGAGCCCCCAAAACACTAGCCTGGATGCCAGCCGAATTTAGCCCCGCCCACAACATTTGAGCTCGGGAAGTATTCTGACTAGAATTGAGTATGACGACGTCACTCCACTAAAATGAAATGATGCAATGAAGCACCTTTAATGAAGTTTGTATAATTGCATTGCACACAAAGACAGCAGAGATTGGCAGAGATTGCGCCTTTACCATTACGCCATTACATGGCCTTTATTAATACAACAGATTCCAGGATTTTATCCAAAGACAATGATTTATTTTTGGTTGTAATGCATAACCGCTGTTCTTATGCCTTTACTACACCTCTTATCTAATTCATATTCAGTTATCCAAGTATGCTCTTAAAACTACGGTGGTTTAATATAATAATAACATTGGGATGAAGATGAGCGCTGTTCACTGAGATTAGATACATTAACAGTGCCCTATATAATTAAGACAGCACAAATGTCTTCATCAACTTCAGGATGTAATGACATTAACATCCATGACACAGGCCAATTATAGTGTGGGGGAGCTCCAGTCCCCTTTGGCATACCAACAGAAGCAGGAACTCCGCTAGTATTCCCATGTTTTTTTTTTTTTTTTTTTTTTTTTTTTTTTGTGTGTGTGTGTGTGTGTGTGTGTGTGTGTGTGTGTGTGTGTGTGTGTGTGTGTGTGTGTGTGTGTGTGTTGCACTGGCAAGTGCCAACAAAATGCCTTATGGGAATCGTATTCTTGTATTTTTGCTACAAATGATACAATGGAAGGCCATATGATGATGTATATTTTACAACATTTTACTTAAAAAACATAAAGTAATTCATAACACTTTACTGAGAAAACCTTTATTTTCACATTCATATTTTACAGTAAAATTACAAGCATTGTAATTTTACAAATGTAATAAGTATTGTCTTACAGTTAACAATCAACAGGTTTTACTGCAAGCATTTTTATTCTTTTATTTCTGTAAACATTTTCACATGGATGTTTCTACATCATCCCCATAATTTCTACATCATCCCCATAATTCTTTACTTAAAGGGGACCTATTATACCCATTTTTACCAGATATAATATATATCTCAGGTGCCCCCAGAATGTTTCAGCTCAAAATACCCCACAGATCGTTTATTTTACCATGTTGTAAATGGTATGTTGTAAATTTTTGAGTGGAAGGAAATACATGCTGTTTTCGTGCATGTATCTTTAAACGAGCTGCTACTCCCCACCCTTCTTTCCAGAAGAGGGCTGAGCCTTTACAGCTCATGCCTCGGATACTCAGCCAAAAACTAAAACATCTGTTTGGTTTTGATTATCATGTCTATTGCGGTCACATGACATCGCAGTTCTTCGTCATTATGAAAGTTTATTATCTGCATGCGTTTTAAAGCCATAGTCTAAACTTCTGATATATGGTTTTCTGAGCGCACACATCTGAAGCACGCGCACAGAAAGCTGGATGTCAGATGGTGCGTTCTGTAAGTAGTACACTTCACTTTTGCGTCTTATTGTGCTTAAACTGTCAAATACCTTGTTTGACATAACAAGGTTATGTCAAAAACACACCGTCCACATAAACACAGTCAGTTATGTCTGTGAACATAAACAGTAAAATAAAGAAATTGCATGTGCATATATTAGATCTGTGTATAAAAAAGTGAATGCAGTGTAATATACAGTACCTACTGCTATATATGCTGTTAATATGAATCAAACAACAAAAGAAAAACAGAAAATCACTCACTGTTCTTGATTGAATAACTTTAGTAGCTTTAATAAGAATAAATGTATTACTTGAATACTGCTGTTAAATGCTCTGGCGAGGAGATAAACATGGCAGACTGTAAAGCTCATTCAGGATGGGGTCTATACAGAGTCCGTCAGCAGTCGTGGATAGAGCCTGTGCAATGTGACATCACAATGCATAGAAATTGCACACAGCTTATTCTCAGACACTGCTTATGATTTATGGGGATTCAAAAAAATGAGTGGGTGGATTTTTACAATAATAGGGTGGTTGTGTACATACATTGCCAACACACATTTATGTTCAAACATCATGTAAAAGTGAATTTTGCATTATACACTATATTGCCAAAAGTTTTGGGACACCTGCCTTTACATGCACATTAAATTAAATGACATCCCATTCTTAATCCGTAGGGTTTAATATGGGGATGTCCCACCCATTACAGCTATAACAGCTTCAACTCTTCTGGGAAGGTGTTTATGGGGATTTTTTAACATTCTTCTAGAAGCGCATTTGTTAGGTCAGGCACTGAAGTTGGATGACAAGGCCTGGCTTGCAGTCTCTGCTCTAATTCATCCCAAAGGTGTTCTATCAGGTTGAGATAAGGACTTTATAGATCTTGATTTGTGCACTGGTGGAGTCATGTTGGAACGGGAAGGGGCCATCCCCAAACTGTTCCCACAAAGTTGGGAGCATGAAAATGTCTGGGTATGCTGAAGCATTAAGAGTTCCTTTCACTGGAACTAAGGGGCCAAGCCCAACCCCTAAAAAACCACCCCACACCAAAATCCCCCCTCTACCAAACTTTACACTTGGCACAATGCAGTCAGACAAGTACCGTTCTCCTGGCAACCGAAAAACCCAGACTCGTCCATCGGATTGCCAGACAGAGAAGCGTGATTCGTCACTCCAGAGAACACGAGTTCAGTGTTCAGAGTTCTAGAGTCCAGTGGCGGTGTGCTTTACACCACTGCATCATTGCATTGCACATGATGATGTAAGGCTTGGATGCAGCTGCTCGGCCATGGAAACCCATTCCATGAAGCTCTCTACGCACTGTTCTTGAACTAATCTGAAGGCCACATGAAATTTGGAGGTCTGTAGCTGTTGACTCTGCAGAAACTTGGCGACTTCTTGGCATGTGACTCTGTGATTTTATGTAGAATATTTAGTAGTGATGAAATTTCATGAATGGACTTATTGCACAGGTGGCAACCTATCACGGTACCACGCTTGAATTCACTGAGCTCCTGAGAGCGACCCATTCTTTCACAAATGTTTGTAGAAGCAGTCTGCATGCCTAGGTGCTTGATTTTATACAGCTTTGGCCATGGAAGTGATATATTCAATACCTGAATTCAATGATTTGGAGGGGTGTCCCAATACTTTTGGCAATATAGTGTAGGTAAATTTTAAGATATAGTGTTAGTGTTATCTCCTAAGTGAAATTACCATACTTACTAAACAGATCAGATTATTATTGTTTCTGTTCTACAGCCCTAGATGTATAGTTCTGATGCTATATGTATGTATGAATACTACTCGAGCTTGTCTGAGGACTGGCATGTCTTTTTTGTGTATGTTTGATTTTCTGTCTTAGCTGCTGTAGGTCTGCAGAAATATGCAATAGACAGAACCAGGCAATATTATAGGGCCACATAAAGCTGGGCCTGGTGGATCTAAACACTACAGAATCAGAGCAGCACTTACATCCTGGTTAAGAGGATCCATCCTCTAGATATTCTTGTAAGCGCTGACACAAATTTTACTGCTGCTCTTTGATTTTCCCCTCAGAGAAAATTTGAGGATACTCCACATCTTAGAAAATCAGCTAAGAATATGTACAGTCAGTGAGCTTAAATTCACCACGCTGTGTGATTGTCCTAATCTTCATTCAAATACCTGTGAACCAGATTTAGAGAAATGCACATTCAGCCTTTTCCCATCTCCTAGCTAGTTTATCTCAAACGTCTTCTGAAAAGTCATCCGAATCAAATTAACCTGACAATGCATTGCTAGTAATCAAATCAATTGATCCTGAAGATCTTAATGCTAATGAATAAAACAGTGCCAAAGCTATATTGAATTATGTGAGAATAAATAGCCAAAGGTATTCCACATTAAGAGTGCCATGTATAGCAATTTGTCCTGAACTTCACAGCAATTCTTGACATAAAGGTACAAGTGAATTAAATATTTAGTGAGTGAATAATGCAGCGCAACCTGAGGTTAGTTGACAGTTACTATTACAGAAGCCTTGATTGTGCACTTGTGTTCTTAAAGGGGAGTGCTCTTAAAGAAAGACCCATTTAAGTCCAGGTACAGCCCTCAGTCCAGGACGTTTCTCTCCCCATTAGTTGTTAAAGGTGATGAGGCATAGCTAATTCAGCAGCACTGGAAGTAACATTTATGTCTCCATTATATACCTTAAAAGCTTTTCACCTTTGAAAGTCAGACAGTGAAGCGAGAGGTCTTTCAACAGGAAGCACTGAAGCCATTACCATCATTATAGAACAAAGCTCTGTGGAAAGGCATAATTCCTTTTATATTAATTTTTTCAGTGTATTAACTGTCATGCACTGTTTTCATGAAAGTCAAGGGGAGAGGCAAGTGTTTGACCCCAAAAGATGAGAGTATGTTCTTTTTTTTTTTTTTTTTTTTTTTTTTTAAAGAACTATGAAAGATTTTGATTTTGTGTTCTGTTACAATAATTCTGTGGCTGAAGTTAATTTAGTTGGCTGCACCCTGGAAATGAGTTTTCTTAACATTAAATTAAACTGAACTCTATTCAGATTTCTGGTGTAACAACAACTAAATTAATTAAAACAAAATTAGACATCTAAATAAAATTAGGCAGCATATTAGCATGCTTAAGCTAACTTTTATTTAACCTAAGAAATGTATGGTAATGGCAGGGAGCACAAAGAAGACTGGTCACATCTGCATACAGTGTTGGGGAGTAACTAGTTACATGTAACTGAATTACGTAATTTAATTACAAACTAAATGTAACTGTAATCATGGTTTTCTGATGATGCTATTCTGATGCTTTTGATTGGTTCTCTTGTTTGAATTTGCAGCGCACCACGTCTGCCAATTACATCAATCCTACAAACATTGCTGCTGAAAGCTTTAGACTACAACCTGTCTGAGAGTTGCTACCATGGCAAGTGATAAAAATGTTATCCAGCATTCCAGTGCTGGAAATTTAAAAATCATTTAATCCAGAAATTTGTATTTAAAGTTAAAAGGTTTAAAGATTTAAAGATTTGGTGGTGGCTGTGAACAACTGTACTACTACAAGTACTACTGTAAGGTTAATGGTTTACATGTTTGAAAATTATTAACAGTTGAAAACATACATTAGAAATTTAGAAAAGTAATCAAATGTAATCAGTTACATTACTTATATACAAACCCAATTCCAAAAAAGTTGGGACACTGTACAAATTGTGAATAAGAAATTAATGCAATAATTTACAAATCTCATAAACGTATATTTTATTCACAATAGAATATAGATAACATATCAAATGTTGAAAGTGAGACATTTTGAAATGTCATGCCAAATATTGGCTCATTTTGGATTTCATGAGAGCTACACATTCCAAAAAAGTTGGGACAGGTAGCAATAAGATGCCGGAAAAGTTAAATGTATATATAAGGAACAGCTGGAGGACCAATTTGCAACTTATTAGGTCAATTAGCAACATGATTGGGTATAAAAGAGCCTCTCAGAGTGGCAGTGTCTCTCAGAACTCAAGATGGGCAGAGGATCACCAATTCCCCCAATGCTGCGGGCCAAAAATAGTGGAGCAATATCAGAAAGGAGTTTCTTAGAGAAAAATTGCAAAGAGTTTGAAGTTATCATCATCTACAGTGCATAATATCATCCAAAGATTCAGAGGATCTGGAACGTCTCGGTTACGTATGTAATCCTCGTTCCCTGAAGGAGGGAACGGAGACACCATGTCGGAGTACCGACGAATAGGAATCTCGCTCGCGAGAGCCAATCTACTTCGAGTGTAACTAAAACGAGCCAATGCACATTGGCATGCAATGATTGCACCAGGTGCTCATGCCACGCTGTGCGGGTATAAATGAGACACAGGTGATTGCATCAAATTAGCCTTTTGCTGAGGAGCCGAGTAGGTAGGCAGGCACCCCAGCAGGGTACAGAGGACATGGCGACGGGACGTGGCGTCTCCGTTCCCTCCTTCAGGGAACGAGGGTTACATACGTAACCGAGGCGTTCCCATTCAGTCGGTCACTCTCGACGCCCACGTCGGGAGTACCGGCGAATAGGAATCCCTACCAAAGTGCCATGGCCTCTGCCCCCTTCCAGTGCCCAGTGTGAGCCGCCTGAGCTCTCTTACCTGATGAGACGGGGCTCACACCAGGAAGTCCATCACTGCTGTTCCGCATGACCCTGTTCAGTGATTATTGGATGACACTGGGAAAGCGTGCCTAGAAAAGGGGCGCTGCGGAGCCCACATCGTACCCGGAGGAGTTATGTGGAGTACAAAGCTGAGCCGTAGCCCGCAAGGGAGGAGGGGGCTCAGTCCCGGTGACGGGAAGGCTCTCCCAAAGGAAAGACACGGGCTTCCCGTAGGAGCGACCGTGGAAGAAAATATGGGATCCCGTAGGGTCACTCATATAACCCCAGCCCATTACCGGTTCTCAAGGATACAGCGGCAAGGGGCCTGATGCCCGACGTTCCGCGACGTCCGGCACCGAGGGTGATGGAGGACTCACAGAGTTTGCTTCTGGAGAAAAAGAGCGCCGGCGCAGCAAGCCGACAAGAGCCGGGCCTCTCAGTGCTTCTACCCGTTTGAGGTGAGAACACAGGAGGAGACCGGCTCTACACGTGGGCTATAAAATCTAGCGAACGTGTTGGGTGTCGCCCAGCCCGCAGCTCTACAGATGTCTGACAGCAAGGCGCCACGTGCCAGCGCCCAGGAGGATGCAACACTTCTAGTAGAGTGTGCTCGCACCCTGAGCGGACAGGGCACACCTTGTGCTTGGTAAGCCAAGGTGATGGCATCCACTATCCAGTGGGCCATCCTCTGCTTGAGACAGCCTTCCCCTTCTGCTGCTGGCCTCCGTGACAGACAAAGAGCTGATCTGAGGTTCTGAAGCTTTGAGTTCTATCCACGTAGATCCGCAGAGCGCGGACGGGACAGAGCAAAGCTAGGGCTGGGTCTGCCTCCTCCGGGGCAGCGCTTGCAGGTTCACCACCTGGTCCCTGAAGGAGTGGTAGGAACCTTGGGCACATAGCCAGGCCGGGGCCTTAGTACCACGTGGGTATTACCCGGCCCGAACTCTAGGCACGATTAAATCGACCGAAAATGCCTGCAGGTCCCCTACCCTCTTGATGGAGGCCAATGCAGCCAACAGCAAAGTCTTCATAGACAGAATCTTTAGCTCTGCTGACTGCAAAGGCTCGAATGGGGCATTCTGGAGTGCTCGGAGCACCAGAGCAAGATCCCAAGAGGGTATGGAGGGGGGGTCGAGGAGGATTTAACCGTCTTGCCTCCCTAAGGAACCTGACGACCAGGCCGTGCTTCCCAACCGACTTACCTTCTACGTGGTCGTGATAGGCGGATATAGCAGCAACATAGACCTTGAGGGTGGAGGGTGACAGCCTACGCTCCAACCCTTGTTGCAGGAAGGAAAGCACAGACGCGATCGAACATCTTCGGGGGTCCTCTCGGCGAGAAGAACACCACTCGACGAACAGGTTCCACTTTGAGGTGTAAGCCTGTCTTGTAGACGGTGCACGTGCCGAAGTGATGGTGTTAACTACCTCTTGGGGTAAGTCACCTAGAACCTCCACGTCCGTCCCCGGCCAGACATGAAGCTTCCACAGGTCTGGACGCGGGTGCCACAGGTGCCCCGTCTCTGAGTCAGAAGGTCCTTCCTCAGAGGAATCGGCCAAGGAGGGGCTGTCGCGAGGAGCATAAGTTCTGGGAACCAGGTCCGGTTGGGCCAGTGCGGGCGCCACCAACAGGAGCTGCTCCTCGTCCTCCTGACCTTGCACAGTGTCTGTGCAAGTAGGCTCACTGGGGGAAACGCATATTTGCGCAGCCCCTGGGGCCAGCTGTGCGCAAGGGCATCCGTGCCGAGTGTACCCTCGGTCAGCGAATAGAACCACTGGCAGTGGGACGTTTCTGGGGAAGCAAACAGGTCGACCTGTGCCACCCGAACTGTCTCCCGATCAGCTGAACCACCTGGGGTGGAGTCGCCACTCCCTGGGAGCGCAGCTCGTGAGAGCTCGTCGGCCACACGGTTGCGCACACCAGGGACATGAATGGCCTGAAGCGACCTCAGACACTTCTGACTCCAGAGGAGGAGATGGCGGCGAGTTGCGACATGCGGCGGGAGCGCAGACCACCTTGTCGGTTGATATACGCAAGCGGCGCAGTGTTGTCGTGCGGACCAGTACATCTTTGCCCGTAACCCGCCCTTTGAGGCGGCTCAGAGCAAGATGTACTGCTAGCAACTCGAGGCAATTGATGTGCCAATGCAGGTGCGGGCCCGTCCAAACCCCTGACACTGCATGCCCGTTGTACGTGGCTCCCCAGCCCATGGCGGAGGCATCCGTGAAAACCACAGCATGCCTGGACACCTGTTCCAGGGGCACTCCAGCCCGAAGGAACGAAGGGTCTGACCACGGACTGAAGGACTGGCGACAGGCCGGTGTGATGCTCACCCGGTGAGTGCCGCGTTGCCACGCCCATCTCTGGACTCGGCCGTGTAGCCAATGCTGAAGCGGTCTCATATGAAGCAGGCCGAGCGGCGTTACTGCCGCCGCGGCTGCCATATGCCCCAGGAGCCTCTGAAACCGTTTCAGTGGAACCGCCATCCTGCCCTGAAACGGCTGAGGTGTCTGAGCACCAGGTCCCTGTGTTCGCACAACTGATCCCTGGACTGTGCTAGAATGAGCCAGTCGCCGAGATAGTTGAGGATGCGAACGCCCCGTTCTCTCATGGGCATGAGGGCCCCCTCCGTGACTTTCGTAAAGACATGGGGACAGGGCCAGCCGAAGGGCAGGACTTTGTACTGATATGCTCGCCCCTCGAGCGCAAAGCGCAGAAATGGCCTGTGTCGAGAAGGATCGAGACATGAAAGTAATCTGCGTCCTTCAGGTCGACCGCTGCAAACCAATCTTGGGGACAGATGCATTCGAAAATGCGCTTCTGCGTGAGCGTCTTGAACGGTAGCTTGTGGAGGCTCCGATTCAGGACTCGCAGGTCCAAGATTGGCCGTAACCCACCGGCTTTCTTGGGTACAATGAAGTACGGGCTGTAGAGGCCGGTCTTCATATCGGCTGGAGGGATCGGCTCTATCGCGTCCTTCGCCAGCAGGACAGCGATCTCCACATGCAGGACATGGGCATCCGCAGCATTCACCGAAGTGAAGCGGATGCCCCTGATCCTGGGGGAGCGCCAGGCGAACTGAATCGCGTAGCCGAGCCTGATGGTCCGAATGAGCCAGCGAGACGGACCGAGGAGCACTAGCCAGGCTCCCAGGGACCGTACAAGCAGGACCATAGGGACCACCGGCGTACCCACCGTGGGGCAGCGAGGTGGAATGCAGGTACCGGACTGGGGCGGCTGTCTCGTGGAGGTGGCCCGCAGCGAGGTGAGAGTGTGCCGTGCAACACTTACCTGATTCCACAGGTGGGCAGCAGGAACATGAGGGGGTTGTCCACTGCTGCCCGCTGGCGAAGAGGGAGGATGAGTGTGGTCCGGCGTTTGACCGGCCACAACTCTCCGAGCCCCCTGCGGACCCGGAGATGGAAGGAACTGCTCTTGTGTTGAGAATTTGGGTACCGCTGGGCGGAACAGAGACAAAATGGAACACAAGATTCTCCTCCCGGCCCTCCACCGGGGGATGGAGCGGTGTGGTCACCATCTCCAGAAGAGCAGTCCTCCTCACCTCCGGGTCGCCCGTCTCGTGGCAGCCTGCCCTTGGCCTTGCCACCCCTCTTGGCAGGCGTCTGGACGGGTAGGGCGGCCTGCTTGCGCCCGGCTCCACAACGCCGCTTGGGTGGAGGCTGCTGCTGCGGCGCGGAGCGGGAGGCAGACGCGCGCGGCGCCCTCGGCGGCGAGCAGGCTGAGGCGCTGCCGGCGGCGGGGTTGAGACAGCAGCTGACTGCCGAGGCAGAATGTGACTGACCGCCTCAGTCTGCTTCTGTGCGGCCGAGAACTGATGGGCGAAGTTCTGGGCCGCGTCGCCGAAGAGGCCAGTCTGGGAGACGGGGGAGTTAAGGAACCTGACTTTGTCGGTCTCCCTCATGTCCGCCAGACACAGCCAGAGGTGGCGTTCCTGGACCACCATAGTGGACATCGCCGCGACCCACGGCCCGCGCCAGAACCTTCGCCGCAGGCGCGAGGTCCGTTGCGGTTCTCAGTTCCTGGAGAACTGCGGGATCGTGACCACCCTCGTGCAAGGTCTTCAGAGCCGGGGCCTGATGGACCTGCAACAACGCCGTAGCGTGTAAAGCGGAGCCTGCCTCTCCACAAGCCAGGTAGGCCTTCCCGATCAGATCGGATGAGTACCTACAGGCCCCGGAGGAAAGACACGGGTTCCCCCTGGAAGTGGAGTTAGGGCACAGTTGCATAGCAACGGCCCGTTCCACGGGGGGAACCTGCGTGTATCCCTTTGCAGGTCCGCCATCGAGGGTGGTGAGGGAGGAGGATCCACTAGGCTGGTTTCGGGCAGTAAAGGTGCCGTCCACGACCTTGTGAGCTCCTCGTGCACCTCCGGGAAAAAAGGCACCGGGGTGGGGCGCTGAGAACCAGCACGGGCCACCCCGAGAAACCAATCATCCAGCCTTGAGGGTTCGGGACACGGTGGAGGGTTCCACACGAGCCCGACTCTCTCGGCGGCCCGGGCAAGCATAGCCATCATCTCCGGATCAGTATCGGGCACAGCGGGTCTACCCGGAGGAGCCCCCTGCGCCGACACATCCTCTCCAGAGAGTTCTGACCCTCCCTCCGATGCAGCGATGGACATCTGGTCCTCAAGTGGAGCCCCAAAGGATACGGATGGTGCACATCTCGTGGACGGCCCACCACGTTCCAATGGCAGCTCTACTGGCTGCGGAGTGCGAGAGGGATGAGGGTTCCCCGGGGGTTGGTTCCCTGGGAGAAACGCGCTCACCGTAACCCTCAAATCAGCCGGGCTACTGCCTGAAGTAACTCTCTGAGGAGAGTTAGATCGCGGCAGAGGCACAGAGGCTCTGCCCTTGCGAGACGGAGCCGCAATCGCAATCGCAACTCGAGATGGTCATGTTCCCGCAGTGAGAACATGATTCATCCACCAGCGCTGCCTCAGCGCTGAACGCCCAAACACGAGATACAGCGCTGATGACCATCCCTCGGTGACAGGAAACCACCGCATCCAGAAACACACAGATAGAATGTCATCTTGAAAAAGACGCAAGCTCTATCTGTGTAAGCTCTTTCAGAAGGACGCTCTCCTTGGTGCTGAAGCACGCAGGGGGAGGGGTCGCAGCGACACCGTCAGAGATAGTGCAGCCTGACGTGCGCGCTCTCTCACACGAAGGCGCTCTCTTACCAGCCGTGGGAACGGCTTTTTAGCGCTCTCCACCTAGCGCACCGAACCGGCTGTGAGAACAGCCTTTGTGATCGTTCTGTTCAAACAGGACTGCGAAGTAAGGAGTGATATCTGTAGTAACCATCTACCACTCGGCTCCGAAGCAAAATGCTAATTTGATGCAATCACCTGTGTCTCATTTATACCCGCACAGCGTGGCATGAGCACCTGGTGCAATCATTGCATGCCAATGTGCATTGGCTCGTTTTAGTTACACTCGAAGTAGATTGGCTCTCGCGAGCGAGATTCCTATTCGTCGGTACTCCGACGTGGCGTCGAGAGTGACCGACTGAATGGGAACAATCTCTGTGCGTAAGGGTCAAGGCCGGAAAACCATACTGGATGCCCGTGATCTTCGGGCCTTAGACGGCACTGCATCACATACAGGAATGCTACTGTAATGGAAATCACAACATGGGCTCAGGGATACTTCTCGGTGAACACAATCCACCGCGCCATTCGCCGTTGCCGGCTAAAACTCTATAAGTCAAAAAAGAAGCCATATCTAAACATGATCCAGAAGCGCAGACGTTTTCTCTGGGCCAAGGCTCATTTAAAATGGACTGTGGCAAAGTGGAAAACTCTTCTGTGGTCAGACGAATCAAAATTTGAAGTTCTTTTTGGAAAACTGGGACGCCATGTCATCCAGACTAAAGAGGACGAGGACAACCCAAGTTGTTATCAGCGCTCAGTTCAGAAGCCTGCATCTCTGATGGGATGGGGTTGCATGAGTGCGTGTGGCATGGGCAGCTTACACATCTGGAAAGGCACCATCAATGCTGAAAGGTATATCCAAGTTCTAGAACAACATATGCTCCCATCCAGACGTCGTCTCTTTCAGGGAAGACCTTGCATTTTCCAACATGACAATGCCAGACCACATACTGCATCAATTACAACATCATGGCTGCGTAGAAGAAGGATCCAGGTACTGAAATGGCCAGCCTGCAGTCCAGATCTTTCACCCATAGAAAACATTTGGCGCATCATAAAGAGGAAGATGTGACAAAGAAGACCTAAGACAGTTGAGCAACTAGAAGCCTGTATTAGACAAGAATGGGACAACATTCCTATTCCTAAACTTGAGCAACTTGTCTCCTCAGTCCCCAGACGTTTGCAGACTGTTATAAAAAGAAGAGGGGATGCCACACAGTGGGAAACATGACCTTGTTCCAACTTTTTTGAGATGTGTTGATGCCATGAAATTTAAAATCAACTTATTTTTCCCTTAAAATTATAAATTTTCTCAGTTTAAACATTTGATATGTCATCTATGTTGTATTCTGGATCAAATATTGAAATTTGAAACTTCCACATCATTGCATTCTGTTTTTATTCACAATTTGTACAGCGTCCCAACTTCTTTGGAATCAGGTTTGTATAAAGTAATTGAAATAGTTACACTACTTTTTACATTTTAAATAGGAAAACTTGCAATCTGCAACCTATTACATTTCCAAAGTAACCTTCCCAACAACACTGTCCGCATAGTAACATAGCTAACACTTTTTGTACCCATTCACAAACTAAGCTAAAGATTTACTTTACACCTCAATAATCACAACAGTGATTCATTCATCTTCAACTTTTAGTTTATAACAAGGAGAATAAAACATTATAATATAAACAGGCTATGTTAGCATGCGTGTTTGAATTCAAGTGCAGTAACTGAAATAGGTTGTTTATCAGTAAAGTCAGCATCTTCCTGACCAAACTAGGAGTTGAATGCTCTCGTTTCATGTTTGCTTTCCCTGTACATACTGCACATCCTTCGAAATGTGCTGTTAATCTTTACAAGTGAGCAGGGATGACAGTGTACTTAGGGTACTAAGAACATCAAATTATGTGGCTGATGGAATGAGACGGATGCAGCTTTGTCAGCATTACTCCAGCAGGTGTAATTCTATGGAACATGAGGCATGAATCTGGGCGACTGCACAGGCTTAAAGGTGCCGTAAGCCACTTCTGCCATGTTTCTAACTTCCACCAGACTGTATTCGACCACCCTCCATCTCTTCAATCATCCCCAAATGTAAGTCAATCCGATAACAGCAAACCTGAATACATAAAAAGCAGAGAAGCACAGATTGTTTTCTGATTCATGTATTAAATGTACAATCTACTCGACTTTACTGCAAAAATATCGTTCTTTTAATTCAGCCTAGAGGTCACGGTGTGACGTATCGATCTTCTATTGGTCACACGTTGTCACGTGATGCGAATTCGCAGCTCAGAGTTCACCAAGCTTGAACTTTTGAACGCAGCGAAATACAAAACGTTTTGCATGAGCTTACGTTTCCGGTCTGACACATTTGCATGCATTTGAATGGAAGTCAATGGAGCAAAAAGTGCAGTGTGACTGCTCCTTAACTCCCTTTGTAGTGGACTTGGTGCTTTGTATCTTGGCAGACCTCTTTCATGCTCAGCGACATTACACACTAAAGAAAGTTGAACATGTAAAAAAAGCATAATTGGTCCTATTTAGATTAAGCATTTTTTTATGTTTTAGCAGATATTTGTCCATGGTTTGGCGAAATTACAGAGATATTGAAATCAAGATCAAAAAGCAGGCAATCAGCATTATTTTCATATGTATCGTTTAATTCTTCATTAAGTCTATACACTCTCCTTTTATACTTGCTCAAAGCACTCTAAACCAGTAGCCTTGTTCATTTGTCAGCACTTTAGTCGTTACATAGGATGACGCACAAAGAGATAAGCGTGGATAAAGGATCACTTCAATGCATAGCAGAATTGAGAGGGCTATGTGCAAACTTGGATCTGCCTTTTCTACTTAAATCATCCTTAATTACTTTTATTTCAGTTGTCATAGCAACTGAGCAGCTCTTTTGTGGGTTTGGTGGGGTTGTAATGACTCTCAGCTTTATGGGTCCACAAACATACTGTGAAGTGCAGGAACACAAGCAAAGCACATCAAGGGCCGAGAGACTAACGTGCAGAAGAAGTGCTGCGTGTGGAGGAATGTGAAGACATGCTGGTATTGGTTTTCAGAGACGCCCTTTACAAACCTGTGTTATCTTATTTGGAGGCTGGACCGACATTTGTTTATGTTGTAGGGACAGACACAGATCAGCAACAAAAGAAAAAAAAGAAAAGCTGTGATGACTTTCACTCCCACTGTTTCCCTGAAGAACATGGCAGCTTGAAACAAATATTACAAAGTGATGCTACAAAACTGCCGTTTGGAGCCGAACAGCCCAAATGCTCATCGCATTTCACAGGAGCCCAATTAATACTTGCACAGAAGAGTCAGCATTTTCCTCAGCATTAAGATACCAACTCGGTTAATTCAATGAATTATGAATCATATTAAAAAATGATTAGCCAAAACTGCTGCAGCTTTGGACTTTCACTAATTGCTATGTGTTTTCACTAACTCACCCACTGCTTATTAATGCAAGTTTAAATGAAGAACATTGGCATGACATGTAGCCCAGGTGTGGTTTACTGGCAGAAACAAGTGCTGAGAGGGTGACTATCAGAAAAAAAAGTGTCACGGATCAGCCATGGTCCACCATCAGCCAATCACAATGCTCACAACCACCAGAATACTGATCATTCACACCTGCAGCTCATTCTCTCACCGATCATCGCTGCATATAAGCACACATCTCGAACACTCACATTGTCCCATTAGAGCAATAGGACCTCCTTTACATGCTATTCCTATGTTCCTCTTTGTACTGATCTCCTGTGTTCCTCCATTGTCTCCCAGTTCCTCATTGTCTCCATCGTCTCCCATTCCGTGTTCCAGCAAATCTGCTACTTGCCTGTTCCCTCACTGAGGTGTGTGCTCCATCTCTCATCTACAATCCATCTTGGTCTTGAGTCTCTGTTCCGTAAAAATATGTATGCATATACACCGATCAGGCATAACATTATGACCTAATATATCCTAATATTGTGTTGGTTCCCCTTTTGCTGCCAAAACAGCCCTGACCCGTCAAGGCATGGACTCCACTAGACCCCTGAAGGTGTGCTGTGATATCTGGCACTAAGATTTTAGCAGCAGATCCTTTAAGTTGCGAGGTGGAGCCTCCATGGGTCGGACTTGTTTGCTCAGCACATCCCATAGATGTACGATTGGAGTGAGAGATCTGGGCAATTTGGAAGTCAACACCTCAAACTCGTTGTTGTGCTCCTCAAACCATCGAAAGGGTGTACATGGTCTTTAACAATGCTTAGGTAGGTGGTACGTGTCAAAGTAACATCCACATGGATGGCAGGACCCAAGGATTCCCAGCAGAACATTGACCAAAGCATCACACTGCCTCCGCCAGCTTGCCTTTTTTCCATAGTGCATCCTGGTGCCATGTGTTCCCCAGGTAAGCAATGCACACGCACCCGGCCATCCATGTGATGTAAAAGAAAATGTGATTCATCAGACCAGGCCACCTTCTTCCATTGCTTCATGGTTCAGTTCTGATGCACTGTTGCCGCTTTCGGCGGTGGACAGGGGTCAGCATGGGCACCCTGACTGGTCTGCGGCTATGCAGCCCCCTACGCAACAAACTGTGATGCACTGTGTATTCTGACACCTTTCTATCAGAACCAGCATTAAAGGAGAACTCTGGGGAATTTAAGTTCATCTTGATCGTTATACCTTTGTGAGTACTGTCTATATATATATATATAAAAAATAACAAATGAACCGGATTGGTGCTTGCAACCCGGAGCTGTTACAGTTAATGCCCAGAGCTCCCACTCAGCTAAGACGGCAGTTATGGAGGCATATACACTCACCTAAAGGATTATTAGGAACACCTGTTCAATTTCTCATTAATGCAATTATCTAATCAACCAATCACATGGCAGTTGCTTCAATGTATTTAGGGGTGTGGTCCTGGTCAAGACAATCTCCTGAACTCCAAACTGAATGTCAGAATGGGAAAGAAAGGTGATTTAAGCAATTTTGAGCGTGGCATGGTTGTTGGTGCCAGACGGGCCGGTCTGAGTATTTCACAATCTGCTCAGTTACTGGGATTTTCACGTACAACCATTTCTAGGGTTTACAAAGAATGGTGTGAAAAGGGAAAAACATCCAGTATGCGGCAGTCCTGTGGGCAAAAATGCCTTGTTGATGCTAGAGGTCAGAGGAGAATGGGCCGACTGATTCAAGCTGATAGAAGAGCAATTTTGACTGAAATAACCACTCGTTACAACCGAGGTATGCAGCAAAGCATTTGTGAAGCCATAACACGCACAACTTTGAGGCGGATGGGCTACAACAGATATAGATAAGATAAGACCCCACTGGGTACCACTCATCTCCACAACAAATAGGAAAAAGAGGCTACAATTAGCACAAGCTCACCAAAATTGGACAGTTGAAGACTGGAAAAATGTTGCCTGGTCTGATGAGTCTCGATTTCTGTTGAGACATTCAGATGGTAGAGTCAGAATTTGGTGTAAACAGAATGAGAACATGGATCCATCATGCCTTGTTACCATTGTGCAGGCTGGTGGTGGTGGTGTAATGGTGTGGGGGATGCTTTCTTGGCACACTTTAGGCCCCTTAGTGCCAAGTGGGCATCGTTTAAATGCCACGGCCTACCTGAGCATTGTTTCTGACCATGTCCATCCCTTTATGACCACCATGTACCCATTCTCTGATGGCTACTTCCAGCAGGATAATGCACCATGTCACAAAGCTCGAATCATTTCAAATTGGTTTCTTGAACATGACAATGAGTTCACTGTACTAAAATGGCCCCCACAGTCACCAGATCTCAACACAATAGAGCATCTTTGGGATGTGGTGGAATGGGAGCTTTGTGCCCTGGATGTGCATCCCACAAATCTCCATCAACTGCAAGATGCTATCCTATCAATATGGGCCAACATTTCTAAAGAATGCTTTCAGCACCTTGTTGAATCAATGCCACGTAGAATTAAGGCAGTTCTGAAGGCGAAAGGGGGTCAAACACAGTATTAGTATGGTGTTCCTAATAATCCTTTAGGTGAGTGTACATAAAGAGTGTCTTTGTGCCTCTTAGCAGACACAAAATGCAATTAAAATGTCTGTCCAACATGAACAGGGCCCTTACATGACAACGAGATGTGTTTAGCCACTTAGCCATTGTTTAAATTCACCTAAATAGTGTTTTAGACGGCTGGCTGTAGTCTTGCGCTGAAGTCCCGTGGGAACTCAGTTGTAGCCGGATAAAGGTAAATAGTGGGAGGAGCGTTGTGTGTGTGAAGAGTGATGATCGGCACAGTGGTTGCACCCGTCTTCGTCCACGGAATGGCATTTTTCTTCAACCGGCCCCGCTGTGTTGTGTCTGTGTAGTCATCCTTGTCAAAGTGTTTGCTGCAAATGCGGTAATCTTTATCACATAGTACTTTTATGTGAGTTTGTACATTAAGTTGAAGTACAACTAGCCACAACTGCAGAATCTTGAGGTCATGAAAAGGAGGACGATGAAAATGTAAATTCTTGTATTTTCGCATTCTGTTGCCACAATTTGGAACAGCACAAACGCGAGCCATTTTTTCTTCACTTGTGAGCCGATCATCACTCTTCACACACACGACCCTCCTCCCACTATTTACCTTTTTCCGGCTACAACTGAGTTCCCATGGTACTACAGCTACAGCTAGCAGTCTAAAACTCTATTTAGGTAAATTGAAACAATGGCTAAGTGGCTAAACACATCTCGTTGTCATGTAAGGGCCCTGTTCATGTTGCACTTTGTGTCTGTTAAGAGGCACAAAGACACTCTTTATGTATATGCCTCCATAACTGCCGTTTTAGCTGAGTGGGAGCTCTGGGCATTAACTGTAACAGCTCCATGTTGCAAGCACCAATCCGGATCTTTTTTTAAATTTTTTTTATACAGTACTCGCAAAGGTATAACAATCAAGATTAACTTGAAAATTCCCTGGAGTTCTCCTTTAGCTCAAATTGCTCAAGAAGTTACAATAGCTTTTCTGTTGGATCAGACCACACTTGCCAGTCTTTGCTCCCCATGGGCATCAATGAGCCTTGGCCGCCCATGACCCTACTGCCGGTTCACCACTGTTCCTTCCTTGGACCACTTTTGGTAGATACTGACCACTGCAGACTGGGAACACCCCACTAGAGCTGCAGTTTTGGAGATGCTCTGACCCAGTCGTCTAGCCATCACAATTTGCCCCTTGTTAAACTCACTCAAATCCTTACACTTGCCCATTTTTCCTGCTTCTAACACATCAACTTTGAGGACAAAATGTTCACTTGCTGCCTAATATATCCCAACCACTAACAGGTGCTGTGATGAAGAGATAATCATTTCACTTCACTTGTCGGTGTTCACCTGTAGTTGTCAGTGTATATACCACCCATGTGTACCACCCCCCAAAAAAAAAAAAAAAATGTATTAATTAAATCTTAAAATAAAAAAATTAAAAAATGCATTATGACATTTTGAAAGGATTTATGAGATTTACCATAAGTGTTTTGTTTTTTTGTTTGTTTTTTCAGCTCTAACCCATACTGTAAAATGAGCTTTGTATGGTTTTATATATCAACATGACATTTCTGGACCATGACACTTTAAAAAACATTACAAAATAGAGAATGTTATAGGTTTGTCAACAACTAAGAGATCAAATGTTCACCTGACAGCCAGTTATTCTGCAACATGCTTTTTAAGACATGTGATTGGAGAGATTTTGTGCAGTGTCATTTATATTTCAGATTCAATTAATGATGTGTTACAGCTTAGATGGAAGGACATTTATGAAGGTGAGAGGTCATGACTAGTTCTGGTTTTATTAGTCAATTGGAGGCCATTGATGAGCAGGTGGATATGCTAATGGGATGGCTACAACTTTTAAGGATTTGTCAGTAAGGCCAATTAGAAAGTTAGCAATGGCACTATTGAGAGTGTTTTTATGCTTAGTTGTCCAGCCTCCTCCGGTGAAGCTGTCAGCAGCCCTGTCCGGGCGAGAGATGGGCCACCTATAGTCAAAGCTCCAGATCCTCCCCTCGGTTCCTCTCTGCTACGCTTGCATATCTAATGCATAATGCATTAAATAATATGATGAATAATTTGTAATCTGACAATTAGTAATGTTTCTCGGCTGAAACCAGAGGATGAAGCCCATGTTGAGGTGATGTTTTTTTAATGTTATTTTATTCATGAAGCAACAAAATGCAGAGATGTGCAACCAAAAAGGGGAGCGACCAATGAGAAACTTCCATAAAAATATAAAATGCAGACCAAAGTTGCCATCTAGTCTCTGGGGAAGGTAGTATACACAAACACACACTATGGCTGAAGTGTGTCTTCAAGAGCTTTCTTCACACATGCAGTGTCACAAAAACTTCTGTGGCGGTGGTTACAAAAAGTAATGCAAGTGTGTGAATGCATTATGCATTAGAGTACACATTCAATGAATGTTAGTTCAGCACAGCAGATTCAGACACAGGCCACGTTTCAGTTTTCATATTACATCCTTCATAATAGCTTATTTAAAAAAGGGTGATTTTGCTTTTGATCTCAGCAATTTTTACCATTTAACTAGACCTATACACTGTGCTGAAACAGGCATTTATTCCGTTAAAGAAAGCGTTAAAAGTAAAAAAAATATAATGCATATGAGTGCTATTGTAGAACTTTTAGGACAACAAGGAGCATCTGTGTGTCCTAATGGTTTGTGTTTAATGTAATCCAATTTGCATGCTCAACAGTGCAGAATGCAAGCAGAGTAGAAACAAGAGCAACACAACATAAGCTCTGGTTCCTTCACTTATTTAAACCTTGTGTTTTCTCAGCTGTTGACAAAAACACTGCCACAGCCACAGTTCAGGAATTTTTTGCATTGCAATATGTTTTTGTTGATCAAGAAAATGGGAATGACATTTTTTGCACCCTTTTGTTTCTTTATTTTTTGAAGGAAAGGGTGCTTTCTCTCATAAATAAATCAACAAAACAGACTGTTTGTTATATAATTATAAGTTTAAAACAGGACAGTCTCATGGCTTTTGTTAATCTTTAAAGGGGACCTAACATAGCTTTTTTGTTTTTAAATGAACAGCAAAACAACCAGTGATTAACTTGCATTTTCATATGAAACGGGGCAGAACTGATATTTTGTTCCCAGTAAAAAAGGAATATGACTTTGAAATGACATGAAAGTGGGTAGGACGATAACAGTTTTCAGTTTAAAGCAAATGATCTGTGGAAAGTGCAACTAGATGTGTGAAAGCGTTATGTCAGCAACAGCGTTTTAATTAAACACTTTTATACATACAATAAAACAATACAATAAAATCAAAAGATACAAAAATCTATTTAGAGTGATGTTTGAGTGGGCACGACACTTCTGAATTTGTGTTGCGGGCTCTGAATTTTGACGGTTCATTTGCTGTCCTAACCAATCTTTATTCTAACTGAATCATAAAGTTACAGTACTTTCAGAGTATGCACACACACACACACACACTACAAAAAAATGAGGACAAAGCCAAAATAAATCCTAAAATTAGCTCTAAAAGCTGATGGAAATAATTGTTGACATTCACAGAGCCACTGAAATGACTGATGCACAATGAGGCAGCATATGGAGCATTATAACCTATTTATACCTAAAATAGCAGTCACACAGGTCAGTCATGTTATCTCTACTCCATAACCTCATGCATGTCAGAAAAGGACCACACACTTTCATCCTGCAAATTCCTCAATATTGTAGAAAAATTAAGTGATTAAACAAGCCTTCTGTGGCCTAATCAGTTTAATTGGAGCATGTGTTGTAGACTGTAATCAGGTCATTAAAACTATAGCTCATCGGTCACGTGCTTCTCCTTCTCCAATCGTGATCTCCTTTCTAATCTCTTCATCCGCAGCAGTTTTATTCCTGATAGTTCTGCATTCCAGAGAGCTTCTAATTAACCAGCATTAGCAAGCATACTTTGAAGTTAATTACACTTCCAGAGACCCATTACTGTACACGACCTCCAATACAGCATCATGCCTGTTCCTATCCACAGAGATATCCCTAGTTCAGCACAAGTTAAGCTTATCGACAGCATTTGTGGCATAAGAGTGTTCACCTTATATTAACCAACAAGGGACGGAACGAGTATAAATAAAAGGCAAACATAATGAAAGACAGGTGAAAATTATAAGCAACCATAGAAACAAACAAGGGCTGAATCCTCATTCACTATTCCCTACATTAGTCCACTAATATAGTTCACTTGAAGGAGTGAATGAACACGAGTAAGTGAAGTTGGACAGCCGTTGAGTGTACATCGGCTGTACACTCGCTATTGCGGTGCATTGTGGGATTGAATGAGTGCACTCGATAACATCCACTATGGTTTCGGACACCACTACAAATGGCTGTCCCCTCAAACAATGCCCTATTTGAGGGTATAGGGGCAATTTCGGATTCAGCCAAGGACATAAGCACTAACCCAGAAAACCGAGAGCAGGGAAACAGGAACTAAAGGAAATAAAACCGAATATCAAAATAAAAGTCCATAACTGTGACAACAGAGTGCAACAGTTTGGTTCCGGAAGTAAAAAAAGGAAATGTAACACTTTACGGCAAGGGTGCATGAATTGTCATGAATTCATGCATTAATTCATGCATGACATGCATGACATATCTCATGAACCATCAGGAACTAACAGGAGTACAAAGTCTTTCATTCATGACTTCATGGATGAACAACACCTTAATTAAAACATTAACTAAGATGAGTATATTATCATAAATTAGTTTATTACACATGATCATGATGTTTTCTTTGTTCACAAAAAACATTGGTCTTTACTATCCATGGTGTAACGTAGTTCAAAGATCAGGGAAGAAGGAGGCGGGAACCGGCGAACATTTAAAAACTTTAATCAAAAATAAACAAACCAAAATGCACTGACGGCGGCAGCCCCTCACGGACGACTGCCGCCTATAAATAAAACAAAAACACAACATAAAGGCGGCAGCCCCTCACGGACGACTGCCGCCTACATACAAAACGCAACATAAAGTCCAGGCCTGGTCCTCTCTCGTCTTACACTGTCGTCGCTCCTCCTTTTATCCTCCTCCATGAGACGAGACCGGTGTGGCGCACAGCTGACGCTCATCATCATTCGCCACCGGCCCGCTCTCACGGCCCCTCGCCTTGCCACACATGGATAAAGCTATGGTACATGAATCATCATGAATTCATGCAAGACTACTTGAATTATTTAAGGAATATACAAAAATCCACATTATCTCATGCATGCACAGGCTAGACCAGTATATCAATTAATGTGAGAAATAATGTTTTTCATTAATCATGATCTCTGAGTTATTAAGCATTTTCATGTCTTCTTCATAGTAGCCTGCAGGTAAATGGACAGACCCCAAAATTGGTGGCTTAAAAGGTGGCTCCTTTCCTTAAAAGAGGCCAAGCTGTTTGTGAAACCTTTTTTTGTAAAAGCTTTAACAGCTTTATGGTTTTGTAAAGACTTTTCAGATATACAGGCACTTAAAGTTCATGGTACTGAATTCCTTCTTGGCTGTTCCCAGGCATTGCTTTTGATTTAACTGGCTTATAAAGTTTAGGAATAAAGCAGTAACATTACGATCAAAATAATTTTGTTTCCACAGTACGTTGTGTGTAGGCTTGAACTTTCATGTTCATGTCATTTTACAATTATGCCATCATTAAAAACATATTGTTCATCAGTGTTTCAAAGAAACAAGTCACCACTTTAGTTGAAGGGCCACACACTTGATGAAGTCATGAGAAGCTAATGCTTAGTTAATTATGAGTTCTGTGTTTGAATGTCAACAGAATTCATGTGCTATGTGCTGTGATTGGCCAATTTTGGGGTCTGTCCATTTACCTGCTGGCTACTATGAAGAAGACATGAACATAACTCAGATTCACTCACTTAATTCACTCACAACTCACTTAACTCAGAGATCATGATTAATGAAAAACATTAGTTCTCACATTAATTGATATACTGGTCTAGCCTTTGCATGCATGAGGGAATGTGGATTTTCGTATATTCCTTTAATAATTCATAAGTTCACACTTACATCAAATTAAATAGAGTAAAGGTTATGTGTATTTGGCGTGCTGTCCGGGGAAGGGCTCTGAGCTGAATTTTGGCCTGAACCCAGAGTATTAATTAGGTTAATTATCTGAATGTGCTCCTTCAGAACTTTGTTAATAAAATATAATTTCACCAAGTAGTCTTACATGCATGAATTAGACTAAAGTGTAGTCTATACAATCTGTTGTATATATCAACATTTGAGTAGTTTTATATTTCTCCATTGTTTTTAATTTATATTTCTCCATTGTTTTTAATTTGATTATGTTGTACGCAATGCTTCATGGTATTGTTTAGCCTGACAAGCCAGACCCACATCAAGATGTTGGGTCTGGGAACACACAGTTGGCAGGGGGGCGGGATAAACGGTTGTCTTTCAAAGTCCCTCTGCACGCAATAGGAAAGCGCTACAACCAACCAGAGCAACGAAGGTGAAGCCGAGCTAGTTGATAGATTAAACTTTCGCCGTATCAGGTCGGCAAAACTTCATGTGCCGTTCTTTGTTCTTTTCTCAAAGAAAAGTTTAACAACAGGTCTCCCAGTCGCGGCCAAAGCCGATTCGAAAGACCGCTCGCCAGCTTCTTTGTTTTTAAGTAGCACGTGGAACCTCGGCAACTCGATGTGATTGGCCTGACCAGAGTTTGTTTTTTCCAGCTCGCAAGCCAACGGAGAGTTGCTAGACTACACTCGCGGCAAATTAGATTTGCTGCCGCTAGGGTGCGTCTAGATTTCTCGGCTAGATATTGTTCTTTCCCTCACAAAAACCTTTAAGTACACAGTTTTGCACCTTTGTCATTTTTTCAGAAACTTTTTTGATTCAAATCAAAGATTAGTGTTGTGATTCACCTTGTAGCTTATTGGCTTGGTTCATGGCTTATAACTCTTTAGCGATGACTATTGTAAAATGAACCGCTCGTTTTAAAATCTTCCTGGTCTACTTACATTTGTTATGACATCCTCTACAAACATTACAATGCTCATGATAACTTTCTTTAACTCTGCAATAAGTAAATCCACTTCACCAGCTAATTACTCTTCGACAGCGATGCCACAGAAATATACAGCGTGACCACAAAATCGGAATTCTAAAAATGGCTGCACGCTTGTTTCTCTGGCGCATAAGGTCTATAATTGTGAAAACCATTCTTACAATTCCCTGTGTGACACTATATATTTAATGGTTTTTCATACAAATAATTATGTTTCTTAATTTTATGGTGGTTGTCAGTACATTATAAATATATAAAACAGATTAAAACAGGTAGTACTTCAGTAGACTAATATATTAACATTATACTGTATCAGCTACTTTTTTTTACTGTAAATTTAAGTTAAACTGGTAAAACGTAAAATGTTGCTATTTTTTATGTCAAAGTTCTGCAACACACCTGATTATTTTTTATTTTATTAAAAAAAAAAAAAAAAAAAGAATAGGAATAGGCGGGGCAAAGTGGAATTATTTTTTGTTATAATCAACATTATGCCACAAATGCTGTCAGCTGAGCTTCACTTTTGGAATTTGAATATTCCTGTAGGAACAGTAGACTGAAATATAGAGAATTGACAAAAGCACTTTGTGTTTTCACCTAGTTTTTGATGACTGTACAAAACTGGAATGAAATTTCCCCATGGTTTAAAGTGGAGCTACTCGTTAACCTTTTGAACGGTCAGCTGCAAACTAAGATTTTAAAAGTGGTGACCACAGGGAAACTTAAACTTGAGGCTTTTGCAAATTCTGTTCAAACTCTGAGGTCTAATTAGCTCTTGCTGAATAGAGCTACTGGCACTGTGCATTAAAGCTCAAAACGCTTTTCTGCTAAACTCTCCCTGTCTTTCAGTGCAGTAAGTGTGCGTGTGTCTATGTGAAAGTACAACTGACTCCTCCAAGAAAGGCCCAGGGCAGAGCAGAAGCGCCTCCCAGCTGTGAGCCTGTAGGCTGGGCTGCAGAAGCAGCATTGAGCTCCTCTTAACCTTCCTCCCTCTTCTCTTTCACTCTCTTCTTTATAATCTATAGTACATCTCAGGGGGAAAAACAGCGGATTCCAACAGTCTGAAACCACTAGGGAAAATGCTTATATTTTGCAGATTTCTAATTTAATGAAATAACTTTTTTAATTACACATTTTATTTTCAGAATAACAACTTGAATGGAAGTTTAATAAAAAAAATTCAGAATATTTTATGACAGCTGCATTGGACTAATCATGTTCTTCAGAATGATTTGAGAATGATTCAAAGAGCACCTTGTGCTTTAATCCAAGCAGGACCGAACAAAGGTCTGTACAAAGGTGTTTATATGATCAATGCAATCTCTTGAGACTCTCAAGACTTTTGGACCCTGTTGTATATTTCTGTTCCTTGCTAAAAATATATAATAATAATATTGCCAATAATATTAATATTATGTTCCCTGCTGATACCTTGCTAATAATTGTTTACAAACTAGGTCTTGGTGTATTTAATTCGATTGGTGTGATTTATAAAATCACCTTCATCTGTCCTGTGCCCTTTGAATATATTTATTGTTGTCAGATTTTGTAGAGAGCGCAAAACTGAACATCGCAGACAGGTACCGAGCTGTTCGTCATCTTTCGCTTCATAGAAAACAGATGGATGATTTGAGAGAAAGTCTGTCAGACCAAATGATGAAAATGAATTTAGGAGGGAAATGCCTTCCGCTGTTTTTGCATTTGCTACCCAGCTGTACAGGAACAGATTGGTTAAATTGGGTTAAGGGTGTATTTTCACTCAAAGTCTGTTCTTGAAAGTCTGAAACTGCTATTTCTTGACCTATTTAGTCAAAGGTCAGATTACTTGCTAGACTGGAAGAAGTTTTGATAGTATGGTGCAGTCGTGCCCTAATGGTTAGAGAATCAGACTGGTAACCCGAAGGTTGTGGGTTTGTTTCTCTTGAGAAAGGCAACTAACCCCCAAATCGCTCCCTGGGTTCCAGATCAAAAAAAGTGTGTGTGTGTGTGTTTGTGTGTGTGTGTGTGTGTGTGTGTGTGTGTGTGTGTGTGTGTGTGTGTGTGTGTGTGTGTGTGTGTGTGTGTGTGTGTGTTCACTACTCACTGCTCCTTAGATTACTTAACTTTTTCACTTATTTTTGTGTAGTGTTTCGAGCCGAGTGGAATTTGAATATTGTACATTCACATGTCTACACTTGGTCAGTCTAATCAATTTTTATATATAATAAAATGTTATATATATAATTGATTGAACTGACCAACTGTAGATGTATGAATGTACAATAATTACAAATTTTTTTTTAAACATTTTACTCTTATGTTCACCGAGGCCGAATTTATTTAATCAAAAATTAAAGTAAAAACAGTAATATTGTGAAATATTATTACAGTTTAAAATATATCATTTCTATTTGAATATATTTTAAAATGTAATTTATTCTTGTGATGGCAAAGCTGAATTTTCAGCATCATTTCTCCAGTCTTCAGTGTCACATGAAACTTTTCTGATTATCATCAATATTGAAAACAATTGTGCTGCTTAATATTTTTGTGGAAGTGTAAGTTTAAGTTTGTGTAAGTTTGTGTAAGTTTTTTGAAAATAATTTATAAAAGTCACTTTTGATGTGCTGCAAAGAAAAAAGCCTGCATAACTGCATACTCTAGGTTGAAAAGATCGTTTTTTTAGGCCCATGCAAGAATGCCTGCCATGCTCCATTTAAAGAGAAACCAAGACTGGAAAAATCACATGAATCATGTGGCATATGAAGATGATGCCAATTAAAGAACATATCCTTTGCACTTTATTTGGCTCATCAGCCTCTGTCAGATGTGATTTTCTTTCAAGCCATCTGCATTCAAGTGAGTTAATCATTTTTACCTCTGACAAGGCAGATTTGCTAAATACAGACACCTTTTGTCATACAATGCATGAACACCTTCATGAATCTGAATTTAGTATTCACAGTACTCTCTCTGCCTCTCATAACCAGCACATCAAACGGATGTTTAAAGTCAACCTCAAGGGAGCTAAAAAGGACATTAGAAGAACAACTGCTTATGTATTTAAATGGAATTTTATTATAGTGCTGAAGAGATTTACTTTATTTATACCTCATCTATCAACTCACTCTTCCTATATCGCACAAAAGAGAGCCTACCACAAGAACAACAAGCAGCTGTCCGCCTTGTAAAAAGATTTCCTGGATTGTGTCTGATTTGAGTCAGTTCTCTGGGCAGAGACCCAGGGAGAGACAGTCTTGTCTGCACAGGCATGTGGGACGGAGCTGAGTGGGCTTTCAGTCACGGTGCATTGTCACAGTGATTCACCCTTGCAGCTCCGCCAAGCATGGCGCTATCTCCCCTCCACAGCGCTGTATTCAGGACCACGGACAGGGACAGTCACAGTTAGACAGAAGACGACAGTAAGACGTTACAATGGGCTGCCAAATCAGAAGCAAGTGTGACATTCTTATAAAAGAAATTCCAAAACGGAGTATTTTCCATAGGGGGTCCTATTCTCATCACTCAACCCACTGCCGGAACACAGGAAAAAAGGCTTTGTAACAACAGCTGGTCTTCTCTGTGGGTTGGCAGATATACAGATGTAGAATATGAGCTTTTATTCTAGTGGCAGACTGGCTTATATGGTTTTTAAATGGTGCAGATGTCTCTTTGGTAATATTTTGACTGAGGAAAACTTTCGTAAAGACTTTGTTTAAAGCTGAAATGTGTCATTTATGCGCCACTGGAGTCAACAAATGGAACTGCTAGAGATTATCACATTCAAAAGATTTTCTGAATGCAGTACTTTTCTACAGCAGTAGCCATTTGTCTATAAAGATGTATTTTATTGTCCTTTTTCTACAGGGGTTAAACTGACCCTAAACAGAAGTGAAATTTGTATGGGATAACAGTCACATTTATGAAATGTGCATGTTTACTTTGGGATATTTAAAATAATTTAAATAATTAAGTATCAATAACATTTCTCAGATGAGGTCAGAGGAAGCTCAAAAGGAAAATGACATTTTTATTATTATTTTCACAGTGCACACACACACATACTACCTTTCAACGTTTGGGGTTGGTAAGATTGTCTCTTATGTTCACCGTGGCTGCATTTATTTCATCAAACAATACAGTAAAAACAGAAATATTGTTAAATAAAATAAAATAAAAACTAGTTTACTATTTGAATATATTTTAAAATGTCATTTATTCCTGTGATGGCAAAGCTGAATTTTCAGCATCATTACTCCAGTCTTCAGTGTCACATGATCCTGCAGAAATCATTCTAATATGCTGATTTGATGCTTAAGAAACATTTATTAATATTATCAACATTATTAAGGGTGTAACAACATATTGCAATACAAAAATGTAGCGTGGATAGTGACAATATGTATCACATACAGTATATTTTATCCAAAATGAATGTTCAGACAGATTTAATGTAACATCAAATATTGTAATGGCACATAAAATATGTAAAACTATAAGGTCATACATTTTAGCTTTCATGTAAATAAAAATTAAATACATTATTTAATAAAATACAAAATTTAAACCTTTGTTTAAGTTTTAAAATTTATGTCAGTGACATAATTCTGTATTTTCAGCTATTAAGAATTATGAGTATTTCTATTCTGATGTCACCATTTCCATGTGCATGGAGGAGAAGGAAAAAGTCTTCAAGTCCATTCATAATATAATAACAAATTTAGAATTTTTAATAAACTGTACTGTTTGCTAAATGTTTCTCATATGTCTTATAAGTAATAATAATAAATAAAAAAATAAAATAAATAAAAATAAAAATAATAATAATAATATATATATATATAAAATGCTAGCTATGAAATTAGCTAGACAAAAGAGTCCCAGATCTTTGAGACTGTGGTGGGAATTTTAATTAATTTCAGAAATAAATGAAAAAATACATACATAAAAATTTAAAAAATTTAAAATTAAATTATTTACACCTATTGTGTATATTTACTATACAAAGTTTGATTTAAGAGACTCCAGAGAACCAAAATTGCTATAGTATACTAATAATAGATTATCTAGATAATCTAAAATACTTATTAGGATTATTTCATGTCACCATCATTATGAATTAAGGCTTGGCTGTAAGTACATTTGCTCCGTTTCAAAATCTCCTCCAAAGTTAAGCATATGGTCCTCATGGACCCATTTAAGTGTCTGTTCACATCAAGTCAACTGTATCACGACTCTGTTCTCACCAGAACACATTTCTCATTTCACACTCAAACACTCAGTCATGTTAGCATTACGCATCTGTTGTTAAGATCAAAAGTGTGCGCATTTCCCACTGGAATTTTTTTTTTAGGACGGAATCCTGCTTTGAACCCCCCTTTCCTTCTGTCAGCAGATTCTCCCCATTTCTTTCTCTCACATTCTCTCTCTTTCAGCCAAGTCACACAGAGAAACAGACAGCATAGCACGATTGCAACAAGATTATAGCTTTGCAGGAGCAGAATCAAGCCTGTGTGAAATTGTCTATAAACCAAACAAGAGGATGTTCTCCAAACAACTTCCTCTGCACATAATGTGCATGCTAAGAACAAATGTTGATGCTTCTGGTAGCTTTGGGTCATTCTTGGTTTCCCAGGCTTAAGCTGGTAAAGTAGGATTTCAAATCTAAACCTATAAGTTTCCTTTCGATGGAACTCAACGCTGCGGCATAACGTTGATGCTATGGGAATGCCCCTTGAGTAGCCGGTGTCTGAAGCATGTGTGAAAACATGTCAATTGACTGGCAGATGGCAGCCTTGTGACGTCACAAGAAGCATCCGTGAGTATAAAAGGGTGCCTGCCTTAGATGCCATCAGCCTTTTTGTCTTCAGGATCCGCTTGTCTTAGTGTGTGTGTGTGTGTGTGTGTGTGTGTGTGTGTGTGTGTGTGTGTGTGTGTGTGTGTGTGTGTGTGTGTGTGTGTGTGTGTGTGTGTGTGTGTGTGTGAAAATATTGCCTGAGGGAGCTTTATATGCATTCACTGCATCATGGTGGGGAAGCTCTGCTCTCATGTGATTCTTTTCTTGAGGGATCAGAATCGAGCGTCTAAACCTCGTGTTTTGGACTCCTCAGACCGCTGGACCACAGCTCCATTGCTTTCATTTCAGCCCATTTCAGTGCCCGTTTCCAACTGAATGAGATCATTGTGTGACGTCTAGTTCTGAGGGATTAAACGCGGAGAGAGTTGAGGTGGATGTTATAAAAATAAACCACCTCCTCCCCTCCCCACACACAATTTTGTGAGCCTTGATTTCTTCCGTATTTCCACATTGATATGTTGAAATCATGGAATTGTGTGTATCGCTATTGTGCGAGCAGTGATACACGAGAATGCACTGGGCTGAGAGTTGCTTGCGAGCTATCTCTCCCCACAGCTGGGGTGGAGGAGGGATGAGGGAAAACTGTTATGGAACAGAGCCGTGGAACAGAGAACTGAGTCAGCTCTCTATATAAGCCTTCTCTCGTGCTGATTAAGTAAATTATCTAAACGAATTTGGTAGTAGAAACATGTTCTTTCCGTGTTCATAGTGTGCACTGGTTGGCATCAGTGAAGAAAGATGGGCTATTCCGCTTCTCGCGTCCCACTACCTCATATGCCATTTCTCCTTTATAAACAAGGAGATAGAAGTGTCTGCCCCTTTCATATTCACATAGGAAAGGTTGCCAGACATTTCTGAAAGAAGATGGGCTATTTTACTTATCTCACCCTCCACTATCTGTTGTCTCCCCAGTGGGCGAATTCGGAAGTAGTAGCAGCAATAAGCTCCTTCCGGGTTTATAGTTTTGCACTGGCTGGTATTGGTGAGGAAAGATGGGCAATTCCACTACCCACTTTCTCAGATAATACATTTCTTCTCCTTAATAAATATGAAGATATACGGAGAAATAATCGCGTCCCACTTCATCAACTGTTGCCCCTCCAGTGTGGACCTATGTAACACGTTCCCTACGGTTGTGAGGAGTATGAAGACAGAGTATAAAAGTGGCATCATGCTGTGGTGGCCTACTCTCTGTCCTCCTTGCTAAAGCTATTGGAATAGGCAACCATTAGCCGATGAGGCTAAGGGTTAGAGCTTGGCCCTCCCCATGCATTTTTAGGTGTTAAAGTGGGGTTTATAGGCTCCCCAGAGTATGGGTTGCTGTTAATAGTGCAGTTCCTCAAGAGGTCACGGTAATGCGCTTGAATTGACCTTCCAGTCCTTGAGTTTTTGGTGCAAGCTCACTATAATTGTGCATATATTCACAGCTTAGTGAGGCAGGCACTTGTGTAGCATGGCGAAGAGGGTATGAACATTCCCATTGCATCAACGTCGAGTGTTGGGTATCCTCGAAAGGGAACATATAGATTATGAATATAACCATTTGGCATGTTTTCACACATGCTTCAGACACTGGTCACGTAAGGGGTGTTCCCATAGCATTAATGTTATGATGCAGCGTCTTGTTCCCTCTGAGAGAACCAGGGTTATATTCTGACCTAGATGTTTTCTGTCACTTTTGAATGTAACAAAATACTTGTGCTTACATATTGAATCGAAAGCTTGCAGAAGCTGGGAACTAATGGTAAATTATGATATTACTCTAAGAAACAGATTCATCATCATTTTGTATTGAGTTCTGTGCTGATGTAATATGGGCCTGATAAATGGACACTTGCTCATTCTTGCTTATACTACAATATAATGACTTAAAAATAAGCATATTATACATATATTATTTAGCAGTTTATAATTTATCATTAGTTCCCAATAAATAAAGACATAAATTATTGATTTAAATTATTTAAAATATACAGTATATCCCTATATTTCTCATCAATCGTAATCTTTCTCTAGTACAGAAAGAAAGTAAAGAATTTTGGACACCAATCAGTCATGATATAAACTTGGCACAGGGGACTAATATCATGTCTAAGAACTCGGTTGGAGCTAAATGTTTTATTGTGAGTGCTGACAGTCAGAGGCTGTTGTCATGTAATGGTCCATCAGTTCCTTATGGGGGCCTTCCCAGAACTAGCTATCTAACACAGACGGCTGCTGAGAAATGATCTCAGATGGCCATATGCAGAGACGCACACACCTAACAGAGCAGATAAAAAAAAAAAAAAAGCTTCTGGCATACAAGAAATGCCAGTCAGTCTTTTTTTTTTTTTAATGGCGTGATTAATTGCCATACGAGTTCTGCTTCATCACACATGTAATTAGGAGTCAGACAGTAAATCAACTACAGTTGATTTACATTTGTTTTGATTCACAAACACTTGCTGCTTGCAGAGAATGTATTTAACTTCAAATGTTTAAAGGGGTAGTTCACTCAAAAATGGAAATTCTGTCATTTACTCACCCTCATGTTGTTCCAAACCTCTAGAAGTTTATTTTTTCTGTGAACACAAAAGAAGATATTTTGAAGAGTGTTGGTAACCAGACAGTTGATAGTAGCCATTGACTTCCATATTATTTTCTTTTTCCTACTATGAAACTCATACAGATTTGTAACAACATAAGGGTCAGTAAATGATGACATTTTTGGGTGAACTATCCCTTTAATGCATGTGGACAAATGTATGAAAAGTATTGAGACATCGAACATATAAAAACATAGTATTACAGTATCAGTTCTTTCATCACATAGCTATTCAACAATTTGTTAAAAAAGAAACTGAATTTATCAAGTCATTGGCCCTGCAGCCTGAGACTCTTATACATTTTTAAAGATGTGTAGGAAGGGTGATAATTTGTTCGCGGTGTGCGTTCACAAAGGTATCTGTTTTACCAACTAGAGCCAATAATTATGCCATTATCACTAATAGCACCATTCAGAACTTGGATAGCAGTTCAGTTTGGGCTGAGACATGTTTCGTTTCTGCTTCTGTCTTTTCCCATCTGCAGGTAGAAGCATGCCAATGAAACATAGCTATTTCTAAAATTGGCTAAATGAAAGAAGGAAGTGTTGTTCTGACGCTCAGAACATTTCTGTCCAGATTATTGGCTCAAAGCTGATCATGTAACTGTAACAAAATAGGAAATCCTAATTTTTGTACAATACTTACGGAGTAGTCTAAGCCCACACTGTATACAAGTAGCTAGATTTTATATAGATATACAATATCTTAATATGACAGCATCAAATGCTATATTTACAGAAAAAAATAAAAATATACTACTTTATACACTCACCTAAAGGATTATTAGGAACACCATACTAATACTGTGTTTGACCCCCTTTCGCCTTCAGAACTGCCTTAATTCTACGTGGCATTGATTCAACAAGGTGCTGAAAGCATTATTTAGAAATGTTGGCCCATATTGATAGGATAGCATCTTGCAGTTGATGGAGATTTATGGGATGCACATCCAGGGCACGAAGCTCCCGTTCCACCACATCCCAAAGATGCTCTATTGGGTTGAGATCTGCTGACTGTGGGGGCCATTTTAGTACAGTGAACTCATTGTCATGTTCAAGAAACCAATTTGAAATGATTCAAGCTTTGTGACATGGTGCATTATCCTGCTGGAAGTAGCCATCAGAGAATGGGTACATGGTGGTCATAAAGGGATGGACATGGTCAGAAACAATGCTCAGGTAGGCCATGGCATTTAAACGATGCCCAATTGGCACTAAGGGGCCTAAAGTGTGCCAAGAAAACATCCCCCACACCATTACACCACCACCAGCAGCCTGCACAGTGGTAACAAGGCATGATGGATCCATGTTCTCATTCTGTTTACACCAAATTCTGACTCTACCATCTGAATGTCTCAACAGAAATCGAGACTCATCAGACCAGGCAACATTTTTCCAGTCTGTCTGGAAAACTGTCCAATTTTGGTGAACTTGTGCAAATTGTAGCCTCTTTTTCCTATTTGTAGTGGAGATGAGTGGTACCCGGTGGGGTCTTCTGCTGTTGTAGTCCATCCACCTCAAGGTTGTGTGTGTTGTGGCTTCACAAATGCTTTGCTGCATACCTCAGTTGTAACGAGTGGTTATTTCAGTCAAAGTTGCTCTTCTATCAGCTTGAATCAGTCGGCCCATTCTCCTCTGACCTCTAGCATCAACAAGGCATTTTCGGCCACAGGACTGCCGCATACTGGATGTTTTTCCGTTTTCACACCATTCTTTGTAAACCCTAGAAATGGTTGTGCGTGAAAATCCCAGTAACTGAGCAGATTGTGAAATACTCAGACCGGCCCGTCTGGCACCAACAACCATGCCACGCTCAAAATTGCTTAAATCACCTTTCTTTCCCATTCTGACATTCAGTTTGGAGTTCAGGAGATTGTCTTGACCAGGACCACAGCCCATTGAAGCAACTGCCATGTGATTGGTTGATTAGATAATTGCATTAATGAGAAATTGAACAGGTGTTCCTAATAATCCTTTAGGCAAGTGTATATACTTGATATTTTTTTAAATCTTACCACAAACCTTTGAACAGTAGTGTGTGTATATTATATGATCAGGCATAACATTATGACCTAATGACCTAATATTGTGTTGGTCCACCTTTTGCTGCCAAAACAGCCCTGACCGTCAAGGCATGGACTCCACTAGACCCCTGAAGGTGTGCTGTGGTATCTGGCAGAAAGATGTTAGCAGCAGATCCTTTAAATCCTGCAAGTTGTGAGATGGGGCCTCCATGGATCTGACTTGTTTGTTCAGCACATCCCACAGATGCTCGATTGGATTGAGATCTGGGGAATTGAGGCCAAGTCAACACCTTAAACTTGTTGTTCTGCTCCTCAAACCATTCCTGAACCATTTTTGCTTTGTGGCAGGGCGCATTATCCTGCTGAAAGAGACCACCAGGGAATACTGTTTCCATGAAAGGGTGTACATGGTCTTTAACAATGCTTAGGTAGGTGGTACGTGTCAAAGTAACATCCACATGGATGGCAGGACCCGAGGTTTACCAGCAGAACATTGCCCAAAGCATCACACGGCCTCTGCCGGCTTGCCTTCTTCCCATAGTGCATCCTGGTGTCATGTATTCCCCAGGTAAACGATGCACACGCACCCGGCCATCCATGTGACATAAAAGAAAATTGTTGAAAACTGTTGCCGCTTTCGGCAGTGGACAGGGGTCAGCATGGGCACCCTGACTGGTCTGCGGCTATGCAGCCCCATACGCAACAGACTGCAATGCACTGTGTATTCTGACACCTTTCTATCAGAACCAGCATTAACTTCTTGAGCAATTTGAGTTACAGTAGCTTCCAGCCTTCGCTCCCCACGTGCATCAATGAGCCTTGGCTGCCCATGACCCTGTCTCTGGTTCATCACTGTTCCTTCCTTGGACCACTTTTGGTAGATACTGACCACTGCAGACTGGGAACACCCCACAAGAGCTACAGTTTTGGAGATGCTCTGACCCAGTCGTCTAGCCATCACAATTTGGCCCTTGTCAAACTCACTCAAATCCTTACACTTGCCCATTCTTCCTGCTTCTAACACATCAACTTTTAGGACAAAATGTTCACTTGCTGTCTAATATATCCCACCCACTAACAGGTGCCGTGATGAAGAGATGATCAGTGTTATTCACTTCACCTCTCAGTGGTATATACACAATATTATAATATACACACATATGTGAGTGTGTGTGTGTGTGTGTGTGTGTGTATATACATATACACACACACATATGTTGGGATTTCATGTTTTATGGGGACATTTCATAGACGTAGGGTATACCTGAACCACACACATACACACACACTCACACACAGTTCAAACGTGTGTGGTAAAACTTTTATTCAGAAAGGATGGACAAAGTCACCATAGTGATGAATCAGCTTTTCATGTCCAGTAAATCTTAATGAGTTGCTTATATAGCTCTCCAGTCACTAATATAGTGCAAATGTTTTCTTGTGACCACGTGTAATGGGAGTTTCTGTAATAATCACCCAGCTGAGCTGTTTACCAACCTTCATTATGAATATCCCACCATGAGTCTTTTCATCTTCATCATTGCTGACCCACAAGAGAGCTAGGAGTCCCTTTTAGGGGAAACAAGGAGTAACTCTGATCTGTAATTAAAAATGTTCAGAAAAAAAAAAAATGTTTAATGAGGAAATGCAAAAAAAATCAAACAGAATTTTTACATCTAACAACGATTATGTTCAGTTTTACAGGTCATTGCATATTAAAGCAAAGGTCAATACCTTTAACCATTTTTGTATGACGGAATGAAAATGTTTTCCAGATGTAAGTACCATTGTTGTGGCACTGTGTACTATATGCAATCGCAAGCAAATGCATTATTCACCCAATGTATTATTCACTTTAAGTGAGGAAACGTTCAGCAGAGTACAAAGGTACACAACTTCAAAGCTCAGCCCTTCCCAGCATGCATTTCCTATGAAGTGATGGAGTATTCCAAACTGAGGGACTCAGACTGCTCTGGACAAAAGACTCAAAATAATTATATTTAACAAAATAGTTTAACTGTCTGCAATGCATATAGAACGGCAAAAAAGTGCCTTTGACTTGACTATACTGCAGCAAAGCCTGTGTTGAGGCAGTCAAGCAATAAGAAATAGCTTCATGCTACAAGATGGAAGGAATGAGTCTTGCAGTCCTCTCTTGATGCTGTATTTAGTCATCAGAGCCAATTACAACCTCTGTGGAACGATATATGGGACATTTCATTTCAACTCAGTACAGCTTTTAAAGTGCCCCTATTATGGTTTTCGAATATTCTCTTTCATGCAGTGTGTTATATAGCTGTCAGTGAATGTTAACGTTCTGCAAAGTTGTAAAGTCGAAAGTGCACGATAAATAAAGTTATTGTCTCCCAAAAGAAAGAATCGACTCTGAATCGCCTATACGAGCCTATACTGCGTGACAGTTCTACGTCACTGAGAAAATGCATTTGCATAATGCCTGCCTATGTTGAACATTTTCTGCCCGCGAACAACTTGACCCGCCCTCAAACATGTCAATTTACTGAAGACTGTTTCTCAAATCTCGGAGTTCAATGCAGGATTCGAAAAGTGCTTGCTCTTGAAAGATGGGTCAACACCCAGTTCATTTGGACCAGCTTGCTCCTCAGAATCACAACCTGTAAATATGAATAATTATTGATGTATATATTTTCTACCGGGTGTTCAAAATATATAGTTTTGTGTTTTATATTGTTTATATTGTTTTATATTGTATATTTCTGGCTAACGGCTAACTCACAGTATTACTGTCTTACGGAAATAGTTCTGCTAAGCAGGTGTGGGCCACTAGGCGTTTAGCTTCTAAAACATGGGCTGTGCGGGGTAGACCAATCATAACAGAGCCAAGCAGGCTCGCGGAAAGGAGGGATTTATTGATTTAGCCGTCGAGTCGTTTGTGAACCATTGAAAATGTGGTTATTTGCTATGTATATTATGAGAAAATGAAACTAAATAGTTTTTTGACCTTTGAGTCATGTAAACCTGTTGTAGGGGACCTCAAAAACTAAATTAGGAGCTTTAAAAATAGCATAATAGGGGCAGTTTAAGAACAAATAAAACTTACAATCATTGAGGTACTTGAAGGGTAACAAACAGATGGGGAGGAAACCAATTAAAGCACTCTAATGGACTCCTTTGGCAAAACAATTTCCAGTCAAGGACTTTCTTTAAGGTCCAATAAGGTCATCTTTTTGTTTATGATGGCTTGTCCACAAAAATCTGTTGAGAACTGACTGTTATTGAGAACTCTTAAACACCTTTTCTCTTCATTAACATGCAAAATTCAAATGTACAGATCTGACTTGCAAATGCTGCCATTTACATTCCCTAGTGTGACCAACATCACAGCCGTGTTTAAACAGCAAGTACAACTACAAAGGAAGCTCCCATTACAAAGGTAAAAAAAAGAAGGAAGAATAGTGTGAAGGTCATTATCATGTTCTGCTTGATTTGAACCAATATACCCCTTTAGTGCAGGGCCAAACAGCAGGAAAACTCTCATCTCGAACAGAAGCCATAAAGCAGATTACATTTTAAAATGAGAACTTGTGGCATCATCAACATCTAGAAAATACAAATCTCCGACTACAGTGAATCTGAACTGCTGAAAATGGCATGCGTCGTGTGGCACCACACTGGCTCATGCAAGACTATATGCAAATGTGTTTATTTAAACATTCATAAAAAAAATAATAACAGGAGTTAAATGCCATCTTACTTGAAAGGTCACTTGTTGTGGATGTTCACTACGTTCTCGTTCTATGACACGAAAGACAACATTACAACATATTAAAATTTGTCTTTACTAGGGATGCTTTAATATTAAAATGCTGGGCGCTACTGATCAGCCTATAATTATTTTTACATTGTTTTTACACAACTGATGAACTTACAGGAATAAATAAGTACTAAAACTGAAATTAAGATAAACTAAATAATTTTAGCGAAATACTATTTTGACAGAATGCTTTGATGAACATAAAAGTGAAGTTGAACATCCATGGCCTGCTCAGTCACCATATCTAAATATTTTTGAGCCATGCACTTTGGGGTATTTTGGAGTCAGAAAACGTTTTCCTCCCCCAGCTTCACATAGTGACCTGGCCGCTGTTCTGGAAGAGGAATGGCTCAAAATCCCTCTGGCCGCTGTAAAGGACTTGTATCTGTCATTCCCAAGACTAATTGATGCTCTATTGGCCGCAAAAGGAGGCCCTACACCATACTAATCAATTATTGTGGTCTAAAACCAGGTGTTTCAGTTTCATTGTCCAACCTACCCCCTCTAATACCAGAAAAAAAAAAATCTCTGATATTGTGCATCCCTAGTATTTACAGCAGCAAGAACCTTTATTTATACATTTTATTTACAGTACTAGCAATGGTAGTTTTCTAAAGAGCATTTAGAAATTATTAAAAAGCATTAAAGAGCATGCCTCATTTTATAACTAAACATTATTATTGGTAGTCCTTTTTTAGCTTATGTGCATGCCGGTTTATTTGACAGAGAGACGGAAAGAGGGACGGATGAAGCTTCCTGAATCACCAGTAGTTTTTAACCTATTGCCCCCTCCACTTTCTCTGTTTGTACATCTGCTATGCGCTCTATATTCTCTACAGAGCAAAAATGCTCAGTTGACTAACAGGATTTTAGAGCTTGGCCAAAGCTGATGTGTGTGCATTTCTCCTTCAGGTGAAATATAAGGAACCGTAATCGAGAAAGTGTCTGGGAAAGCATTTCTACAGCAAGAAAGTGCCACACATGCAGAACACCACTCACTTTTAAACCCACTGAGACCCCAGTGGAGCTCTAAACGTTGGAGCTCAAAAACTCGACATGAAGGAGTCGTCTAGCCTTGCATTGTGTTTTGTCCAGTCTTGACTAGTAAAGTAAAAAAAAAAAATTTTAAATGAAAAAAGCAGCCTTAGGTACAGTAAGAGCAGTACAATGCCAAGATGTTACACAATAACTCTTTGAAAAAACAGATACTTCTCTTTACTTAAGATAGTGAATTTTTCAAAATGTACCTGACAATGAATAAATAATTGTTTATGGCTTTACCTTAGGCAGTTAAATTCTCTTCTCAACTAAGTTTTGCACTTTATTTATTGTTTTTATTTTTTTTACCCATTTGCTCTCTTTTACTAAACAGGCCGTGTTGCGCGTTTAGGATTGCACATGCGCATTAGCTTTGTCCAAGCATTCCAGTCATGATTTGAGCGTTTAAAAAACAAATTTATGAGACAGTTGTTGTCAGATTTCATTAGTGATTTCAAATATGAAATTGAATCATGAGCTTGGCATAGCCTACAGTTTTGGAGAATTTTATGTTTCCCCATTCAAAGAGATAGAACCTGCACATGCCCGAGAGGCGTTTCAAAGATGGCCACAGAGTGAAATGACTTGTCTTAAAGGGACTTTGATGTATGTGAGTCCTTATGTTCAGAGCCCTCAAAAAGTTGAAAACAGCCTAGGTTATAACAATATCAGCTACAAAAAAAATATGATACTACATATCATTTAGTATTAAAAAATATATGAATTCAGAACACAGGGAAATATTTGTCCTATTTGAAAATGATTGAGATCTCTGACTGTCATCACTACATCCAAATTCCTGTAGCTCAACTAGTAGCTAGCCACTAGCAAGCAAAAGCATCTGACAAATGTAAATAAGGGAAATTATTAAATCTGTCAACTATTAAGTAAAAGTCCATTAGCTGGCGGAGTGAGCTAAGTATTAGATATACATGAAACGGTTCGACAGTTTGAGTTTCTGGCACATGCTAATCTTACATGATTAGCATTCTCGAAGAGCAAGCCATCTAAAACCTGACTGAAATTTCAGCTTAAGAAGTTCAGTAGGTCTCCTGGCAGACAGTTCCTGGAGCCAAGTCAGCTCTCTGTCCCTCACGTCAAGCCAATGATAGAAAGTCAGAAATAGTGGAATCAGGAAATGGAACATCTGCTGACAGCATGACACATCTTCATCACCAGCCCTCAGAAAATCTGTCCGTGGAGAAGTGAGAACTAAAAAGAGGACAGCGATGCTTTCGACAGCCAAAAAGATCATGGAAAAGAGATGGAAAGATGAAGTCCAAAAGCTGCCAAAAATCATCCAAACGATATATTTGAAAGAAAAATAAAAAAAAAGTTCTAATGGCTTTCCCACATTTTATTTTAGAAGCGTTACAGCACTGCTCACAGATGGAGAGGGGCTCCCTGTGTTTTTTGTGTCAGGAGACACGGTGTCGCTCAGCAACATTTCCTGACATGACTGAATGAGTAATAGGTTCCTGTGTTGCCCATTCCCTTAATCCATATTTAGCCTTACATTTGCAGACTATATGCCACAGTGCTGTTCACTATCACAGTTAATGCTCATTTAAACCCACAGGGACCTTGCCACCTGCTAGATGGACTGCTAAATGCATGCGACTAAAGAAAAGGGCTGTTTTATACACTAGATATACGTTTAAGAGATATGTGGATGATGCTACAAGTTCTCATTTTTAAATTGAATCTGCTTCTGTTTAAGATGAAATTTTGCCTGCTGTTTGGCAGGTATATATTATATAATATAATCAAGCAGAACATGATAATGACCTATTCTTATTCTTGCTTAATTTTGTTACGGTAACACTTTACAATAAGATTCATTAGTTAACTACATTATTTAACATGAACTAATAATGAACTGCGCTTATAAAGCATTTATTTATATATTTTAATGTTAATTTCAACATTTACTAATACACTATTAAAATATTGTTAACATTAGTTAATGCACTGTGAACTAACATGAACAAACCATGAACAGCTGTATTTTTATTACCTACCGTTAACAAAGATGAACAAATACAGTAACAAACATACTGCTCATGGTTAGTTTATGTTATGATAATACATTAACTAATGTTAACTAATGAAACCTTATTGTAAAGTTTTACCTTTGTTGCCTTTGAATATTTTGTAATGGAGCTTCCTTTATAGTTGTACTATTTTGTCAAAATTCATTAAAACTAAAAACTCTAAACATTCATTTAAAAAGTCAATTTAGGTATCACAACTTAATGTAGGCTACAGTATGAAAAATGGATGTACATTTCGTTTTATTACACTAAAAACGACATTATGCATTGATATTAATGAATCAGCCCATAATTATTATCATCTTCAGGCAGAAAAATATTAAATAAATATTACAATTCTATACTAAATAAATAAAAAATAAATAAACAAAAACAGTCATTTTGAATGATACAAGTGAATTTAAGCATTGCAACCTTATAATATAAAGTATGAAATATCATATTCACTTTTTTTTTTTTTAAAGATTAGTGTTTCATGACAAAATTGGATCTAAATGTGAAAAATAGGCACAATTAATTATCCAACATAAATCTCTAATATTGGCCAATAAACTATATGGTGCGTTTACTGTGCATCCCTATACCCAGCTAGCAATTTCTGCATTTAAAAAGACGTCTCATAGCCGTCTATAACGATAACCATGGCCCAAGAATAGACTAGTCATCTAGAGCATGACATGTCAAAGAAATGAAACCAAACACATTGTAATCACTGTTGACTTTGCTTACATGATGGAATATCATACAGCTCGCAAGTTATTTTGGCCATAATGACATGTAACCAAATTCAAGGATATTTTGGCTAGGAGTGGGTTACTCATAGCCAGACTATGTTGGGTCTATAGTTAACCGAGATGGTGAAATAATGGCTATTGCTTGCTGGGTATTTTTGCATGGTCTATAAAAATTATTCCAAAAATCATTGAAAAAGAGCTGAGGAGAGTTAGAGTCTGAATCATTTGAGATTTTAGCCCCACATATCACAAGGAGTCAAACATATGTGGGTGAAGTTAGCAGCACGAATTAGTTACACTTTGAAGACTGAATTAGCATATGCTGTGGTGTCACAAACCATAAATTTCAGAGATTATTCAAATAGTGAACAAGTGACATATGGCCATTATTAATATTCATCCTAAATATAAACCCTAATTTGTCAAGCTTTGACTCTTAATGATTTTCTGAAAACAGACACAGGGAAGGTAAAGTCAAAGATGCAGCAGAATAGAGTGGTGCAGGTATGATGTCACTTTGTAGGCCAACCGTCAGCATCGCACTGGTTCCCTCAAGAAAAACCAATAGGATTTTCCCATAGGCTTTTGGATTATCGCAAACAACAAGCTCTGTGATCAACAAAAGTTTATGATACTGTGACGGAACGGCTGCCTCTCCCTCGTTATCAGCGCCACCCCGTCCCTGAAATTGTCGCCCTTTTGCCAGATTCCCGACTGGTGTGGGCGAGAGAGAGAGAGGAGAGGAGAGGCTTCATGATATTCAGGTGTGCCTCATCACTCGCCGCTGTTAAATGCCGAGAGCGCCTCTCCTCAGGAGGCTAGTCTCTTTCCCCGTGCACGCACACGCACACGCTGCTGTCCTCGTGGGTCCAGGAGGGGAGCGCGGCACTCCCGCACCGCCCCTTACCTGGAGTCCTGGACCCATCCTACCAATTCACTACCCTTCCTTCACTATTCCCTAACGCACCGAGGACACCAGATCCCCTGTTTTGTTCGTCACTTTATTCTCCTTTTTGAACACTTTCTGTTTATTTATGTTAATAAATGCCTCTTCGAGGCCTGACGCCACACCCACTGTCTGTCATGCACCTCCCGCCACAATATTACACATTTGTATGTCGAGATAATTATCACAGAAGAACACAACTTTCTTTTAATGCAGTTGCCAGAAAGTAAAAGGCTAAAAGTAGACTATAAACGGACTAATGTTACACCACGGTTCCACGATTTCAATGTAACCATCACTAAGCTGATGACTCCGTTTTTGTCTTAAACACTTTCCCAAAACGTTTGAGTTAGACTAGATTATAAGAGCACAATTATGAGCATAACGAGGCTGTAAAAGTGGACTGTTTACCTTTTCAGCGTGATGACGTTTAATTCCCTCGAGCATCTGTAGTCCCATTTAGACACTTTTTCAACAGCTTCAAAAAAGTCCAGAGGGGGGTAATACTGATGTATTTTATGTTGTAGAATAAAACGTGAAAGTGTCTTGAGCTTGTGTTCACCTTATTTCAGCCATTTAATCAAAATCCCATTCAAAAACCCATTAACTTTGGGATGAGGGAACCGGAAGTGCTAAAATGTTAACTCGCTTCTGCGTTTGTCCTACAAAGTGATGTCATACCTGCACCACTCTATTACATAACTTTATATCTGTTCTATACTTATTATGGGCTTTATGCCAAACATCACATGAACAGGAAAACAGTCTCATTGTATTAGCTTGTCGGAAGAAGTCTTAACGGCAGTATGAACGGACTGCGATTATCTATGGACTAGCTAACCTAGCTAGTTATTGTTATTGTTTCCATTTTATTAATTTTAATTTGTCTAAATGTTAATGAGAAGAAAAGTCTTAGATCTTAGAAAAAGTTTTAGATATAAATCTGCATATGCGATACATCGGTTGCTCCTTCGAAGGCATCTTGAGTAAAACTGCTCTAGATTTAACGAAGCAGATACAAAAGACCTGAACCAGAAATGATGCAACCTGTTTACAGAATACGGAAGTTTGTTGCACATGACCACCATTCTGGTATCCATAATTTAGTATGCAGTACTCCCTTTCTGTACTCCATAATCAGAAGGAAAAAAAAAAAACAGAAACTATGAAATTAGTTAGGCTAGGCAACTGATCTTTGCATAAAACACCTATGAACTTTTTTGACTTTGAAATATAATCCCCTTTTTTTCACTTTAGTTCATTTGATGGATCCCACTCATTAAACAACTTTAGTCACATGAGTGGGAGGACAATGTAAGGGAGAGCAAATTTATGCACTATTGACAGAGGGAACGCAATTTCATCCCTGTTCTCTAATGACTGTAATCAAGAACCGAGAAATATGGAGAGTAGGCCATTTCAGACACGCTTAATTATTGCTCAAGGTTAGTTATCCAGTTAATGGGACATTTGGGATATAAAGATGGTGTAATATGCAGTGATTCTAAATCTAATATTATAACTTGTGTAGGAACAAACAGATGCATTGCTTGTTTTCAACTCATCAAAAATATTAATAAAGCATTCTGTTTGTCCTAATTGCTTAGTTTTATTACACTGATAATAAATTGCATTGAATTTGATACTCAGTGGTAGTGATTAGAGAGAACGCTGCCTTTCTCCAAGGAAATTGCCTATTTGTTTGTCTTGGTTTTTTAAATGATTTTTTTAAATGTATTTTTATTATATCCGATAACGTTTAAGCTGTCATGTTACAATGTGCCCCGCCTATGGGGTAGGTTTGTTACATTTCATATCTATTTATTTTGGGGTAAATCGAAAAGTATACTGTATTAATGAAACAAACCCACATAATGATACTAGATGTGGGAAATTAATGTGGGAAAAAATAAATACTCTGAACCACAAGTGGATTTACACAAACTGAGAAAATCAAACCGTTAGGTTGTTCCCAGCTCTCCCCTATTCTTTTGAAGATGTCACTTTACATTACAATTTTTAGTGTTTACTGTACAGCAGAACTCCTGGTGAAAAGCGTTATTGCCCATGATACTCTTAAAGATTTGGCAAGCAAATCATTCCAAAAGAACTCTGCTCTCTGCATTCTCATTTACTAATGCCGTGATTTTCAATCCTGGTTCTAGGGGACCCAGTTATCTACGCATTCTGGCTATGTTCAGATTGTCAGTCCATATCCGTTAGAACTCAGATTTAGCAAGTGACTGGCCAAAAATCACATGACATGTTTTTTGTATTGTTTTACAAATCAGTTTCAAGCTACATTCATATATTGTTTGAAATCCCATTCAAATCCCATTTCTGGAAATCTATTTCTGACTGCTCTAATCAGATTTTATGTGGTTTATGTGACTTTCCATGCCATGTAAAATGTAAACATCAGACGTTGTTATAGGAAACATGCTGAAAGCCACTGCAGAAACAAGGTTGTGTTGCTAGATGAGCAGAAAATTCTGTCACTGCCATAGAAACCAATGCAGATATTGCAGAAAACGGAAGAGCGGCATAGATACATAAATCGTTTCTGAACAGTTGCAATACACTGTGGACGTCAATATTAGATCTGATTTCAATCGGATACACAAATTGGATTTGGACTGACTGTGTAGACAAAATGTGTCTCTCTTATTTAACACACCTGATTCAGATCATTAGGCAAGAGCTCCATTAACTAAACTAAGGGTATATTTACATGACGCGAATACACTTTGCAAAGAAACACTATGTGCCTATATAGACTAAACACGCAATATGTATGCGCATGATGTCAGAGTTTTCATACAATCATGTTTTTGATTGTAATGAAAAAAAGTAAGACAGTAATGGTATCGTTTTCAAAAACTTGAACTTTGAAACCCTGTTTTTAAAAGTTTGCGTTTTTAGGCCCACAAAACACTGTTGTCGTGAAAAAGAACACAATGCATTAAAAGTTGTATTTGAAAAGAGTGTCATGTAAATGTCCCCCTCAATGTGTCAGATAATAGAGACATACAAAATGTGCAAAGCTGTGGGTCCCAGAGATGCATAAACTCTACAGGTCCAGAGGAGAATCAAAGGTAATCAATTAAACTAAAAGGGGAGGGGCCACCTTCATTCAAATCTGTACAAAATGGCAAAGCCAAGCATCAGTGTGTGTTGTGGCATTTGTGTTAAAGTTTGCTATGATGGTGCTTCTGAAAGGTGTGTTACTGGTGCTTGTTGCGTTTGAGCTGCCTGATGCATGGGGAAGTTTGAGGTACAGCCAAAGTCCAAGAAGCATGGGGCCAAAATCTGATCCAGCTTCCAGAAGTCCTGCCCTTTCTCCTCCAGGGTTCTGGAACCCTTTGCAAGTGGCTTCTCCATTTCAGAGTCCTTTGGGTCCTGCCTCCAGAGGCCTTGCACAGGAGCCTTTTGGCCTTCAGGAGAAGCAGCTGTTGCAGGGTCCAGTGAAGCCTTTGGATTGGAGGTATCCCATCATTCCTGAGGTGCAGAACGAGTTGGCAGTAGACTTCCAGTTGCAGCAACCTGTGATTCCCAGCAGCGTAGCTGTTCACTGCGGAGAGAACCGGGTTCTTGTAGAGGTCCAGCAGGACTTGTTTAGCAATGGTCAGTTGATCCAGCCAACTGGTTTGTCTTTAGGTGGATGTCCTGTTGTTGGTCAGGACTCTGGGTCTAAAGTGCTCCTCTTTGAGTGAGTTACAGAACTGCAACAGCGTGCAGATGGTAAGAACTTTTAACTCTTAATGGGTGGTTTGTGGCAGAGGATAGCCAGAACTTTCAAGGAAAGTCAGTTTACTTGTGATTTGCAATGCCAGGGCAAAATCTCTTGAATAAGGGAAATCCTGAATTTTCAAACTATTTTAAATAACCCTTCGGTCCAACATCTGATGTGCATTATCCCATAAATGGTGTGACCGTTTGAGAAACAAGAATGCAACTCTTGTGCTCTAATAGTGTTAAAGCTAGGTTTTTATTTGGGAACAGCCACCGTTTAATCCTAAGTGCATGTCTCCAAATCATTACCTGTCTATGGCTACACTTGAGCTTCTAATGGATGCTGTGCTTCTGTGACGTATGCCCTTTAGGAGTCATTCCACCATATTGCACAAAGTGCATAACGTACTTTCTCCCATTCATTGAGTCAATGAGTGCACTCTTTTGTATATCTAAAGTCTTGGTAACGACAATCTTTTGCAGATTAATGAGGGTGAGCTTATCTACACCTTCTCTTACCTACACCCCTGAGGCTCTTGCAGGTACTCCAATTACCCGGACAAATAGTGCAATTGTTGGCGTTCAATGCCATTATCACAGGTAAGTGGTTTGACTCCGTCTGCTGCTTGTGCAACTGGGAGACCATTTAATGGGTACTTCCATAAACCACAGGCATCAAAACATAAGCAGTGATGCCTTGTGGCCAACATGGGTCCCGTATGCCTCAACCAAGTTTGAAGTCTTGCCGTTCACCCTGAAGCTCATGATGGGTAAGTGCACTTTCTTTGGCCCTTCGACCTTGCATATGTGCCTCTCTTCCAGCTCCCGCTTCATGCCTTGGTCCCAGGTTGATAAGCTCTAGTTCCAGCTGGAGGCATTCATGTTCCAGGAGAGCTCCAGTCCTTCTGTATGTACTAAGAATAGGAGTTAAAACTACTTCTCCCCATCTGCTTTGGTTTTCTGACTTTTCTGTCATCCCTTGCAGATCTACATGTGTTCTGGAGGCAACCATTGCTTCTGCACCCAGTGACGCTCTGTGCAAATCCTGTTCCTTTGCCAATGGGTATGGTTGGGGTTTTTTATTTATTAAGTACTTTTGCCTGTTGCAGGTGGCTTGCTGCTGATGGAAATGACCAAGTTTGTGCTTGCTGTGACTCAACATGTGGTCCTGATGGTGGAATTGCTGCTGCTGCTCCCTATGGCGATTGGTAGCTCTTGCTATTTTTAAGACCGCTTTTGATGTTTTAACTGTTCTAACTTGACTCTTCTCACTAGGTGTTCAGTGGGAAGGCAAGGCTACACTTGGTCCTGTAATGGTTCAAGGGCAAAAAAAAGTTTCCCAATAAAACTGCCATCAATCCTTGTATCGGACTTGCCACTTTTCATCTGGTTTAACTGCTTTTGACTAGGAAAGTGTCTGATTCTGCCAATGTGGTGAAACTGATCGTCCTACTGTACCTTTGCAAGTCAGCTCAATTATGTTATTAACACCTGAGAAGCCCAATAACTGCATAAAGGCTCAATCATTGAGTGGGACTATAGGAAAAAATGGGACAACAGAAATGTATACTTAATTAGTTAAAATGAGAGCCAAATTCATGAGTACACATTTATACCCTGAGATAAATCCTGTTCAGTGGCTTTCCAAGGCGTTCCTATAAGAGCTTGCTCACCAGTTTTCAGATTGAATAACAGGAGAGCATTCAGCAGTACTGCAATCAAAGCACTACATTTTGATAATACATTACTAGACTGTACAGGGTTTTTTTTTTTTTTTTTTTTTTTTTTTTTTTTTGGAAGTGATCATATTTCAAGTCCTAATTCATATTTATTTACTTTTTCATAACTCCTGATGAAGATTTTCAGAATAAAGTATCTTTATTACTTTAAGTATCTTTAAAGTATCTTTAGATCTTTTTAATGATTTATAGTTTGTCAAGGTAATCACAATCGTTTGCCTTAACTTTGAAATAGGGCGGGGAGAGGACGTTGGTGTTTGTTCACCTTAATTTAGCGTCTTTCACTTTGATTAGGTGATTTGTACCATTGGTCTAAAGTAAAGTGGATTTCTTCAAGACTATTTTTACACCCCTTGCAAGTTTCCGGTGTACTGCAATAACTTTCTGACTTGGTGCCTTAGCAACCTGCTAGCTACCGTTGCTTTCAGTGCCAGTTGATTGTCTTTGTCCTGCTGTTGGTGAGCCAAATTTTAGACACCAGTGTCCTTCGTTGCCAGAGGACTACTGCTGTTGGCCTAGCTCAACTTGATTGGTGAGCTGGTTGTGTCTGAAATTGCCTGTTGATTAGCACTGGGCTAACGTCACCTGGATCACTGCTGCACCATGCATTACAGCCATAAGACAACTTGGACTTCTGCACCGACCCCGGTATAGCCATAGAAGTGCTCGGAAAAACTTTGCTTACCTCCTTCATGGTACAGCAACGATCCCCTCCATCTGGTCTTCAGCTGCACGTGTTGTACCTCTGCGACCGTCATCATGACGCTGCCGCACTTAGAATGCGTCGCAACCCTCCACCCCATCTCCTTCCTCTGAGAGCGCTGGGAGACATACAAAACATGGAGTGAACCAGAGTGTACTGCGGAGACTTCCACCATCAGCTCTGTCTCCTGCCACTATGGAATTATTCAACACACAATCCCTCACCAATAAATCCCTGCTCATCCACGACCCTATTCTGGATAAAGGACTGGACTAGTGGACACTTGGTACAAAACAGGGAACCACTCAGTGCTCAATGAAGCCTGCCCCCAAGGCTATGGCTACATGGAAAAAGCCTGCAGCTCCGGACATGGGGGTGGTTTGGCCATCATTCATCAGGATGAACTGAAACTTTCTGCCCTGCCACTGCCTGATCTTACCTCAATGGAATGTTTAGCCTTCAAATGTAAACCCCCATACTCCATGACAGGACTTCTCATATACCATCCCCCCCAAACCACACTCCTCATTTCTCCCTGAAATACATGATCTACTTGCATCACTCTGTTCCATGTCAACCAGAATTGTTATTCTTGGTGATTTTTTTTTTTTTTTTTTTTTTTTTTTTTTTTTTTTTTTTTTTAAATATCCATATTGACAAACCCTCCTGTCATCTTGCCACGGAGTTCCTGAGTTTCATTGATTGCCTTGGTCTCCAGCAACACGTGACGGCTCCAACGCACACCAAGATCTGGTCATCACTGATAAATAGCCTGGAGGTAAATGATCTGGGTATGTCTGACCACAAGTTGGTCTCTATGGCCTTTACATTTTCGCTGCCTATCATCAGACCCAAGCAGCAAATATCTTTCCGGAACTGGAAACAAATTGACCCTACCTCCATCACTGTAGACCTTCAACAAAACATCAGCTGCCCAGTCTCTGCAACATTAGACGGACTGGTGAATCACTATAATACATCTCTGAACAGTGTTTTTGACCTTCATGCCCCTATCAGGACACGGGAAGTCAACTTTGAATGCTCTGCCCCCTGGTTCACACAGGAACTGCGGCAAATGAAAACTGAGGGCCGTATCCTGGAATGTCGCTGTAAACAGTTGGCCGTTTCAGTTTTCAGAAAAAAAAACAGTTTTTCTATTCCAACTTCTTCAATAAAAATACTGGAAACTCTAAGCATATTTTTTTCTACAATAAACAATCTCCTGAAGCTGAAATCATCTTTATCCACTGAAACCACAGTGGAGTGATGCAACATCTTCATTGTCTTTTTCAGATCTAAAGTCAATAACATCCACTCTTCAATATCTGGCTCTTTCTCCCTGTATCTCCTATCCTCCAACCCCTCGCCCGGGAGATTGCCATCCCTTCCACACTTCACTGAGGTTCAGCAGAGCTACATTGAGGAAACCATCAGGAAAATGAAGCCGTCCACCTGCACCTTGGATCCCATCCCGACTGTTCTGCTCAAGTCATTCATTCCCATTGTCAGCCCAATCATCACCCAGTTTGTTAAGCTCTCTCTCAACTGGTCACGTCCCTCTTGCCCTTAAAGCTGCTGTAATCTGTCCAATACTCAAGAAACCAACCCTAGACCCTGAGGTCCATGCAAATTACAGGCTGATCTCCAACCTCACCTTCCTGTCAAAGGTTCCAGAGAAGGAAGCCGCCTCTCAGCTCCACAACCATCTAAAACACAACCTATAAACCCGATTCCAAAAAAGTTAGGACACTGTACAAATTGTGAATAAAAACAGAATGCAATGATGTGGAAGTTTCAAATTTCAATATTTGATTCAGAATACAACATAGATGACATCAAATGTTTAAACTCAGAAAATGTATACTTTTAAGGGGAAAATAAGTTGATTTTAAATTTCATGGCATCAACACATCTCAAAAAAGTTGGGACAAGGCCATGTTTACTACTATGTGGCATCCTCTCTTCTTTTTATAACAGTCTGCAAACATCTGGGGACTGAGGAGACAAGTTGCTCAAGTTTAGGAATAGGAATGTTGTTCCATTCTTGTTTAATACAGGCTTCTAGTTCTTTGTCGCATCTTCCTCTTTATGATGCGCCAAATGTTTTCTATGGGTGAAAGACTGCAGGCTGGCCATTTCAGTACCCGGATCCCTCTTCTACGCAGCCATGATGTTGTAATTGATGCAGTATGTGGTCTGGCATTGGCATGTTGGAAAAGGCAAGGTCTTCCCTGAAAGAGATGACATCTGGATGGGAGAATATGTTGTTCTAGAACTTGGATATACCTTTCAGCATTGATGGTGCCTTTCCAGATGTGTAAGCTGCCCATGCCACACGCACTCATGCAACCCCATACCATCAGAGATGCAGGCTTCTGAACTGAGCGCTGATAACAACTTGGGTTGTCCTTGTCCTCTTTAGTCCATATGACATGGTATCCCAGTTTTCCAAAAAGAACTTCAAATTTTGATTTGTCTGACCACAGAACAGTTTTCCACTTTGCCACAGTCCATTTTAAATGCGCCTGGCCCAGAGAAAATGCCTGCGCTTCTAGATCATGTTTAGATATGGCTTCTTTTTTGACCTATAGAGTTTTAGCCGGCAACGGCGAATGGCACGGTGGATTGTGTTCACCGACAATGTTTTCTGGAAGTATTCCTGAGCCCATGTTGTGATTTACATTACAGTAGCAATCCTGTATGTGATGCAGTGCCGTCTAAGGGCCCGAAGATCACGGGCATCCAGTATGGTTTTCCGGCCTTGACCTTTACGCACAGAGATTGTTCCAGATCCTCTGAATCTTTGGATGATATTATGCACTGTAGATGATGATGATAACTTCAAACTATTTGCCTTTTTTTTTCTCTGAGAAACTCCTTTCTGATATTGCTCCACTATTTTTGGGCCGCAGCATTGGGGGAATTGGTGATCCTCTGCCCATCTTGACTTCTGAGAGACACTGCCACACTGAGAGGCTCTTTTTATACCCAATCATGTTGCTAATTGACCTAATAAGTTGCAAATTGGTCCTCCAGCTGTTCCTTATATGTACATTTAACTTTTCCGGCCTCTTATTGCTACCTGTCCCAACTTTTTTGGAATGTGTAGCTCTCATGAAATCCAAGATGAGCCAATATTTGGCATGACATTTCAAAATGTCTCACTTTCAACATTTGATATGTTATCTATATTCTATTATGAATAAAATATAAGTTTATGAGATTTGTAAATTATTGCATTCCTTTTTTATTCACAATTTGTACAGTGTCCCAACTTTTTGGAATCGGGTTTGTATTTGAGATATTTCAATCAGGCTTTCACTCGGCCCATAGCACCGAAACAGCTTGGCTCAGGGTGACCAATGACCTTCTTATGACAGTTGATTCAGGATACTATCACTGCTAATTCTCCTCGACCTAACAGCGGCATTCGACACAGTGGACCATACCATCCTTTCTCCTCCTCAGTCACAAACATAGAGGTTCGGTTTGACCCCCAGCTGACCTTCAATGACCACATTAAACACATTTGCAAAACCTCCTTTCACCACCTTCGAAACATCTCCAAACTCAGTCCCCTTCTAACCCTTCCAGATGCAGAGAAACTTGTCCATGCCTTTATCTCCACCAGGCTGGACTACTGCAACGGACTCTTCATTGGGATTTCTGGCAGAAATATCCAGAAGCTACAATACATCCAGAACAGCGCTGCCAGAGTCCTAATGAGAGTCCGTAAATATGATCACATAACTCCAATTCTACACTCACTGCACTGGCCCTGTTTCATCCCGGATTGACTACAAAATCCTCCTGCTCACACATAAATGCATCACCGGACATGCACCACCATATCTGAAATCCACTCTGAAATCCTCCACCCGCACCCTTAGATCATCAGGCCACCTGCTTCTTCAGGTCCCCACCACCAGGCTCCGTACCATGGGGGACCGAGCTTTCTGCTCGGCTGCATCGCGGCTCTGGAATCACCTCCCCAGTGAGCTGAGAGCAGTACAGAGCCTGGACCATTTTAAAGCTGATCTGAAGCCTTTTTTTATTCAGAAAGGCTTTTATGTGTTGATTGTTTTTATTATTCTGTAGTTTTACTTGTTTTTAGTCATTTTTTGTCATTTTCCCGTGTAGCACTTTGAGATTCTTCAGAATGAAAAATGTGCTATTAATAAAATCTATTATTATTATTATAAATAATATAAACAATGCTTCAGTGTGCCGCCTGTTCATGAATCAAAAAGTCCAATTTCCTCACGGCGTGTCTCCCAAACTCTATAAAAAGCAGATTAATGTAAACTTGGTAGTAAAGCATAAAGTGCTATACAAGTTATTTATGCAAAGATGAGTGTGTGTATTTTTTATAACATTTGCAAATGCTTTTCATCACTTAATAGAAGCACTACAATTTTTTAATTGTGTCTTGTTACAGACATTTATAAGTTTATTTTAAAATGCAACTACTGGAAATCGAAATATGTATATAAAGCTCTGTAAACATTTATCATTTTGCAACACTATAAGGCCCAGTTTCACAGACAGGGCTTAGACTAAACCAGGATTAGGCTTTAAATCAATTAGGATATTTAAGTTAGTTTTAGTTTAGTTTTAGTTAGTTCTTTTGGTCTCCTCCCCTTTTATAGCTCCAGTGGTGTTTAAATACTTAATTCATTCATTCATTCATGCTGCACAAATGCTTTTTATACTGAGTATTTTTTCTTACCCTATTGGCAGATAATTTGTAAAATAAGAAAAATGCACTTAAATTAGCCTTTTTTGTCCCCCAGGAAACAGGACTAAATACTTATGTATTTTTTCTTATGTAGGCCTAGAAAATACACATTGATTTAAGAATCTTTAGATATTTTGACTGGAAATTACAAGACAAAAGAAAAGCATTTTTTTGCAGTGCAGGTACATTCATTCACTGCAACTATTTTCATCAAGAGAACACCATCAAAATGACAGAAATAGCATCCTGTAGATGAGGAGGCTGCAATAATTTGTTGGGAGTTCAATTCATGTCAGTAGAGGATTTGTTTTGCTTGCTATATCCACATGCATATTTATTTGAACAGTACCATGTTTTAATGATATTAGTAAGGCCGTTGTATGCAGAGAGGTAAGGAAAGTTTGCGTCACTCTCATGTGCGCTCTTTCTGAATATGTTTGTGTTGTTTCCTGGGCACAAACACATGTGAGCCTCAAAGAGCAGTTTCACAGGATTGCAGGTAAGTGGTGTAGAAATCAGGTTAAATGATGTTCACTTAATATACATTTTCACAACCTCTGGAATTTCCTTTAGGATTTCCAATGTGGTTGGATGCATTGATACGCATATTCCTATAGGAAGGGTAATCTGAAATACACTCACCTAAAGGATTATTAGGAACACCATAATAATACTGTGTTTGACCCCCTTTCGCCTTCAGAACTGCCTTAATTCTACGTGGCATTGATTCAAAAAGGTCCTGAAAGCATTCTTTAGAAATGTTGGCCCATATTGATAGGATAGCATCTTGCAATTGATGGAGATTTGTGGGATGCACATCCAGGGCACGAAGCTCCCGTTGCACCACATCCCAAAGATGCTCTATTGGGTTGAGATCTGGTGACTGTGGGGGCCATTTTAGTACAGTGAACTCATTGTCATGTTCAAGAAACCAATTTGAAATGATTTCGAGCTTTGTGACATGGTGCATTATCCTGCTGGAAGTATCCATCAGAGAATGGGTACATGGTGGTCATAAAGGGATGGACATGGTCAGAAACAATGCTCAGGTAGGCCGTGGCATTTAAATGATGCCCAATTGGCACTAAGGGGCCTAAAATGTGCCAAGAAAACATTCCCCACACCATTACACCACCACCAGCCTGCACAGTGGTAACAAGGCATGATGGATCCATGTTCTCATTCTGTTTACGCCAAATTCTGACTCTACCATCTGAATGTCTCAACAGAAATCGAGACTCATCAGACCAGGCAACATTTTTCCAGTCTTCAACTGTCCAATTTTGGTGAGCTTGTGCAAATTGTAGCCTCTTTTTCCTATTTGTAGTGGAGATGAGTGGTACCCGGTGGGGTCTTCTGCTGTTGTAGCCCAGCCGCTGTTGTGCGTGTTGTGGCTTCACATATGCTTTGCTGCATACCTCGGTTGTAACGAGTGGTTATTTCAGTCAAAGTTGCTCTTCTTTCAGCTTGAATCAGTCGGCCCATTCTCCTCTGACCTCTAGCATCAACAAGGCATTTTCGCCCACAGGACTGCCACATACTGGATGTTTTTCCCTTTTCACACCATTCTTTGTAAACCCTAGAAATGGTTGTGCGTGAAAATCCCAGTAACTGAGCAGATTGTGAAATACTCAGACCGGCCCGTCTGGCACCAACAACCATGCCACGCTCAAAATTGCTTAAATCACCTTTCTTTCCCATTCTGACATTCAGTTTGGAGTTCAGGAGATTGTCTTGATCAGGACCACACCCCTAAATGCATTGAAGCAACTGCCATGTGATTGGTTGATTAGATAATTGCATTAATGAGAAATTGTCCTAATAATCCTTTAGGTGAGTGTATATGCCATACATCACAGATGTTAAATTAACACAAATTATTCACAATTTATTTGGTCATCTTTATTTGCTAAATAAAGCAACAGTTCTTTTTTTTTTCTTGTTTTAATATTCTATGTTAATATTCTTCCTCCATCTTCATCATCATCAGTGCTGGTGTTTTGTGTGCCTCTTCCCTCTTGCTGGTGGTAGAAGTCAAATGTTAATTTCATTACCCTAATTCACAAATGTAACAGGTTGGATTAAAAGAAAATTATGTGAAAAGAGCATTAGACTATGAAGAAAAAGCTGCTGCACAAAAAGACACTGAATGATATTTATTTAATATGTCAAATGTTTGTAAAGTCATGAATGCTACACCTATTAACCTTTTATGCTTAAAGCTTTACCTGATTAAAATATATTTTTATACTTCCTTTTAAGCTGCTACCACTTTTTTTTCTTCTTTTTTACCTGTGGGATACCATGGAAATGAATATTAGTTCAATAACTTGCCATTCTGCCAGTTTTCACCTGTGATATTATAACAATGATTAAGAATTAAACTTACGTTTTACCCGGAAGTATACAGACATCTTTTTGTTGGGGGCTGTTGCCATGGTGAATCGAGTGCCATTGATCATGGCTTTTCATAGTCGTGTCAGAGTCAGTCTACTCAGAGTTGATTGAACTACCTCAGTTCAGCAGTTCTGAAACCCTCAACTCAGAGTTTACCATCTCAGGGTAAGTCAACTCAGAGTTCAAGTTTAAACTCAGAGTTGGTTGAACCTCCTTATTGAAACAGGCCCCTGGTGTGCATCTTGAGACAAAACAATGCCACTGACATTTTTTGAGATATGTCAGGGCAAGTTGATTTCAGCTTAAACGTTTTTTGTCTGGGACTAGTTCAAGATTCAAGATTCAAGATTCAAGAGTTTTATTTGTCACATACACAGTTATATACAGAATATACAACCGGCAGTGAAATGTTGTGTTTAAGTCTCCTCTGTGAAACCGGGGGTAAGTGTGTCCCATTGGGTAGTAAAAAGTTTGAGACACTTCAAGCCCACTTGAACACTTGGGTCAAATACAGGAAAAAGGTAATGTAAGTATAAGTGGTCAAGTGCAAAGACCACAAGTGTGGGTATTTGGACAGGCCCATTCAAAATGTGCAGAGCTGTGGGTCCCAGAGATGCATAAACTCTACAGGTCCAGAGGAGATTCAGAGGTAATCAATTAAAATAAAAGGGGAGGAGCCACCTTCATTCAAATCTGTATAAAATGGCAACGCCAAGCACTGGTATGTGTTGTGGTATTTGTCTCAAAGTTTGCTATGATGGAGCTTCTGAAAAGTGTGTTATTGGTGGTTGTGATTGTTGCGTTTGATCTGCCTGATGCATGGGGAAGTTTGAGGTACAGTCAAAGTCCACGAAGTATGGTGCCAAAATCAGATCCAGCTTCCAGAAGTCCTGCCCTGTCTGCTGCTGGGCTCTGGAACCCTTTGCAAGTGGCTTCTCCATTTCAGAGTCCTTTGGGTCCTGTCTCCAGAGGCCTTGCACAGGAGCCTTTTGGCCTACAGGAGAAGCAGCTGTTGCAGGGTCCAGTGAAGCCTTTGGATTGGAGGTATCCCGTTGTTCCTGAGGTGCAGAGCAAGTTGGCGGTGGACTTCCAGTTGCAGCAACCTGTGATTCCCAGCAGCGTAGCTGTTCACTGCGGAGAGAACCGGGTTCTTGTAGAGGTCCAGCAGGACTTGTTTAGCAATGGTCAGTTGATCCAGCCAACTGGTTTGTCTTTAGGTGGATGTCCTGTTGTTGGTCAGGACTCTAGGTCTAAAGTGCTCATCTTTGAGTATGAGTTACAGAACTGCAACAGCGTGCAGATGGTAAGACCTTTTAAATCTTAATGGGTGGTTTGTGGCAGAGGATAGCCAGAACTTTCAAGGAAAGTCAGTTTACTTGTCATTTGCAATGCCAGGGCAAAATCTCTTGAATAAGGGAAATCCTGAACTTTCAAACGACTTGCCTTTTTAAATAACCCTTCAGTCCAACATCTGATGTGCGTTATCCCATAAATGGTGTGAATGGTGCTTGAGAAACAAGACTGCAACTCTTGTGCTCCTAATAGTGTTTGCTAGTGTTTATCTGGGAACAGCCAATGTTTAATCCTAAATCCATGTCTCCAAAACCTTGCTTGTCTATGGCTACACTTGAGCTTCTAATGGAAGCTGTGATCTATGCTCTTTAGGAGTCATTCCACCATATTGCACAATGCACGCTACCATTCACTGAGTCCATGAGTGGACCCTTTAGTAGCTCAAGTCTTTGGGATGACCCTTTTGGTAACCAATCTCTTGCAGATGAATGAGGATGAGCTTATCTACATCTTCTCTCTTACATACACCTCTGAGGCTCTTGCAGGTACTCCGATTACCCGGACAAATAGTGCAATCATTGGCGTTCACTGCCATTATCGAAGGTAAGTGGTTTGACTTTGTCTGTGTTTGTGCAACTGGGAGACCATTTAATGGGTACTTTCATAAACCACAGGCATCAAAACGTAAGCAGTGACGCCTTGTGGCCAACATGGGTCCCGTATGCCTCAACCAAGGTTGGTGAAGAAGTCTTGATGTTCACCATGAAGCTCATGATGGGTCAGTGCACTTTCTTGGACCTTCAACCTTGCAAATGTGGCTCTTCCTAGGGTGTTCCTTCTCTTTTGTAGACGATTGGTCCTACCAGAGGCCTTCATATTCCTATTTCCTGGGTGGTGTTATTAACATCGAGGCATCTGTGAAGCAGTACAATCATGTGCCTCTGCGTGTGTTTGTGGATAGTTGCGTGGCCACTCAAGTGCCTGATGTGAACTCCCTTCCAAGATATTCCTTCCTTGAGAATCATGGGTAAGGTCATGGCCCTTGACGCTATAGGACTGTTTTGGTTGCTCTTTTAACTTTGTCACTGATCGTCATGGGTAAGGTCTAGTTCTCTAGAGTTGACATGAGTTGCTCTCTGTGGTGACTTTGTCATCAGGTGCTTTGTGGATGCCAAGGCTACAGCTTCCAGCTCCCGCTTCATGCCTCTGTCCCAGGTTGACAAGATCCAGTTCCAGCTGGAGGCATTAATGTTCCAGGAGAGCTCCAGTCCTTCTGTATGTACCATGAATATCATTAAGTTAATTTGACTTTTCCCGTCTGTTTTGGTTTTGTGACCTGTCTGTCTTCCCTTGTAGATCTACATAACATGTGTTCTGAAGGCAACTATTGCTTCTGCACCAAGTGACGCTCAGCACAAATCCTGTTCCTTCGCCAATGGGTATGTTGCTTTTTTTTTTTTTTTTTTTTTTTTTTTTTTTTTTTTTTAAATCTTAAAGCTGACTTTGCTCATGTTGAAAGTGCTCATCTTGTTGCAGGTGGTCTGCTGCTGATGGAAATGACCAAGTTTGTGGTTGCTGTGACTCAACATGTGGTCCTGCTGGTGGAATTGCTGCTGCTCCATATGGAGGTTTGTAGTTCTTGCTATTTCTAAGATCGCTTTTAAGAGCTCTAACTTGTCTCTTCTCTCTAGGTGTTCAGTGGGAAGGCAAGGCCACAGTTGGTCCTGTAATGGTTCAAGGGGAAAAGAAAGTTTCTCAATAAAACTGACATCAATCCTCTCTCGTATCTGACTTGTCACTTTGCTTCATGTCTGGTTTAACTGCTTTTGACTTGGAAAGGGTGCCTTATTCTGTAAATGTAGTGGCCCTGATAGTCCTACTGTACCTTTGCAAGTCCCATATAGTCTGAAACCCTATGGTTGCATGCTATATGCAACTTGTAGAGGAGGGTTTTAAATGGGCATTTAAACTTGTGAGCCTTTTAAGGCCTATGATGGGTTAGCGTGGGGAGCAGTGCACAAAGCTGGGCCAGTTGAAACCCAGTTTAACTTTCCACATACTAGGATGATGCACTTCCTAGTTGCCAGCTCAACATTTAGAGCGCTTGTACCAAATAAGTCTTTGGAAGCTATCACTGACTATAACCATGGCAGAAGTACATTTAAGTTTATTCTTGATTTAAAATGGAAAAATCTGTTAACAGTAGAGTTCTTTTAATTCTGCTCTAACCAGCAGAAGACGCAAGCCAGGTTTAAATCCCAGTTGGGCATGTTGTAACAGTTACATTGTTCTCCTATTAGAACTCTTCAGAGGAAACTGAGTGAGCGTCAATGTTCAGAAGCTGTTTTTAACTATGCAGTGTCAAACTGTATACACTTGCAATTTTATATGAAAGTTTGTATTTTGACTTACTAGTCTGGAAACACAACCAATTGTAAGTGCCTCAGTACTTCATTAAATATTCATGGTCTTTGTACAGGAGAGCAGAAACTCTACCGCAGGGTTTGGAATCAGAGGTGGGAATCTGCTTGATAAGTGACTGCAAACGTGATAAACCGATGCAACACTGTTTTCAACCACTTATGGAGTGAACTTTTATCTCATTGTAACCTATCAGACTATTAACTACCAGTATTAATGTCTCCTTGAACCAGAAAAGATCTGGTTTCTGTACATATGCATCAAACAAAATACAAGTGACATACAGTACAGACAAATATTACTCTTAAAACAATTTTAATTTAGCTTATTTTTCACAAAAGAAATGCAACAAACTATTATGCTATATTATGTAAAATAAATTGAATGCAAGTTAATGTTAGGAATGACCTGATGAAAAGCCGTGCAACTAATGACTGGACAGGAGGTACGAGGAAATTATATTTTAGTGAATTTCTCTGACATGTCACAGTTTTAAGAACAACTTCTCCTTGGTCTTTAAAAATTATCAAATGTTGTACTCTTATGGAAATATAACATTTTGTAATTATTTAAATCTGACTAATTTTCTAATTGTTATAATTCAACATCTAAGGAAAATGTTATGAGGGGTTCTTATACATGTTCACTGTAGAGAACGCAGGGACTTAAAGCATGTTTATCAGGCATTTTGGGAGACACAACAAGGGAATAGGGAAAGAAATTACTTATCAATATTCCTAAAACATATTAGATATTATGAAAATGTTGAACACTATTACTCCCATTTTTCATTACATGTTGCTCCAAGAACACATTAATATGCAAAGTAGAGTGTATATACATTGCATTGAATAATAAAACTATAAATAAAAATAAAAACTAATAAAAAAAATTTATCACCATTTTATGCACATATTGCATAAAGTAAAATGGTATATTAATTGATTACGTTATATATTTCATTATATAGTTGAGAATCATCTTTAAACAAAATTTGGTTAAAAAAATTCTGAAATCTAAAAATTGATTGGTGAATGAAAAAAAGAAAACAGAAAAATCCAATTGTTTTTGCCTTTAAACAACTGAGTCCTGGTGTCCACTTACGAAGACAAACTCATTAGAGCAGTTCCTGGATCACCTCTACTTTCAACCAAACCTGCAAACATTCACAATGTTGACTGATAGTCTTTTGGTTTTCCCCATCTTTTGTAGCCAGCAGGAGGGAGTTGCTCAGTAGCTAGTTCTGTCAGTGCGCTCTGACCAGCCTTTGACAGGAGCTTGCCCTCTCTCTCTCTGGAAGCACAGCGTTCTTCCGATCGTCCTACATTGAACATCAGTTCTGCTGAGGTCTTTTGTGATGCCTCAGGCATTTTCGCTGTCTGCCTCATCAGGAGAGTTTGCAGACACACACATTATCCTGTGTTTGTTTGGGACTTCCTGGATGCTACTGTAAAACTTTGTTCTTTTAAAACATTTTGAGTTCAGTTGTTATTGGGGAAACTTTCTGACCACTCACAAACTTTTTGAGAACTGACTCTGCAATTCATTTCTAAATCTCCTCTGAAGTCTTCTCATAGGCCTGTAAATCCAATACTTTGTTATCTGCGCCATTGTATTATCATTATTTATTTGTTCCCTTAATGTGTGCAATTCGAGCATACACTCGTGTTATAGTGTCTACTTGCTTGTTCTCTTTAGTTCTCATTCCACTTTCCATTTTCCTCTGGCAGATTCTGTTAAATAACACTTATAAACATCAATGATGTGTGATTGGTCAGGGAGAATGAGACACTACAAAGAGCAAACACTAAACCAGCATTACAACTAAACCTCCCTTCTCCTGATTCCGTCTGGCATTGTAGTTATTGTTGTTTACACTATGTTTGTAATGGCATGGTGCCGTAAGTTTGGTAGACTCCATAATAATTCTCATCTAAAACATGCATTGAGATAGTTGTAAACACAAGTAAAAGGTAGCCGTAGGAGTGCAATTTGGGGGCTGGGTGCAATTTTCTTTTTTAGCAATTGGGTTTTCTCCTGTTTTTTTTTTTTTTTACCAGAAAGGCATGGTTGCAACCATAGTTTCAATTTGTTTGTGTTTTTCTTTTAATCAGTTATTTTCTCTCCCAAACAGATAGATGACTTCCCCATACCAACATTGTTTTGCAATTTGCATTTAATTAAATGGTTTGTTTGGCTTTGCAAAACCTCAATGTGTTCTTGAAGTGCTGGAATTGGAGAAGGAGATCCAACCGCAAACTTTTTACCTTCTCCCTGATGCTAGATTGGAAAGAGAAAGGCTGGTTTTGATATAGGTTGGTGAAAACTTGCCAAAGACAGGCATGACTGTTTAGACAGTAAGCTGGCAGGAAATGAAGACCAGGAGGACATATAATGCAAAAACTCTCTTAATAAAGTCACACACATGCACATACTCATATATACATTTATGGGATTACATAATGCAAACACAAGTGATCAGGACAAACTTTGCTTATTTATTAAATATGACAGATCCATAAACCATTAATTAAACCATGTCAAGCTCACACAGTTTTTAAACAACCATTCCTTTCTAAGATTAAACCACATATATTTAACTTATTTGAGCTAATTTACTCTTTTCTCAGAGGAATATTACATTTTTATCTGTGCATCTCAAAAACAATATTGGCCAGCACTTTATGGGGAATATGCTTATGTGTTTGGAACAGGGTTTAAAAGTCAATGTAATGACTTCTTAAAATTACTTGTTGCAGGTCATAAGGGCCAACAAAATGCCAAACTGTGAGTGTTGGCAAAATTAGGCATATAATTTGGTGGGTCATTGCAGAAGCAAAAAGTCTCATGTCTCATGAAGAGTGGTAACCATAGCAACAAGCATCCAAAGACGAATCTCATCTGAAAATCCAAGTACTCATATGCCCAGTTTCATAGACAAGGTTTAAGACTAGTCCCAGATTAAAATGCACGTTTGAGCTGTTTTAACTGAAAGCAACTTGCAATGACATCTTAAAATATGTTAGTGCCATTGATTTGTCTCATGGTGCACATCAGTAATGCTTTTTTCCAAGGCATGTTTATAAATGTCTTAATTAAACTAAGGCCTAATTCTGGCTTAATCAAAGCCCTGTCTGTGAAACCAGGCCTTAAAGGCACAATATGTAATTTTCGCCGCTAGAGGTCGCCTATTTAAAACAAAGGCATGCTCTTGATGATGCCTTGATTTCACGGAATCATGGGAGTTGTTGTCTTCACCTCTCCAGCCATTGGAAAAGAATGAAGCAGGGTGGGGCTGAAAGTCGTTGGAGTGGAACGAGGCCGCTGGAGCGATTGCAAATGAGAGACAAGCTCAATTTTATTATGCCGAAGAGGACCACTTCCGCTTCTTCCAGTATGTGGGGTAACAGAGCTATTTTATCATATTAGATACATTTGAGTGTGTTATAATGCTACTCTGTGTGTTTGCTCGGTGACTCCTATGAGACACTTGTTGCACATTGCAGTAAGTTAGATCGATATTAGGCATGGTGAAACTTGCGGTAAATCATGAAAATGAGATTTAAACAATAAGACTGCTGAGCTATATAACAATGATTCATTTTCTGTTGATGAATGTTTCCAAACAGTTGCTCACCTGTCTAATAAAATACATAATACATTAAAGCATCTTTGGTGTTTTCATGGTTTCTACAAAATAAAACCGGAAACCGAGGGTGACAAGGGTATTATTTCACTGACAGGCAACACATGGTCCGTGTCCTGGTTAAAATTACTTATTTCTCTGGATGTAAACATTCTTGGAAGCATTTGGGATAATGCAAGTACACAAGTCAACAAAATATATAACATTGTTCTAGCGGTTTTTGGATATTTTAATCCATAAATCTAAAATCTTTAAAAAATGTAATTAATTGTTTCACGACCCTGAAAAAAAGTTCAGCATTCATTCTCACAAATTTAGCCAGCAAAAGGTCAAAGGCCACAACAACACAAAAACAGATCAATCACAGTCTTACAGAACAGGTCTACTTCTAGTTTTTATCCTTTGACCTCATTGATTTATCACAAAAGCCTCTTGGGAATTTGATGAACTGGCTACAACTGTACAGTAGATGGGAGTTTTACCTCAATGAGGCAAATCACACAAGAATCATTGGTTTTTACCCATGAGCCTGGTAGCTTAAAGGGTTAGTTCACCCAAAAAGGACAATTCTGTCATTAATTACTTACCCTTGTGTTGTTCCAAACCCGTAAGACCTTTGTTCATCTTCGGAACACAAATTAAGATATTTTTGATGAAATCTGAGAGGTTTCTGAACCTAGGCAGCAACATCATTGCAACTTTCAAAGTCCAGAGAAAGGTAGTAAAAACATTGTTAAAATAGTCCATATGACTCCAGTGGTTCAACCTTAATGATATGAAGCGACGAGAATATTTTTTGTGGGCAAAAAACAAACAAAAATAACGACTTTATTCTCGTCTGTGTTCCGAAGTTAAACAAAGGTTTTATGGGTTTGGAACGACTGAGTGTGAGTAATTAATGACAGAATTTAAATTTTTTGGGTGAACTAACCCTTTAAGGCTTAAAATTATGAAATTTTTTATATAATCAAGAATAATAGTTGTGAGTGCAGAGGATGATATGATGGACTTGGAGCCTAAAATTTTCTGTTCTATCTGTTCTACTGAAATATGTTGCAGGTAAGGTGTAAAGCATCAACATGTAATGCATTTTTATTATATTAATTTGTTTATTTTATATTATAATTATAATTAGTATAATTAGAGTTTCTTATTTACACCCTCATGTAATTCCAAACTTTCTTATGACTTTCATCTTCTGTAGAAGACACACACACACACACACACACACACACACTTTGGAAACTATATTTTTTTTGTCCATACAATGAAAGTCAATAATATTTGAACAATGACTTCCACTGTATGGCCAAAAACAGTTGAAACATTCATCAAAATATCTTTATTTCATGTTTCACAGTCGTACAGGTTTGAAATGAGATGAGGGTGAGTAAACAATGACAGAATTTTCATTTTTGGTTGAACTATCTCTTTAATGTACAATCAGTCAATCATTATCACAAATTAATGGACCAATTTTAATAATGCCCTCCTTCACCTTCCTTTGTCTAATGTTATAATGCTTCTGAAACTTGCTACTTAAAAAGCAAGAGAAAACTCATTTGGCCGCCCACTCACTCCATTAACACACAAGCACAAAGAAATGTCCTGCTGATACAAAAATCCCAGCTTTTCCTTTTCTTTGTTATTGCTTGGATCATGCTTTTAGTCTTTTGCTTCCTTTAGCCTCTTCCCTTAATCCTTTGTAGTGTGTCTTTCCAGACTGCTGCTGTAATGAAGAGAAGACAAGCGGGAAATGCAAGGAAAGAGCATTATAGTCCAGTCCGATATGAAATAAACATCAGTGCTTAGGTCTGAAATGCAGCAGCTCTGCCGCTGCCAGATAAGACGTCACTGTCAAAGATGTTCTGTCACACAAATGGGAATGAAGATATTCAGAAAGCTTACTGTGCCAACAGGAAAAAAGAGTGCTGCATCTAAATGAGTGAATAATAAGTGTCGGATAATAAGCGGAGAGTGTGGATAGCGCTTCAGTGGTCATTGATTTAAACAGCCATCACCAACAGCACCAGCTGCAACTCAATAATTGAGCAGAGTCGAGAAGCCGTTGGATAGACGCAGATGCAGTTTATTCCTATACAGCGGTCAAACTGTGGAACTGAGTTCACAGACTTGGCAGCAGGTGGTAATCGTGTGTTCAAAAGAGATTTAGCAGTCCATAACATGACTAGCGGAGATGCACACTGCAGTTGTTCCCCACATAAAAAAAAGCTCTTTGTGTCAGGAAGCAGATAACACGCTTCTGATACCACCACACTGTTCTTCTGGGAGTTGGAGTTGATACAAGGCAGAGAATAGAACAGAATAACGAGGTTATGCGGAATTGAGAAGTGAAGATTCAGCTCCTTTTCAGTTCATGAGTCTATCTATCTATCTATCTATCTATCTATCTATCTATCTATCTATCTATCTATCTATCTATCTATCTATCTATCTATCTATCTATCTATCTATCTATCTATCTATCTATCTATCTATCTTTCTACAAACCCGATTCCAAAAAAGTTGGGACACTGTACAAATTGTGAATAAAAAAGGAATGCAATAATTTACAAATCTCATAAACGTATATTTTATTCATAATAGAATATAGATAACATATCAAATGTTGAAAGTGAGACATTTTGAAATGTCATGCCAAATATTAGCTCATTTTGGATTTCATGAGAGCTACACATTCCAAAAAAGTTGGGACAGGTAGCAATAAGAGGCCGGAAAAGTTAAATGTAGATATAAGGAACAGCTGGAGGACCAATTTGCAACTTATGACGTCAATTGGCAACATGATTGGGTATAAAAAGAGCCTCTCAGAGTGGCAGTGTCTCTCGAAGTCAAGATGGGCAGAGGATCACCAATTCCCCCAATGCTGCGGCCAAAAATAGTGGAGCAATATCAGAAAGGAGTTTCTCAGAGAAAAATTGCAAAGAGTTTGAAGTTATCATCATCTACAGTGCATAATATCATCCAAAGATTCAGAGAATCTGGAACAATCTCTGTGCGTAAAGGTCTGGATGCCCGTGATCTTCGGGCCTTAGACGGCACTGCATCACATACAGGAATGCTACTGTAATGGAAATCACAACATGGGCTCAGGAATACTTCCAGAAAACATTGTCGGTGAACACAATCCACCGTGCCATTCGCCGTTGCCGGCTAAAACTCTATAGGTCAAAAAAGAAGCCATATCTAAACATGATCCAGAAGCGCAGGCGTTTTCTCTGGGCCAAGGCTCATTTAAAATGGACTGTGGCAAAGTGGAAAACTGTTCTGTGGTCAGACGAATCAAAATTTGAAGTTCTTTTTGGAAAACTGGGATACCATGTCATCTGGACTAAAGAGGACAAGGACAACCCAAGTTGTTATCAGCGCTCAGTTCAGAAGCCTGCATCTCTGATGGGATGGGGTTGCATGAGTGCGTGTGGCAATGGCAGCTTACACATCTGGAAAGGCACCATCAATGCTGAAAGGTATATCCAAGTTCTAGAACAACATATGCTCCCATCCAGACGTCGTCTCTTTCAGGGAAGACCTTGCCTTTTCCAACATGACAATGCCAGACCACATACTGCATCAATTACAACATCATGGCTGCGTAGAAGAAGGATCTGGGTACTGAAATGGCCAGCCTGCAGTCCAGACCTTTCACCCATTGAAAAAATTTGGTGCATCATAAAGAGGAAGATCCGACAAAGAAGAACTAGAAGCCTGTATTAGACAAGAATGGGACAACATTCCTATTCCTAAACTTGAGTAACTTGTCTCCTCAGTCCCCAGATGTTTGCAGACTGTTATAAAAAGAAGAGGAGAGAACATGGCCTTGTCCCAACTTTTTTGAGATGTGTTGATTCCATGAAATTTAAAATCAACTTATTTTTTCCCTTAAAATGATACATTTTCTCAGTTTAAACATTTGATATGTCATATATGTTGTATTCTGAATAAAATATTGAAATTTGAAACTTCCACATCATTGCATTCTGTTTTTAATTTGTACAGGGTCACAACTTTTTTGGAATCGGGTTTGTTTCTGTCATCTTCCCTATATCATTCATTCAACATATCCACCCTCCTAAGGCCTTAAATCATTTTATATTTCAAAAGTTTTTATTTTTAAACAATTTGTTAAGTTTGTCATGATACATTTTTTTATTTCTGGTTAAAGTTAAAGAAATATGAATTAAAGTAATTCTACTTTCTTACATTCTAATTTGAATTGCAAATCTGCATCCTGGTTGCTATGTCAATTAAAAATCAGGAATTAAATTGGAATTTACCGTAAAAAGGCACTCTCAATTCAGTTCAGAATGTCGCCAAAGTCTGAATGTGATGAGATTTCGGTTTGCAGTCCTCCGGTCACAGTCAACAAGACACACAAGTCACATTTGAAAGACATTTGCCTCACAAGTCTCCCACTCCCACTTGAGGTCGTCTATAGCACAGTATTGATCTGGATATAAATAAACCCTCTCTGGCAGGCATTTACGTAAGCTGACGTTTGTGAGGATCAGTGACAGTAGATCATAGGTCATTCGCAAAGGACATCAAAGCTAATGTAGTCATAGTCACATTCAGTTTCTGTGTTTGTCACCTATTCATAATTGAGGGCAGCAAAGACATATTTTCCTTTAAAGCATCTATTAAAAACTTCATAGAGATTTTGCAAATGGGTCCTTAAGAACTCATTTAGGGGCTTAATTGAGGGCACAAACGATTTCCTTTCCCCTCGCTGAAATTCAAAGCGCGGTTCTAATTCAGAGATGCTTTTCGAAGCTCAGGCGGGGAGGAAAACTGACGGCTGCTTTATCTGTGCTGTTTCAGTCGTGTGACTGTAGCAGGCATTAATCATGTCTGTCAAGTCATAAAGCCAGTGCTTAGAACGGTGAGGAATGGGAATACTTCATATGTTAGGTGACATTCATTAAGTATTAATACAAACTATGCAGAATCTATGAGGGCAATTTAAACAGAATGACAGCCGTGAGCCACTGGGAATTCAACTGCACAGTACAGTATGTTCTGCTTCCTGTGGGCCTGAACTACATAGCCAATATCAGAGGTCACCAGATCCAAAATTTGGATTGGTTCCATTCGGACTGCAAATCAATTTAACAGAATTTCAAATCATGACAACTCTCAACAATAGTTTTAGTATATTATTGAATATGCCACTGTTAATGTGCTTGGTATTGGCAGATTGCTACATCTGCTACGCTTCTGCTGCTGCTGCTGGAGAGCAAGTATGAGCTTGCTACTGCTAACAGATACACAGAAACTCTGCTGTGAGCATGTAAGATATGCTGCTGCTGCATGAATAGACGTAAATTCCATTCCATTTTTAGATGTAAATTGCATAGCAGATCTAGGCAGGTGGAGCTGGGGGAGGTGGAGGGTTTCAGATGAATGCAGGACTATAGCTTACAGCAAATAACTGTGAAACAGACTTGAGAAAGCAATCTTATTGGCTGCAGGATCAGCAGAGGCCAGTCAGCTTGTGCCATGCGGTAATTACACTCACCTAAAGGATTATTAGGAACACCTGTTCAATTTCTCATTAATGCAATTATCTAATCAACCAATCACATGGCAGTTGCTTCAATGCATTTAGGGGTGTGGTCCTGGTCAAGACAATCTCCTGAACTCCAAACTGAATGTCAGAATGGGAAAGGTGATTTAAGCAATTTTGAGCATGGCATGGTTGTTGGTGCCAGATGGGCCGGTCTGAGTATTTCACAATCTGCTCAGTTACTGGGATTTTCACGCACAACCATTTCTAGGGTTTACAAAGAATTGTGTGAAAAGGGAAAAACATCCGGTATGCGGCAGTCCTGTGGGCAAAAATGCCTTGTTGATGCTAGAGTTCAGAGGAGAATGGGCCGACTGATTCAAGCTGATAGAAGAGCAACTTTGACTGAAATAACCACTTGTTACAACCGAGGTATGCAGCAAAGCATTTGTGAAGCCACAACACTCACAACCTTGAGGCGGATGGGCTACAACAGCAGAAGACCCCACCGGGTACCACTCATCTCCACTACAAATAGGAAAAAGAGGCTACAATTTGCACGAGCTCACCAAAATTGGACAGTTGAAGACTGGAAAAATGTTGCCTGGTCTGATGAGTCTCGATTTCTGTTGAGACATTCAGATGGTAGAGTCAGAATTTGGCGTAAGCAGAATGAGAACATGGATCCATCATGCCTTGTTACCACTGTGCAGGCTGGTGGTGGTGGTGTAATGGTGTGGGGGATGCTTTCTTGGCACACTTTAGGCCCCTTAGTGCCAATTGGGCATCGTTTAAATGCCACAGCCTACCTGAGCATTATTTCTGACCATGTCCATCCCTTTATGACCACCTGGCAATTTTATTTTCATTCTCTGATGGCTACTTCCAGCAGGATAATGCACCATGTCACAAAGCTTGAATCATTTCAAATTGGTTTCTTGAACATGACAATGAGTTCACTGTACTAAAATGGCCCCCACAGTCACCAGATCTCAACCCAATAGAGCGTCTTTGGGATGTGGTGGAATGGGAGCTTGGTGCCCTGGATGTGCATCCCATAAATCTCCATCAACTGCAAGATGCTATCCTATCAATATGGGCCAACATTTCTAAAGAATGCTTTCAGCACCTTGTTGAATCAATGCCACGTAGAATTAAGGCAGTTCTGAAGGCGAAAGGGGGTCAAACACAGTATTAGTATCGTGTTCCTAATAATCCTTTAGGTGAGTGTATAATTATACAGGTAATATGTTAACATGTTGGATTCAGAAGAAATGGGCAGGAATAAAGATCTGAGTGACTTTAACAAGGGCCAAATTGATATGGCAGGGCGACTGAGTCAGAGTATCTCTGAAACGGTAAGGCTTGTGGGTTGCTCTCGGTCAGCAGTCCGAGGAGGGACAAACCACAAACCGGTGATAGGGTGTTGGGCTCAACAGAAGGTCTACTGTGGCACAAGTCACACAAAATTTTAATGATGGTTATGCTAGGAATGTGTCCCAACACCGCAGACCAATCAGAATTCCTATGATGACCCCTGTCCACTGTCAAATGTGCCAGTGGGCACTCGGGCATTCGAACTGGACCTTGGAGCAGTAGAAGTCCCGTTTTATTTACATCATGTGGATGGCCTTGTACGTGTGCGCTGTTTACCTGGGGAAAAGATAGAACCAGGATGCTCTGTGGGACGACAACAAGCTGGTGGAGGGAGTATGATGCTCTGGGCAATGTTCTTCTGGGAAACCCTGGGCCCGGCCATTCATGTAGACGTAAATTTAACACACGTGCCACCTACCTAAACATTTTTGCAGACTGGTACACCTCTTTATGACAATGGTGTTCCCTAGTGTAAGTGGCCTATTTCTGCAGGATAATGCACCCTGCCACACTGCACACATTGTTCACAAATTTAATTAATTATTGTTTCTATAGAGTGGAGATTTAGCTCATGCAAACACTTTCTTCCTTTTAGCTGCCTTCAGATCCTCTTGTAATTATCATACCTATTTTCCTCACTGTGTGGGATGAAACAAAGGAGCCAAGACGGTGACCTGGAAACGACTGTCTGTGATTTCATTTGGGACAGGAATATTTTGCTGCGGGTTTGATCAGTGCTATTTTTCCCCAGAGAAGTAGTTTTAAATGTTCTGACACCTGAGTTCTCCAGTGCAGATGTTGCAGGGCTCAAGTCCTCTGAGAAAGCAGCCTACTATCACATTCCAGGCAGGCGGCTGGTGAACAGCAGCTCTGTAAGGGCAGCATGTGGCCCTGAGGTAGAGCAGAGGATCACAGAGCTGCCGCTGTTCATACTGCTCAGTAAATAGAGCATGACTGGCTTTTTGGACAGAAGTCAACGTAGAAACACAATAAGTGGCTTATAAACATAAAAAATTTAAATGTCTGCAGCTGAGAAAGTCAGAGAGGGATGTCATGAGATTAAGTTAGTCTCGTGTTTACTGCCTCGCTGTAAACAGCCCGTATCATCCTCATGACTGAGCAGAATGCGCTATTTCCTTTGTTGTGTTGATCAAAGAAGCACCAACTTTCCCATTCCATACATTGCTTATGGTTTCCAGTGACTTCTGCGGCTATAATATCTCTGCAGAGCAGGACCATGTGCAAATCAACACATTAGAATTGTAAATTTAACTCTTGCCAACGTATTAATGACAGCACCTAGTGTGGATTAACTTTTTACATTTCTCTTTCACCATGTAAAATGACATGTGCTGCAAAATGCAGGAGAGAGAGAGAGAGAGAGAGAGAGAGAGAGAGAGATAAAGAGACAGGCCTGGTGCTGCTCCTCCTGAAATAAATATGCGAGTCATGTCCCTGTGCATAAATATTAAGCACCATGCATCATAACATGTGTCCCACTTGCACTGTTTTTCACGTCCTCCAGCAGAATAACACCCTAAGTATTAAATAAATTATTAAATATATTATTTTTTTTTATTTTCAAGCTATTATATTTGGTCTACCTCAGTCGCGAATATTTGGATATTTGGGGTTCTAACTTCTGTAGAATTTGCCGTTGGGATATATTTTATTTCTGTGAAGAAAACTTTAATTTTCCAGAGAAATGTCTCAAAGACCCATGAAATGCACTATGCCTCTATTTGTATTCATAGTCTCACAGCTTGACAAAGATTTCATTTTTTTTGGGAGGGAAATCAGCCATGTTCAAATCTGCAGGCCTCTGCTGTCTTTGATTGATCTTTGCAATCCCTGAATGAACCTGCTGTCTGTTTTCTCATTCCTTTTGTTCCTTCACAAACTATTTACTTAGCAGCAGTTCTCAGACTCATCTGAAATCCCCCTCTGATAGCTTATTCTCGTCTAAACTCCAATAGTAATGCAGATCACTCCATTCCCAGTGTTGGGAGATGAGAATTATTCACTGGCTTTTTTATTCACAATTCCTTTCTTCAGAACTATTTCATTTCTCGCTCCTTTGATTGCATTGATGTTTATTGCATTGATTTTAGTCAACCCGCCCCACCAGAATTCTGTAATCTCTTGATAATTGTCATTTATGACCATTCTTCAAACTGAAATTTAGGAATGTACATTTAATGTAAATAAACTGTGTTTAAAACGATATACAAGTCTGGCTTGCTGTTTGCAATGCAGCTACACAAGACTTCATTCATATAACTGCTGCTACATTTCACTTTTAAGTATGAATTACTCATAAACGTTATCATACAACATGGAGTGTTTATGGAGACATTATATAACTCTTTACAGGTCACATCAGTTAAACATTAACTAACAATGAACAATGCATTTGTTACGGTTTTTATTAATATTTGTCAATGTTAATCAATAAAAATACAAATGTTCATTGTTAGTTCATGTTAACAAAGTTAACAAATGTATTATAAAGTGTTACAGAGAAGGGTAATAAATTATAATTATCATTATTTTATTTATACAATATTTTATTAATATAATTGTATTAATTGTAATGGAACGGCTGCCTCTCCCTCATAATCAGCGCCACCCCGCCCCTGAAATCGTCGCCCTTCGCCAGGTTCCCGACTGGTGTGGGTGTGATAGAGAGGAGGGGCGCTGAAATGATGAGAAATGGCGATGGATATTCCCCTTTTTGAACACTTTCTGTGTATTTATGTTAATAAATGCCTCTTTGAGGCCTGATGCCACACCCACTGTCTGTCATTTGCTCCTCCCGCCACATAATCTTTATATTAAAATTCGATAATATATAATAGATAATAACAAAAATAAAGTCTGTTTTGATGGCTGTTTTAATCAATTGAGGAAAAAAAATTATTATACATAAATAATTTGGAGCAATTAGTAAAAAATAAAAAATAAAAATAAAAATGTATTACACATTTCATCATTTTATATTGGACTAAATTTGGACAAATTCCTATTGTTTCCAGAATTTGTTTTAATTCTGTAAATCCTCCTTCCTATGATTCCAGTTCAAGTTCCAATTCAATGTCCTTTGGTGTGAGGCCAATGCAATTCAAGTTCCAAATACGATTAAAGGGAGCTACTTCTTAAATTCTGAATTTTTCTCAGTCTTACTGCAGAAGCTAGAAGAAATAAGAAACTTTGAATAGATTTATGGACGGGGACAATCTATGAACTTTCCATATAAACCTACCTCAGAAAAACCTATGCAAACTTTCATCTGTGTGATGTTATAATGAATAATGTAAGAAAGAAAGAAAAAATGAGATGAGAATGAAATTAATCCTTTTTAATGTAGTTCTTCTTGTTGAAGGTCATGTTCTCTGAAGGGGGCGTGGAGAGCCGCACCAGTCACTGCACTCCATATAGAAATGAGTGACAGATCTCTACATCTGAGACCCGCACCTGGGAATGAGCGCTTCAAATTACCACCTGCACTTCTGTCACCCAGCGAAACAATTGAAAGCAAGAGCCCCTTCCACCCACTGTTTGGCTGTTTTAGCTGCATAATAAAAGCCAAGACCATTGATCTGAGTTTTAATGCATGGTTTTGTAGACAGTGAGTAAGTAAAATCAGCCACTGCTGCCCTCCCATGTCCTGAGACCACAGCTGTAATGCAATTTATTACAGCCTGAATCCAAAACTTTACAAGTGTGCCCCCCAGTTAAACTCATGCTGACCATAATTAGCCCCTTGTGTGTTGTCATGGTGACGGTCAGCTGTGATTAGCAGGGACAGATTTAATTACAGGAGGGCTTGAAAGGATGACGGTTGAGTCTGGGCTTGTTTCATGTCATGTTTCTCTGAGCCAGAGGGCAGGGGGTTTTACCTAATGAGCCAATGAGTTAAGGACACATTGAGCCTCTGGGCAGACAACGCTCACATCGCTGTGGCCTGTGACAAATGCCTCAGCTTGGAAATAGAGTTAAAAGTCACAGAAAAGATTAGAAAGTGATAAAGTCCAGTTCATTTGTATGTAAAGCCACCAGGGGTACAAACAGTGGAGCAGAATCAACCGCTGATACGCTTCTACTGTTTCACAACATTAAAAAGTCCAGGGAAAATTGTAGATTTTAAACTACAAGGCAAGCTATTCGTTTAAATTTAAAGTAGTTAAACTGCTCCTTTTTAGTAGTTAGCTACTGCAGGCCTCTGACAAATGCAACTAAACACATTGAAGCAAATTTCGATTATAGAGGCGATTATATACCCTTTTGTAATCAGAGCAGTGTTATTTTTAGTTATTTATATACTCTTATATTATTTATTAATATTTTGATATATATATATATATATATATATATATATATATATATATATATATATATATATATATATTTTTTTTTTTTTTTTTTTTTTTTTAGGTTAAGTATTGTGAATTTTGTTATGTGCTTTTGCCATTTTTTTTAGCAAGTTTTCTATATTTCTATAAAGCTATAAAGTTTATTTTTAGTTTAGTTTTAGTACTTCAATGTAAACATTTATTTCAGTTAGTTCCCAAGGCAACATTTCATTTCAAATTTAACATTTTAAAGTTTAAGTTTTTTTCATGTAATATTTATTCAGCTTTATTTCAATGACCTGAATAAAAAAATTGTTTTTATAGTTTCAGGTGTCACAGTCAGGCTGTGCAAACACACATGAAGATAAAGATAAGAGTTAAAAGGCAGTCTTTAATAATCCACACAGGGTAAATCCAACATAGAGGCAAAACAATCCAACACAGCCATAATAAAGATGAGCCCAGACAACTGAGAACAGAAACACATGAACTTAAATACAGGTGACAAACCTGTCAAAGATCATTACAGTTTTTCTCAGTCACTTTGGTACATTTCTCAGATCAGAATTGAAATTATCAAAACTACCTGTTCAATCTTCACATCGTGTCACTTGTGCACATCAAAAAAGCAGTTTCTCATTTCTTTGAACAAGTTGCAAATGCTTTAGTACATGCAAATGATTATGTACAATTCTCTGCTACATTTAGTTTCCTACATTATCCCTCATACAGTTTCCTACATTGCTTGTCATGTTGATCAAATTACATTTAAATACATTTCTATTAGACTCTTGTTCTAAATCTGTCCTGAGGTAAATGGCGGCCATTACATGCTTTACAGCGCATCTTAGATTACATTCTGAGGATCTATGGCCCCCTCCACAGCGCCAACATCTGTTGTGCCCCTTAATCCAATTTTGCCTCTGAGATTTGGAGAGTTGAGAGAAACTGGCACAGTTATTCAAAGAGTGTTTGTTGTTATCACAGTAAGGCTTTGCCATTGTGGTCTTAACTGTGACAGGTGATGAAGGTGCTGAAGGGTATTTCTCAGTGCTGAGTAGAACTTCTGTCCCTTTGTGGGATGGTTTTACCTTCCTTGGTGGGTCCCAAGATGACCTGGTTGAGTACCCTCTACCAGAGCGGCTTGTATATCTTGTGGAATCTTCTTGCACTTTGATTTCTTATTCTAACCAGTCTAAGTCAAGGAGGTTAGGAATCTTCACATCTAATTGGTAGATGAATCGTCTGAAACTGCTTCGCAAATCATGTGGCAATTTACTCAGTAGCCTGGACACATGCGATCCGCATCTTAATTCCACTTTGCCAGACTTGCCTAGTTGTCGCAACATTCCCACCAAGGATCTCACCCTCAGAGCATACATCCGGAATGTTTTGATGTCTCCAGTGTTGATGCTTGGTCCCTCCATCAATTCCACTATGCGCTGTAACGCCAATTGATGTGGCTGGCCATACTGCTTGTTGAGTGCATCCATGTTATGGGTATAAGGATGATGCGAACTGCTGTAAGATTCAGTAATTAGCTGTGCTTCCTCAAGCTTGAGATGTTCTAGCAGAATATGGAATTTGAAACGCTCTGTGGTATCAGCCGGCAGAATGTTTTCCAAAGCAATCTTAAGCCGTGCAAACTCTCTGGGGTTCGGTTGGATCAGTCAGGAATCGTAGGTGTAGGTCCACGATATACTCTTTCTTGGTCAACCAATGAACTTGGAGAGTGGTGGTGACTTCTCCTGCTCCTAGATGATCGCTTGTGCCGTTACCCGGAGGAAGATTGTGGAGAGGGAGATCATACATGACTTCTTGGAACCATGTTGGCTTCATGTCTCCCATTTTGTCTCCTACTAATCAGTGTTTCAATTGGTGGACTGGTGTTAACCTTTTGTTGCCTGGATGAGCTCAGGTGCAGGTTTCTCATGCCATCATCAACAGAAGAGGAAAGACTTTCTTGACTGCTTGAATATTCAGAGATTTCCAAACTTTCCACTGAGCTACTATCCTGCAACGTATCATGGGTGGTTTGGGCGTAGTTTGGATTTGACCCTGGTTCAGTTACTCTTGGCCTCCGTGGGGCTGGTACTGGTCTAGGGTGGTACAGGAAATGAAGATCATCTCTGAGGGAGTTGCGGCTGCTGAGTTTGCCAACTTAACAACTGTTTTAACTCTGCTTGTATTTGAGAAATCTGTGACGTGAACTTACTGTTGGCCTGCTTAAGATCATCTCTTTCCTCCTTTAGCTGTTGAACTGTGGTAATCAGGTCGCTGTGGAGTTTTCTCAAATCAGCATTCTCCTCACGTAATGCTTCCACATGCTGGTCCCACCGATCTGTGGTATACCATTGTTGTGGACTATGATAATCACCATGATATGCTGCTGTCTGTGGGGTGTCCATCCTGACATCCTCTTCGGCTGATGAAGCACAAGGTGCTTTTTGGGAATAGCTGGGTGGTGTTAAGGGTCTAGGTAGGTTATAACCAGTCAAGTCATAATCCTGCAAGTGTGCTAGAAGAGACAATTGTCTCCTGGGCCGCTCAAGGACTTCATCCGATGGTTGCTTCTCCATAACTGTGGAAAACTCTGACTCCGACTCGAAGGACCATAAAGAAAACTGGTGAATTTCACTCAGTCTGGGGGTTGCCAGTTGGGGACTAGTTCACCACAGATGTCCGGTTAGAGACATGAAGAAGCAATATGTTTCTTAAGTTCTTTGCTCTTTATTTTCAGCACATTGCTGCAGTGTGTGGTTTCTCATACCATATACGCACACATCACATGTGAAGCAAACACAGAGTCTGTTTGATACATCACACCATGCTGAGCTATTTACTAGCCCTAATCAACGTCACTTGTTGGAGATGGGCGGAGCATAACGTCTTTTGCGTTGCTGCTTTGCCAGCGTGCTCTGACATTGGCTGATTGCCAGAGCAAGTTTCACAGACAAATTTCAAAATACAAGTCCCAATGAGCCTTTTTAACACTAACAATAGGCACTGTACTGTAATACTGTATACTTTCTGTAATGCTTCATACAATATTACAATATTCCACTTGCATTTTACAATAAATAGTAAGTATACTTTAATCAGTGACATCTTACTCAATTTTGTGTTTTGCATTACCATATTACTTTTCCACAAGACTGCAAGACAACTTCACAGTGGTGGCAGAGGGCCCCTTTTCACATCTGAACAGGAGGAGGCTATTTGCACCATGGTTGTAGAAAACAATACCATAAGACTAAGGGAGATAAAGAGGACCATTATAGAGGCCAACAACATCTTTGAAAACATCCAAACAGTCAGCATCTCAACCATTGACAGGGTGCTGAAAAGACACCAAATAAATATGAAGCAGCTGTACACTGTTCCATTTGAAAGAAATTGTGAAGGAGCTGCGCTTCCAGTATGTACAGGTAAAACATGTATGAGCATGCAGCAACTGTACCTCACAGTAAACAATACAGCATCGTATAGTGATATATAGTACAGTAAGTGTGACCTTTACACATTTGCTATGGCTGTAGAAAAGATGCAATATGTGCTGTATACATTTGATGTAACTGTATCTTGGCCAAAATAAAAATGTGTGTAATTCATAAAACTCATTTTGTGTCTTCTGGATATAGCGTATAATGGAACTGGAAGCAAGTGAACCACCGCACAGCTTCATCTACATGGATGAGGCTGGCTTCGACCTAACAAAACACAGAAGGCATGGTCGATCATCGGCCACAGAGCTACAGTTGATGTGCCAGACCAATGGGGCGGGAACATAACCATTGGTGCTGCTATCTCTGAGAATGGTGTGCTAACGCATATTCCCATTATTGGGCCACACAATATAGAACGTCTTGTCACGTTTTTAGACACTCTCTACAGGGATCTCATCTCTGAACAAGAGCAGGGTCAGACTGGAGATGACTTGCCAAAGTACTTGATAGTTTGGGACAATGTCAGTTTCCATCGCTCCAACATCATCAGGCAATGGTTTGCGGCCCACAACAGGATGCTGTTGGAGTTCCTCTCACCCTACTCTCCATTCCTTAACCCCATTGAAGAATTTTTCTCAGCATGGATATGGTAAGTATATGATCGCCAACCACATACACAGATGACCCTTCTGGCTGCCATAGATGCGCTATGTGATGACATAACAGAAGATGCCTGCAGAGGCTGGATAAGACACTCTAAAAGATCCTTTCCATGCTGCTCGCAAGATAAGATATTCGTTGTGATGTGGATGAGAATTTGTGGCCCAACAGACAGGAATGTCAGCAGGTGTAGGAAGACTGTACAGTAAGTACAGTTTTCCCTAAGGAGTTTGTCCTATGTTTACATTTCTAGTTTTTTTTTTCTTGTTTTTTTCTTTGTGCTATGCAGTGCTGTCTTTTCCTTTCTGTATCGCAATGACATGGTCTGTCAACAAATTACAGTACAAACAGTAAAAGCAGAAATGTGAAACTCCCACAAACAAAGGTGTAACCTACAATTTACAATAACTGTCATCAAAACTTTAGCCATAGTTTTGTAAGGGACTCTGTATAAGGGAAACAGGTCTATTTAGCTCAAATTAATGAATTGATTAATTCATAGGGAACCGATCATTAACTTAACCCTAATGGTTATTCAGCTTGATATCATTGCACCAGTTCAGTTTAGAATCTGGCGGTTAATCGCGTTTGTGTTGTCTTGGGGATTCCCTTTTGTTCCTGGCTGGAGAGGGGTTTCCCCAGTTCGTGATTCGCTGAAGGTCCTGTCTTTGGACGTCTTGGGAAGCCAATCACATGGCGGTTGGCGGCTGGATGGATGGATGGAAAGTCTCGTGGGTGTTTGAAGTTGAAGCGCGCTCAATGGAGGTTCGTCGAGAGAAACTTTGCGGCGAAACTTAACTTGGAACACAAGACTCATGGAAATAAAATAAACTTAGGTAAAAGAAAGGAAAGTGAGAGGAGAGTTCTAGATGGCTTGAATTAAATAGTTAACCCATTTTCAGAGTTTTGGTCTGCCACGATCGTCTGATCGTCATGTTGTCTGTCTTGACTTGCTCTGATCTTCAACTCCTGAACTACTTGAACTGAACTACTGAACTAACTTCTTTGTTTGTGTTCTGCGATTTAATACTGGCCCATCCTCTTAGAAGGATTCTGACCAATCAGTGGTCATCTTGGTTCAGGGGTGTCTCTCCACCCCTCATAAATTAGGTTCTGTGGTCACTTATGTTCCTGCTCTAAGCAGAGAGTAAATAACATGATTTCTTATTATAAGAACACAAACATTATTCTACACAGATTTCACTGAAGCCATCTTCTGAATTATAAACATACACAAAAAGATATCAAACATTGTGCATCTTCATTCACTCGCTCAATAGTTACATGATTACATGGATTGTGAGGGTTATATATAACGGTCACGTGTATTGATTATAACCATGATATAAAATTATGCAGTATAACACTGCTTGATTATAAGTCTGGCTATCATTCTTTTGAATTATTTGATGTAGTTTGTATGTAAAACATTCTCTGTGGGTTTTTTCTGTTGTAACTCTGTGTTGCTCAGAGTTCATTCACAGGTTGGTGAGAAGAAGAACATCTGTTTAGGCTCTTTCCTTTGTCTTGACCAGATCAAAAAGACCCTCTGCCGTTCGTTATCTTGATGTGGCCAAGATCTTGCGAAGCCATAAAAGTAGTTAGTTGTTGGTGGGTGCCGAGCAGTTAATGGCCACAAACTGTTGTTCTGGAGTGTTGCTCTGTTTTTTTGTTTTTTTTATGTGTGGAATTATGTTCGAACAAATCATCAGGAAGATTCAAAGATTAATTTGTGTCCGGTGAGGCCTCAATTCCTACAGTTTACATCCGAACATCCCTCCAGAGTACACTGTTATATTGACAATTTGACTGTCTTATCCGTACACAATGACACAAGGACTTGTCATTCTGATGGCATTGACATGTTCCTTGACACAGATATTTACTTTAGGAGAGATTAACTATTTAATTTTGAGCAAGAGGCTGGCTGTTTTGAGAAATGCACTGTTTTTCAAATGTCGAGGATGATTAGAGAAATGTACCTAAGCGACTGAGAAAAACTGTAATCACACAGCTGAATAGAATGATGAATCAAATTAACATCCCTGACAACGAACCAATAGTGCAAACTGAAAACAAAGTCCATGTGATGAGTGTGTGTGACATTAGGTAACAATAACAATGCTGATCCAAGTAGTATACTACTCGAAAATTATGAGAATCTTATTTAGGGTGACAACATTAAACCTAAACAAAATGATTTAGACTAAATAAAATTGGTAAAACAATAAAAAGGTCTTTATAAAAAAAAAAATTATTAATGTTATTATTAATAATAGTATTAATAAACAATAACAATACAATTAAATTTAAATTAATATTTGAAAATGAATTAATAAATGAATTAATCAATCTTGCCAAAAGTGTCCTGTTACTGGAGTGCTTCTGATGTAGCTCCTGTGTCTCGTTTTTCAGTGTAAACCGTTCAGTTTGTAAAAAAAACAACAAAAAAACAAAATACTGTTTATAATATCTAGGCCTACTTCAGTCATGAAACCATTTACATGCAACCTGCAAGCAATCACATACACTCACCTAAAGGATTATTAAGAACACCATACTAACACTGTGTTTGACCCCCTTTCGCCTTAATTCTACGTGGCATTGATTCAACAAGGTGCTGAAAGCTTTCTTTAGAAATGTTGGCCCATATTGATAGGATAGCATCTGGCAGTTGATGGAGATTTGTAGGATGCACAGCCAGGGCACGAAGCTCCCGTTCCACCACATCCCAAAGATGCTCTATTGGGTTGAGATCTGGTGACTGTGGGGGCCATTTTAGTACAGTGAACTCATTGTCATGTTCAAGAATCCAATTTGAAATTATTCGAGCTTTGTGACATGGTGCAAATCGTAGCCTCTTTTTCCTATTTGTAGTGGAGATGAGTGGTACCCGGTGGGGTCTTCTGCTGTTGTAGCCCATCCGCCTCAAGGTTTGCATGTTGTGGCTTCACAAATGCTTTGCTGCATACCTCGGTTGTAACGAGTGGTTATTTCAGTCAAAGTTGCTCTTCTATCAGCTTGAATCAGTCGGCCCATTCTCCTCTGACCTCTAGCATCAACAAGGCATTTTCGCCAACAGGACTGCCGCATACCGGATGTTTTTCCCTTTTCACACCATTCTTTGTAAACCCTAGAAATGGTTGTGCGTGAAAATCCCAGTAACTGAGCAGATTGTGAAATACTCAGACCGGCCCGTCTGGCACCAACAACCATGCCATGCTCAAAATTGCTTAAATCACCTTTCTTTCCCATTCTGACATTCAGTTTGAGTTCAGGAGATTGTCTTGACCAGGACCACACCCCTAAATGCATTGAAGCAACTGCCATGTGATTGGTTGATTAGATAATTGCATTAATGAGAAATTGAACAGGTGTTCCTAATAATACTTTAGGTGAGTGTATACGTTCATTGAAATATGTATATAATTATACAGTTAATATATAATTACTTATACAAATAATATTCAATTATACAAATAATATTTAAGAAATATTAATATATTGAAATATTAATTACTTAGATTTGTTCCATTACTAACTGTCTTCATAGGCTACATAAAAAAAAATTAAAAATCAAATCAGACCAAACCGATTCTATATGTGTGTGTGTTCTATATATGTGTGTGTGTTACTGTTCATTCAAGTGTGAAAGAGAACTCGATTCTGGCTTGTCTGTGCGTGCTTGTCACATAGACAGGACATTCACAGACAGCGTGTTCTCTTTTGTCTTGTTGCGCTTCAGTCGTTTAAAGGGGTCATGAACTGCGTTGTTTTATTGTTTTATGATGTTTCCTGGGGTGCGCTTATAATGTTAGAATGCTTTTTACCTCAAAAATTGTAAATTTATAAATAAAAGGCAGTTTTCCTACCCTGATTTTAGCTCTCTGGTTTGAGCGCTCTGTTTTAAGGGGCGTGTCTGCTGTGAGAGTTCAATGTAATTGCCCACTGCTGTGATTGGCTAATGTATTTCCATTTGAAACAGCTAACTATTACTCTCTCTTTTAGCGTATTTTTACTATTACAGCTCTCATGGTTAACTAATCGTGAAAAGTGTTGCATTACATTTAGCTCTATGGCATTATATTTAGATTTATGGCATTATATTGAGATCGTGGCATGAAAGGTAGCAGTGATGATCATTGTAGCCGATCACACACATGCTGAGGGCATGAAACAGTGATCTCGACATTGTAACAAATGCTTTCATCTTCACTAACAGTGCAAACGTGATATAGTTAAGAGATTCGTTGAATAAAACGGGAGTCACTGATAAACACGTCACTGATAAACTTGTGCTGTTTCACGAGTTTGTGTGCCCGGCTTGCTGTCTGCTATAGAGGGGCTCGGAGAGGATATTCTACCCGAGCTCTGATTGCCCCCGTATAACAGGCAAAAAAAGGAGGAGCAGGGGAGGAGGAGGGATGCTTCAGGAAAGAACAAAGGGAAGACGTAAGCTGCTGGTTTTATACCTTGGTATTAATTGGAAGATTAGATGGGTGTACTCCTCCCGAAATTACGTTTAATAACTTCACTTGATTGACAGCTGCAGCACGCACCGCTCCAACGATTGCAAAGGGAGCTTTCTTTGATCGCTTTCTTTACAGAATTTAATCACCGCTAAATAACAGATTCTTTTCATCCTACTAAGAGAAACAACGCAAGTTGATGTTTAGTCGCTGATTTACTGACACACAGACAAAGAACATCTGACTGTACATGAATCATTACATTTCAGATCAGGCATTAGAATGAACACAGTTACTTACATGTTGCATTACTGTCGAGTCCAGGCAGTATCCTCAACGGCATGTTTATTGCTTGGTAGCTCGACCTGGTTTAACACCACTTAGGCCTGTGTTAGGCTACCTATTCTATTGCATGTAATACATGAATTGGTGGGCGGGGCTAAACAGGCAGTGATGAAGTAGGCTTTGATATTCTTCTGCAGAGGCGGTTCTTGCCTCCCTTTGACGTCATAGATCTCCACTTTGAAAAACCTGTCGTTTGCTGAGCCTGGTGTCAATAAAAGCTTTTATTGGACTAACAAGGAAGTTTTCAGTTCTGAAACTTACAGGATATTCTTATAGTATGATGACCTCTTATATGTCAAAAGCTCAGTTCATGACCCTTTTAAAAGCATTTGTATGAATAAGAGCGTGATCATATGATGCAACACTAGCCAAAGAATGACAGAAAAAATGGATGCTGCATTAATTGTGAAAAGTAATTGCATGCGCGACAGCACTAATAAAAATATTAAATATTTTAAATTAAAATAAAATATACATTATTATTGTTTCATTATTAATATTAAATATAGATGAATATTATTTGATTTATTCATACTCCAGCAAACACTAAATCACTAAATAATAAAAAAGAAACAAACACCAACCTCTCATTGCTGGGATACACAGCCCTCACTGTCAGTCTTTATCATCTTTCCTATACCATCACCAGCTCTTAAGTCCACACTGTAATAAAATCAAGTAATACAATGTCAATGACACCATAGAGAAATTATATCTAGTTGATACACATATAACAGAGCATAAAATAGACAAGCGTGATAGGACCACAGCCCACATATATGATCAGGATGTCCCACTGGGATCTATTTCTCGGTCTTGAACTATGCTTGTAAAGACAATGTATGGTTACTGCACACACAAGATATGCATGAGGAAGCACAAGGACATTCACCGTTATGGATTATTGCTACTCTACAGGGGCTGATGCCTTACACATGACCTTAGAACAATGGAGGAATCAAAAAGACACCAATGGTTTAATGCAAACATTAGATATATGCTGAAAGTGAAATGCTCTACATCACAGTGCTGTAATAACAGAAATGCAGCCACAAAACCCTGTTAAAGAAAAGCTTGTCATATCAAACATGTCATAAGCATGACATAAATGTTATACAAGTGCTTAATCTACATTGTCAGTTGACATTTTAAAAACCTTTATATTTGTACAATCATATTCTACACAAGGGGGTTTTCACAACAATGCCATAGAAGAACCATTTTTGGTTCCCCAAAGGACCTTTCACTGATCAGTTCTTAATTTCTTTGTGTCACTATAAAGAACTTTTTGCTGAATGGAAAGATTTCATGGATGTTAAAGAAACCACAGCGTCATGCCAGATCTGCTACTTTCCTGTGCAAAAATACACAGAACTTATCAAAAATTACACATGGCTTCTCTTTTTGAACCCACAACATCTTTCCCCCAAGCTTCTATCAAATATGAGATCAATGCTGAATGAAGAATCAACTCGTTTTAAGAGCAAATCCATATAAAATCCATATAAAACATTTCTTTTATATGACTATTATACGACTAAATAGATTCTTGAGACCACAACAAAAAGTTGCAAATTATGAGTCAATAGTTCCTCTTCTGAAAGGAGAACCTCCTGGAAACCAAGAGAAACAAGACCTCTAAAAGCTTCAACGGCGATTTCTCACACTTCAGATTATCTGACAACTTTTATGACAAGGCAGGTATTCATCTAGAGAGAAACGTTTTGAAAGAATATGCAATTACTGTTCAGGTTTTGTGTCTGTTGTCAAATTTCAAATTCTGAACTCGCCACTGTTTTGTTGTTTTTGCAAGCACCAAGCAACTAAAGCAGAAATGACGGGGAGCTGTGGTGAATGTTTTGATGATTTAAGCAGTACGGCGATGTTTCGAGCATTTTTCCCTTGAGAGAGATAACAGAAAGTGAAATGAGCAGCCTCTTAGGCACAACATAAACCTGACCGTGTGACATTTCACACTTTTGCAGCTGTCATTGGGTGTAAAGGGAACAGAGTATGAAAACTTCAGAGCTGCTTAATATACTGAATGTATAATGAGAGATAGTGAGAGCAGCATTTAGCAGAGAGAGTCTAGGAACATTTTAGGCAAACATTTCACTTATTTTGCTGATAAAACTATAATATTGCATTTAGTGGCATATTTACACCTCATTATTCAGCAAGTGGCTAGCTGGATGAAGCAGGGTGTTCAAGATCAAAATCAAATCTAATCACTTTCACAAAATAGTTTTAATATTTAAAGGCCAGGTTATATTATACACCTCGTTTTGGTTTATATTTAGTCTTTATTTGTTGTTGTTGCAGTCAGACTTATTCTTTCAGTCTTAATATTTTTTTGCCGTAGGCTAAAGACAGTTGTTTTCATATTCTCTGAATAGTTTGTATAGTGTATGTGTATAGAGTATAGGACTCTAAAGAAGTTCACAGTATATGTATATATATATATATATATATATATATATATATATATATATATATATATATATATATATATATATATATATATATATACTATATATATTTGTGGTTAAAGGCACAATATGTAATTTTAGCCGCTAGAGGTCACTTATTCAAAACAAAGGTGTAGCTTGATGACGCCTTGAATTTGTGGAATCATGGGAGTTGTTGTCTTCACCTCTACAGCCGGTGAAAAAGAATCTGTTCCTGTAGTATGAAGCAGGGTGGGGCTGAAAGCCGTTGGAGGGGATAACGAAGCTGCTGGAGCGATTGCAAATGAGAGACAAGCTCAACACACGGCTCAAGAGCAGTGGAGCTTTTATTATGCCGCAGAGGACCGCTTCCGCTTCTTCCGGTCATGTGTAAAAATTATTAGTTTTCTGTCGATTAATGTATCCAAACAGTTGCTCACCTGTCTAATAAAACAAGCTTTGGTGTTTCCTTTGGTGTTTTATTTCTACAAAGGAAAAATGGTAACGCAGAGGGTATGACATCACTGATAAACGACACATGGACACGGTCAGTGTAATTATATATTTAAGTAATGTTAAGTAAGTAATATTAATTAACTACATGTACTTACTATACGGTTAGGGTAGGATTAGGGTTTGGTTTGGTTTAGGGTTAGTTGCGTAATTATGCATAATTTACTGTTATTGCTATGGTATGTACATGTAACATATGTAATAAGGATACTGTAAAAATAAAGTGTTACCTAACATCGTTCTAGTGGCTTTTGGATATTTTAATCTAAAAATCTTACATATTGTGCCTTTAAAAAATACTACTGTACCAAAGGTTGCGTTAACCACATTTTTTAACAAAAATTTTAGCAGTGACAGAAAAATCTGAAAGCTGCCGCCGTCCATCATTTTGACACATTGCACGGAGTGTGATCTGATTGTAACTTGTAACTGTAATTCTCACCCCTGTCCATTTGGTGGTGAGTACCCTCTTGCTGCTGACTATCAAGTTAATGGTCAGCCAATGGCTTTTACATGACACTGTTAAGCTGTTTTATTGACATCTTTCTGCGGTTAAAACACTGATTGAGCGATTACATGAGACTTGATAAGGATTTCGGTAAGCTGGACTGTATCTTTCGACACAATTTCTGATGTTCATTCATGTTTATTTTGTTCCTTAATGTAGTAAAGAGAAAGGCATGATCTACGCTTGAACAGTGGCAATAGTGATCTCTCGCGTCACATTAAAGAGCGCCAAAACGCTATTTATTGTTTGAATTTTGTGATAAAATGGGCAGAATTTGAAAGCTGAGACAAAAGTAACAAAGCACAAAGTTTATTGTGATTTATTGGACAAACATTCATGATGAAACGAAACCTGAGAAGTGACCCACGGTCTCTGTTCAACATTCTCTTCATAAATAAATAAGTTAGTGAATAAAAATGAAAATGTGAACAAAAACAGGGCCTATTAAATGGCTTATTAGCATTAAAATATGAGCATTAAAATAACAGTTCTTTATATACTTAAATTACTGTGTTTGTGTAGTAGGCTATAAAGTTTAATGCCAAAAGGAACTATAATCACCACAAATAGTGACACTATTATGCTATAATATAGCACGACGGCGTTTTTTTTACAGTGCAATCCAAACATTTTTATGGTTTCCTGAGCTATTATCCATTCAAAAGTTTACAAGCCATCTGGTTATCTCCAGTCAGCCAGATGATATTTTGTCCTAATCAAATGCAAACAAAATAATCTATACACCAGAAGCATGAATAAATATTTTTGAAAAGAAATTAGAGAGCTCAGATATAGACCTTCTTGTGCATCATTTTATGAGTACAGTCTCACCCACAAGCAAGCAGATGACAAATTAAATGCAACATTCTGATTGTTCCTCCTCCTTTATTCATATCTCACTGGGAGCATACTGTTCGGGAAGCGAGATCAAAATGGCTGCACTTAATCTATGCCTCTGAAAATATTTCTGAGAAGCCTTTTCCACAGCTTTCAGTATGACTCAGTTATTTCACCGCAGTCCATTTATACCATCAAAGTTGATCCTCTCAAAGCACGGTTGGAAAGAAAAAGTCAGTGTGCAGGTTTGTAGCAGGAATACTGCCTGTAAGGTGCTCATATGTGCAAACACGTGTGTAGCTCTGTATCAATACCAAAAAGGACTTTCTGTATCATTTTTTGGTTGTTATTCAAGCTGAAGAAGAAACATAGCATTTTCATCCCACTGAAATTGCTCACAGAGTAATTGGCAAATTCAATGACTGTCCTTTCGGAGTACAATATGTAATTGCTGCTGACCTCCTCATCATTGATCTGTGAGAATGTTGATGAAAAACTCTTTGTAAACCTTATGATTTCAGATTATTATAGTTAACCCAGCCATGAAAATGCAATAAAAAAGAAGAATGGCAGTGTGTACTCTGTACTGAAATTGGTGCCTACAACTTTAATGACTCATCCAAATATTGTCTAAACAAAATGGCTTCTACTTTGCAGACGCTCAGTAAATCTGTGAGAAATAGTCTTCTGTGCACCAGCAGAGCCATTTATTTTCATTACTTTAATCACCAAATCAATACAGTGCCAAACGGCCCACGTTCATCTCAGCGGAAAATAATATATGGTCATTGCATAAATACAGAGCATTGCAAAAGGCACAACTAGATTAACAGCACATAATGGAAAATTATTTGAAATAGGTACACAAGGAGGGAGGGGCTAAACAAACATTTCTTTGTTGACAGAACTGTAAAAAGGATACAAAAAGTATCCTGTTTGTGTATTAATCACAGTACCAAGTTAGTATGCTAAAAAGGAGACAGGCTGGTGCCTAAAATGATCATGGAAATGCTGTTACGAAGAAGGAGGATATGGTCTAATCCCCAAACGAAAATGAACTGAATTAAGGTGTTCCAAATAAAGAGAACAGTGTAAAGAGAATTGCTTTTAAAAGTGCACTGTGGACGTTAGTTTGGGTAAAAATTATACAAAATATATGTACAAAATATAGTACATAAAACTGTTCTTGCTCAATTTGTTTTTAAGCAGTCAGTCCGGTTTGGACAACGAAATTCAAATGCAACTCCTTGTAGTACAAAAAAAAAATGTAACACACAACAAGCACAATACAAAACACTGAGTAAAAATAACACGCAACATACAAACTCAACATAGCCTCAAAAAAAAAAATATATATATATATATATATATATTACACAGTCCAATGTATTACTTTAGGTTATGTCATTCATCCTTGTGTGTTACGTCATGTATGTAACTAAACTCAAATAAAACAAAACATATTATATTATTAATAGGGATGCACCGATACCACTTTTTCCAGAACGAGTCCGATACCAATGCTTTAATTTTTAGTACTTGGTGAAACACCGTACCGATACCTGTATCTTCAATGCATTTTTAATTTTTTTAAATATTGGGCAGAGAAACCAAAATAATATGAATCAAATTAGTTGGCTTAGCAAATAGATATTTCCTTAGTTATTTAGCAACCATCCCAGTTTGGGGAAGCTCATCCTAGTCTTCATCCCCAGAGGACAATAGCCCACTTGCCGATGCAGCTATTGACATCTGGTCCTCGGCTGGAGCCCCGAATGACACGCTGGGTACGCCATGAGAGGGACCCGCTCTACGGCACGCAATGCGCTGGAGGAGTGGTAGGTCCGTGGGGACTGTGGACCGGCCCTGTGCAGAGAAATCGGGCTGGGTAACAGCAGAGGGGACTCTACCCTTCACAAGGAAGGAGAGTCACGATCCCAGCGTCGCCATAGTCATATTCTCGCAATGAGGACATGAACCATTCACGAATGCTGTCTCAGCCCAGACATGTGAGACAGCAATTGTGGCTGTTAGTCGAGGCCAGGAAAAGACCGCATCCAGAAACACATGGGTGGAAAGGCATCTTTAAAAAGACACTCACTGCCCGTGCTTGTTCTTTTAGGGAAATCTGCTCTTTTACGTTGAAGCACCCAGGGGGGAATTACTGCACTTAAATGTGCACTCAGTAACTGGCGAAACCCAACTGAATGCACTACAGACTCTTCCAGCTAGAGAGATATCCTCTTCATAATGTTCTTTTAGCTATGGTGATTGGAAGAGTGATCGCTGTGTGCAAAAAGTGATCCGAAGTAAAAATCTAAGAGTGGATGCATGCTGCAACCTTATATACCTGTATGTATGGGGGGCGTGGCTTGACATGCTAATTCCACTCGCCAAAAAAACTACTAATACCAATTTATGCATATAGCCATTGACATATTCCCTTTAAGAAAATATTTCTACATTTGAGTTGCTGCAGTCCTGGAGCTACATACATCTGCAAAGGCAAAGCATATGCTCTCCTCAGAAGTGCATCATAGCCCATCTGCAGGCATGAAGGAACATCTTTATTCAGTGTGTGCTCTGTCTGTAGCCATAGCTGCAGGGCAAAAAATGGTTACCAACAGTACCACAAAAAATGCTCAGCAAGTATTGGCTTCATCAGAACATTGCACAAAATTATAGTGAGAAAGAGAGAGTGACAGAGAGTGAAAGGTAGATGGAAAAGAGTAATTTCTTTAACATAAAATTTTATAAACCCCTGTGATTCAGTCACTATATAAACAGATTATGTGAACTCCATATATTACCATGTTCCAGTTTGGTATCAAGTTAATTCCCCTGCCACTCACCACAACAGGATTACTGAACAACTCCCACTGGTTGACTTATCAATGTTTCTCCATCAAGTCAGTTTCCAAGTCTAAAACCAGAAGAACAAATGCTCACGTATGGAAGTTCTCCGGCAGTCGTTTTCTTAAAGGGAATATATCATTGGCTAAATGACCTGGAGTCAAAACACTAGTAGATTTTGTCTAGAATTACCTTTTCTACAGACAGTTTATGCTTCTGGTGAAACATAAGATGCTCTTTGGATCATTCTCAGATAATGTTGAAGATCATCAGGTTTTACACAACTTGCAGAGTTTATACAGTTAAATGCTGCTGTCATTAAATACAAATAGATAGGCTATTCTAAAATGCATGCACTTTTAAGTTGATAATATAATTTGTAATACACTTTTGTATTAAAGGCTTCTTTGTATAGAAGCATTTTGACCACTGGTCTCAGACTTTTGGACCCCATTGCATGTAAACATGCATAACACAAACAGCTGCATCTATATTAAAGAACAGCAAACTATATATGGTCAACAACGGAGGGGGAGACAGACCGTGGCACCAGTGAGCCTGGTGGCTTTCTGAAAAATATCACTAAATTGGACTCCCTCATTCCAAATTACAATAAAATGTCCTTCCAATTGCTCATAATCTGGAGGTCAGGCTCCGGTGGTTCTGGTAATTGGGTACATGCAATTTAGGGCAGTGTGAGTCTAAGCAATTCTGAACCCCAATTCATCTGCTTCTGTTCACATCGGGCAGTACCAAAAGGGCAGTACCAGAAAACCACAGCATTCAAATGACAGCATGCCATGTAAAGACTGTCTATCACTCATAGCTAGAGGTGTAAAGAGTACCTGAAAACCATACTTGATTAAAAGTACAGATTCCTTACAGCGAAAATGACTCCATTACAAGTTACAAGTCACCAATTTCAATACAACTTGAGTAAAAGTCTTAGAGTAACTTTAGTAATTTAGAGTCTTAGAGTAATTTTAACAGTACTTAAGTATTTTACAACAGCCTCTTAAACCTCTACAAACTCCCAAGTCTCAGTTAAGCTCAAGTGCAAAAAAAGGCCATAAGTAAACCAATATCCTTCAAAATGGTCTCATCAGTATAGCAGATAAATAAAATAATGTTAAGTAAAGTTAAATAGTCAAAGCCTTCTTACACTGGATGTGCTTGTTTCAGCCTCATCACCGGCTGCAGTCATGTCCTCATCTCATAAATCAAACACTATACTCACATTTACGTAAAGTTGCCTTGTTGACATGTTTGGGTGAGTAAAAGCAAAACGCTCAAGATGTAGTACCTTCAATGCCCTTAGATGGCGATATCGCTTCTTTATAGCAGAAACAAACTGCTGCAGAAAAAGTTAGGTGTCATGCAAAATGTAATGTGTAATTGCATTACTCAACACAAATATATTGGCGTAAAAATTACATTTACTTGTTTAAAAATGTAGTCAAGTAGAGAGTAAAAGTCGCTAATATCTTTGATACTCAGCACAACTACAAAGTAGCCAAAAAGATACTCAAGTACAGTAACTAATTACATTTACTCGAGTACTTTACACCCCTGCTCATAGCCTTGTTTTCATCTGCATTAAATTCAATAGGGTTGTTATCCTCTCCCATGGCCTCTATATGATGCACACTTCAGTATCTCGCCGGAAGTAGTAGGTTATCCTGTTACTTTTTGCCTACTGTTTTATAAAAGCATATTTGGACGCATATACACATGTAAAGTGCCTCGATACCCTGCAATCTTTTCTATTCCTAAGCGGCACGTCTCGCATTTTTAAACTCAAAGACGAGTTCTGTGTGAACGGTACCTGCAACCACACGCAGTTGACTGATGTAGCCTACAGCTGCTTTATCATACACCTGTCAACATGTTTCACAATATAATATGAGGTCTATATTTCACACACCCACACTTCTTCCAGTAATTTTTCAATTCTTTGTGATATTATAGTTCATTGTGGAAGTCAGATGAAAAATGTGGAGCAGTAGGTGGCAGGAAGTTCACAACTGACACTTTGGGATGATAGATTTTTTAGCGGGGGGTTAAAAATCTGCTTTAGTAGTCACAGTTTCCGCTCTTTCTCTTTGTCTTCTCTCGGAGGACCCTGATGCTATAACCAGTGATTATGCACATCACACAAAAACGCAGCTGAAAGGTATTGAGCGATGGGCTGTTATGTTTCTTCATCACTGTCCCTGTAGGGCCTCCTAGAGAGCTGTGACGCTGAGTCATTTTGATTTGATAATAACAGCAATAGATTCTTTACGAAGTGGGCGTCTTTATTGTGAGTCACACATTTGTGCTTTTGAATGCTTTTGTTTTATCATTCTTTAAAAAGGGTGGCCTTTTCCTGCCATCTTTCAAGTCAGCAGTGCTTATGAATAGGATTGAAAGGCACAGAAAGCAGCTTCCTGAAACAAAAGATTCCTGTATGACACTAATTTATGCCCTCATTATAACAGTCATGCAAGTTCGTCTAATCCAGTGGTCGGGAACCTATTTCTCGTGAGCCACACCTGGCTCTTTGACAAAAATCATGTGGCCCGCCACTGGTCTCTCACCCTTTACCAACAAAAAAACTGACACATCAACAGAGATCTGTCCTCTGCAGAAAAAAGCAACCAATTACAATTCCCTTGTTGTACAGCCTACCGAAGTTAATGAAAAGTTTATGATAATAATAATATTCACGTTGTACCGGGCGCGTGTGTTCAGTGCTGTTCAGTGCAGAAACGAACCACTTGTTTCTGTGGTAACAGCTCCTGCACTGGGATTCAAGCAGCTGTAGCTTGTTTAAGGTAACTTAACTAAAAACCATTTTTAGAACAGCAGCGCAAATGTAAAAGTAGGCTATATAAACATTAAATATTAAATATTATATATTTAATATAGCTCCTTGTCATTTCTGACTTATTACAAAAAAACTAACAAACAATGTCTAAAAGCTGATATGTGACAAGGTGTACAGCAAACAAGCTGAAAAAACAAAAAACAAAAACCCAGACGTTTTTATAAGCCGTTGACCCAAAAAATTAGCGTTTAAGGACACAAAAGTGGATACAGTCAATTGAGACAGAGCGTGACATGTTATATTACACTGAGAACTACACCCACTGGAGGGGATGTAACCTAACCCTAACCAAAAATGAAAAAAAAAAAAGGTTCCCGACCCCTGATCTAATCCAATCTAACCAAACCCAACTAGGATTTATATAATGGTAATGTTTGTGTTGTTATTCCGTGGAAAATGTGCAATAATGTAAACTCCAGGGAGATTTTAATAGGATATCATAGTGTCTCTCCTTCTCTCTCTATCTCAGTCCCTGAACATATTTGCCAACAGACCATGGCTCTCATGGGGAAACAAAGGTAAAACTCCTGGGACCTTGTGTTTCTGATGTTGCCACACACTATCCCTGTGGGTATTTTCTTAGAACAGATGTCTCTGTGTTAGTGCATCAGCTAAAAGCAGTTTGAACAACCAAAGGACCTTATAGCTGACCATAAACAGAGTCCCTTTCAGGCAAGTACAGCTATCGCTTTGAATGGGGAAACATCAAATTCTCCAACGCTGTTCACCAAATTTACGATTAAATCTTATATCTGAAATCACCAATGAAATCTGACAACTGTCTCATACATTTTGTTTCTAAAAAAAATATTTTGGACCAGCCAATGTGTTACGAATTTGGTGTAGATCAAACTCACGAAGGCGAAGGAAAACTTGGAACTGGTACTTTAATAATAAACTCAGGAAACGGGCAGGAAAAACACCAACATACATGAACAAGAACCGACAAACACTAAGGGCAAACAGAGGGCTTAAATACACAGGGGAAACAAGGTGATGACTAGACTAATTAAGAAGACACAGCTGGGACAAATTAACTCAAAATGAGGGTGATCATGGGAACGCAGGAGTGGTGGGAAAACTGAACAAAGGAACATGTGACAGGAAAAAACACAACAGAAACATATAGACATGTAACACAATGTGTATGCACAGTCCTAAGCGCGCATCTCATAACACTGAGATGGCAGTCACGCAATGACTTTACTAATTGGCGATTGGCTCTTTTATTTAGAAGGCGGGTCTTATTCTGCCATATTGTGTGTTGCACTTTCTCCCATTCATAGTCATACGATGGTACCATCTTCGTATATCTAAAGAACTTTTACATATAATAAAGCTGTTATTAAATAGGGGCTACTTAATTTGGGTCCAAATGTTTGGTTTGTGGTTATAGGTGAACTTATATTTGCAAATACTTTACAAGTTAAAATAATAGTTGGAACATATGATTTGAATGGTTGAGCTTGATAAATACAGTCAACAATACAAATTGTGTTTTTGAGGAAAAGAAATTAGATTATTACATTTTGGCAACACTTTATTTTACAGCTTCCTTGTACCACGTGCTAAATGTACTTACTGCAGTAGTAAATTATGCATAATGGCATGCAACTAACACTAAACCTATAACCTTATAAACTACATGTTATTAATTAATATTACTAAGTACTTAACAGAGCAATTACACTGTGTAATGTCTAGTGTCTTAGTTTTGATTCGTGTTCATGTTTTCTGGTTTGTCATGTGATTCCATTGTGCCCTCATTTGATCATGTCATGTGCTTCCCTAGTCTCTTGTGTCATGTTGTTATTGGTTGATTTAGTCATGTGGGTTCTCAGTTCATTTCATTTCTGTCATTAGGTATGTTCGACATGTGTCTGGATGCAACCGATCTGCGAGAGTAGCCGTGTGCAGGTGGGAAGGAGTTGCAAACGGAGACGTGAAGTCGGACACTTTCTGCTTCCCGTAGTGATGCTGGCGCTGTGTTTGCATACTTTATCACAGCTGAAGTTAAATAAATGCAATATTTGTCAAATACACAGATGTTTCAGAAGGCATTTTCATTCAATACTTTATGTACTGCTTAATGCAGCGTCTGTTTGTACAAGAATAATGTTCAACATATAAGCCTACACTATCAATGAAGTGGGGTCCACATTTTTTATCAGCTTTATTTTGATAAACATGACAATATAAGATTCAATATAACATCGTGACTACATGAAAAGAGGTTTTACCGTTATAAAAAGCTGATTTGTGAGCATTAGTGGAACAGAAGGTTTTAGAATAAACACCAAAGATACATGCTCGCTGTCATGCGGTGAATCCGGCCAATCGTGGAAAAGCTGTGTCGCCATCAGAGCTCGTGCAGTCGCTCTGGAGAAGCTGCACAAAATGCACCAGCCAGCTGCTCTCGAATCTCTCTCATGGCACTTCGTTGACATACGACACAGTCACGTGGTGTCAAGTCGGACAAAATTTCTAACCGGCATGCACTGCTTCAAGTCAGCCGCAGTCGAACAAGCCTATTGGTTCATTGTCTTGATCATTCACAGGTGCGTCTTGTTAGTCATTAGTCTCTGTGTATATTTAAGCCCTCATGTTTGCCATGTGTCTTTGTGTAGAATTATCTCCTGTACCATTGTTGGTGAGTTTATGTCCAGGGTTCTGTTTGTTTCTTGTTCTTGTTCTTGTTCTTGTTCTTGTTCATGTTCATGTTCTTGTTCTTGTTCTTGTTCTTGTTCTTGTTCATGTTCATGTTCATGTTCATGTTCATGTTCTTGTTCTTGTTCTTGTTCTTGTTCTTGTTCTTGTTCATGTTCTTGTTCTTGTTCTTGTTCTTGTTCTTGTTCTTGTTCTTGTTCTTGTTCATGTTCATGTTCATGTTCTTGTTCATGTTCGTTAACTGTTTAGAGTAAATAAACTGCACTTGGGTTCTCACTTCAACTTGCCTCAGTGTATCCGTTACACACTGTAACAAGGACACCTTACTTGTTTTTTGGTTACACTTTATTTTAAGGTGTCTTTGTTACACATTTAAGTACTTTGTAATATTAAGTAACATGTACTTACTATAGGGTTAGGATTAGGGTTTGGTTTAGGTTTGGTTGCATGTAATTATGCATAATATATAGTTATTACTATAGTAAATGTATGTGACAATGACACTGTAAAATAAAGTGTTCCTTTTTATTATTAGGCAATTTATTGTAAAAAAATTCTGTAGTTCAAATAGTATGGCATTGTGCTAGAAACACCAATATCATGGGTTTTATTGTAGTGAAATGCACCATATAACAAAATTGTTACCTTTGAATGCAGTGTAAGTTACATTGAAGGAAACTGATGCTGTAACAGGGCTTCAATATGTTTGTGATGATAGTGATTAATTATCACTAATGGATGGAATTAAAAATATCCATCCATTTTCCAAACCAAATGTAGGGTCGGTGGTAATTAAAAATGATTTAAGAAAAAAAATGTAATTATTAAATAATATTATTTTATGGTTAATGAAAAAAGTATTGGGCCACCAAAATGAAAAAAGTGCAGTACCACTGCATGTAAAGCACTTTCTTGTGTTTTAAGCTTCCCTTTCAGATTTCAGAGTAGGATTTTAGCTATTATAATGTGGAGATAAACCTATGTTCTGATTGAAAACGTTGCTGTGGGGAAAAAGAAAAGTCCGGTGACCAGTGTGCCATATTGAACCCCTGGAGAAATTTTCAGGTGAGAGCTTCTCTCCCAGTGAGCCAGTCACGAGTCGTTTCTCAGCAAGTGCCTTAGACTTCAGGCATAGCTGGGAAAGAGATGTCTGAGTTACTGCAGGCAAATCAACCCCGTTACTCCAGTTGACAGGAGATGAAGAGCGACAGAATGTGTCTCATAAGCAGGGAGAACATGGTGTGACATGTCAGCCACAATGCAGCATTGTAATGGAGCTTTGCACTACAGCACTTATGTAAACCTCCTTCACATCCACAGCGTGTTTACGTAACCGAGCGCGAGAGAACGCACCTTCAGACACCCTGCGATGCTGGGGCTCTGATCTCGCATGCGCTCAGACTCATGCTTGTCTCATTTCTGCCACTGGACTCCATCTGCACACAGCTGGCCATTCAATACTGTTATAATGTCCAGCCTTTGACACAGTCATACAAGTCTTGCACAAAACAAGCCTCCATCTCCACTCCGCTTTTGTCCTTCACAGCCGCTTGCCTGTGACTCTGTCAGACCTGGGCGGCATGTGCAATCCCTTTGTCATGACTTCCATTAGTACACAGTTGCCATGACAACTGGCTCTTATGAAAGCTCTCCACGGTTTCCAAGGATGGATGTTCTATTGGCTCTTTTGAGATTTAAACGAAGCTTTTTGGCGCAGACTGACTCGCACGTCAGTGCTGCCCTAGATTAGTTTAAGCAGCAGAACGCTTTGTGATTCACACCTGTTGGCTGTTTCAGATGGTTAGTCTGAGCCATTTCAGCAGTACAAGGTCAGGACAGTTTTTCGTTCTGACTGAGGTACAAATCAACAGAAGTTAACGGAACATTCCAGATTCAGAATAAGTTAAAGGGATAGTTCACCCAAAAATGCTCACCCTTATATCGTTCCAAACCCGTAAGACTTTTGTTCATCTTCGGAATACAAATGAAGATCTTTTTGATGAAATCTGAGAGCTTTCTGACCCTCCATAGACAGCTATGAAACTGACACGATGACGCTTCAAAAAGCGTATAAACTGTACAGAGAAAATCATGAAACACGTTTACATCAGAGGTCTTCAACCCTGCTCCTGGGGACCAACTGTCCTGCAAAGTTTATTTCCAACCTGCTTCAGCACACCTGCCTGTGTATTTTCAACAAGTGATCCTGAAGAGCTTGATTAGCCTCACCTGTCTTTAATTAGGGTTGGTGCTAAACTCTGCAGGACAGTGGGTCCACAGGAGCAGGGTTGAAGACCTCTGGTTTATATCTTGTAGCTACATTTTCATTATTTTCCATTGTAAGTACCTCTGTAACCCAAATTTTTGCTTTTTGAGGGTCAAGCCAAAATTACCTTTTGTGGTAATCAGCATTATGCCACAAGTGCCGCAATCCTGTAATACGGACTTTCTTTTGCTAAACATAAAAGACGATATTTTGAGAAATGTGGAAATATTTTCCATTCAATGGAAGTCAACGGTAACCAAAATGGCACCAACATTTTTCAAGATAATCTTCTATGTTCCACAGAAGAAAGGTTTGAACCACCATGAGTGAGAGTAAATATTTTTTGTATGAACTATCCCTTTAACTTCTATTGAACCTGGAATACTCCTCTAGACCAGGGGTGAGGAAAGTTGAACCAGAAGGGCCACTCTCTTGCGGAGTTTAGCTCCAGCCCTAATCAAACATACCTGAAGCTAATCAAGGTCTTCAGGATTACTGATGTTACAGGTAGGTGAGTGTTTTTTTCAGGGTTGGAGCTAAACTCTGCAAGAGAGTGGCCCTTCTGGATCAACGTTCCCCACCCCTGCTCTAGACAACAGTTGCACAAATAAACAGGCTTATTTTTATGTCCATGAAATGCTCACTGAGATTAAATTGTTTCAGAGTAATTGTGCCAGAATGCAATCCTTCCAGCACTGAAACCTATTCAGGGTTTTTCTTATGGTTTAGCTGAAATAAGCAATTGAAATATTTGAGGCAGAGAGCTGGCAGTTAATAGGTGATTCGTTTCACTGCTTTGTTTGTGAACATTCATTTCTATTCAGCACTCTATATTGATATCAGCTTGTTTCATCCCAACTTTAATTTTTTATACATTCCTATGGCTTTTTTTATTACTCTGTAATGATGACCAGCACTTTAAACTCCCATAATGCACTTAAGAACTTGCATTTTGTTTCAATCTATTCCGATAGACCTTGAAAATATAATCGCATTTACAAAACCAATGGATGAATGAATCCCCCAATGGATAAACCATCTGATTATAGGTGTGGATCCTGTAGTTGATCCAACATTTAGTGTATGCAGGTGGTTTCCATGTTTGTTATATTAACCATTATTTCACGTGTCACTTCTTTTATAGACTGCAATTGACAACCTAGAAAGATGATTCATGGACTTATGATGTATTAAGTTGCTATTGGAGTTCATAAATCACCTTTTAAGATGCACTGCAGGCGATCCTCTCAGTGACGATGGTTGATGTTGTATGGATGACGAGGTGCAGAGGTGGAGGCAGGGTTCATGTGGGAAGTGGACTTTAAAAAGGGTGAACATTGCTTTGCTCTGCCGAGCACAGCTGCGGCACGTCGAGCGGCAGCAAGGAGGAGAGGAAAGGGGGGCGATTTTTCTGCAAATGTGAGGACAAATCTCTTAACGCAGCCCTGGGGCTTTTATGGGGTTATACAAAGGTTATGAATGAACTCTGTCTTCTCCATTCAACTCTTTAATTGTGACTAAAAGTCAGCTGGGCCGCTATATTCAGTAATCTGCCAGTGGACCAGCTGTCTACAAAGCAGATTATATTGTGAGGATTTTAGCTTGTAGGCTACGTGAAAAGCATGTTCAGTTGTTCCAGGATAATAAACTTGGAGTGATTTGGGTCATTTTGTATGTGCAACACAAGCTTGAGATTTCCAGTGAGCAAGGCTAAACAATTATATGCAGAGCACAATAGATTACAGTCCATCACCTTAATGATTTGGCCATCTCGTCTCCTTCTACTGGCTAGCTGTTTTCCCAAGGGCTTCACCCACACCTATCATTTCAACCAAAGGCATGTTGAACCAATTGGTTCTATTTCATAAAAAGTAAATGATACCCTTCATATGTGGATAGTGAAGAGAATCTCAGTACAGATGATGCACATGCTGTGTAACAACAAACAAATCATACTCCCTAACACACACACACGAACACATGATAGCTCAACTAGACAGTTTTCTCAGATTTAGTCTTTCAATATCAGACGTTGCAAGAGTGTGTGAGCTTTGAATCATAAAGAGCAATGGTATTTACAAAGATTCAACTTTCAATGAAAAACACTTTAGTTTAAATCCTTTCCACATGTTCTAATGCATTATTTCTGGAAAATGTGCTGTGGAGCCTGTGCGTAGTTGAGCACGGAGAACCTTACGTTTGTGTTCCTCTAGGACCATCTGGTGGTGAGAAAGGAAAATATTTTTTTTGTGAACCAAAAAAAATATATATATATATATATATATATATATATATATATATATATATATATATATATATATATATATATATATATATATATATATATATATAATATATATATAAAATATAACTACACTGACAGGTGAAGTGAATAACACTGATTATCTCTTCATCACGGCACCTGTTAGTGGGTTGGATATATTAGACAGCAAGTGAACATTTTGTCCTCAAAGTTGATGTGTTAGAAGCAGGAAGAATGGGCAAGTGTAAGGATTTGAGTGAGTTTGACAAGGGGCACATTGTGATGGCTAGACGACTGGGTCAGAGCATCTTCAAAACTGCAGCTCTTGTGGGGTGTTCCCAGTCTGCAGTGGTCAGTATCTATCAAAAGTGGTCCAAGGAAGGAAAAGTGATGAACCAGAAACAGGGTCATGGGCGGCCAAGGCTCATTGATGCACGTGGGGAGTGAAGGCTGGCCCGTGTGGTCTGATCAAACAGACAAGCTACTGTAGCTCAAATTTCTCAAGAAGTTAATGCTGGTTCTGATAGAAAGGTGTCAGAATACACAGTGCATCACAGTTTGTTGTGTATGGGGCTGCATAGCTGCAGACCAGTCAGGGTGCCCATGCTGACCTCTGTCCACTACCGAAAGCACCAACAGTGGGCACGTGAGCATCAGAACTGAGCAATGGAGCAATGGAAGAATGTGGCCTGGTCTGATGAATCACATTTTCTTTTACATCACGTGGATGGCCGGGTGTGTGTGTGTCGTTTACCTGGTGAACACATGACACCAGGATGCACTATGCAAAGAAGGCAAGCTGGCGGAGGCAGTGTGATGCTTTGGGCAATGTTCTGCTGGGAATCCTTGGGTCCTGCCATCCATGTGGATGTTACTTTGACACGTACCACCTACCTAAGCATTGTTAAAGACCATGTACACCCTTTCATGGAAACGGTATTCCCTGGTGGCTGTGGCCTCTTTCAGCAGGATAATGCGCCCTGCCACAAACAAAAATGGTTCAGGAATGGTTTGAGGAACACAACAACGAGTTTAAGGGGTTGACTTGGCCTCAATTCCCCAGATCTCAATCCAATCGAGCATCTGTGGGATGTGCTGAACAAACAAGTCCGATCCATGGAGGCCCCACCTTACAACTTGCAGGACTTAAAGGATCTGCTGCTAACATCTTGGTGCCAGATACTACAACACACCTTCAGGGGTCTAGTGGAGTCCATGCCTTGACGGGTCAGGGCTGCTTTGGCAGCATAAGTGGGACCAACACAATATTAGGAATAATGTTATGCATGATCGGTAAATTATATATATATAGTGTGTGTATCAAAAATATTCAACCCCCATTGAAAATTAGGTTTATTGATAAAATGTACAGACTTTCAGCAGTTTGCTGATCAACATTCAAACAAAATTGAACAAAAGTAATTGAATTAGTTCAACACAACAAATGTTTCAAGTGGTTTCCCCAAATTCAACTGAAAATGCAACTTTTAATGACTTCTGCAGTCTCAAAATTATTCAACCTCTTCATGGCAAACATCTTTAGTAGGGTTAAGGCTAAAGGCACACTTTAAGAGCAAATGTGCTTTTCACTACTCCCATAGTGTATGATTTAAGAAAGAAAAAAAAAAATATATATATATATATATATATATATATATATATATATATATATATGTTTGTATTGAACATTTATGGAGCAAGAGATTTAGTTTGAAAAGAAATCATAAAAGTGATTGATTTTGTTTAAAAATCATATAAAGGTGGGCCTTTTATGGGGTAAAAGGCAGAAAGTATTGATACTTTAGCTAAAATAATAAGTTAATACTTATTCAAAATAATCACTTTAGCAAAGTTTGCACAGTTTTCTGTTTATTGTTATAAATAAAATAATTCATTTTATTCAGTAAATTGAAATATTAATTAAAATATGTTGACAAAATGTATATTTTAAAAATACATAAAAAATGATTTTAAAAGGTAAAGATTCTGAAAGCATCGAATGAGATCCCATAATAATTTAGGTAGATTTACACCAGTAACATTAAATCATATTTTATTATATGAAATAATTAATATTATAATTTTAAATATAATGGCTTCATTATAAATATGGTGATTAACTTAACTTAATATATGATACAATATGAATGTCATGTCAACAAATGGAAAAGTCAACAGGCTGTTTATTATCATGTTAGTTATTGTGCCCCAACAACAGATGCACTTTTTACACCAAATACCATACTTTTACATATTCTTCCATTATTGAAAAACTGTTGCTTTAAATAGCTTGAACAAAACTTAAAAACATTAAGACATTTGTCTCAAAACATATTCAATAATTTTAGCAATTCTCTTTTGCTACATTAATGCTAATTAGACATTTTTAAAACACGTCAAGGATCAGCCAAATTTCCACGTGCATCTTGAAAAGCGGATGTTTTGGAAAGTGCTGGGGCAAATTTTGTGTCATCTAGTGGTTTAGAGGAAAATAAAATCAAAGGAGCCTTTTACCCCATGGAGCCTTTTTTCAAATATATCAGTTTTTTATCAAATATAAAAATGTGAATAATTTTGTATTGACATATATGTAAACACTTAATGTGTGTGTGTATAGCCTATACATAATGTATACAGAATGCATTCAAAAATGAATGCTCCAAATAAAGCAATTTGAAAAAAAAAACAAAAAAAAACAAATCAGACAAAGCTGCTGAAAGAGATCTGATTTCTCTTCTGGCCTGGAGAGCAGGAACAGCTGTGTGGAGCTTATATAGATCTCTGGTCACTTCCTCCCTATAGGGATCAGTTCAGACACAGCTGCTCTGAGGCACCATGCGTCTGGTGTTGGATGACTCTCTGTGTAAGGGACACAGCAGCTGAGCTGGGGGACAGACCACTCTGTGGTATGAAGCAGTTGCTTCATGTATGCACACATTAAACCATATGTTTGCCCACATGCAGAGTCATGCAAGTATGATTATACCAAGCTTGGTATTGAGTGACCTCTTGACTAGTGTAATACTTTTATACAGCAAAGACGCATTAAACTTATCAAAACTGACAGTAATATATATATATATATATATATAACCAGAAAACATTATTTATTAACACTGCTGTTTCTTATTCTTTCTTTTAGATCGTCTACTCCCTGAATCTTTCACATAATTAGGTCTCATTTCCCTAACTGAATAAAATCTGCTACACCCCTCTGCATGTGCAAGGTCAGCAGATTTACACTTAAATCTGCCCCTCCCTTCCAAGTTCATGAATATTTCATGTTATGTGAGGGGAAAAGAAAGACAAAGGGGGGTGTAGCCAATCAAATAACCCTGGGGACAGTCAGGCGGTGTAACCCCCTCCTCATCTCCACATACACACTCGTAAGGAAAAACCTGCTGCTTCATCCACCCACACACACACACAGACTGATACTTTCTCATTCAGCTCTCGGGTCCACACACTGCATCACGGTAAGACTTTCTATACTCCAAACATATAGAGATGTCTTTGTGTTCTTTCTACTTATTTTCCGTGAGATATAGTATGAAATGTCTTGAGATTTGAAGTGAGAAGCAGAGAAACGACTCTGAGAAGCAGGGCACAGAACAAAGACAGAGGCGTGACATTCCCAGTTCCCAGAAAGAAAGGATGGCCAACAGTCATCAGACTGTGCCGATTGGCAATGGTTTTTAAGGAATACGTACCTAAATATAAGCAGATTTTTTTTTTTTTTTTTTTTTTTTTATAGATAGAATTAATTGTTATAGTTTTACACAATTAAAATGAAAAAGAATGGATGGGACAATGTACAAATGATGCCTTCACTAAACTCCATTGAAGATGTTTTGTTCACTTGTGTTCTGTTTGAACTTGGATTTATCTGTGTAATATTATAAAGCATTTTTTTTTTTTTTTTTTTTTTTGTCTATAGTCCAAAAAACATGGCTGACAAACCCAACATGACGGAAATCACATCTTTTGATAAAACTAAACTCAGGAAAACAGAGACCCAAGAGAAGAATCCTTTGCCAACCAAAGAAAGTGAGTATCTGATCCTGAAACAATGGCTGAGGATGTTATTGTGATTATGTTAAATGATTAATGCATTTTGTTTTTAATATATTGTTTTAGTTAAAAATGTCATAATGACACTAGTTAAGTTCAGGAAACATACTGCATGGGAAATGAAGTAAATATGTTATGTAGGGTGTGTAATTATCTAGAATCATCTGTTACTTCCCATAATTTGATTTGGAAAGTAATGTATAAAATCTAATTTTGCTTTGTTTTTTTAGAGTAACGATACTCAGGTTATTTAGCTTACTTTTCTGTAGCTCTAGAAAATATAATCACTTTATAATCTTAAGTCATTTCAAGCACTTCTTTTTTTCTGTAGCTATTGAACAGGAGAGGCAAGGAGAGTCCACGCCATGAATGATGTCACAGCTCCGAGTGAAGGGAATGGCTGAGATCAACAGAGAAGAGACTTTGAGAGGAATCGAACTAGTAACTGATGTGTAATTGGTTTTTATAGATTTGTTTGTTCGAGAATGAAATGAAAATGTACGAATGTGTTTTATCGAGAGCAGCCAGAAAACCAATAAAATGGTTGGAGAGCATGACGAGGTGGCCGAGTGGTTAAGGCGATGGACTGCTAATCCATTGTGCTCTGCACGCGTGGGTTCGAATCCCATCCTCGTCGGAAATATCTGTTATGGTTATAATTTACCTTCAAAACATGAAGAGGGGTTAGAACTCACATGTATAAGAAATAAATAAATCACTGGTTATTCCAAACGTATTATCTGAAGACGTTTTAATGACGTTGTACTTGGAAATGCGTAAATACATTCTTGTTAACAACGCATCTCTCAACCAAGTGAATATAGGCATTTGTTATTTCATTTTATTAGTAAAATTCAGTGCAATCAGTGCATTCCGAACTCCTGACACAGCGCCTCTTTTTACCACTAGATGGAGCTATAGAACAAGATTAACACTCTCTGCCATACACGCTGACTGCAGTAATGCAGTATTTGTTATTCTAGGCCTATAACTATCAGTGTTGGCTAAATTACTTTTTAAAAAAGTAATTAATTACTAGCTACTAATCTTTAACGGTGTAATTAGATTACTGTACTAGTTACAAAAATACCTTTTAACATTAGGTTACATTTTTATGTTAAATCCACTATTAAATCCATTGTTCGTTTTTTTTTTTTTTATCCACTATTGTTTTATATTGTTCTATAGTCTATCTATACAGTATTTCATGTAATTACATCAGAAGTAACTGTAATTAAATAACACTAATTAATTCATTAGTAATGCATTAACTATATATTACACTGATAACTATCAATTATAACTGAACGATTACATATTTATAATTAATATTAAATACTAAATAGATATTTGGACACGTTTTGTCCAGCATTTCAGCTTTGTTTTAAGTGTAGTAGGCCTACAGTATACTATATATCATATATAATGCTAGTGCTATATGCTATATGTAGCCTATATATTATATTCCTGTAGCATGCAGTCTTACATTATCTATCCATTCTCCAAATCGCTTGTCCTCTGTAGGATCGTGGGGATGCTGGAGATCTTACATTATATTTACTATACAAAATATATCTGGTTTCACAGACAAGGTGTAAGCCTAGTCTTCGACTGAAAATCAATGTTTGAGCTTTTTAACTGAAAGCAACTTGCACTCACATATCTTAAAATATTTTCAATATTAAATATTTCATCTCAAGATGCACATCAGTAATGTTTTTTCTAAGGCATGTTTATAAAAGCTACTTAAATGTCCTAATTGAACTAAGGCCTAATCCTGGCTTAATCAAAGCCCTGTCTGTGGAGCCGGGCTGTGAGAATAGAATAGAATAGAATAGAATAGAATAGAATAGAATAGAATAGAATAGAATAGAATAGAATAGAATAGAATAGAATAGAATAGAATAGAATATTAGTATATGGTAAGGAATGAAATGTGATATAGTGATGCTGAGGAAAAGTGTGGTGGGCTAGTATATTATATTCAAACTGACTGAAACGACTTGTTTCAGTATGCAAGGCTTTACATGCTAAAGAAAGTCACATCAGGAGATGCATTTTGTTTAGCTAAAAATCTAATAAACATGAACATTCAGAATGGTATATTCATGAAGTAGCAATCAAACTCAGTATTGACAACCAATCTGATGCAAATTATGGTCAAATAACTTGGGAGAAAAAAAATATGAGAGAAAATAAACCGGTACCAGCTGGTGTAAACATTACATGATTCCGGTTAGACCAAGCCACAACTTCCAGGGTTGAGTCTCAAGGCTGAGGACGAGAAGAATGATAAGGAAAGCGTTAAACAAAACAACAGGTGGCTTTCACTATGACTGCCTCTCTGAGTCTGACATCATGTGAGTTTACATCACACTGCTTTAGCCAAACTGGCACTGAAGCATGTCCGCTCAAGCTACATTAAATCAATTCTAAACTTAAAAAAGTACATGGAAATATACGGTCAAGCCAAAAATTATTCAGACACCAGATATATTTTTTTACTAGTGGGTGCAAGACACTATAGTTAATTTATGTAAGCGAGGATAGCAAAAAAGAAAAAAACAAAAAACAAAGAAAAAGTAAACTGTGACATATTACACCCAAAGATTCTTTATACGGTGGACTACCAGTAAAAGTGATACAAATTTGGGACCAAAATTATTCAGACACTTTGACCTGACCATGTTCTGCTGAAGTGTTTCTTTCTTTAATTGCTAATGCGACCTTTCACACCACAGACTGAGCAAAATGAAGCATTGCTTGGTCATTGGTTGACCTAAATTGATCTAATTGTGTACTTAAATTTAACAGCTGACAGCTGATTGGTTGATTGTAATCAACTACATGCCTTTCTATCAAAGTTATCTGACATTATCAAGATTAATTTCTTCTGACAGTTCCTGTCATATTTTTATTACCATTTTCTAAACTATAGCGAATAAACTGTGATAATGTGAGAAAATGTTGAAGGTGTCTAAATACATTTTGGTTTGACTATTATTTATTTTTAAAAATCTGTCAAATCAGAAATCAAGTTGTGTGACTACAAAGAAACAGTCCGATCGTCATGACTTTATCAAGGTAAACAAATCTCTCATAATAACCACCAGATAATGAGTTTGGTTAGTTTAGGTAGTAAAATGTCACATGCCCCCTAAAACATTGCTTTGTTTGATTAATAATAATGATGATGATAATAATAATACTAATACTAATAATAATAATTAAGATGCAGGCCCTACTCACATTTATTTAAGTTGCAGTGAAAGTGTTTTAACACTTTACCCGATGGTAACATCCAAATTACATTTTTAGTCATTAAATTTACACATTTCTTGAAAATGGTCTAAAAAATTTAAATCATATGGAATCAACAGATATACAAATATAGTACATTTCTGTGAACTTTTAAAATATTTTTTTATTTTCTTTATCATTGACTATTGCACTATATTGCCAAAAGTTTACCCCTCCAAATCATTGAATTCAGGTGTTCCAATCATTTCCATGGCCACAGGTGTATAAAATCAAGCACCTAGGCATGCAGACTGCTTCTACAAACATTTAGGTAGGTCACATAAAATCACAGAGCAGGGTCAGCGCATGCAAAAGCAAAAGTCAGACCTCCAAACTTTGTGTGGCCTTCAGATTAGTTCAAGAACAGTGCATAGAGAGCTTCATGGAATGGGTTTCCATGGCCGAGCAGATGCATCCAAGCCTTACATCATCATGTGCAATGCAAAGCGTCAGATGCAGTGGTGTAAAGCACGCCGCCACTGGACTCTAGAGCAGTGGAGACGTGTTCTCTGGAGTGACGAATCACACTTCTCTGTCTGGCAATCCGATGAATGAGTCTCGGTTTGGCGGTTACCAGGAGAACGGTACTTGCCTGACTGCATTGTGCCAAGTGTAAAGTTTGGTGCAGGGGGGATTATGGTGTGGGGTTGTTTTTCAGGGGTTGGGCTTGGTCTCTTAGTTCCAGTGAAAGGAACTCTTAATGCTTCAGCATACCAAGACAATTTGGACAATTTGATGCACTCGACTTTGTGGGAACAGTTTGGGGATGGCCCCTTCCTGTTCCAACCTGACTGCACACCAGTTGTAAGCGGGGTTAGTTGTAACACACATAGTTTAAAACTTTCCACACATGCCAGGATGATGAAACGTATATTTACTAGTTGCCATATCAACATTATTTAGAGAAAAAATTGCGCCAAAATTAAGAAATCTTTGGAAGATAACACTGAACATTTATTTAACATTTATTTCTTAAGTTTATTTTTCATCTCTGTTTTTTGTGTTTATTTAAAATAAGACACATCTGATATTATTGTAATCTGATATCTGTTATTTATCAGTTGAGATGGTTCTTTAATGCTGATCTAACAGCAGAAGACACGAGCCGGGGTTAAATCCCAGTTGAGCAGGTGGAGTGCGTTCTAACACTGCGTTACAATGAGCCCCTATTAGAACTACGCTATTATATTCTATACTTTTATGAATTCTTTTGAGAGACCATGAGAAAACATTGGCTGTGAGTCAATGTTCAGAAATTATTCATTATTATTATCTTTTGAACTATGCTGTATAGCTGTATTTGGCGACATGTTTGTTGTCAAACTCAAAAATTAGTGTATTGTATTTTATTGACAAAATATTTTAGTTTGTCTTGGATATTTTTTTGATTATATCAGGTAACATTTTAAGCTGACATTTGGTGATGTTACAATGTGCCCCTCACATGTTACAATGTACCCCACCTATGGGGCAAGTTTTCACTTCCATTCTTCTCTTCCACTCATCTAGTGCATGAGAAACAGACTGCTATCAGAAGGACTGGCCAGTACTGGTCATCGTTCAGGGACAGAATGGCTGTGCAATGTGCATTGCCCTGGGAGCACTTCATTATTTCTCAGTATCAACAAAGTGGCATTCTAGGAACAGGACAGGGTGTGTGTGTGGCCAAATTTTCTCATGCTTAGGCTAAAGTGTCTGCTTGGGACTTTCTGTATTGAAGGTGGAAAGACTGAGGACATTACACCAAACTATGGATGGGTGGAGGTTCAAAAGAAAACAAACATCGGTAAGGTTTGGAGCAGTTTGCATGTGTATCTCCCATGATATGCCTATGGAGAGGCTTTCTTCACATCCTCACTACAGCTAACTATATTTCATGCATGGGAACATGTATTATTCTGCATCATGTCATTTTAAAATTACTTTGCTTTTCCAAAACTAGGTTAAATGCCAAACAGGCACCTTAACCAGGAACAAAAGCACTGCTGATATTACAAATGACCTGTCTACATACAGTGATGTGAAGGTGTCCAATTAACTGCTCATGTTCCTCATGACTACAATTTTGTTGGTTCTTTCCCACATGACTACAATGTTCTGGTTCTCAGGAGCCACGGTTTTGTACTTTGCACGCCATGACATCAGACAGGACACACTCTGTTGTGATATATCTGATGAGAACACTGAGATCTAGGTTGGAGGGTAAAGAAGTGATATTTACAATATTCATTCTATTCTATCGACAGCACAACACGGCATACATTTTGTGGCTATCAACATTACTTTGCCTACATAAAACGGTGACAATTGCATGTTTTCAATGGCCACCGTCAACTGTATTATTCAAAATATCATCTTTTGTGTTCAGCAGAAGAAATAACTGTTCATACAGGTTTGAAACAACTTGAGGGTGAGTAAATTACAAAATATTAATTTTGGGGTGAACTATCCCTTTAACATGATTTTAGTGTGGAAAAATGCTTGCTAATCCTTTATACCCAATTTCACAACTTTGTTGCTGTGACAACATAGCATCTAAATATATATATATATATATATATATATATATATATAGATTTTTGCCAAGAAAGACATATTTAGATGCTATTTAAACTTTACAGCTCAGTTAATACACAATTTGGTCACCATGATTTTGCCAAGAAAGACATATTTTGTTGATCCTAGAAACAATATTCCTGTCCAAAAATTTAGTCTCGACTCTATCCCTACCCCTAAACCTAACCCTACCCATAAGTCATCTCTAAAATCAGAGGGAAATGATGGGTGAATAACACTGATGTAAGCGTGAACTTGACAAACAGTAAACTTGTCCCTCAAATCAGATTGGTTTATTGAAATGTTCCAGGATCAACAAACATGTTGTACACTGCTCAAAAAAAATTAAAGGAACACTTTTTAATCAGAGAATAGCATCAAGTCAGTTAAACCGCCACTGGCGGCCTGTCCTTTTTACAGATGAGAGCAGGTTCACCCTGAGCACATGTGACGGACATGAAATGGTCTGGAGAAGCCATGGAGTATGCTATGCTGCCTGTAATATCGTTCAGCATGACCGGTTTGGTGGTGGGTCAGTGATGGTCTGGGGAGGCATATCCATGGAGGGACCCACAGACCTCTACAGGCCACCACGCTCGCCTGACCTAAATGCAATTAAACACCTCTGGGACATTATGTTTCGGTCCATCTGTAAGACGATAAGTTTCATTTCCATCAAACAATGTGGCATCCTTTCGTTCATAACACATTACCCAGTCCATATTAGTATAGATATCCAGCATGATATTTTTCCCCATTCAGATCTGATGTGTTTTCAAAGTATTCCTTTATTTTTTTTGAGCAGTGTACTTAGTGAAATCGCATCAACCGCTAGAATTTCTAACCGAAGAATCAAATGTAAATTCATATCTGCTTTTACGTCCTCCAAAAGTTGGCCCCATTCATTTTTTTGTTGTTGAAGAAAATTTATATTAAACTGGGAATATACTTTTAAACAATTTGAACACATTGCATGAACCCTACATAATGCATGTCATTTTAAACACTTAAAGAAGATAGGAGTCAAAGACTTTACTAGTTTTATTCCATAATGTCATATTATATCCAGAGAACAGTACAAAAATTGTCACCCCAACTGCTGATTTCTGGCATTCTGGATTTTCTTAAATGCCCCTCATATGTCATATTACAAAAATGAAATGGCTGCATTTGAACTAGTATCAGATATTAAAAATGTTGATTACATATTTAGTCACCTTCTGAATGGTTATATAAAAAAAGAGAAGGAAGGAACTGAATCGAAGCTGCTGATAAAAGCTGCTTTTTCAACAACATCCACCGAACTGAAAATGCTCCTCCCCACAACAGAGGCACTTGCCCTGAGCATTTCATTATTTAAAGTAAAAAATAAAGCATGGAGGCAATAACGAAGGGATCCACAGTTGGTGTGATCTTCCCTTCCCGTTCTTCAGATCATGAGCACTGGTAGAACTGACCGAGACAGTCCATTTTCCCACAGGAGCAGGAGACATCCATCACATATCCATCACAAACTGGCTGTCATCAACTGAGGAGGAAGAGAGAGACAGAGAGAGAGGAGTTAGAGGGTTCAAAGTGTTGAGTCACTTTGGACGGTGTCACCCCTCTCACACAAAGCACAGTACACCCTGTGGACGGCCTCCTGATATGGAAATCAGACTTGCCAACAGCAAGCAGGTCAGATGCATTTTTGTTTGCTTTTCTCATGAAGTGACTTCAGTCACACCGAAACGTGACCTTGAGCTTAGAATGAAAAGACAAGTAAATAAACAGAAAGGGAACTTTTTCAGTTAACTTTATCATTAGAATTATATCATGATCTACTCCACCTGGAAACATTTTGATCTTTTTTTCTTTTTAATAATGTTTTATTAACAAGGTTTGGGAGGAGCACGTTCAGATAACTGACGCAGGTGGAGAGCACTCAGCTAATCAACAATAAGAGGTGTGTGTGTGTATATATGTACAAGTGTTTACTCCCTATAAATTATATGCAAGTGTGAACTCGTGAATTGACATTTGGGTCAATTATATAAAGCTGATTTTATTTTGTCTGGATTCATTTATTTATCTAAAAGCACAAAAAAAAAAAAGACAAGCGCTCTGTCTGAAATCGAATACTTCTCTACTATATAGTTTGCGGAAAACTACGCCAGAGTAGTATGTCCGAATTCATAGTATTCAAAAAACAGTTGGCAAAGAGTACCCGGATGACCTACTACTTCCGGCGAGATTCTGAAGTGCGCATACGATGGACACTTTACTATCCCATGAGGCCACTGGAGAGGATTTATGAATGGAGGTGAAGGGACACAAATGACGCTGGTAGGTCATGTGATAAATGACAAAATGGCAAATGTAGTACATCCGGATTACATTCATACTATATAGAACATACTTTAACAGTCGAAAGCAAGTTCAAATTCAAATGTATACGATTTCGGACACAGCCAATGACTTCAATACACCTCTTCATTGATGAGCATGTTTTTTTTATTAATTATTTTGATAGTGTGAATTCTGGTAGATTGGGACACTGTCCCATTGAGATGACTGGGAAAAAGTGTCCTAATCAACCTGAATTCACACTATTGTAAAAATATATAAAAAGCAATAAAACACTAAAAAGTCATGTGCAATATTATAGAGAGGACCAGATTAAATACTAATAAATAAATACAAAAGTGTGTCAAACATATATTTTAATATATTCTTGAAGTAAAGGAAAATGTTATTTTTATTACTTTATAGTTGCACCTGACATTAAAGGTTTTTCAAAATCAAATGAAACCAGCATGGATACAAAGAGTGCATTTCTAAGAACTTGGAATGTGGGATATTTCCTTATCCTGATGATCACTTTTTTGTCATTGACACTACACAAAAATTCACACGAGACTCTCTCTCACATACTGGATTCCAGTAGACAACCCTAATGTGCCTTGCAAGTGTATGTCGACTTGCAGCAAAACAGAAATTATGCAATCAATAAAGAATATGCTTAAACCTGTTCCTCAGGTTTTGCTTGAGGCTGTTGATTTGGAAATCATGGTATACATTAGGACACAGGTGAGCAACATCACACGGGGTTGTTTAAAAAGGTGGAGGAATTACCAGATAGATCTTTGTTGTCATCCTCCAGCTCTGCTGGTTGCAGTGAGGGTCTGGTGACCCCAGGAATGTGGGGAAGGCAACAGGGTGGGGTGCGTGCGATTGGTGAGTTTCGACATTCCAAGAGAAACTTTCTATCATAGATTATGCGAGTTCCTGCAGGGAAAATACCAATATTAGTTTAAGAGGTTCAGCCTCAAAAAAAACAAAAAAAAAAACCTTGGCACAAGTTCATAGGATTCTTTGCGTCAAGGGACTTCATTCCTGTTGTTTTCTGCTCGAAAAACAAGTTATGTCACCCAAGTGAAAGCCTATAGTTTAACTCAAGCTGGAGTAATGAAAAACGGTGAAGAACTGACTAGGGAGCTTTCTAAATGCATGCAGGAGAAAGCGCTCATAAAAACAAGGTGCCCCTGTTTAGATGTCCTGTAGTAACCCATGAAACAAGAAAATTTAGCAACATCACCCACTGCTGCACCCAGCATGATTGGACAGACTGAGGTCTGGCTCTATTAGGAATGTCTAAAACAAGTTTAAGAAATGAATTCGCTCTTAGATATGACTCTCTTTTCAATTCAACACAATTTGTTAGACAAATAACATGAATGTCTGAATGTCTCTAACAAATATGAGATATGGTTCTTCAAAGCAGGACGGATTTTTATGGAAAAATGGGCTGTAACTACAATATGATGCAGTGGCAAACACATTTCTCCATGTAAGCTTTAATAGCCATGTGATCAATATTGACATTTGAGGTGGTATGATATAGTTTAGATATGGGTGTATATTCTACTACATGAACTTCTGTAGAAGTTACTTTTTATTAAAACTAACAGATTTCAGTTAAATCTTTTTCAACTTTATTTTTACCATGCCTTAATTTTATTACTTTTAAAATGGCTTTATGAATACATTTACTGAACAGATTTTATTGTTTCATCCTTGCCAACAAGACTACACATAATATATATATATATATATATATATATATATATATATATATATATATATATATATATATATATATATATATAATAATGTATTAATGGCCAATTGTATTATCTCTACCTTAACCTCTAATAGTTTTCTGCAAAAATTAATGTACTTATTTGCGAAGTTTTCGATGTCTTTCCATGCCTACGATGAAATAGGAAATATAAAAAGTTAAAAGGTAAATAACATCCTTATACATTTTGTAATGTATAATTTTACGGTATTCTTGAGTCTTTACATTAACAGTACGAAAAATGTGAATGCGATATTGTAATATTGTATTTGCGATATATAAAATTGTACTTAAGCTGCCTTAGCAAATGAGTCGACCATTTTATTCTATAACGTTATTCATTTTCATGACAACATGGATTTCAGAGAAGTCAAATGACAGTTCTCCTGTGATGCACGTCTTCACACTCTCGGACACTAGCAGGCAAATTAAACTAGTGAGTGTAAAAAACGCTTTGAAACTATTTTGTAATAATACATTTGGTCCAATTTGCGCATACTTGGGGAAAACACCTTCAAATCCAGCTGGAGCCAGAGTCGTTTAAAAGGCAGCAGACCGCTTGTAAACATCGTCAGAGAACGTCATAAAAAAGTGTGCTCGAACAACATGTGGATAAACTCAGCCATATAAATGCATTATAAATATAAATACATACAAACATATGGTCTACATCTTACCACCAGGAGTAGTTGAAAACAGAGTTCCTCCTGGAGTCTGGCTGTAGCTGTCCGGGAGTGTCTCGTGGATGGAGCGGCTTGGAATCGGGCAGGTAGAGGAAGCTTCGCAGCTGGTTGACATGATTAAACTTAAATCTAAACTCGATCATTTACTGAACACACGCTGAAGACTTGCTTGATCTGCAGTAGCGCTGCTGCGTGTCTGTTCGCTCCACATTTTTGGAACGCTCGAGGGAGGAGACTTCTCACGTGATGCAAACGATCAAATCTGGCCAATCAGAAAGAGGAATCCACCCCCGAAGAGCAGCGCTGAGGCCCTCTGTAGGGAGCAAGTGTTTAGAGCCAATTCATGGAATGTAAACTCTTGGAATTGCACGAGGTGTCCGTAGTGATTCAGTTGGGTACATGTCATGATATGAGATATGTATATGATATATGTGCTGTTCTAAAATCATGACTTGTCCACTCAACATATGTTTCCTCTTAATGTCATGGTCCGCCTCCACATATTGGTAATTCCTTGTTATATCCCAAGAGTCTTTCTCAGATGTGCTGCCCTTGTACTAAGAGGTCTTACCTTATTTTTTCGTAGGTCATCTTGAGATTTAGGTCAGATTTTCACAACATAAGTCATCTCAAAATGTGAAAACTATAGTTACATCCCAGAAAAAAAAAAAAAAAAAAATCTTTATTTGGAGCTACCATCCAACATTAGTTTAACTTCTTCAACCAGTAATATGCAGTGCCTTACCATCAGAGAAGGGCATAAACACATCAAAATTTATTTAAAATAAAAATACAAAATACTATGTGGGAAAAAAAAAAATTAATACAAATAGTTTTTGTATTTTGAAAATAATTACAGTTACGTTACAGTTCTTTATCTCTCGGGTGCACACACAGAAAGCTGTCTGTAAGCGTGCAAGTAGGCCTAATGAATTTGAGTTCTCTTTCATGGCATACTGCACTTTATTACTCTTTAATATCAAGCACATCTCTTTATTACTCATTTATCGGTTTCTTTATTGCTCTAACATGTCAATAACTCCTGCCCACTAAAAGCTCCACGGCTATATTTGCATACCAGAATATATAACGATATAGAAAAATAAATCAATTTACACTTAATATCAATTATATATATATATATATATATATATATATATATATATATATATATATATATATATATATATATATATATATATATATATATATACTCATACATATATATTTATATCTCATACATATATACACACACAGGTGCTGGTCATATAATTAGAATATCATCAAAAAGTTTATTTCACTAATTCCATTCAAAAGTGAAACTTGTATATTATATTCATTACACTCAGACTGATATATTTCAAATGTTTATTTCTTTTCATTTTGATGATTTTAACTGACAACTAAGGAAAATCCCAAATTCAGTTGATCAGAAAATTAGATTACTTAAGACCAATACAAAGAAAGGATTTTTAGAAATCTGGGCCAACTGAAAAAAAAGTATGAACATGAAAAGTATGAGCATGTACAGCACTCAATACTTAGTTGGGGCTCCTTTTGCCTTAATTACTGCAGCAATGCGGCGTGGCATGGAGTCGATCAGTCTGTGGCACTGCTCAGGTGTTATGAGAGCCCAGGTTGCTCTGATAGTGGCCTTCAGCTCTTCTGCATTGTTGATTCTGGCATAATCGCATCTTCTTCTTCACAATAGTCTATAGATTTTCTATGGGGTTAAGGTCAGGTGAGTTTGCTGGCCAGTTAAGAACAGGGATACCGTGGTCCTTAAACCAGGTACTGGTTGCTTTGGCACTGTGTGCAGGTGCCAAGTCCTGTTGGAAAATGAAATCTGCATCTCCATAAAGTTGGTCAGCAGCAGGAAGCATGAAGTGCTCTAAAACTTCCTGGTATACGGTTGCGTTGACCTTGGACCTCAGAAAACACAGTGGACCAACACCAGCAGATGACATGGCACCCCAAACCATCACTGACTGTGGAAACTTTACACTGGACCTCCAGCAACGTGGATTGTGTGCCTCTCCTCTCCTCCTCCAGACTCTGGGACCCTGATTTACTTTCATCAGAGAACATAACTTTGGAGCACTCAGCAGCAGTCCAGTCCTTTTTGTCTTTAGCCCAGGCGAGACGCTTCTGACACTGTCTGTTGTTCAAGAGTGGCTTGACTCAAGGAATGCGACAGCTGAAACCCATGTCTTGCATTCGTCTGTGCGTAGTGGTTCTTGAAGCACTGACTCCAGCTGCAGTCCACTCTTTGTGAATCTCCCCCACATTTTTGAATGGGTTTTGTTTCACAATCCTCTCCAGGGTGCAGTTATCCCTATTGCTTGTACACTTTTTTTCTACCACATCTTTTCCTTCCCTTTGCCTCTCTATTAATGTGCTTGGACACAGAGCTCTGTGAACAGCCAGCCTCTTTTGCAATGACCTTTTGTGTCTTGCCCTCCTTGTGCAAGGTGTCAGTGGTCGTCTTTTGGACAACTGTCGAGTCGGCAGTCTTCCCAATGATTGTGTAGCCTACAGAACTAGACTGAGAGCCCATTTAAAGGCCTTTGCAGGTGTTTTGAGTTCATTAGCCGATTAGAGAGTGACACCAGGTGTCTTCAATATTCAACCTTTTCACAATATTCTAATTAATCTATATAAATGTATCTCAAGTTTGTAGTAAATTCCATCCATCCAATTTACTACAAACTCAAGAGATACATTTTTATACCAAAGTTTCTGAGTTGGGTGTGCCATAATCTTTAAATATGGCGGAGGGGAAAACAGTTGCTGCTGTGACAGGTATGCCCCCCCACCACAAAAGTAAGATCAGCTTGTTTTAATGTTAAAGTGTGCCTATAGTAGTGCAATAACCATCTCAGGAATTTTGTATGTTTTATTCACAGCAAAACAGCATGTTTTTGACTGAAGATCCAGAAACGTCAACAAGCTGACTTAGATAGCTCTGTGAATGTTTATATGGTTGTCAATGAACGGGATACTACTACTACTAAGATTTTGGCTTTAATAAGATTTCTCCAAGAAACTTGGCGCCCTCCATGATTCCTATTCTTTCCAACAGCAAAGCACTTGAATGCAACAAGCTTGTATTCACAACGAATAATTTGAAGTAGGAAATTTCTGATAGCACATGAAGGCAGCTTTATTCCTTATTTCCTCGCAGGAATCCAGAAAATTTGCTCACCCAATTCTAGGAGTCTTACAACTGCAGCTCACATGCATGAAAGTGGCATCTCTGAACTAGTTGATAAAGGAAATCAGCTGCCTAATAAAGAAGTTGATTGGCAAAAAGTATTTTATGTATTTTGAAAATACAAGATTAAATGTATTTATTTAAATACAAAATGGTATTTTGTTTCAAATACGTATTTTAAATACATTTATTTGAAATACTGCCCATCCCTGCTTACCATGTACAGTTGCACAATAAATAGTAATGCTTGCAACAGGCAGCTTAGATTGTCAGTGGTTAGACTAGTTACCAATGTAAAGTCAATCGACTGATCAAAATAACTTTCACACACCAGATACATTTCCAACTTTTTATTGAATATTAAGGTAAATATTTCACATTAATACAGGCTACATAAAGTAGAGCCACTATACGACATGAAATTTACTCTCATTTTTAACCCTTTTTTCAGTATGTAAACAATTATACAGGTATTTACCACTCTAAAAGGTCTGATTTCATTCTTTACGCAATCATCTAGGTCTTGGCCAAGTATAAATAGCGCACTGTCCTATTGAGCCCTGCCGACCAAGAACACTTTTACGTGGGGCTTAAATGTCAAAATGGCTATACTACTCAGAATGTATCCTGTTGAACAGGCAATCGATTTGTTCATAGACAGTGGTAAACACGTTAAATCCCACACTGGATTCTTTCTTTTTAGTTAGGCACATCGAGGGTGTCCATTTCTCAAATTTCTTAACTTGTTTAACATTTTTGGGGGACACATCTAGGTTAATACCACGTCTCAGTAATTAGGTAATTATCTTGTTCTTTTTAACGTGTTTCTTGTTACTGCTCCTAGGTCTCTCGATCACTGTTTAGTTGACATGATTCAAATGCACATTTCCCACATGTGGGGCCCAAGTGCCTGGCCATACCTGCAACAAGGATTTCAAGAGTTAGACAACAAATGGGGCTCTAACTTACAAACACTTTCAGTTGGGGCCAGCTAAGAGAAATTACCTGCTGTGGGTCTGAATTCTCAGCAGAGTTGGGAACAACCTTCAGGATGGGATTCCAGGCAGGGTCAGAAGTGTGAAGACCATTGTATACAGGGCCTCCAGGACCCTCCGCCATCTGAGGGTGAGGAGGGATCATTGTGCCACCGTACATTGACATTGGCAGCCCCTATACAGTCCATGAAACAAAAGATTTTTCAGTGGAACTACTAATTAAAATCATCCTTATTGAATGGAACTTATCAACCAAACCAAATCAAAACAATATTCTTAAAAAGATAGTCTCTGTACAATGTACCTTCTGAAAATCCATGAAGTTGGTGGGCAACGGTTGGTGGAAAGTATTAGAGGGAGCCACAATCCCAGTATCATCTCGTTCCATAGCCTGGTGCTGAGAAAAGGCTGATGGCTCCTGCATCTGCTGGTGCATCACTGGCCCTCCCATCAGGGGCTGAGACCAGCCTGACATCGTCTCTGTGAAGAACAGAGACATTTAAGTTCTTCAGATCCAATACCAACTCTCCACATTTAACGCAATTAGTTATTCAAGCAAAAACAATTGTCACTGCATATGAAAATGTGTTCCATTCCGTAACACATAGAACGATTTTTAAATGCATATTCCATCTGTCACAGACTCACCGGAGGCACTGCCCACTCCAAAAGACCAGATGCCACCCTGTCCAACTGGTGGGGTGTAGCTGGTGGGCAGCATGGTGTGGTTGACAGAGCCAGTTTGCCGGATGCGGGCCAGGCGCTCAGTTCCAATGGGAGGGGGCACTTTGCGGTCCTGCTGGTTGGAGCTACTAGGTTTAGCCTGGATCAGAGCGGGAGTTACCGTAGATGTGCAAAGAGGTGAGGATGCCCCGGAAGACACAGAGGGCACTGGAGACTCACCTAAAATCAACAAGAAATTAAGGGACTATCAGAAAGAACACAAGCACTATAGTCTTATAAAAAGTGATGCTGTGCTTCATACATCTGCATTAAAAGGACTTATTTATTGACATACAAGAAGTGGAGGCACTCCAGGGATGGGGAGAGAAGTGCTGGCGGCTGAAGGAGGGTGTGCCCACAGGAGCAGGACCGGGCAGGAACACAGGGCTGGCAGATATGCTTGTGGTAAAGCTGGTGAGCGCAGTGGACGAGGACATTGAGTTGTCCATGGGGTGTATTCCTATGGTACAAGATGAATACAAGATCATTACTCAAGAGGATTTGACCCCATTCAGCAATAGTGGTGTCCAATCCTACTCTTGGAGGTCCACTTTCCTATGGAGTTTAGCTCCAACCCTAATTAAACATACCTGAGGCCTGTACCATGAAACCGGTTTAGCTGGCTAGCCAGATACGTTTAAGCTTAGTTTGTGCCAATCCTGGGTTTTAGGTACCACGAAAGTGGTTTGGCTTTTAGCAGTGTTCATCTCCATAGTAACTTGAGCTCCACAGCTAACCTGCTCCAGGGCAGGTTATGTTCTGGATAAGAGATCTCAAACTGAAACCTCTGATGCAATAAAGTCACTCCCCCTTTTTCTACTCCAAATTAAAGGTCACTAAATAGCAAATGTTTTTAAAGACTAAAGCGTTTGGCTTTTAGCAATGCTTTTTAATAATAATTTGGAATGATTTAGATATAATTTATGTAATTATTATACCCTTAATCAATTACACATGTATCATTTTAGTTAATCAATCATTAATATGCACTTTGTTAAAATGAATATAAATAGCCTATATAAAGGTCATACAAATAAGCTTTAAAATCAATAAAGCTATAAAAAAAAAAAAAAAGCAGTACATGTGAGCTTAAATGTTCAATTCTCTCTATATCAACTAAACTAACTTTATAAGTTATTTGCATTGACACATACGATTTTTCTTTAAGTTCTCTTTCCATAGAAAGCTCTTTTCTTGCTGTGTAAATTTGTTTAAATTCTTAATATTTTTCCATCATGTAATATTCTGCAGAAGAGATAAATGAATCTCGCTGCTTCTCTCATGAGACTTGAATCTCAGTTTTGCTCTTCCAGAGCGTGATTGGCTGTTCACTTCTGATGTCACAGCTAAACTCAGGATCAAAGCCTGAGTTGACAGAGAAAGCTGATGATCAGCATCATAGGACCAACAAAGCCTGGATAGATTGGTTTAGTTTTGTCAACTAGAAACTAATCCTGTAACCCTGAGTTTGTTAAACTACCATCATGGTACAGGCCCTTGAACCAGCTAGTTAAAGTCTTCAGGATTACTAGAAACTCCCAGGTGGGTTGTAGCAAAGCTCTGCAGGAAGGTGGGCCTCCAGGAACACAATTAGACACCCTTGATTTAAAGGTTGCACTCACCAATGGGACTGGAAACCATCCGCTGTGAGGTGCAGCGATACCCTGGAGCTTTTGAGCCATCAGGAGGCATGACATTTTCCATCTGCCCCATTCCCCCTATATAGGCATTAGGTGGGGCACTGTAGGGCTGCTCTGGTGGGGTTCGTGCAGGTAGATGGCAGGCACCCCAAACCTGGTTGTTGCCCACCTGGTTGTTGTCAAAGATGCTGCTGAAGTGATTGAAGAGAGCCGCAGGGCCAAAGTTGGGGGGCAGTTGCGCTTTTCCACTGTGGAGGTGCATTTGAGAGCCGTTTATCATGCCCATGGTGGAGGACATTGTAAGTGAGGGAGGTGGCATGCCTGTCGGAGCCAGGTTGGGCTGAGGGGGAGGCTGTTGTTGCTGCTTCTGTTTGAGGGGCTCCTGTGAGGCTCCCGGAGGCACAAACACAGACTGCTGCTCCTGCAGGGCCCCTGGAGCCATGGGGTAGTAGGGTGTGGGTGGCTGCATGCGGGGAGTCACGCCAGGCACAGTGGGGGTGGCGTAATGAGGTAAGGTGCTGCTGGTATTAGTGACTGTGCTGCTGCAGGTTGGAGGTGGCAGGCGTGTGACAGGGTGAGATGATCCTGGCTGAGTTGAGGAAGAGGAACTGGGTTCTGAGCTGGAGGTAAAATGTGACGCAATCGGCTGCCGGCTGTCGGGCTGTACGGTTAGCATCGATGGGCCTGAGGGAGATGTGAAGTGCAGTGGAGCGGAGGGGCTGGGGCCATCAGATGGAGCTCCTGCGGAAGGTGCGGCGAGCTCTGTGACAGGCTTCTCTTTAGCAGGGGTACTAAGGCTGGCCGGCTCTGGCTTGGGGGGTGGAGGATGCTGTGGAGGTGGAGCAATGGGCGCAGATGGAGATGGAGGGGTCGTAGGGGTTGTGGGAGTGCAGCTGATGGGAGAGGGAGCAACTTGCGATGAAGGAGCACTGCTGCCGCTAGTGGCCACAATAACTCCAGCCTTGGGCTCAGTTGAGAAAAGCTGCTTTCTGACAGAGGAAGGCGTGGGGGTGTTAACAGGTGCGGTACTGGTGGGAGAAGTCGTGGAAGCAGTAAGAGTCGAGGTGCTGGACACAGGAGCAATAGGATGCTCAGTGTGGGCCGGAGCAGAGCTAACGGGACGCAGTGCAGAATTACCGCTGTGTTTGGGTGAGCTGTTAGCACTACCAGGGCTCACAGGACGCACAGGGAAAGGACCCCAAGTGTTGGGAGAGGATGAGAAAGTGCCACCAAACTGTGCCATGGGCAATCGAGGGTGGCGGATCTGGTTCATAGTCTGGGCAGCTAGAAGGGCCAGCTGAGGATGAGCATAAGCAAGTGGTGGCAAAGAAACGAAGGGGGGTCTGACGCCTGGGGCCATACTTTTGCCTAACTTGCCAGCCTGCTGAGCTGTAAAGTTGGTGGAGGACTGGAACGACACGCTGGAGGCGGGCACTACAGATGGCAGGCCTTTTGAACTGGCTGCAGTAGTGCTTGTTGCCCCAGTGGAGGTTGTGTAGGTGGAGCTGATTTTGGTGTTGGCGCCTGGTGGCCGGATGTGGTTACGAGGGATCAGGTCCTCTAGCTCTTTGGCTGGGTCCTGGATCAGCGCATTGATCAGCTGCACAGCATGCCGTGTGGACTCTGTGCCACCTCTGATTGTGATCATTCTTTCTCCATTCTTGTCCTTCTGTTTGTCCACGTCAATGTGTGCACCTGTAACGTCTTGGATGGCTGTAATGTTGCAGCCACCTCTACCCATAATCCGAGACACCACAGAGGCAGGGACAGAGAGCTTCTTTGATCTAAAGGACAAATTACAAAAAAACTTGATGACCCAGAGCTAGGAGTTTGCCAGGACATTTAAATTTGGCTACTGAGGTTTTTAGCAAATTGCTAACTCTAAAAGATCTCATCCTTATATTTCTGAGATATTATGATCCCTAGATATGGCTTATGTGCATGCTTTAAATTAAATGGTTTAGATATTTTCCTCCTTTTCTAGGGCAGAAGTCTGATTGCTTAGAAAAATAACATCTCTCCTCAAGCTCAGTAATAATATCAATAACAACAACAACAACAATAATAATAATAATAATAATAATAATAATAATAATAGGAAGGATGTTTGTTTGTACTAGTGGGGAAGCATAATGCACCTCACCTTCGAACCACCTCTTTCCATCCCTCTTCTCTCTTCTGGCCTCTCTTTGGGCTAGTGAGATTCATTTTAATGTTGGGCGAGGTGACTGGCAGTGAAATGGTCTTGAACGGGCAGGGAATGGAACTGGGGGTCAAGTCACTGATGTCATGAGATCTGTTAGAAATGTGAACAGAACAAGAAGTTTATTCATCTCCCCACAAATAATTTTTTGCAAAAATCAACAAAATGGAAATGCAACATCTCGTCAAATCACTTGTCAGACTAGAACAAACTCTTACTAGCAAAGTTCAAGAAAATAAACAACTGGTAAGATTTGGCCTGCTTTTTGTTTTGCAGTAAGTAACTGTCTTGAACTGCAGAAATGGAAAGCAGCGCAGATAAGAGGTAGTGGTAAGCATAAAGATTTTAACTCTTACTTCTGCTGTGGTTTGGAGATGGACACCATGATCTTCTCCTCACGAGAACCTGGCAGCGATGGCCCCTGTCTCCTCTCACTTGCAATGTGGGGCTGGTTAGAGCCTACAAGTACCGAAGGGGCAGAGAAGGAAGAGGACGATGATGAAGGCAGGTCAGCGAGCTCCTGACTCTTACTGCCATTGCTGCTCTCACTGTTGCAGTCAGTGCTATCTAGATTATCCGAGTCGCTGGTTCCTCCCGGTGCCCCACCCCCTCGAGGTTCTCCGTGGATCTTATTTTTGTCTGCTTTCTGCTGTGCCAGTGCCACCTGCGGGTCCTGAAGAATAATGGGTTCACTAGGTGAATCCTTGGTCTTGTTCTTTTTGTTTTTGCGATTGGTGCTAGGTGTGGTGGCCACATTGGCTCGCTTTTTGCCGAAAGTGTTAGAGAAGGTTGTGGAGGTGGCGGAGATACCAATGGTTGTGGTGGTGGTAGCACTTGGGGGCTCGATGGGAACCTCCACCTCTGCGGGATAAAATAATGACAAAAGGTTATTCATGTAAAAACTTTTTTAAATTGAAATTTTGCCAAAAAACTTTTATAATGATTAATCAAATGTATTTAATAAAGCAATAACAAAAAAAAAACCTAGGAATGCTACGAACAGGATTTTTGCAGGCTGATTCTTTGTCATCATGATTCTTTGTCATCATGATTGGCCAATACCAATCATGTCAATGCTTTAAGGCAGTTTTAAGTTTCATATTAAAAACATGGCTTATAACTCTACAAAAAATCTGGGACAAATTTTGATTGCTTTGAGATATCAACATCAACAATCAAAAGTTATGGCATTTGGAACCATGGAAGAAGCCTTTTTATTAGAAGACCAAAAACATCCACAACCAAAGGTTTTACTGAACAGAAGAACTTCTTACAGCACTTCTTACCCCCATTAAAATAAATAAAACAAAAAAGTATTAAAGCATTTCTATGATATCTGGACATAAACCAACATGGTGCTCCTCACCTTCTGCAGAGTCCTCCTTCTGATCCTGCATCTCATAGAACACTTCTTTCACTTTTGCCTCTTCTTCCTCCAGCTTCCTCTTCTGCTCTTCCTTCTTTTTCTTGCGCTTCTCCTTTCTCTTCTCTCGCTTTGCTGCCAGAGCCTGCTTTTTGCTTTCTTCACGAGACTGTTAAGAAACAATTTAAGAATAACCAAGTTCACCATGATACACCATGCTGCAAAATAAAAAAAATAGTTAGCTCAATAGTTAGTCTAACTGGTCATCTGATACAAACCTTCTCCAGATCAAGCTCCTTGAGCAGAATGCTGGCGTTCTTGTTCGCCTCAGCCGCCTGCTGATCTTTGGCTTTGACAATGGTTTCCATGCACTGATGACATTTCTTCAGCAGTTCCTGCAGAGTGGCAATATGAACGTCAATTAAAGACTTCTTAAATAAAGGAAACAGTACTCTAAAGGTATATTCCAAGGCAGTCTCTGAATTTAAGTCTTTTATACCTTATCTGCAATAGTTGCAATGTATCTCATGCACTCAATGTCAGATGGGAACTGGTTTACTTCCTTCACCAGGTACTGCACTACTTTTACATGGCCCTAAAAAAAGGTTATATTTCAGTGTTTATTGGTAGTTTATCAATTTTTCTACAAAAGAGCAGCACAGCAATAGTGACATTCAGTCATAAGCCAAGATGCTCACCTTGCGGAACGCTGCCATGAGGGGAGTTATCTTGCGGTTGTCTGCTGCGTCCACATCGGCCCCAGCCTGCACCAAGAGCTGCACCACATCAAAGTGGCCACCGTTAGCAGCCAGCCACAAAGGGGTGTTCCCCTTCTTATTTCGCACGTCGATGTGAGCCCCTCTACATTAACAGAGCAGAAAGAGCAGCATGAGACACTACATTCTGGAGAGAGGACAGACTGGTACTGTACACTGCCAGGGTTTTAAAAACACACCTGCTGATGAGAAGCTCACAAAACTTGTAGTGGCCCTTGTCTGCAGCAATGGTGAGTGCGGTGTCGCGAGAGGAGGGAACTGGAGGTGCATTGACATCCGCCCCTTTATCCAACAGCACACGGCCCACTTCAGCATAACCGCCAGATGCAGCCTCCATCAGAGGGGTGAGGCCAGTCTAGTGGTAGAAAAGGTCCCCTTACCATTAAATTTAATGGTAAGGTGTAAAAAAAACATTCTCCTACAACCCAACATGTGCTAGGTTTTCACCTTGCATCTTTTAAACATCTCTTAAGATCTTTCCAAATTTAACCATGCATTATTCTACCACTAAGTATTTAATTTTTTTTTGCATCAACTGTATACAATTTAGGCTTTTTTTCATATGGATTTTAAAGATGCATTGAAATATCGCTCGATATGCATATTGGATGTTCCCCTGCACTGAACATTTTAGATGTTTCCGTAATCAAACACACCTGATTCAATTCATCAGCACATTAGTGAAGACTTGATTATAAATATGTGTTAGACAAGACAAAAAAAAAAGTGCAGTGTTGAGAGTGCTTCAGGACTGGCATATTGCAATGGCTTGCAATGAATGAATGATTTTTTTAATTCTTCAAAAAGTTATGAAAAGTTTTAGGTTGACGCAGATAGAGAATAGACTGGGTATGCAGCTGTTATTTAAGGTTTGTGTGCATGCTCTGATGATGTATGCAAGACAATCAACAAGCCATTGTGACGTGCTCATAGCAAACTAGTCTGAGGCTGCTGTCACACTGGCAGTTTAGTTTGAAACAGGGCACGGTTCACATGAAAAATTACTAATGTAAATGCTGTCATGCACACCGCTGTCTCCTTAAAAGAATCCATTTGCAAGCAGCAGAAAGCCACCTTCATGACACATCACGTACAGTAAACCGCCATTCCGTACAGAGAGGCAATGCAGCTGCCTCCACCTCCGCATAATGGCACCAAATTAATAACAAAACACTAAATATTGGCCTGTGTCCTGTTTTCTATCATGCATGTTTGTGATGGTATAAGATAAACACAAATGGGTTTGATAGAACCTAAGAAAATGAGTCAGCCCAAGACACCCGCAGTTGATACAGTTTCCATGTATTTGGAACTAAATGTTGGTTTAAATGTTGTATTTAAATACGATTTAAATTGATTTTACACACTTAAAGCATCGTCATTATTGTATTATGCATTTTTCTTCAATATTGAGCAGCCCTACTCAAGGACCTCACTGCCCAAGTAACACTGGTAAGGTGATCACAGACCTTGGCACGGTGTTCCACATTGGCCTTTCGGTCCAGCAGCAGGCTGACAACCTCTGCTCGGCCTTGGAAGCAAGCCAAGGTCAGTGCTGTGTTACGATTGGTCTCAATCTGTGCATTGATATCAGACCCCATGTCCAACAGCAGCTTCACCGCAGGCACATGGCCGTTCATGGCCGCCAACATGAGCGGAGAAATGCCCAGCTTACTGCCAGTCCTGCAAGAGAAACGAGGGAAGAAAAAGAGAAGTTCATACAGTGTCTTAATGCTTCCTAATACAAGTCTCAAGACACCTGATCAAACCAATAGCAAAAGATGTTCTGACCTTGAGTTGATCTCAGCACCAGCATTCAGAAGGATCTTGATGATGTTGACGTAGCCCCCTGAGGCCGCCAGGCTGAGTGGGGTGTAGTCGGAAACGTTACGGTGCTCCTTATTAGCCCCGCGAAGCAACAACAGCTCCACCACCTGCAAAGATGGAGATAAATTAACATACTTCCAAATCTTTGGGGAACTTTGGAGGGTTTAAAAGCTTGTCTGGTAAAGAGGTGGAGCCAAAACTGTTAGGGTACCTCTTGTCTGCCACCTGAGCAGGCAAGGGACAGAGGGGTGTCTTTGGTCCTCTCAGACTGAGCTTCAATGTCCCCTCCCTTGTCCAGCAGAATCTCCACCACACCGACATGGCCCGCAGTAGCCGCTAAGATTAGGGGAGTGAACCCTGTAGGCAGACATGTAGAGCGACACTCAACATCTCTGTGAATTTACCATACAGATAAGACGTCACACAATAAATTGAGGAGCCTTTTACCCTTTTTGTCCCGGTGCTCGATGTTGGCCCCACGTGCAATGAGCACTGAGACGAGCTCTTCATGGCCACCTGCACAGGCCAGGGTCAGTGCAGTGTCGTGATTGCTCTCAGTCTGAGGGGGAAACAGATGAAGATGCTTTAATAAATGTCACTTTAAAAGACATTTTATGGACAATTTGATGCACCGTTTTATCATGTCTACAAATGCTCCACAACAGTCATTTGTGTTATATGATTGCTGTGTTCATGTTACATGCAGAGAAGATGGTCTTACATGTGCGTCAATGTCCACCGAGGGATACAGAGGGAGCATGGATGGTGGGGAGACTGTGTTGATGGGCATCTGTACGGAGGGCTGAGGGGAGGGTGAAGTTGTAGTGTTTACCACAGGCACTCTGCTGTTCACTGCTGCAAAGACAGAGACAGACCAGTGGCCACTTATTATTTATATACTATTAGTAAATATTTTTAATTAGCTTTAAAGTTTTAGTAACATATAGTGTACAGTAATCTTGTGTCATTTGTATTAGGTTTTGTTTAATATTCTATTTAGCTTTATTGTTCAGCTTTAGTTTTAGTTTACTTTAACTTATTTCAGTTAGCCAATGAAACGTTTTATATTCCAGCATCACTTTAATAGTTTAGTTAATAAATCGCAACACTTGAGTCAGACACATTTAACAACAGTGACTTGCAATAATCTATGAATTTCCTATTGGAAAAAAAAAAAAAAAAAAAAAAGCTGGGGCAGGACATTCCCTCATCCCCATTTTTATATTCCCAAACATTGAGTTTACATCAAAGTCATGGATCATGATTAGCTATTGCTAGTCAGTAGCATCTTATATTAGGGGAGTTTTATTCCCATTATAGAAAGCATTTGATTGGCAATAAATTCATATACACCCATTTGTGGCCACCACTATTTTTGGTCTGATTTCCCAGAAGAGAATGACTGTGAATTTTGAATGTGTACATCTTCTAAAAAGATTAGCATAGACTAGCATAAATATTGTTAATCATGCATGCCTTTTTGCATAATCAAAGTGGGCTTAAAATAAATTATTTGCCAAAAGCAAATGCAACCATCTCATTTCTTATAAATGGTTGTCATCCTGAAAGGAAGCAAAGACAGCCCTAGTTGCAGTGAGCTCACCTGCCATGATGTCATCAAGCGTATCTGTGAGCGTCTGTGCAGGTGTGGCGACCATGAGTCCATCGGGTGCCTGCGTAAGAAGCCCCGGCCCCAACCCTGTCAGCTGCTGACCTAGCAACACCCTCTGCAGGTCTGGACTGCTGCTTCCTGGGTACTCTGCATTACTGAAGTCCGTGGACTGCTGCAGGGCCAGAGGCTGGATGGGAACGAAGCTGGTCTGCATAGGGGAACTCTGGAGGGCCTGGTTCTGAGGTGGTGGAGGTGGCGGCGGCTGTGGCTGCGGCGCCTTTCTGTACAGAATGGCATCCACCTGTGGCAGCTTGGCACAGTCAACGTCATCTTCATACTCCTCATCTTCGTCCTCCTCATCTTCATCATTGGTAGGGGTGGGCCTGTGGTCCTCCTCTCTGCGATTAACCTCACTTTCGTTGTCAGAGCCCAGCTGTGTGGCCTGCAGGGGCAGGGGGGTGCCGGGCATCTCCACCCCTGCCGCCTGGCCCAGCTCCTCCTTGAGCCCCTTGGTCTCCATGTATTCTTTGGTGAACTGCTGCTGCGTCTTCAGCTGCAACTGCCGCTCCACCTTCTGCAGCTCCTTCAAGATCTTCTTCTTCTTCTGTACCTGCTCCTCACGACTCTTCTTTAGCTCCTCGATCTTGTCTTTGGTGAGCGGCTCACCCTGGATGAGCTCGAGCGACTGCAGCTGGGCCTTCTCGATGGCACTGATGCGCTGGCCCAGCTCGTTCAGCTTGCCTTCCGTCTCCTCGACGATGCACTCCAGAGGCTGGTACGGGTGAAAGGGCGGCAGCAGGTCAGCGTCTAAGCCACCCGGAGCCACAGAGTTGCTCTGAAGGGAGCTCAGCCTTTGCTTGGACACACCTAAGAGAAAGAACAAACTAATGCTTAACCCAAAAAGCTGTTATTAACCAGATATCATGCATACTTGTGCAACTCATCAACAGTCTAGTTATTCTACTCAACTGAACACATTTTGATACTCGTGGGCCCCCTTTACACCAGAGATTAACAAACACGCCATATCCAAAGTTTTTAGCTGGACTGCAGTTAGACTTTCATTGCAATGCATCTAAAGCATGAGAACAGTGTCTTGTCTTTTTGTGAGAGCAGAAGAAACAAACAGCAACACAAATGCTGTAACGTAATGTATACGAGAATTTGCAGCGTAAATAAGCATGCATATTACTTATCTGAATATGGAGAGCAAAAATGCTCTTGCATTCACAACTACAAAGTCTAAGACCATCTTCAAATGCTTCTTAAGTGATCCCATCACAATGCATATAGAGTGCATTTGTGTAAGCTGCCTTTTAACATGGCTAAGCATCATTCAATTGTGATATGATCACAGAAAACGAAGTGGATTCTTCATTTGTGTAATGATGGCAGAGAACTGATCCAATATCAGTTTATAAAGGCTGTTCACACTGTCAGTCCAAACCCAAATATTCATGTCTCCGACTAGAATCTGATCTAAATGATTGACAGTCCTCATGTATCGCGACTGTTCAGATCTGATTTGTTACGTGGCACTCTTTAGTTCTTTCCTTCATTGGCTTCTAAGGCAATGATGTTCAAAATGCACAACAATACAACCTTGTTTCTGTAATGACTTTCAGCATGTTTCCTACAACATCAGACATGTATACATTTTACGTGGTGTGAGCAGAAAAGCTATGTAAAATTTTATCAAAACCACATATGAATGTAGCTGAAACATTTCAACATTGAAACATTTAGAATGTAGCATTTTTTTATATATTTTTTGCCATTCAAACTTCCTAAATATGATTGGATTCCAAATTGGATATGCACAAAAATCTGATCTCAAACGACAGTCTGAACAATAAGACTATAGCCACTTTGATAAGCGGTAAGTCAGTTTGAGCAAAACATCCAGCTGATTAGAATAACTTTACTAGACATTCTAAGTCAAACTTACCTTTGCTTGTAACAGGTGGGGGCGTGGGGATGGTGGAGGGCACTCTGTCTGGCTCCTGGGGGGGCACCACCATAGCCAGGGCTTGGAATGGGACTCGAGGGGCCTGCACGTAAAACAAAATTGACAGTCTATTAAATCAAAGTGTAAACTATTATATAAAATATACATGTTACATATACTTCTCTCTCCACACATTGCTATTTTAACCTCTTAAAGCATTAGGTAAATGTTAAACAGGGTAATTTGTAGTGATGTTTAGACTGTTGGACAATGTAAAGCACGTTTCTGCTCACCTGAGAAGTGTCATGAGAGGGCGGTGTGAGCTGGGACAGGTCTGGGGCAGGGACTGACAGGATGTTGTTTGGGTAGTCTAGCAGGTAGGACACCACATTAGTGTGACCACCTTTAGCAGCTTCAATCAGCATTGTGGAGCCATCCTGTGAGTAGAAGAGAAACTCTAGTTAACACAAGGGCTCTGACCCAAGTGTGTCACCACATAACACCTATTAGCATCTGGGCAGTGTCATTTTCTGAAACCCTGACCTTTAGTCTGTGGGTGGGGTCAGCACCATGGGCCAACAGCAGCTCCACAACAGCCAGATGGCCCCCCGCACAAGCCAGAGAAACCACTGTGTGATCATTGTTGGCTGTGGCTCTATTAACATTAGCACCTGCAGATATAAATGTGTACATTTAAAAAACAAAGCAAAAAAAAAAAAGGGGACAGAAAGACTAAGAATAATGTAGAATAACTATGAAATGTAATTCATAGTTGTTCATCATTTGATAAAGTACATTTCATTGGAATTTCACATTTAGGTGTCACAACCTTATTATAATGCATGGTTAAATGGGCCAAAACAATGAAAACAAGAACTTTTTGCACAAAAGTTGAGCAGGGCTAGTAAAGATTTTAACCACTGGCCTAACCAGGCCAGTATAAAAAAAAAATCCCCCCCAAAAAAAGAAAAACGATAGTTTAAAAAGTTATTTCACAATTGAATTGCTTTTACTGTATTTTTGATGAAGTAAATAAGAGTCTTAGTAAGCACAAGAGACTGCTTTGAACATAAAAAAATAAAACAGCATGACAAAAACAGTGACAGTTTTAGTAATTTGCTGTTGGGATGAGCTGTCAAAATTAAACTATAAAGCTAATGACTTTATACATTTTACATAAAGTGACCAATTTGACACTCTGTGGCCTCTGCCATTTTTCAAATGTTTTTTCTACAGCAAACTGGTGTCACAGATGACGGTTCACTATGCTGATGCAAAGACCCAATTAATTGGTGACGAAATTCATTATTTTCATTATATATTGTCAATTTCATTAGTTGTTTGTTGCAGCCCTAGTTTGGGACGACACAACTTGCCTTTGCTGATGAGAAACTGCACAGTGCACAGGTGTCCAGCTCTGGCTGCTTTCATCAGTGGAGTCCTGCCCCCTTCTGATTCATGTTCCTGAAAAACAAAGATACCGGTCATCTCCAAACAAAAAAATTAAATAAAAAACAAACACAAAGTAATAAAAATGCAATCAGGGTAAATCAGGACATCCACAAACCAGGTCAGCCCCTGTTTGCAGCAGCACATCGGCCACATCCGTGTGTCCATTCTCACACGCATACGTCAGAGCTGTGTCACCCGTGGCTGTTGTGGCATGTACGTTAGCACCTGGATCAAGAGAAAAGTATGCGTGAACACATTGTGTCATGGGCAGGAGAAAGACATTTCAAGAATTACATCCAAATCAAGGCCACACCTGCAGCCAACAAGTATTTGACCAGTTCCAGATGCCCCTCCTGTGCAGCTTCCATGAGCGGGGTGGAACACCCCAACTCAATGTCCGCCCCAGCTTTGATGAGGAAATCAGCCACCTCTAAGAAGCCTCCGCAACATGCCAGAGTCAGCGCCGTCTCCTGTGTCTCCTCTGTCTGAGCGTTAATATTTGCACCTAAGACCAACCAATATAGACCAATTCTCAGTTTGAGAAGAATGAACTTGCAAAGGAAACTTAGCATTCAGATAGTAAGAGTTTGAAACTTTGTATTTCCAATTTATCCTTGAGATTATTGTTGTATTGTATTACTTTTCGAAATGGATTCTGGTTGTGTGTTATTGACTTAACTTTCTGTGCAAAGTCTACAAAACTGAGATGACCCCAGTACCTTGTGCTAGGAGCAGAGCTACCATCTCTTCATGACCCTCACGAGCTGCCTCCATTAGTGGAGTGTAGCCCTCATCATTCACCTCCTCCAGGTTGGCCCCCCTCTCGATCAGAAGTGCTGCCAGCTCCACATGACCGCCGCAGGCAGCCAGCGTTAGAGGCGACTCAAATGAGTCAGCAGGCATGTTTACCTGTGCCCCACTATCCAATAGCAGCCGTGCCACCTCCACATGCCCATCCTACACAAGACAACCACGAGAATAACGACTCAAAAGACCAGCACACACATCAGAGGGAGTACCTACAAGACTGTGATAAAAGCTGGTTTTACCATGCAGGCCTCCATGAGAGCAGTGTGCATCTCATCTGTCTTGTGCTCCTGGTCGGCTCCTGCTTCTAAGAGAAACCGGACCATGTCCAAGTGCCCTGAGGAGCAGGCAGGATACAGTTAATAATCACCCCAAAATGTACCAAACTGATTGATTTCATAATATACAGTCAGGCATACTATATATTTTAATTAACAGAATTTACATGCACATCATTGTCCAAACAAGGTCTATATTCTGGTATTACGAATGGACAGTTATTAAATTATTAACAAAAAGCTCCACAGTTATTGGAATATGCGTTTGTTTAAATGGTGATATTTTTTCCAGAATTCTTTGATGAATATAGTCCAAAAGAACAAAATTCTTTACGGTCAATTTAGATAAATTTAATGCATCCTTTTATAAAAATTATTACTTCATATTTTTCTAAAAAGCCTTTTTACAAGATCTAAAATTCTGATTAATACAGGCACGTGGCTACTTTATCATTCTTATTTCTAGGAACCTTAATCTCGTTATGGGACAGGTTAAACACACTAGGAATAAGACCATATTCAGATTATTATTTTATGCGTGTAAAAAGTCTGTGATGCAATGAGATGCACCTTTATAGCAGGCGAGTGTGAGTGCGCTCTCCTTAAACTCGTTTGAGTGTGTGTTGATTCCAGCACCATACTCCAGGAGCACTCGAGCGACCTCCACGTGGCCTGCACTGGCAGCCTCCATCAATGGAGTGTGACCATTCTCATTGTGATCCTCAATGTTAGCACCCTCCTTCAGCAACACCTTTACTACATCCAGGAAACCTCCTGCACACGCATATGTCAAGGCTGTGTTACCTGCAAGAAAGGGAAAGGCAATGGATGAACAAGGTATGTTTAGAAGCATGCACAAGAGCCAAAATGTACTGTACTCTTTTTGGTCCATTTAAGCCCACTTTCATTTCATTGTTGTTTTTATTTGCTTATTTAAAATGGCTGTATATTGTCGTACCTGTCGAGGACTGTGCGTTAACGTCGGCTCCGTGTACAAGGAGCAGTTTGACGATGTCAACGTAACCACCGCTTGCAGCAGCCATAAGTGGCGTGATGTCTCCTTTGATCCCTCGGTCCTCCACGTTAGCATGCATGGCCAGCAAGACCTACAACCCGTCAAACTCAAATCAACCGAGACATTCTTCTCAGATAACCACAGTGCATGCTTCCATTAAAACTGAAAATTAAAGGTAAAGCATGTAATTTCTTCACCACTAACAGCACCATAACCAACTGCAGTCAGGAATGGGACGATTGGTCTGGAAATAGGCTGTAAATGTTATTTATTTTTTATAATCTATTCGAGGTATCAAGGTATATAAAATGATAATGGCTTTGATAATCCTTCAATATCAGAATAACAAAAAGTAAAAAACAAGGAATAGCCAAAGACAAGTTTGTCTTTTCACAATAAACTGTTTTCAAAGAAGCTTTACAAAAATTCATGTTAATATTTATACCATCTTCATGCCTTAGTCATATATAGAAAATAAAAGCTGGGAGATTACATCATGTGACAATACAAGCAGTTGAGAACTATATAGCTGTGCAATTATCTAGTTTACATTTTGTGATTATATATATAAAAATGTAAAATAAATAAAAGAAAAAAATTTAAAACAAATCACGTTGCCAAGATTTGCTAACTACCTGTTTATCTTGGGGGAGAAAAAGGCAGAAGGGAAATGTTTCTGAAATTTATTTGAAAATGTTTTTTTTCTAATTCAGTTCAATGCTGCTTCAAGTGCTGAAATTACACACAGAACCTTAACTCAACATTAATAATTTATTTAATTTTAATAATTTATTTTTATTAATCATTTATGCATTTGACAAGGAGTTTTGGCTGTCTGAAAGGAAAGCTTCAGGCTTGGAATTTTGGTAGCACAAAATACTAGCATAAAATGTCCGAGTCTGTACACGGTACCTGTGCAAGCTCATAGTATCCAGCTGAGCAGGCCAGACACAGCAGGCTCTCGCCCTCCTCTGTATGTTCGTTGACGCTGCGTCCCTCGTCTAGCAGCTTCCGCACCGCATTCACGTCGCCGTCCGAGCAGGCCTCAGCCAGGCTACGGCTAAAAATAACCAGACTACTACAATTACTGCGACTGTGCAGGCGAAGCTAAGCTAACTACTCTAACTCAAGGCTCATGGAGGAACAAGAAGACCTATACAGCTGCTTGTGTCTAATTACAGAGGTTTCAAATATCAAGTGCACTTTAAACATTCAGACTGAGACAAAGCTTAAAACACATTTAATATTGCTTAGCTTTTAGCCTTAAATGTAGTCATTCTTGCTGGTTGAACATGAGTGTTGCATCATGATGTGTGGACACAGGAGGAGAAATTGTATGTGTGAGAAAAGATGCCTACTTGTCGGCCTGGCTGGCGTTGAGTGTGTTTTCGGCCCTCATGCGGGTGAGGGCGGCAGCGGCCTCATCCAGCGCGCAACTCACTGACGACGTCAGGCGGCGTAACACCTCTGGATCTGCAAAGGCTTTGCCATCGGCAGTGGAGAGTTTACCAATGCCTGCAGCATCCAGCCCCACACCAGCACCACACGCCATCCAGCAAGAACAAACGCATCCATGGTTAGTACAGGCCCAACACACTCACACACACAGGAAATACAACGGTCGGTTAGCCAAATTCACACCATGCAGTTTTAGTCAATGTCTAAACTTTTGTCTAAAACTAAATTTCAAAGCTCCCACAGAGATTCAGAATGGCGTAACACTATCGATGACCAAACAAATGATTATGATTTTACTGTGAAATAAGTTATATTTAATTTAGAGGTTGACCGATAATGCATTGTTGATACCAATGACAAAGGTGGGGATAAAAAATAAATAAATAAATAAATAAATAAATAAAAAATCTGTTAACGGGATGATATATTGAATGTGTTATCCCATTTCTATAGCCCTGTATGCCAGTAATGGGGCAGAGACTTAGTCCAAAATGCATACAGTATATTTGGAAACTAAAAATCCCAAAAAGATGATTCTGTGCACAACATTATTACTAACTTTAAAAAAGCATCAAAATACAGAAATATTTTTGCTGCCTGTGGCTCTCAAGCAGATAAATTGTCAAAAAATAGGGCTGTCTCTATCGATTGGTAATCAAGCATGCTGCCAATTATTTTGACTATAAATTAAGTCATCTTATCAAAAGTTATCAAATTCATCAAAAGTGGCAGTAAAATGTCTTTCAATTAAATAAATTTCTAGTGTTGTCATGATACTGGAATTTCTAACTTTGATACCATACCTAAAAAAAATAAATAAATAAATAAAAAAAATAATAATAATAATAATAATAATAATAATAATAATAATAAAAAAATCAATATACCTTGTGTTGTCAAAAATAATCGATTTTCTATATGTATCAATACAGAAATATCTGAAACAATACCAATACTCCTTTCTACAGTATCAATATACTGATACCATCTGCGCTTTATTGCTCTCCTCTCCGAACAACAGCGAGTTGACACGCACCTGCCTCCTCTCATTCATTCTGGTTAAATAGTGTTGGTGTGACGGGTCTGAATTTCACGCGGGATTACACAATTTTACTCATTCCCGCAGATTTCGCGCTCACATCTGAAGCGCACACGCATACAGTAATAAAGCCGCCTCTGACATACAAGTGGAAAAATTAGCTCCTTTTCCCAGCTTATTAAATGGTCAAATACACTCAAAATCAAATGTCACAATGCCCATCTGGTTGAGTATTAACACACAGTCGTAGCTCAGGACGAATATGTAACAGGAACAGTATTTTGGATACATCAGGTCTTAAAGGGACAGCCACCGAATAAAAGTGCCACCATGTTGTTAATGTTATTCAAACTACAAAAAGACAAACGATCACTTACTGCTCTTGACTGATTAACTTGTTTAACTATTTTTACTAAAAAATTTTACAAATGAAGATCATCATATGTTATTTTCAATTAGATTTTTTTTATTCAGTTTCTTACCTGAATACTACTGTTAGACCTACCTTATTTAATTTGTATCTTTATTGTATTGTATTAGTGCTATTGTTAGTAATTTGTTTATTTGTTCCTATTTTTATTACAGTTTATTTGTGTTTTTAAATTCAATTTACCATTTGAAAAATCAAGCTTCTTTGTGCTATGTGTAAGCTTTTGCAACAAAATTACCCCATTGTAAACAATACATTGAATTGGAAAATATTTGTGAGATAACTAATAATTGATCAACGTTTATATATGAAAATGAAAGCTTAAAGGCTTTATCATATAAAGTGATCTCTTCAGATAGACTTCCACTACCACTACTACTACCACCACTACCACTACTACTAATGCTGCGGTTTTTTTTTCCCCCATGGTTTCGTAAATGGAATCAAATATATTGATACTTTTCAAGTATCGTATCAAAGTTAGAAATTCCAGTATCGTGACAACACTAATACCTTGTGAGAATATCAATAATATATCATGTTACCTTGAAAAATATCAATATTCTATACCATTTTCGATACCAGGGAAAAAAAAATAAAAACTTTCACTTAAGACAGTGGTTCCCAAACTGGAGTATGTGAGGTGAGGGGGTACATTAACAAAATGCTGAGTTTTGCCATTAATTTAATTGTACCTCACTTTAAAATAAGTACTCCTAACAGTATGCATTTCTCAAGTAAACGTCACCTCTAGCGTTGGAGTTGGGGAGGGGGGTTGATTTTTTGCTATAAACCTGTGGCAATGAGTAAAATCATGTGTAATCCCCACAATTATGCAGCGAAATTCAGGCACTGTAACAGCAACACTATTAAAGTGAATGAAACGAGTGAGGTGACAGGTGTGTATCAAATCGTTGTCAGAGAAGAGAGCAAGAAAACGCAGCTGGTATCAGTATATACTTTGGAAGAGTACTGGAACCTTATAGTTGACAACATAAGACCTTTCTATTCCCAAAAAAAAAAAAAAAAAAAAAAAAAAAAGTATCAGTTACAAGGGACTTTTCCCACCTTCATTAAATTCTTACCAACCCCAAATTGTTGCACTGTATTGTACATCAAAGTTTAATAATTGCATTATAATTAGCTAGTGACTAAGACATCACCAAAAGCATCAGAGACCAAGTGCATTCGCAAAATTTCACAAGAGTTGTGCCCATGCATTTGTTTTTGCATGCTGTCATTTCAGTTGATTATCCAATTAAAATAAACTGTTAAAAGGGAGGATTAAAAAAAATATAGATGACAACAGATCTAGACACAGCAAACAGGGTTCTGCAAAACATACACAAAGAAAATTCTTAACTTTTGCTGATAGTTCCAATCGGTCAACCTCTAATCTCTGTAAATCAAGGGCTGAAATGTGTGTGCTATGCCCTCAAATCTAATTAGCAGGTTTGTTTTTAATTCCACCTTGTATTTTCATGAAAAGAGCTGTAGGCTTATTTGAGCATAGACCGTCCCCTCCATCTTGAAACAAATGACCACTAGCCAACTGTACTTTTGTCCTGTCCAAATACTCACATTTGCGGTCTTTGCACTTGACCACTTGGTCTACTTGCATGACATATTTCCTGTATTTGGCCCAAGCGTTCAAGTAGATGTGAAGACCGCAAGTGTGTAATAACTTTTGATTACCCACATTTGCAGTGTTGGAAAAATGCTTTGAAATGTTAAATAAACGTCTAAATATCATTCAGTATTTACTATGTAACTAACAGAAGACATGATTTTAAAATAGTGGTGCTTCTAATTAAGTGATAAAGCAGTTGCAAATGTTAAACAAAATATACAGCCTACTCATCTTTGCACTAATAAAAATGTACAACACTTTAAATGTTATACGTAATAAATTATACGCAATTATACGCGAGTTCCTGAACATAATGCATGATGGCTGGGTGACATGGCCAAAAAGTGATCGAGATTTCAGTCATTTTTCCTTAAAATTAAATATCTTAATAGAAGAAATAATGTCTTAGTTTCTGCATGTGCAATTGTTTCTAGTCATAAAAAAATCCTAGTCATGTTGCCTGACTTTGGCATATAACTTCAGCACAGTTTGCAGTGCAGGCTGCAATATTAATAACATTACATGTTTTGTCTTAATGCACATTTGACAGTGAGTTGACAGTAGTAGTAGTAGCTCGAGTTAGGAGGATGCAGATGTAAATGTCTGTTCATAGAGTTTTATTAAAATTAACCATTGGTCTTCCATCTCATACATTTAGATCATGATAACCACAGTTAAAACCATGCATATAGCTCTTCACTACCATGGTAAAATATATCTATATGGTTTCTATGGTATTTGTTTATAAAACAAAAAACAAACAAACAAAAAAAAAAAAAACAACAGTAGGCCTAGCCTAAAAACATTTAGTATAAATGAACAAATTCTATAGCTTAAAAAAGAAAAAAAAAAAAAAAAAAATTACTCTAATACACGTCTACATTAATAATATAATGCAATTCTATATAAATATCCCACATTTCTGCCACAGTAGGCTACCATGGTGCAGTTAGTGTCACCACAGTAAATTCATGGTAAATTATGGAGATTTGTAGATCAAAAATCTACGTGTGACTGCATCACTGCGCACAGTGTTTAGTGTTCGTCAGCGCTGTTTTGTCTGGCTTTAAAGTAGTTTAAAAATCACAGAGACACTTGTGTTTTTCGCCAAATTAACGCGCTTCTCACAGCGCGGTTTAGTGTCGCGTGACCGAGACCGATCCGAGCAAACGGATCTGCTCCAGTGAGCTAGCACTGCGCTACCGTTTGGACTTTGACCCGAGCAGATAAATTGTCTGTGTGGTGCGGTTCAAATGAGTAACTGAATTCATGCTACCTTTTATCGACAAATTAGTTATCTTTTGATGATAACTCAAAAGTTAGTTTCACTTTCAATTTAAATGTTCATCACTGCTTACTCATTTTTTCCTTCTCGTGTCGATTTTTCTTTGCCAGTAGAGCGTGTACGTTGACGTGCAAGCTAAAAGCTGCACGAGGACTGGCTGTCATTGCCTTTATTTCTGTCGTGTGATTGGTTGTTACATTAATCCACATAGAGTAAAAATGTCCAGAGCTTATCATAGTTAGTTATCGACATGAATTTTATCGCGATTTGATATATCGTTTATCGGCCCAGCCCTACATGATGGGATACCCTTAGCCTTTAATACAGCTCCGAAGTGGTATTCGAGATACTGTGGGTTTAGTGTGCATTAAAGGCAGTGCACTTTGGCATTTAAGACATGAGATAGTCTTGTGCAATTACTTCCTGTCGCATACACATGCTCTTAACCGACCAAGACCGCAAGTGTGGGATTTTAAACAGATTTAAAAAGATTTAACCTCAACCAGGAAGAGCAGTATTTGCTTTCTTATGATGACGGAAAACAGATAATGCTCGTGGTAGCAGGTAAAACACGTGGTATAGAGGTGTTCAGTCACAATAGTGTGGTTCAGGTGGAATGAAAACACGTCAAAGCATGTGTAAACAGAAGGTAACGTACGAACAGCATAACGGGAAAACAATTAAGAGCAAGAAAGACAATAAAGCACAGAAAAACAAATGACCAAACATAGAAAAAAGACACACGTTCTGCACAGATGGAAAAAGCAACAGAGATGCTCGTGGTCACAAATGAAGACACACACAGACAGTACACAAGTGTACTAAAGGCCAGTGCTGAGTCATGAGCGATGCTGCTGCTGCTGTATGGAAATCCATTGTTGCCACTAATCTCCCCTTTGGTTCCTCTGCGAGATAACTATCCGCTCATGGGGCAGGGCAGGCCGGTGTAGAGAATCAGGCCTAACACGCTGGGCCTCACCCATACCAACTCATCCCAAACAAACACACACAATGGCACAACACACAGACTAGCTCAACAGAACATGGCAAAACTTGGTGCCAAGTACCATCAACCACCAATTTCCTAGTTTATAATAAAACAATTATAAAATGCTATACATTGACCGTTAGCCCATCAGCACTTGTATGCAACGAAAGCTCACAGTGAGCCATAAGGAGAAAACGTACTACAGGCTGTAAAGCATGTAAAAATAAACAGGTTAAGGATTTACAGGGCTATATTAAGTGCTAAATCTCTGTATACAGATATTTCTGTGTGGGAACTTAAAAAGCCTCTGTGCTGCTCAATCAGTAATAGATCTATATATACACTGTAACCGTGAGCCTTTTAGCTGAGAAACCCAGATACAGCGCTTGCTTTGTTTAAAATTAATTTTATTCAGCAAGAACGCATTTGATCAAAAGTGACAGTAATTTATGTTACAAAAGATTTCTATATTTCAAATAAATGCGGTTCTTAAAAAAAAAAACCTGGAGAAAAAAAAAAAAAAAAAGTGTCAAATATTAGGCAGCACTTTTTTTAACCATTCAGATTCTAGCACAAGATCACATGAAAGAAAACTGAGTACTCGTGTTCCATTTTCTGTGTCTCAGACAGCACTCTGTGTGCATGCAGAAAAAACAGCTTACTAATAATGAATGGAGTTCTCTTTCACTTCTTGCACTTGAACAGAAAAATACACACAACAAAAGTATGTCAAAATGCCGTCTTAGCAAGTATCTTCAGAAACACTGTTGGTTCGGTCATAACATAAACAGAGGAGAAAGAAAACGTGTAACAGTGTATTAGATCCGTGCATTCGGTCTGCAATAAACCGTTGTCACGATACTAGAATTTCTAATTTCTAATAGTGATACCCTGATAAATAATCAATATATTTGATAACATTTTCGTAGAGCTGGAGTATAATCATTTTACATGATCCATGAATTAGGTCTTAATAAACCTGCTGCTGTCTGTCATTAAATGTTAAATCGAGCAACAAAAGAAAAGAGGGTTTCACTCACTGCTCGACTAAACTTTTGTAGCTTTAATAACACTCAATTGATTTTTTTTTTTTTTTCATTAAAAACTAAAGACTATGCATTTGATTATTCAATTTCTGTATTACTTATTACCTGAATACATCGGTTAAAAAAATATTTGATAATATTTATTAAAAAAAAAAAAAACTGATAACACTACTGCAATGTATATTTGTAAGAAAATGGAAGTGTTTTTGACCTTGGATGCACATAAACTGTAGGAGAAAAACAAAATTAGGAACCTTTATAAGGAAGTAATATAATACCAAATGTTTTTGAAACAAAAAAAAGCTTGTTGAATTGCACTTTGCATTAACCATGCTTGCATTGTATTTTTATGGGCTGAAATTCAACACTGTTGTATATTTAAGATGTGAATATTTCAATTCAAAACATTTCACACACATTTTCATTATTGAAAAATCAATAACCCATATTCACCAGATTTCACTTCAAAAATATTAATTGTGTTTAAAAATACAACCTATAATATTCGACAGGCAATTTTCGGTCCATTTCATTTCGCTTCCACAAATTCAGTGGTTCAAATTTGACACAAAATTCAACAGTTCACATCTGGAAACTGCCGGAATAGCACTAGATTACGGAGCATAATCTCCATCTGCTGTTAGTCGACCTCACCAGCAGGTGGTGCAAGCGGCTGTTGACGAAGACCAGAGCGCACAGAGTGTAGACGGAGTCATTCATTCATTAAATGGATTTACAGAAATGGAGCAGGTAATAATACATAGTTGTGATGATCATCTGTGTGTGTATGCAAGTATGTGAGTATATGCATATACATATACACATATACATCTATACATATACATATATACACACACACACACACACACACACACACACTCACCTAAAGGATTATTAGGAACACCATACTAATATGGTCTTTGACCCCCTTTCGCCTTCAGAACTGCCTTAATTCTACGTGGCATTGATTCAACAAGGTGCTGAAAGCATTCTTTAGAAATGTTGGCCCATATTGATAGGATAGCATCTTGCAGTTGATGGAGATTTGTGGGATGCACATCCAGGGCACGAAGCTCCCGTTCCTCCACATCCCAAAGATGCTCTATTGGGTTGAGATCTGGTGACTGTGGGGGCCATTTTAGTAAAGTGAACTCATTGTCACGTTCAAGAAACCAATTTGAAATGATTCGAGCTTTGTGACATGGTGCATTATCCTGCTGGAAGTAGCCATCAGAGAATGGGTACATGGTGGTCATAAAGGGATGGACATGGTCAGAAACAATGCTCAGGTAGGCCGTGGCATTTAAACGATGCCCAATTGGCACTAAGGGGCCTAAAGCGTGCCAAGAAAACATCCCCCACACCATTACACCACCACCACCAGCCTGCACAGTGGTAACAAGGCATGATGGATCCATGTTCTCATTCTGTTTACGCCAAATTCTGACTCTACCATCTGAATGTCTCAACACAAAAATCGAGACTCATCAGATCAGGCAACATTTTTCCAGTCTTCAACTGTCCAATTTTGGTGAGCTCGTGCAAATTGTAGCCTCTTTTTCCTATTTGTAGTGGAGATGAGTGGTACCCGTCTTCTGCTGTTGTAGCCCATCCGCCTCAAGGTTGTGCGTGTTGTGGCTTCACAAATGCTTTGCTGCATACCTCTTGTAACGAGTGGTTATTTCAGTCAAAGTTGCTCTATCAGCTTGAATCAGTCGATTCTCCTCTGACCTCTAGCATCAACAAGGCATTTTCACCCACAGGACTGCCGCATACTGGATGTTTTTCCCTTTTCACACCATTCTTTGTAAACCCTAGAAATGGTTGTGCGTGAAAATCCCAGTAACTGAGCAGATTGTGAAATACTCAGACCGGCCCGTCTGGCACCAATAACCATGCCACGCTCAAAATTGCTTAAACCACCTTTCTTTCCCATTCTGACATTCAGTTTGGAGTTCAGGAGATTGTCTTGACCAGGACCACACCCCTAAATGGTGTGGAGAACGATATATTTATAGCGATGTATTCTCCTTATATGCAAAACCATAGACCATCTACTGAAAGCACAAAAAAATAAGACTCAATTCAGTGGCCTATTTGTGCTGTTTGAGAGCAAATGATAAACTTTCGTGAAGCACTGTCCGACTCAGAGCGCCTTTCACAAGCTCTAAGGTAATTTAAACGAGAATGAACGCATTGGCGATAATACATAGACTAACAATGTGTGAAAATGTGGAGGGTGTTATGTGGCATCGCTGCATCGATCTAATGTCTAACAATACGATGCATCGATCTCGGCACATTTTGCAGCACACTGAAACCTGAAGTTTAATATCAGATCTTAGATAGCCGAACCACTTCCACACCACTGAATTTGTCTTTCCTCTCTTATCAACCATTTCTTCTGCTTTCTCCTTACTTGTGGAAGCTTGTTCAGTCACATTTATATTGCGGTCAGGGGTACTAATTTTGTAGCTAAAACTTGCCGCGTTGGATCTCAGCCTGGCTACTACTGCTGAGCACTGGCTGCGTGTCTGTGGTGTACGTCATCACGCAAGCAGCCAGTTGTGTTTTGCTCTTTCTGACGGCTGCGCCCTGAACGTCAGTCAGTGGGAAATGCTGTAATGTTTATCGAAATATCGGAAATGTTTAACAATCATATCACTGTTATTGAAAAAAAAAAAAAAAAAAAAAAAAAAAAAAAAAAAAAAAAAAACAAATATATTGATATTGAATTACACATACACACACACACACACACACTCTCTACCTTGAACGAGATTATATTATAGTATACAGATCAAACGTTACATCTGAGGTAGACATTTCTCTGTTGTTTAGTTTCCTTAACTTTATATCACAGCGCTGTGTCGCAGTACTGAGGGTTCCCTCAATGTCATACTCCAGGACTCCCTTGCTGTCGGGACAGGTAAAGTAGCTTAATACAGTGATATAAAAGACCAAACTCGCACCTTATTGGGGATGTAGGCTACACTATATAGGCTACAGGCAAGCAGGTGGACTCAGAATATGAACATAACGCACAGTTTCACGGTAAGCATTTCCCAGCATACAGTTGGCTTGACAATGACATTGGACGATAGTCACATTTAGGGCCTCTATTGTCTCTAAAGTTACATATGACATTTGTATACACGTTTCTTTAAATTAAAAAATTTAAGAAGGTGCGCATCATGCCTGACACCTACATGAACACTTTACAGTTGTTTTATGACCAAGTCATTCTCTTCAAATGCCAGTGAAGTTAGAAACGACATATCTAACTTTAGAGACAGTCCCTAAATGTGCGGTACAGAAAGCTGCTTACTTTTTTTTTTTTTTAAAGTAACCGTTAAGACTTAATGTAAACACAGCTTGCATCGGTCAGCTTTTCCATATATATACTGGCCCTGATAATCATCACAAATACGTATTATTACCTGCTCCATTTCTGTAAATCCATTTAATGAATGAATGACTCCGTCTACACTCTGTGCGCTCTGGTCTTCGTCAACAGCCGCTTGCACCACCTGCTGGTGAGGTCAACTAACAGCAGATGGAGATTATGCTCAGTAATCTACTGCTATTCCTATTCCTGTTGAATTTTCTGTCGAATTTGAACCACTGAATTTGTGGAAGCAAATTTGTAAAGTGAAAAAAAAAAACGGACTGAAAATTGCCTGTCGAATATTATAGGTTGTATTTTTAAACAATTAATATTTTGGAAGTGAAATCTAAGAGGTGAATATGGATTATTGACTTTTCAATAATGAAAATGTGTGTGAAATGTTTTGAATTGAAATATTCACATCTTAAATATACAACAGTGTTGAATTTCAGCCCATAAAAATACAATGCAAGCATGGTTGATGCAATGCATATTTTTTCAAGTAGTGCAATTCAAGATTTTTTTTTTGTTTCAAAAACATTTGGCATTATTTTTCTTTCATACCTTTAAAATAGCAAAAAGGGGCACTTAAAAAATCTGACCAACCCCAAACATTTGAAAGGTAGCAATTTAGCAAGTGCATTTTTAATCGAAAGGTTCTCTTTGCACGATACAAATATGCAACTAATCAGTGAAATTTTCACTGATTTTTATTTATAATTTGTAAATTGTTGCAGCCCTAATTATAGATCTATAAATATTTAGGATTATATGGGGATATTTGTGGCAACAAATAAAATAACCAACAAAAAGCCATTTGAAGGCTTTGCTATGAAACCTTAAAACACAAGAACCGAAAGCACATCTCGTGCTCAGCACTGTGAAGACATGTTAAATAAACAAGCGTGAGTACATGCATGCAAAGACACAGGATAAATCATTAGGCTTAATGCGATCACATCAGGGTTGGCCGGAGGATGTACCTGCTGCTTCTAGTAATGCCTCGAGCCGGGCCTGTGTTTCTGGGTCTACTGTTCTGAGGTCAGCTCCGTCTGCTGCGCTGGAGAGGAGAAGCTCTGAAGCTGTCTTTAGTACGGGGTTATCCAGATCCTCCTGGTCTAGTATGAACGATTCCACCTGCATGGAAAGTGGCAGGGTCAGCAACTGTCTGCTCATGTTATTTACCAAACAAACAAAAAAAAAAAAAAAAAAAAATGACGTGTTGCAGCACACATTTCTAGTCTGAAGATAGAAATCGTTTTTTAAAAAGAGTTTATTTTCTGTGTAATGGGCAACATTCATGTATCAGAAAATGTAGACTGTGGCCTGACTTGTGAAAAATGAATATGGTCTGCCCCAATGAACACAGCGACTCCACAGTGAGACAATACCATACATCAGGAATGATACAAGAGCTTCACACTGATCCTGCAATGACTAGAGGTCGACCGATAGGGGATTTTACTGTTACCGATAACTAGGTTGACCGCACTTGCCGATAACTGATTAATCAAACAATAGTTTTTAAATAAACGCTGGATAAAAATAAAATAAATAAAACCATAACACTCTAGTCCAAGTAAAACGGTGCTGAACCCATGAAAATGTGCTAAATGAAATGCATATGTAAATATGAATATATTAAAATGAGAAGTTCTAAGAGAACACATTTTTACAGAAAATAATTTAAACATTAAAATATTATAAATGAATGTTTCTTTAGCTCTAACCTAGAAACATTTACATTTTATAGGTAGCACTTTGCAAGTCCCATTTGTTAACATGGATGTATTAGCTAGCTTACATGAACGATGTGCATTATGCAATATACATTTTACAGCATGTATTAATATTTGAGCAAATACAATTGTACTTGATCATTCATGTTAGTTCATTGTGCATTAAGTTTAACAGATCAAATAAAAATTAAAACAATTTAAAAATGTATACAATACTTCTACAGCATTTATTAACCTTAATGTTACAAATGGAATCTTATTGTAAAGTGTTACCATTTCATATAAATCCAAACAGTCTTTTTAGAACACTGGACGATTATCTAAAATCAAAATAAAATGTTAAAATCGAATGCATTTCTGATTTGTTTATATTTCTGTCGGCTGCATGATACAGTTTACCGTCTCACATCACGATTTACTATGGCTGAATCTGAAATCACCCTCTAAACCAGTGCTTCAACTTTTTTGGTCATACCCCCCTTTCAACCCATGAAAAATTGTGGCGCCCCCCACAATTTTTTTTTTTTTTTTTTTTTTATGTATACGAAGAGGGGCAGGGTTTTATATTTTGTTTGTTATAAATATACATGCAGTGAAGATAATATGTGTTGCCTGAACCACCTTTGTGTAGGGTTGGGTACTGAAACCCGGTGCCACCGGTACCTATATAACAGATATGTCCCGAACAGAATCAGAACTTAGATGTCGGTGCCTCATTTGGGGCCATTTAAAATTCAAACATGCTTTCGCGCTTTGACTGGCGCCGAGCCAGAGACAGACGTGCTCAGAGCTCGTCACATATCACAACTATTCAGTGTTTTCAACCACGTTTATTTTAGTTCAGACATTTAAATGCACACAAGTACTAGCAAAAACACACTGATGTCTATGAAAGCGGCAATAATAATCATTTCAGACGGTTATAATTTGACTGTCTTATATCAAATACACATTATATAGTTAACTATATGGTTTACTCTGTTCTTCTCCCAGTTTACTGGTCACTTTCATGTATTTTGTGAGACGTGAAGTAAATCCGACAAATCTGATTCTCTGAGGCGCAAACTAACATGGATTAACTTACACCTATTTGACAATCAGTCTATCAGATAGTTCATGACATACTTATCAAGCTTGTGTATTTTGAATAAAATAAAAAAATAAATAAAAAAGGAATAAAACCGAGAGCTTACATCTGTGATACAGCGCTATTGTGGCTGCTGTGTGTCATGTGAGAAGCATGACGCGTCACCACGGAAACAAGGCGATGCGTTATAAAATATTTAGCCAGAGAATATGGTCATATTTCTGCAAAATAATGCTGAACCTTGAAGATGGTTTGTACTGTAACTGTTATTTAGTGATAAATTAGGCCTGTTGTAGTTGGGTAAGATTTTACTGTGAATTTATTTATTTATATTTATACTTTAAAGTTAATAAAATTATTTTTTTTAAAATAGATAAAAAGCCATTCTTTATTATCATCCACCATCGTTTTGTGGCTCTTTATTTTATTTAAAGTATCAGTTCAGGCACCGGTGCCATTTTAAAAGTACTGGTTTGGCACCGGTATCGTAAAAAACCCAAACGATACCCAACCCTACATTTGTGTGGCTATTAAAAGTTGCATTTTTTTTCTTTTTAAATGAAAATGAAAACGAAGAGGCAGAGTGGTGTTTTATGACATTTCGTTTTATTGTAGCCTAAAATATACATACAGGAGTGAGTGTGAGCTGAGTGACACTATCAAGAACGCTGCTGTTCCATTAGCAGAATACCGGATTGTGTCCTCCCGTCTTTGGGAATTTGTTCTCCAGAGTTGAACTTGGCAAGTCTGAACTTGGGCGAAAGAACCGCTGAAAGTGTCCATCCAGGCGCAGCTCCTTCGCTTCAAACACTCAATTTATACGCGAGTCCAATTCGCTGTGGACGTGCGAATGGATTCAAAATGTTCAAGTGTCCAACTAGACGCGATAGACGTGAATGACGCTCTATTCGCGTTCTGTGTGAACGCAGCATAAGACATAGGAGGACACACAGGCCTCTCCTCTTCGCCAATCACATTAACAGTGAAGCCTAGAACAACAACCCTCTACAATGTGAATAAATCACTCACATATGCGAGTATATTTCACTCTGGGCGACTAAACAACATCTATCATTAGCCATTGGCTAATAAACTCTTAGATTTTACTCACCAGTGTGTGTGTTAGAGGCTAAGAATAAGTTTAGCATAGATATATTTTCACTCGCTGAACACTCAGACTGAGCACTTGAGTTTGCTCTTCAAGCGATCTAACTTATGATTTCAAATCAGCTCATCTGACGTACTGTAAACTCTAACGTTAGTGTGAAGGCGCACAACTCACCGTCACTTTGCTGAGCGCGTTTCTCACACACACACACACAAGTCTTACATACCACGCAAAACTGAGGCGCTACATGTAAACCATATTCCATGTTGTATTTTCCTGTCAAAATAAAAGAGTTCATTTAGAATTATTTAGCTTTTAAGAACAAGCAGAAGATATGCTGTTTTTTTCCAGTAGTGGGCAGGACTGATGCGCAAACGGCACTCTCATTGGCTGGCGCTCATCTTTTCCTGTCCCCGTTTTGATTTCAGCAAATCAGTTTGAGTGAATGCCGTCAACGTGATTAATATTCAGGAAACCAGCAGCTCAATCCTTAGCGTGTTGTATACTGTTATTAGTAGTAGAATTAGTAGTAGCATCATCTTTTAATAAAAAAATTAAAAAAACACTGAAATGACCAACAATATCTTAAGCACCACCACCAGTCCAAAGTTCAGTTAAATGACAAATATGCATTCATACGGTAACCAACAGTTTTAGTCCTAATTACTTAAGTTCTATCATTAACTAGTGCTTGATTATCATATCATCACAGTCTAATGCTTGATTGACTGATATTAAGAGTGGACATTCAGATATTTAAAAAGCTGTGCCATTTTACAAAGATATTGATAAATTTGGTGGGTTATTTACATGCATACATACAAAAATAATATAATAAAGTATATCAGTCTGGCGACTAAACTAAAAAAAAAAAAAAAAAAACTAGCCAATGGTGATTCTATTGCCAAGGTGTGCGTAGAGGGTTGAACAAGATATGCTCTTATCATATTTTAGCTTTTGAATTACCAGCACCTGCCTGGGATGTCTGTGAGACCTCATCTATTGCTTTTCTCTTGCCTTTTATAAACTGATCCATCTTACATGGTCAGTTAACTTGGCGGCAGCTGTTTTTTTTAAATTTATTTATTATCAACAAATGCCCATATCATTGGTACAATGCGGACTAAAGGCCAGACATGTTTTTCAATCTAAGGTAGACATGTTGTATTGCATAAGCTATTATTTATTATGTAATTAACAAAAAAAATTTTTTACGCGGTGTCAAGTTAAAAGTAGCTCAGCTCACACGTCTCGAGACCCCTACATGCACTGTCCAAGCATCTTTGAACACAAAATGTGACCAAAGTACAGCTCATGCTTTCTGTATGTGTGGTTTTATGAGGCATCACCTGTAGTAGCAGCTGAGGTCGGACTGACTGAAGAGATCATAAAAACATGGTAAAGCGCAAAAAATACTTCAGTTTTGATGCACGTCCACGTTCCACTCAGTTATCAGTACAGTCCGCTAATGTTTGTGCACACCATCAGCGTCCAGCCTAGTTTTTGTGTTGCACGCTCAACTGTGCAGAACGTGGAAAAAGTTGTATACTTGAGCCTTTAGGTAATGCTTACAGCTGCATTTCAAAGTATACTCCATATGGAAGGCAAACAATTTTGAGCGAGAGAGAGCGAGAGAGCGCGTCACTGTTCAGCAGCTCTTAACAACGAAGATGTGCATTTATTACTTAAAATAGTGACGTAACCCCATCGGTGCCGAGAGGTTTACCTTTTAAATAGCAGTAAAGCTTTTTTTATGGTTAAAAGTCATGGGCGGCTTTGATAAGTGTCTGTGCACCTGATTGCTTGTGTGAGTGTGCAGCACGATCTCTGCTCTCTTTTGCGAGTGACGTGTGTGTGTGTGTGTGTGTGTGTTTCAATGAAAACAGTGCATCATCGAATGGTGATTCAACTGACTTGAAACTACCTGTGCATTAAACAATTCTGATTTGCTGGAAGATGTGCAATAAAATCGAGTACTCACAGACCATGCCATAAGTAAGGGATAATAAATAAGTAAATAAAAGTGTCCAGTCACACTGACAGTAACTTTACAAGGTGGCAGTGCCAGAGACAAACTTTTGGAATACAAAATTGGGTAACTAAGAATATTTTAAAAGCTTTGCCTCCCATTTACCCTTCATCTTAGTGGAAAACCATCAATCATTAACAAGATAACATCCCTAATTGAATTCCCCCAAAACAGACGAGTTTATTTAATTTCTGCAATTTACACCTATACAAACTACAACTGCCAGACGTTCCCCCATGCCAGGGTCAGAAACTTTTCCATTAAGGGGCTCCTTGCAATTGATTTCCAGAAGCATTTCATTTATTTAATTCATGCATTTCATAAGTGCAATTATTAATGATTACCTGTGTTGTCATTTGTCAAATACTTTAACCAATTACTGAAATCAATCAGAATACTATAGACTGTTAGAAATACAATTTTATCATTAACAAAAGGTGGAACAGAAGCTGCATCTAAAATAGCACAAATGTTTATTTTACACAGACCGTTTAATGTTACTCAAATTATAAAATTAACAGGAACTCTTTACAGAGTCATTGTCAGTCAATGCTCTTGATATTGTAATAATGATTATTAATGTCGTCGATTAATAGATACATAAATTGTTTTTGTGTTTAGGGAAACTGCACGACATATTCTGGCTACACAACCATTTATGAATTTTAATGCTTTCTATGCATTAGAAAATGAAGACTTCATATGACCTTACCAGCATGATGAATAAATTATATTAACCAGAATAAACTATACAGAAAGGGAGCAGATAATGTGACCGATTGTGAGGCTGTCCATAACTTGGGTCTAGCGTGAGTTTAAGCGCTCACAAACACTAAAACACACATTTATGAAGTTTGCTTAACCAATATTATCACTTCAACATATATTACATTAAAGGCACACTATGTAACTTTTCCATCTGCTAGAGGTCGCCTATTCAAAACAAAGGCATAGCTTTATGACACCAAGCTTGAGTGGAGAATCTTAGAACACGTGGTCTTTACCTCACAGCCGGTGGAAAAGAATCGGGATTGAACAGAAATCAAGCCCATGGATGCGATTATTAACATTACTGTAGTATGAAGCAGAGCAGGAACGAGTGTTGTGGAGCTGAGCATGGCCGCTGGAGCGACTGAACACAACACACGCCTCGCGGGCAGCGGGCCATTTCCGCTTTTCCGGTCTTGAGCATGAAGTAACGCAGCTCTGTTTATCATATTAGATTCATCTGTGTGTGTTGAAGATGTTATGACGTTACTCTGTGTGTTCGCTCGGCAGCTGCTATGACACTGCAGTAAGAGTAAAGCATTTCTGCAAAAGAAAACCGAGGGTAACACAATCGACAGGCGACTACCTCACACGTCCCGGTTCATTGGTTATAAATAAATACATCATTTATATATTTATTTATTTATTTATTTATTTTTAAACTGGCCACTGTTTTTTTTTTTATATTTTACTGATTTTTCTTTTTTTTTTTTTTTTTTTTTTAACAGTACACCTTTAATATTTTGAAACAATTTTCCATGACTTTTCCGAAACTTTTCCAGGTTTTTCATGACCGCACGAGCCCTGTTGTTAATAAAGCAGGTCATTTCATATTGAGGTAAAAACATAGCCTAATCATTCATGTATCTGACTCTTTATAATAAATGGAATACTCCTGAATCAGAGTATGCAATATTTCCTCTTCCCTAGCTACTGCGAAAAGCTCGCTTTGTCTGGATGTGCTTAAATGCAGAGTAAGTGCTTTCCTGTCATTTAGCTGATCACATATGCGCACTTCAATAAGCCCAAAGAACGCAGGTTAATGTGTTTACATGCCAGGAGAAATCGGGGTAAAGGGCAAAAATCTAGTTTAGTCGATCGGTTTATGCTTAAGCAGTTTATGACTTTACTCCGATAAAGGATAACAGGTTAATGCATTTATGACCACATGCACTGTCGGCTTATTCATAATGAGGTTAAGAACGTGAAGTTAGGAGCTATAAATATGATTAAAGTGTGAGATTTAAATTACTCAAATCAATGAAAGCAGCTTTGAGAACATTTTAATGGTGTATTCCAGAGATATTATCAAGTATATATATAACTCCATTCATGCAGTTCATGCGTTTCAAGTTGCTCATATCTCTTCAGCTGACGCGCGAACTAGGGCTGGGCAACAAAACAAAAAAATAAATTTTTCGATTAATTCAATTTTTTTAAATGTGGTTGATTTTTTTCCCCATATTTATTTCCTCTAACATTGAACATTATATTAACGTAAATCTAATTAAAAGTCTTCTCCACTAGATGTCACCCTCTTATTTGCCTTGCGCGATGTTACAAAGGCGCGAGAGGCACGCCTGTCATGCATTAATTCAGTGCTTAAATGACAGCTTCCAGTGCGTTGTCGCATTTTGTAATGCTGAGGTAAAATGCTGTGTAATACTACAAATCTGCGGAACCATTTGATGAGACATCACCCGTGCTGACTTATGTCGGACGGCTTAAATCCAAATAATGGATGTTTCATCAGCTCCTTCGTTTCGCTTTCTACCGCGTTTACTCAAGATGACAAATACGATGCGTTGCAGCTCGTGCCTCTAAATTTTGCGGGTACGTTGCATCATCAACACGCATTATCGCAATAAGAGAATTAAAATCTCTATCGTAGGCCAATTTTGTATCGTTTATATAGCACATCGTTCATATCGCCCATTACTAGTCTTTATTAAAATCAACACGATAATGACTTATCTTTCATCCACCCGCAATTTTTGAACTGTTACTTTACCTACCTGACCTGCAGATATAACTGCAATCCACACATACTCCAAGTCCTTATACACAAATTGTCTTTCTGCAACATGACCGTGTGTAGATAAATGGACTAAACAAAGCTTTCCTTGAGAATTCAAAGAACTCAAGGAATCATTTCAGCCCTAATTGCATGGCCAATTTGTTTAATTAAACTCATACATGGATGAATCATTCACAATAAGATCTTTAACATGCATTTACAAAACAGTGAATTGTCTTTAAGGTGTTAAAATGTCAAATTACATGAGCCCATAACAGCAGCAGCACACGGCAGGTCCCCTTCAACAGAGACAGGTAATTAACAAACGAGGGCACTAGTCACAAAGTTCACATCAGCCACTAGGCCCACCCCTCTCAAACGCAGCTGGGAGAAAAAGCTGCGTGCTATTTAGGCCCTGAGCCTTTGAGGAATTACTGTAAGCATTAAGATGAGCTGATCAGCGGGTTCCCCCCCCTCCCTCTTCACTCCCTGTGCCCTTGACCTCCACACACCTTCCTTAACACCCGCAGGGAGGGTAGGGCATCCCACACTGTGAGGTACTGGGCTGCTTGTTAGCACAGGCAGAAGCACAGTGATGGCTAACAACATGGGCAGGCTAGACCAGCACAGTGATCTCAAAGGCCATCAGCAGCATTTTCAAAAAGTACAGGTGTACCAAAATATTTTTTTAAAAGGAGTCAATATCTGCTAAAGGGTAATAATGGAACAGCTCTAAAAAGGGATTTCTCACCATTTACAACAGGTTCAGCATTTCCATGGGTTTAAATAAAATATTTTTGTTAGACAAAAACAACTTCGAAACCACTCCTTTCATAGTAAAAAAAAAAAAAGGCAAATGGCCAACTTGATGTTCAAAAGTCAACGACTGACAGCTGAATGTAACATTTTTGAAAAGCCAAACATGTCAGTCTCTGAGTAGCATGTAATTTATTTAAGCCAGTAAAGAACTTCCATAATGAAGTATAATGAGCTACATAAAAAGCATTTTGAACATTGCTTTATAAATTACCCAAAATTAAACAGTTCACCCCTTATGCATATCACATCCATCAAAACTTAGGCTGGGCTGTTGGTAGGAATATTACAACTAAAAACATTGAAATCATACACTCGTGGACATCAATAACTTCAATGAACACTTGCCGTCTTAAAAAAACCCAAAAAAACCCCCACATCATTTGAAAATTGCGCAGTCAAAATCAATGTTTTGAACCAGTCATCGATTTCCGAGAAGAGGGAGAAAATGACGTCTTTGGCATGCTATGTCAGAGACGATAAAATGCATACCGCACACGTGTATAAATTTGTTCTTCACTCACTGAAATTGAATCTGAATGACCAGGGAACTGAGTGAAATACTTCACACTGCCTGCCAAAGAGAATAAACACCAATCCAACTGAAAAACTTCACCGGGTTTTAAAATCATTAAGAGAACTTTTACCTTGAACTTGAAACTGATTAAAACTTGAATGAAAATGTCGAGGTCTTTCCATTTTTATCCTTCAATCCATTTCTGATTTGAATACCAATTTTATCAGTCCTACCTTCATTTTTATGCAAATTTTGTTAGTGAACAAACCATGTGTTGGTTGACATTTTTTATGCATGAGGTATGCATTCTGACTCTGACATTCCTGATGTGAATATTTTCAATAACTTTTTCCATCATTTTGTCAATTGATGAACTGTTAAACAAGTGATCTTGAGAGTCCCTGTAATTGCCCATATGCTGATGTACATTATAAATTTGACACGACTAAAATATTGTTAATACCATCTTAGTTGTTTAAAAGATTAAGGGAATTATCAAAAGTTTGACGTTTAATTTACCGATAAAACACAATTTTTACATTTAAAATACCCCATAGCAGATTTTGACAAAGATTCCTAAACTTAATTTCCATGACTGTTCCAGTCATTTGTGATTACTAGACTAAAAATAAGCCACAATTTTACCACAGTTAAGAATAAGATAAAGAAACAGTGGTGCAAAGTATCTCCTAGCAATGAAGTTACAACCTTTAAAACTTACACTGGTAAGTGAGGGACATCAAAAGTTCAGCCAGATCCAACTCAGCTAAATTGAATCCCATGATGGTCTTAGACCAAGATAGATAGATGTACACACACTCAAAAGTTTGGTGTCGGTAAGATTTTGTGTTTTGAAAGAAGCCTCTTTCAAACATCAATGTTGAAAACTGCTGTGCTGCATAATATTGTAGAAATTGGGATACATTTTGTACAACGTGATGCAAGAATTAAAGTAATTCCACAATGAGATCTGTGCAGAGCTCATATAATGCTATATGAACTTTGGCCATCACTCACACAAGGGTAAATAAAAATTCACTGTACTAATATTAATAATTTAAATACTCTGATATGATGAGAGAGGATCACATACTCAATATCAATTATTTTGGATATATTTTTGGATATATGTCAGGTACAATACAGGGCTAATTTTCAAGGAAAACAAATCTCTCAACTAATGTTATAAACTATGGGAGTCAGCCTACTAGGCTAATATTCACACGTGTGTGTGTGTGTGTGAATATTAGCCTAGTAGGCTGACTCTCATAGTTTACAACATTAGCTGAGAATAGGGATGTCACAAGTACCGTTACTTGGTACCAAGTCGGTCCTGAAATAAAGTTTTTTTAAAAAAAGTGAATACCAGCATTGATGTAGTACCGACTCCCGAGTATATCCGGTACCCACAGCTTCGTTCAGTCGCTTCCGTGTTTATCTAAGCGCAGGGCTCCAGACTGTAGCCATATGTTAAAGTAACGGTACTTGTGACATCCCTATTCTCAACTAATGTTGTAAACTATGGGAGTCAGCCTACTAGGCTACTATAACATTGAAGGCAAAAAAATTAACTGATTTGTATAAACACTTAAATTACACATTGATTTTTTTTTTTAAATAATAGTTATATTAACTTTACAATTACATAATTACATTTCTACTCCAATATAAATTTCGTAATAAAACGGACGCAATTTGAAATCTGAGACTTTGTTTCACATCAATAGTAACAAAGTATAAAGATTATTGTGATTTATTGGATGGGAGATGCACTACAATGTTCCTTTCATTCATCAACTGAAAACAGGATAACTAATCGATTCTTGGGATTTAAGAATCAATATCGGTTCGTAAAAATGAGAAGATCATTTATTTGTTTATTTATTTATTTAAATAAATAAATAAATAAATAAATAGAGAAAACTTTTTTTTTTAAACCAGCACTACTCCATAGTATACATTTTCCCCATGTCTTTGGCTTTAATGGGAAACTTTCAAACAATCAATCAATCAAATAAATAAATGTCCTTCTCATTCATATAATATATAACAGTACAGAATAACCGTGCATGAGTTTTTAATTGTTCCTGTGGTCTGCCACAGAACCCTTCAAAGCCCGTCTGACATCTGAGGCTTCTCAAATAATGCCTGATGTGCACAAAAGGATTACTTTGTTTTTTGAAATGCAAATAGAAAAGACAAGCATGCTTAAATAATCCAGTTGTAAGCACTTGCTACATGTAAACAGAGCAGGAGGCATATGACGTGCATAAAGCATTCAATCAAATTCTGTTCAGCTAAAATCTGTTTGCTATTGCCAGTACAAACTGTAGATAAAAGTTCTAGACTACCAACACACACAGGAGGAGAATATCTGCTCTCATCTGCACGTTCACAGACTCATAAGGAATTGAATTTAGGGTCATTAACAATGAGAATGAAAGAACAGGCAAATATACACAAATGTATTCCATTTACTACAATCATGAGGCTGTCAAACAAAATAGTATTATGATCAGAAAGAAAAAAAAATAAAAATCCAAGAAAACAAATCCCATTCATTGAGCATTCATTTTTTTAAATGAATACTTTTCTTCAGCAAGGATGTACTTACTATTAGGGATGCACGATATATCGGCAACATATAATTGGCCGATAAAGGATCATTTATGTTATCATTATCGATCTGATAAGAAAATTTGACCAATATATTCAAGCCGATAGATAACGTATTATTTCCTTCTGCTGAGACAAACACGCTGTCTGCCATGATGGGTTTCAATTGCTCGAAATTTGATTGGAATTACTTCAAAAAGGAAAATACAGTTATGTGCAGCACAAGTCTGACATATAAGCTACATACAATTATAATGAGAACACTGTAAAAAGAGCGTTGCGTTTCCGCGCGTTGAAGGGAAGAACGTCCACGGAGTTAAACCTTCATGACAAGCTCAGTCAAGTTCGCTTGTGCATTCGCAGCCTTTGTGCCATTGAAAGTTGCAATATTATATTTATTCGGTGTATATAAGGATATCATAGGATGCATTTGGTTGAGTTAATCAACGATGTAGTAAAGTGCTTCATTGTGCCTGCTGAAGCTAAAGACTGGTACATTTCAAACAGAAATGCACATCATTAATAACTACTGTCATATACATAACACTGTAATGAGAATTTAATAAAACGTTGTGAATTCTCTGGGTTTGTGTTTCAGCTCTGTTGTGGGAAATCAACAACGCACTCTGACCAGCACAGTCAAGTTCGCTTGTGCATTCGTGTCATTTTAAGCATACAAGTTGTAATATTACATTTATGTAGCATAAACATCTGATTAATCTCATATAGGATGCATTTCGTTGAATTAATAACCCGCAGCGCTTCATTGCACCGGTGATCATCTTCAGTTTCAGCACACGCAGTTCAAACAAGGGAAGATGGGAGTTAAAGGCCTTCGACTACGCAACAGTTCACCTGTGCATGATTTTGTGCAAATATATAACCATGTTATATACCTTCTTAAGTTTACGGTTGTTCATTCTCTTCAGCGGGCGCTCTCAAACAGCAATGTTGTTAGACTAATAGACTAATATTAAAGATGTTTACTATTACTGTAATATTAACCTGTTAGCCTGCACCCCCGCTTTTGAAAAAATCCTAAGAAATGGCATACTCAGACTAAAACCGATACATTTCATGAATCCTTATTCAAGTTAAAGTCAAAATTATAATTTTCAATCAAATATCTATAATAAGCGTCAAAGTTTTGTAAAGTTATTGGAAATGTATTTGTATGAAACATCTTTATGAAAATAAAATTTAAGTTGGCCTTGTAGCAATCTAGAAATGCACTACAGCTAAAGCCACAAGTCTGACCATGTTATATTTCAAATCTGAAGAGAAGTCCAAAACTCATTTTTCAAAAACACTGAAAATTTATTTAATAACTAGCACTTTTATTGTTCTCGTATTTTTCCATCAACAATATGGTTTGATTAAAACCATTTCCTTGTCCGCATGGAGGCTATTTCATGCATGGCACATGTATTTTTATTCTTTACGCAGCCCAAGTCATGTTCTCCAGTGACTTGTTTGCATTAGTATTTAGGCATTTTATTTTTTGTTAGGCAATAGAATTTTTGGTAACATTTTACAAATAAGGTCTCATTTGTTCATGCATTAAGATGAACAGAGCAATAACCTTTGTTAATGTTAGTAAAATGTTTGTGTTTATTAACAGTCCATTCACAGTGCATTACTTAACGTTAACAGACACAACTTTGGATCTGAAAATATTGAGATGACTAACATGATTAATCCTGTAGAAGTTGTTCATTCACTGTTGGTTAACTAATGCTAACAAAATTAAACCTTATTGTAAAGTGTTACCTTTTTTTAATAAAGTTGGCCATAGGAGTGTAAAATTAATTTGAAGCGTTAAGGAATCTCACACTGGTTGAAATAGGCTACTGTACTGTATAACACTTCAGCATGAATTTGGGACATGGCTTTTAATGGTGAGCCTTTTGTTTTTGTAATCAGGCTCTCAAAGTTTATTAAAATTTGTATTTAGATTTATTGGCCAATATATCGGTTATCGGCTTTCAAATATAAAGAATTATCGGTATTGGCGCATCCCTACTTACTATTCCAAACACTGATCTTTTGAACTCTCTATTCAAAGAACCCTGAAGAAAATGTATCACGGTTCTGAAGGAACATGTGACACTGAAGACTGGAGTATTGATGCTGAAAATTCAGCTTTACCATCACAGGAATAAATTACATTTCAATATATAAAACAGTAGGGTAACAGTATGCACCGATACCACTTTTTCAAAGAATTTTTTTTCCAGAATGTTCAGTTCTGGCCAAGAATTTTCACTTCAGTTCATCCCTATAAAACATATCCATTTATAACAATATTACCCCTTTTACAGTATTTGATCAAACAAATGCAGCCGTGGTGAGCATAAGAGATTTCAAACAGATAAAAATCAAACTAAAAAAAATTCAAACATTAGTGCATGTTTTCTGTAAGGCATTTCATAGCACAAAAACATACGTTTACATTGACAAATCCCAAGAAACAATAAATCAGCAAACGTAAGCATTTATGTACGCAGCCAAGAAAAAAAACAAGATGTTCTGTGATCGTCATGACAAGCGCTCTGATGCCCATTCTGTATACTTCCTTTACGAAAAAGAACCAATTCTCAATTTCAGACCTTACAGCACAGTTATACAATTTAGGAGACCTTGGTTCTTGCCAAAATCTAGGAGGTTACCACCAGAAACGCTGCAAAACACCATTCTGGTTGTTCTTATAATTATGTCAAGGGATTACCCTTTTTGTGTACTTAAGTTTGAAGACCAAGGAACTGGGAGGGGTCACAATTTCAGACTAGATAAATATGAAGGGCTGCCAAAAGGAGCTGACCCAAAAAGCAGGGTGAGTAAGGCAGCAAGGCCGGGCGTGGTCAAGCAGAGAGCCCATCTGCAGTAAGAGTAATTAAAAGCATACAGGAGCATTTGAATGTGCAGGGCTCTGGCGTGGTTGGAATTGTTGTGCTCTGGTCTCAGACTCTGGGAAGCATCTGTCTCAGGGTGTGAGTGAAAGAGAGAGAAAGAGAGAGACGAGGGCGAGACAAGAGGCTACGTCCAAACAAGTGACTCTCATTACCTCATCTCTGCACTAGAGACAGACTGCGAGTGCTACACTTCCAACAAGAGGCAAGAACTGGAGGAGGAGGCACAATTCCTTTATTACGTACAGATATCTGGCTTTAACAATGACATGTCTGGTGGTTGCAGACAGGTTCAGGGCTGGTAACCCTAAACCATCATGAAAACAATAGGATGACTTGATGAAATCAAAAACACTGGCTCATATTCCTACGTCTTGAGGTGTCTTTAACCAAAGTGCTTTTACTGAACATTTTTTCTGACGGGAAAACAAAAATGATAGTGTTCTATACATTGCAGCTTTCTGGTGGTGAAACTTTAGCCATGAACGCAGACAACCAACAATAACATACAGTGTGTAAAGTCCAAAACAGCAACTCATCCACAGCAGTTCTGTGATTACACAGCTCATGTCCTGCACTACATATGACCTGTGTCAGCCAGGTCCAAACACACAAAACACAGAATATATATCTGCTTTTGAAGACAAGCGGGCAACATTGCTTGTGTAATGTATTGGTCCATCACGTGTATACTACTAAAGGAAAAGTTCCCCCCCAAAATTTTTAATTTAGTCCTTATTTTCTCACCACGTTGTCACAAACCAGTTTTATTTATTTTCTTCATGTAGTTATTCACTATTAAAATCTCAGCTGCAACGGATCTTAAATAGCATCTTTCTATTTAAATACAGGACATTATGACATCTTGTGGATTTCATAACCAATCATGTGAGAAATATAAACAGGCATACAGTATATTCAAGTCACACTGCTGATATTGTGCTGAAGACGACAATATTATGAAAAATAACTTCACACAACACTAACACGACCTTAGAAGACTAGAAATACAGCGCAAGAGTCATATAGACAATTTGTATTGTATTTGGTGGTGTTTTTGTGATTTTTGAAGCATAAAAGCCCCTAGTCACCTTTCACTTATTGTATGGAAAAGAGCAACATAAACATCTTTTTAACAACTCATTTTGTGTTCTACAGAAGACAGTCATTCGGGTTTACTTAACATGGGGGGGCTAAATTTAAATCATCTTTAAATTTAAAAGTTTGAAAAAAAAAAAAAAAAAAAAAAAAAAAGTCAGCTGACAACTGTGAGTGGTGCTGAAGCTGTGACAGTCCACAAGCATTGGAATATGGAAGCATTTACTTCACATAGTTCCTAACATACTATGATGCATGACTGAAACAACTTGAAGTTTATAAAGAATCATCATAAACCGGAACTGCACAAAAAGATCTATCTGCAAAACACCAGTTAATCATGAAGTTATTACACCATTACAAATGGATAAAGCTGGCAATGCAGCAGAGAACCTGCTCTGAAAGCATGTGTACGTGAGTTATAAAAAGCTGCTTCTCAAGCTAGTGTGGTCACTACATTCACAACCAATTTAACTAATATTTTGCATTTAAAACTTTAAATATCACTTATTTTGCATGTATGGTAGAACAAACTAAACCTTGCACTGAAATACTCTGAACTACAAAATAGTACAAAAACTACTTAGAGAACCACATACAAGAAGTCTTGTGATAGATAGATGATAGATTGATAGATAGATAGATGTTTTCCCCAAAGACAGGGAGTTAACATGTAGCGACTATAGTTGACTCCCTCCTCAGAAAGCAATATGCAATTAATTAGGAAACACATGCTGTGTCATAGGCCACAGTCATGAGAATTGTCTTGGTCATTAAATATTGAAAAACCTAACAAATACTTAAAAGAAATACCTTTTTATGTTATCAGTTTACACAAGTCAAAAAACCATGGTGAAAGGGAGTTCATAAAACATTAGGTTGAAAAGATGCTAATGGGGATTCAGTAGAGGACTTCAACTCAGTAAATGCAATGCAAACTTTAATACAATTTTTTTGTATTCTCGTAAGAAAAAGCATTTTGACGGAAAAGGGCAATTGTCCGCTACAAGTATGCTGCTCTTTTCATCTGACATTTGTCTGACTCTGATATTGATTTAACAAAGAGTCTCTGAAAGAACCCAGAACATCACTTCTGTGCCTGTTAATATATAGGACATACAGAGGGTTCCCACAAGGTAGACCAATGAGTGAAAAAAACAACACTCACGAGAAGCATTTAGAACAGTGTTACTACAATTTAAATTGCCTCTAGAATTTTCCATGAGCTTTTAACAATATTCATTTGATATGTAAATGATTTGTAATCTCATGAATGTAATGTCACAACTTCTCACATGACCCAGCTTCCAGCTCAGATTGAATATCCTGATTCAGCTATACTTTGGGATGCAGAATCACTAAACTGGTTTATCACATGCATGTTTACATTTCTAAACATATTTACAGTCTAATTTTAAGTCATAAAGCATAGAGCAGCCTGACTCATGAAGAAGAGTGACCTAACAGGAAGTACATGCAGTGTGCCGGAATTCGTGAGAATGCAGGTCCTACCTGAGCCTGTCATCATCTCCGTGTACCTCCGCAGACTTTAATACCCCTCCCCCTAAATTCCAAACAAATACCAACAACACATGGGGGGGCACCCACTACAAGCTATAAAAGGCAACAGACACACCCCTGTACTCCAGACAAGTAGAGAAAAAAAAAACAGCAGCTCTGAAATACAACAGTGTATATGTCTGTAAGCGTTTCAGCACAGCTTACTCCACAGGAACTCAATATTATATGACTTCAGTCATTTACATTAAAACAGGCCTACGGTTGATCAGCCAACAATGCGATCATTTTTTTTTTTTTTAAATAAAACTTCACACTTGGTAGTGGAGCAAGTATGCGATATACCAGTAGACACGATAAACAAGAAATTTGTCAACCAGTCGATATTACGGTTACACATGATATGCGTCATCATTTGTGTGTGTTTTAAGACATGCCAGTTGAGTTTAAAAATGGATACGCAATAAAACAAAAGTGCAAATAAAGCGGTAGTAGATATTTTCTTCCATATAGTGATGAACATCTGAGTACAACGGATTATCAAAAAATAAACATTTTGGATGAGACTTGGTTTATATGCGTCGGTTTTTGACAGGATTTTGTGGTCATTGCACTCAAAAGTGGAGGCAGATCAACTAAATCCAAGTTGAGTAAATGATTGGAGAAGTGTGGCGTTTATGCCGGAAGATCCAGTTATGACATTTTGATTAAGCATTAATAAAACAGAAACAGATTAATTGTTCGCCAATAAGATCTATAGCGTACATTGACACAATAGACAGGGTGAATTCATATATGTTCAAGAGATTTTAAACAGATCTAGCTCAATTTGGTATGTGCGCACTATAGAACAACCTGATAAACCTCATGCACTCTTTACTTAATTTGCATCTTTGTTTTATTATATTTGTCCTACAGCTCGTAATTGATTATGTAAAAAGTTGTAAACTTTACTGAAGACATTAGTTAGGCTAGTATTAGTAGAAATCATATTTGGCATTAAGAATAATTTCAATGTTATAAAATCTTTTGATCTCCCAAACAACCTAATTTGAAACAAAGACAAACTATAACATACATACATATACACACACACATACACAGCCCACCCCTACACATATGCATTAATTTTTCCTCATGTAATTTTTGCATGGCAAATGCCTGTCATCTGTCAACAAAAGTAAATATTTTAATTAAAATAATATTCAGACCATACCTCAGGCAGGCTGTTTGAGAGGATTACAAATGCTTGAATAAAGTCTAAGTATGCACTTGATTAGAAGTTGCTACAGTTTTAGAAAATCTTCCTAAGTGGGATTGATAACTCAACATCTACAGGACCCAACAGGTGCATCTTGATGTATGACAACCCGCAAGTCAAGTCGCCCTGAAACCCAGCGCCACACTTCAAAATCATAATGGCAAATGATTGTCCCTCGGACACCAAAGAATAAATATCTAATCTTAAAGCGTGTTGTTTTAACATCTGCGTCCCTTGAAATTGCAGAACCTGCTGTGGGGATACATTTACATGTCTTGAGCCCAAGTACTAGTACTGACACTAAGGTTGTGTGAACGTTATAACATCCTGCATCTACTGACACAGATGTCAGATCTAAGTCAAGCCCTAAGTTTACCAACACGGTGCAAAGGCCTGGCGAGGCACAGTCACGCAGATAAGCTTTGCTGAACAGCTAATATTTCCAGCTAATATTTAGATACGTACCAAGAGCCACTTAGCTTCCCGGCTAGCGATATTTCTACATCATTCAAAATGCCTGTCACTAAGACGCGACGTGTGGAGAGCTACACTTTAAAAGGCGTTAACTAAAGTGACAAGTGGTTGAAATCTGTGAAATTATTTGGGATGGCTAACTAGCAGACGATGGCGTTGCCCCCTGATGTTCTCTTTAGGCCCAAATCGCAGCCTTCATCTCTGAGCCCGTGCTACGCTAAGCTAACTCGCCTGAATTTGAGCTATTTAGAAACGCAACTGGCAACGTGGGTCGCGTGAAACGCAACTGAAACAGTTTGTAACTGCGCTCCGCGCGAGGGTGTTGTTGTGTAAATGTTGTCAAAAGTGATACGTGATAAGTCGGTCTCTTTATATGAGGTGATTAATTCCAGGGTTTTGGTGGGTTGGGAATGAAGCCTATTAAGGCTAGCAGGAGTTAGCATGTGAGCTAACACACACTCCACTTTCCTGCTGGCTGACTCGCTCTTACCTCAGACACCTCATCCTCGTCGCTGCCGGATCCGGGGCCTGACGATAGCACCGCGGCCGCTGTGAGTTTGAAATCAAGTCTGTCTGTTGTGGGCCCACCAGCCTCGCCGAACAAGCGGACTTTCTTGCCACCGAGGCCCCCGAGTCCGGCTCCTGGTGTAGCTCCAACCCCCATCCCTAACGCAGGGGAACGCGGAGTCACCGAGTCAATCTCGTCCTCGAAGCCGTCCGTCAGCATTGCCGTCCCGGCTACTGCATCCTGCATACTTTCCTAAATAATACGTCTATTTGTGAAGGTAATATTGTCTTTTCACTTTCTTTGGGGTTATATTGTTATAAAATAATTACGTTTTACTTCAGAAAAATCCTCAAACTCTCCTGAAGCGAGAAGAGAATCTCTTTCCCCCAAGCCATTAACTTTCTAACAACCTACCCTACTTCGTTCCATTTGTGTATTGTCCCGCCCTTGTTCAAAATATGCGTAGGCTATTGGGCGCGAGAGTTAAGTACTGGAACCGGATTGGCTGCAACGCACGCTACTCGAGCGAAAGCACGTGACGTCAAGGTTGGTTTACAAGAGGGCTTTAAGATTTAACGCCAGGAAACATCCTTTAGTAAAGACGATTGGATGCGGGCACGCTTGTCACAAATTCCCGCCCACTCGATACGCCTATTTTCGTCTTTATCGAGAAAGTAGAGGTTAATTTGCTTCAGAATCATATTTAGGAAGTTGTGTCAATTTTCGAGGTGTCATGTTTACAGTAATGCAGTGCTAGATGCATCAGATTAGTCGGACACTAACTGTCGAATTATTATTATTTTAAATAGCTATCACATCTAATGTGTTGACAGTTAAAAGTGTGTAGCTGTCATCTCTAAGCGTCCGATATTAAGCAACTCTTATTATTTAACGTGTTAGGACAACTGTGTCAATAACAGTCTGTGTAGAGGAGGGCGCGACCGACCTGGGTGAAGCAATACCCGGATTTCTGAGGAAGATTTCATTATGGGACTTGTAGTTTAATTTGAATGCGTACATAATATTGTTCAAAGATGATTAAAATATCATTATTTTCTGGGGAAATCTTATTTTTCATGGGGATATTTTTCACATTCTTCTACATATTTACCCTCTTATATTGGTACAGAAGCTGTGTGCCACTTGGATGCATATAAATCCATAATATATAATATTTATGACTCCATGGAATTATTTTTATGTCTATGGAAAGCTGTTTAATCACAGTAAAAACTGAAAAGTAATTGGGAAGTTATTCAAAATCAGATTAAATTTCCTCCTGCATTAAAAACCAGTACAAGGTATTAACTCTGCAGGTGCCCAAACTTTTGCAGACGCCATTTTTCTTTTTTTCTGTTATTTTTAAAGTGTAAATGATGGAAATAAAATCTAACTTTTTTTGACATATTATAAGAATGTCTAATCTGTAATTTGATGCCTTTTGGAGATTTTTTCCATCTTTTCTTGGCTTCTTTATGCACATTAATACAAATTTTTACCTGGGGTGCCCAAACTTCCGATCCCCACTGTACATGCCATAATTATGATTCCCGTTCATGATTATGGTATTGAAAATGCATGTCATTGTTTCTCAATGTCAAATGAGGTGTAAGGATATGTTGGCATGACATTTAAACCATTTCAAAGCATTGTTTAAAAAATATAATAAAAAAAAGTGACAAATTTCTTCAATTTTAAAGATGTAGGTTTAAACGAGTAAAACAGTCTGAGCATAGTTAAAATTAACCTGAAAATTGGTCATAAATGAATTGCCTGCATTCACCATGAAAGCTGAAATTTATGAAACCAACCTTAATTATAATAATGAACTCAAAAACACAGAATGAGCCAGCAGGTCCTTATTAGTGGATGAGTCAGCGTTCTGAGTTTGGGCAACTAGTCATAAGGCAAATTGGAGAGAATTGGGTCTAAAACGGCAGAAATTAATGGTTATGATTTTTTTTTTTTTTTTTTCTATTCTAACTATACATCCTTTCAGTACATATTCATTTCACCAATGAATTTACATGACATTTCTAGTTGTTTGTAATTACAGAACAAATGATTCTATTAAAAACAAAAACCAGTTAAGAGACTGCACTTACGAAGATCAATTTCTAGCAGATGAAATATTAAAGAACAGAGAATAACGAATGATGTGTAAATCATTTTAAAAATTACTTTTCCCAGCTTTTCTGTCTGTGGGAACCCTGTAATACTAACTTTCATCTTTTCATTCCCTTATGGAATAGTCTTCAGACCTAATGGCAAAACTTATATAAATATTAATCTCTAAAAACCAATGGTTTAAAAATGTTACTGTATATGTTGTTTGTCCCAAAATGTCCTCTATATTCACTCTACATTTGATTTCCTGTCCGGTTTCAGTTTCCATTACAGAGCTTCAAATCTTTTTTTTGTTTGTTTATAAAAAAATTGCTTTTATTGTTATACAAGCAAATGCATATGTACAACAAGCTATATATATGTTTTTAAAAAGTTAAAAATAAAAAAATGCAATCATAAATTAATGAATCCAAAATATCTACAAGGTGCTCAGAAACTCCTTCACCTGAAAAGAAGAACAAAAAAAACCCCATCAAATCATGTCAAAACACAGCAAATCTAAAACACTTTTCTGTTAGGCCTGTTCCACACTGGACGAGTAAGCTGCGCATTTCTTTTTTTTGGTGCCCATGTTAAATGGATAGTTCATTCAAGAATCATTTATTCATGTTCCAAACCTACATAAGGAAGATATTTTGAAGAATGTTTGTAACCAAACAGTTGTGGGGCACAACTGACTTCCATAGTATTTTTTTCCCCATACTATGGAAGTCAATGGTGCCCCACAACTGTTTGGTAACAAACATTCTTCAAAATATCTTCCTTTGTGTTTAGCAGAACAAAGAAATGTATACAGGTTTGAAACAAATTGAGGGTGAATAAATGACAATTAGAATTTTTGGGTGAACTATCCCTTAGCAAGAGTGCAGAAGCGGCAGTGCCGTGACTGTTTCGGCGGCGAGTTTATTTTTGCTGCATTGCTCGTCCTGAATTAAAGCCACAGTGCATTGTTCTTGTTCAAAATTGACCTGAGTTAACACAAAAAATAACAAATTTCAGCCTAAAATCATATAATTGAGGTGTTCCATGTTTCACCATGACATTCACCACTATGAAAAAAATAAAATACACAAAAACACATTGCCAGAAGTTTTTGCCCAAACTTTAAAGGCCTGTTTAAATTATTAAAACTTGAGGTATATCTTAACTTTAAAATTACTTTTATCATGTTAAATACATATATACAGAATGTTATATGCATGTGTGTGGGACAGTAGGAGAGGAACACTGTTGCGTCGCAGCAGAGCGCTTGGTTTATGATGCTGCCCATCATAAACCAAAGCCTGTGACAGACAGTGGTCGGAGGAGAACGCCTGAAAAACATGACAGAATGGACGATACTCGTCTGTATGTGCAGTACACAAGCTGTGGTTCAGCTGCACATGACAAACGCTACCAGTGTGAAAGCACAACGGGTGTGTGCGCATCCAGCGTGAAACAGGCATAAGAGGCAAAACTCTCAATGATGGCATTTGTCCACAGACCCAAATATACATACCTTGTCAATTACACCTTCTTGCTTAATTCTGTCATTTTTAAAATCATCATTAACATCCAGGACAAGTATTGGCAGATCTTTAAGATACTCAAAATCCAACCTGTAGATGACAAGATATCCATTAAGATAACTGATCAATGAAAACAGCCAAAAAAAAAGTTTTAGCACATACTAAGTTGACCACTAACTTTGTTGTTCGGTTGTACAGCCAACACTCGTGCTTATAATGCAGCTTCTCCAGGTAGTCCAGTGGAATCCCCTGTTCCTCCTCTCGCCCTCGGAACTGAAGACGCTGCATACACCTCTGCAGATCATGCGTTTAATCAATGAATCAGATTAGATTTACATCACTTTTTGATCCATGCAACACGCAAGGAGCTGCTAGATACCTCGGGAGTAGCACGAAGATAGATCATGGCGTCCAGCTCAATCTGGGACTCAAACTGAGTGAGGAGCCACGAATGCCAGTCTTGGTAGATGGCCCACTCGGTCTCATTCAGATCTCCAGACTCAAAGAGGTTGGAGGCAAACACATATCTGGAGGATTAAGACTTTTCAGTTCAATACCATTTTGCATTTGTCTTTTTTATTGTCTTATAAATTGTTGAGAAAAGCTGTTTGTATGTACCGATCACTGTAGACAGAGCGCTCAAAGAACTGGACCGGTTGCTCTGCCTGCTGAAGTTTGGCAGAAGGAGGCTGAAGCTGTGAACGGACACGACTCAGGCAGGCGTAGGTCTGGAAAGTGTAAGACCAGCGACTGGGCTTGTCATATAACATCTGCAGCAGGTTACCTCCACTCTTCTGAGACGTGCTGAGCTCCTACAAGGTTTGAAAGGGATGTATTATTGAAAGACTGAGTTTCATAATAAAATTTCTTATACAGACATACTGTACCTCATACTCATTCTCTGTGGTCTGTACATTGCACCATTTCCCAATGGGCTCTGGTATAACCTCCCATTCCTCTGACGCCCGCTCTAACAAGTGCACAAAAGTTGACTTCCCTGCCGCTGTTGCACAGACAAAAATGTTTTAGAATTCACAACACCAAAATAAGTCATAATTTGTGTTGTCTTAGAATTATCAAAAATAAAAACATTTCCCCAGATGTTTATATCTTTGTATTAATTGCCAGAAGAATGCTTAAACCAAATATTATAGCAGTATGACATTTTATTAAAACATTAAGCTATTATAATATATATTTTAACTATAGCCTGGTTGTCATGGTTCAGTAGCAGCAACACCTCCTAGTTGGCAACAGTTTTATATATATATATATATATATATATATATATATATATATATATATATATATATATATATATATATATATATATATATATATATATTTTTTATTTATTTTTTTATGCTATGACCTAACATATGGAAAGTTTGACGAAACATTTCAGTCATAGCCGATGGTTGTGAAGCCTCACTCACTCTAAGAAATAAATAACGTTACAGTATTTGGCGCCAACAGCACTACTGTATATATAACAATACAAGAAATCTCTCGTGCATATTACTGGTTCATTTAATAAAAACAACAAAAAAAAACTAAGCTGCTAACAACACGTACATACTATATTAAGTGCGTTTTATGTTATGCATGTTATTTAGTTGTGTAAAGCAACTTACCAATGTTTCCCTCTATTGAGATTTTCAATGCCCTTTTTTCGAAACTGAGGTCAACGTCGACGCTTGAACAAAATCTCTTGGGAGGAGTAGCCATTGTCGTTTAAAATACTTAAATGAAAAACAAACCAGTTGATTTATTTTATATATTATTAGACCAGCTTAAAAGTCTCTGCGCGCGCCTAAACAATTTGAACTGCTTGAAATTCGCGGCAAGCCTTCACATGGCCAGAGACGCGGGCACGGCTCTGGTACTCGTTGTGTGATTGGCCAAGCCGCTGTTTCATTGGTTGACGTTTACAGTGTGCTCAGCTGCGCGGCTTCCTTCCCTGAGAGATGTTTCCTGTTTTATATCTAGTAACAGACAACTAGTAAATGCGAGACAACGTAAACCTTTCAGACCTTTAAATTATGCAAACCTCTATTCAAACGGTAAGTATGTGGACAGAGAGAGATCCACATTTTAGAAAAATGATATATTTTAGATAGGTACATTTACATGGTAATTATTAAGCTACACATTGTTAAAAGTATGAAAACATTATAAATATTTAAACGAATGAAACGTTTTTTAAAGCTTTGAAGATACTGGAGCTAACTAGCTAACCAGTTAAGAAGTAAACCTTTACAACAACAAAAAAACGCAAAGTAATTGAATACTATTTTAAACCGTACTATTATATAAATGTGGTATCAGTGTGGCCAGTAGAGGGCAGCAGGGGACTATGGTAACGGGAATGTCAACAAGCTAATGTTTTCCCGCATATTTTTTTTAACCAAGGGAAATAAATGATACTTTCAATTGTTAGGTTTTTATCTATCACGTACAGAATGAAGCAGTGTATAGTCTCCATAGCTTTAAGGTAAAGCGAGTGTAAGTCAATGGCACTAACAGTTTATTGTGAGTTTAGACTATTGTAGTGAAATAGCTCGAATAATTTGCTTTATTACCAGTTTATTCACATGTAAGTTATTCAAAAGCAGTGTGATTTTTCCCTGGAATGCGTTTTTCTAATTGCTAACTTCAATGTCTGTTTAGTGTTTACTAGAACAGTGTTGTGATAGCGATGTATCAACATATCATGGAGAACAATGTGCTACGACAATCATTTAGTAAGTGAACGTTTTAGTCTCTACATAAAATGTATGTTTTACCAGCTACATAAAATACGTTTGAATGTACGATATAAGTTACATATTTCATTTTTATAGATAAGTGCAAAAGTGTTTTATTCATACGACGAGGTGGCCGAGTGGTTAAGGCGATGGACTGCTAATCCATTGTGCTCTGCACGCGTGGGTTCGAATCCCATCCTCGTCGGAAAATACGTTTTTCAGTCGTTTCTTTCAGGATGTCCGTATTTTTCCCAGGCGATTTTCATAAAATCTCTGTATTTTTTATCACACCAGAAAATATGAAATATGTTTCTTTATTCTTGTAATTTCATGTATAAATGTTTTAAAAAGGAAAAATAAATGTTTCTTCATTAGTAACATTTATTCTTTATTTTCTTTTTCTTAAGATTTTGCAGCCAATCAACCTAAAGCAATTCCTTGATGGATCAGTTTCCCATAGACCAAATGTAGACATACAAATGTCATACATTATGTAACTGTTAATGACAGATTTTAAATACATTCAGACAAACATTTCAGCTGATCAAGTCAGTCATTATATAATAATGATCCTGCTAACTTCACATTTGACATCAACAATCCTAATGTAGTAAACAAACTGACCCTGATTTTGCTTTCATGCGTTTGCTGCTCCAAAATGGCTCATAGCACTTTTACACAAATGTTAAGTGTCAAAATGAATCTTGGTTACACATGGTTAGGGGAAAAAACTGTACCATAAAGTAGTGCAAGTTCAGCTTTATTAAAATCATGTTAGTTTGTAGAAGACAATAACTCAGATGTCATACAGTGACAGCTACTGGTGTGACTGTGCCTGTACAACACAAAATGGCCAAGCTGCTATCACTGTCACAGCAGGCATGAATTAAAATTTGGGATGCTGAAAGTAATAATCAGATTTTATTAGTGACAGCAAGAAACATTTATTTTAACAAGAGAATAGTGGGATACAGTGAACAAATGTTTGTTATTATAGATGTGATATATACTATTATGGAATAATAGCAACAACAAAAAATCTTTTTGGCATACTTTTTATTTATTTTATTTACTATTTCACTAAAGACGTGTTCTGTGCTTAAACCGTTTCTTTAGTTTCATGACTGTCACTGATGTGTTCTATTTTCTTGACACTTTAATAGTCAAAATAAAAGTAACATGGGCATCTCCAGTATTACTGTATGCCTGATCCAAATGCCACAATGTTATAGTCATTAGTCAAATGTGCTGGATAAAATTAAGTGATATTACCTGTAAGTTAAACTGATGTTTAATCTCTTATGTGTAAATGTCAGTGATTGAAAGTCTGGACAAACAGTTGTAGTTACATACCTCACTGTTTGGGGGTGCTGTAGCATAAACTGTGACTGGAACAAATACATTTAATCTATTGATTTTTTTAATTTTTTTTTACATTTTTGCTTGTAGGCGTCATAAAATTCTCATTCATTGCATTATATGAAAAATGGATGCATGCTAAATTCTGTTTGCTATGTCCCACTTTCCACAAAATGTCTCTTTTCCACTTCCATTAAGAATTGCTTTTTTACAATCTTATTCATCGTCTAAAACAATGTCTGAAATTTAAATTGTGCATCTAAATTACTATTTTGCCCTTATATCCCACAAGATCCTACCGAATACCAAAGTGACAGTGTGATCACAACAAAACAGCTTGACAAAGTCCAGGGTCATTGCTGCTTTTTTTTTAATAATAATAAAAAAAAAAAAATAATAATAAAAAAACTCATGATAACTGTACATTACTCAAGCTCGAGATTTAGTTGTGCTTGACTTTTCAGGCTTGGAGTTGGTGGTCCAGCGGTAGCAGTCTGTCACACTTTTGCTCCGTGGCTCTACAGCACAACTTGTGCAATAAACAATGCCTAATGCTAACATGACCACAATAAAAACACATAGTGGTACCAGCAGTGCCACAAGCAGCCAGCTTTTGTCGTGTTTCTTTCTGTCACCTGGACGCTGTTCTGTTCCTGATGTATTTTCTGGTATTTGTGATGTTTCAGGAGTGAGCATGACAAAATCCCATTTTCTCTTAGGCGCAGATGTTGAAGATACAGAGGGCCCTTTGTCTCCTGAAGTCCTTACATCTACTGTGTCACCAGTTGCTATTGATTTATCCTCATCATGTGCATTCTCTTCATTTGAATCAGCTGAAGGTGTAGTATCCATCAAAAAGTTAGATGAAGGTGAATTTGAGGATGCATGCTCATTTAAATCAGGTTCCTGTGTAGATTCATCTCCTTCCTGGGTCTTCTCCGTAAACCAGCTCAGGTAAGTCGGATGCCACTCCATGCTTGGGGAATCTGTTAGCCACTCCAGCGTGCTGGCATCTGTCACCAGTTCAGGCAAGCTGGGGTCATTCAGAGTTGCATCAGCTGATTCGACCATCAAGTGTTCTTCTTCTTTGACTGGCCGACAGTAGTAGTTGTCCTCTTGCAACATATAACCCTCCTCACAAAGACACTCAAATCCACCTTCGTAATTTCTGCACACCTGATCACAAATGTCTGGAGTTGTACACTCATCAATATCTTCGCATAGATCTGGATCTTCTCCGAGTGGAGAGAATCCCTTGTGACAGCGGCACAAGTAGGAACCAGGCACATTCTCGCACAAATGAACGCACTTTCCTTCCATGCATTCATCTATGTCCATGCATTCTCCAAACTCAGACGGAAGGTAGCCCTCGTAACATCTACACTCGAATGTACCAGGTGCATTGACACATTCCTGCGGACATGGTTTCTGCAAGCACTCATCTATATCAAGACAACTCTGACCATCACCTGACAGGAGGTACCCATCGGGGCACTTGCAGCGGTGTCCCTGAGGAGTGGACTCGCACTCAAACTCACAGTTGGCACTGTGGCAGGGGTCTGAGAGCTGGCAGGTCTTTCCATCTTCTCCCAGAACATAATTCTCTGAGCACTCACAGTAGTAATCTGTATCCGAGTTCAAGCAGTAGTGCTCGCATCCTCCATTGTCCTGTTCGCACAAGTCCCTCGGAGTGTTCAAGCAGAGCGGTGCATCCTTCGACCAGCCAATGCTCCCGTCCTCCCTCAGCATGCACAGAACTGACTGTTCTTCCTTCTCGTTGTCAGGACAAGGAAGAGTTGCCACAGAGCCGAAAGGGATGTGAGTAAGAATAGTACTTGCCAGTTCAAATGGAGTGGTGTACAGTGCAGGACCCCCTCCTTCTTTTTGAAGAGCTGGGCACATCCCTTGGTAGGTGTAGCGGCAGAGGAATCCTTCCACGGCCACTGCACAAGCCCCATCAAGCCATTTGAAGTTGTACTGGTCGTTACCACTTTTGTCAGCCGTGTTGTAGGTAATGACCACACAACGATGAGCAGCACAAGCACTGGGTAAGTCATCACGTTGCCAGTTTGCATACTGCGTTTCCTGATCCCCAGTGATCCAGGTAAAGCCCCTCAAAGGACGCGTGGCCGAGCACTGCCGAGGCTGACGCTGAAGGCCAATCCACAGCCTGATTCTGGGACGGGAGCCACGTCTAACCCCAGACGATAGGAGGTCATGGATCAAAGAAGCTTCTTCTGGTCCTTTTATAGTAGCCAGGTTCCCCCCTTTATCCTTGCAGCTCCTCCAGGACTCCCGGAATGTCTTGCGCTGGAGATGAATAGAATAGCATCCCTGAGCATTGCACACGCCATCCTGCTCCTGCAAGCTTTGTCCCATGACCCCCTTTGACCAATACAAATATAGAAGACCAAAGAAAAGACAGGGATATGCAGCACAGCATTTTCTAACAGTCCTGATTCCCATAACTAGGTTTTTTTTCTGCAGCTGAGTTATTTCTTGTTTCGTCTGTTATCTTACTTGTCTGCAGTTTTTTTTTCCTCTGACCAAATGTTTAAATTTACCTATGAGCTCTTTCAAACCTCTGGTCACTATGCTTACAGAGATGACTTTTGTCTGCAGTCTGTCTGCTGCAGAGAGACAAGAGAAGGAGGGTACAGACGTTTGTTATTAGAAGAGGGGGCGGGTAATGAGTGCGCTGAGTGGTGGGGGGAGATTTGGCCTGTGGCTTTCCCTTGTGCCGTATGGTTTTCATAAGTCTGTTTAAGGAAACAGTTTGTGCCCCCCCTGCCACTCACTCATCCAATCACTACAACAATCACCATCACAAATCCATCCAACCTGAAAACTTTGTCCTGGGTCATCCTGATCAAATTTTCTCATTTTTTCCATTCTTGTATGGTTCGTTTTTGCACAGCTGCTCAGACTGTTTTTCCTTTTGATTTTAAATGAATTTAGCATATTTTTTTATATACAATTTCTTTCAAGTAATGGTTACAAAATATTTTCCTTAATTTGCACATTGTCTCATCACAGTAACCAAGCTGAATTGATGCATTTAAATTCCTTTACACAATAGAAAGTGACCAAACCTTAGAGAGTATGCAGGTTTCATTTAATGACATTAAGAAAGGATTATTTATGTAAAGTAAAAGAGGAGATTGTTTGATGGCAAATGTTTTTGAGCATAATATTTTTCTTGACTTATCACTGTAAAAATGTGAAAATGGCTTGTCTGTGCAAGACTACAAAAAATTAAAAATGCTTTATTTTGTCTTGTTTTCTTGTGATCAATAATTAATTCTCATGATCTCAACATAACAAACGTTTTCTTATGTATATCTTAAGTATGTTGCTCACCATTCATCTGTCAAACATTCTATAACCATGCAAATAAAAATACATTGCTATATCATGAATGAGTAATTTTTCTTTTAAAAAAAAAAATTACTTTTAAAATTCTCAACATCTCAAGACAATTAGGTCATGATCATGATAGAAAAAATATGAAAACCATATAAAACTAATAAACATAATAAAAGCAGAGTTCAAATTGCTATTGGACTGAATCATGATTGAAAGGAGATGTTTAAAACATGAGAATATGTAGTTTTCACAGTGTTCACTGCCTTCTCAATTGCATGGGGCCACTAAACCACATAGGTTCAAGGCTTCCTCCTCCAAGACAGGAGAGAAGTGTTTGTCAAAGACCACAACCTAATGTTCTCCAATTTGACCTCAGACCCTCATGAGATGCCGACACATCCAGTTGTCGATATATGTATTTATTTTTTATTTTTGAGACATTGATCCACAGTGAGCACATGAATATCAGATATTGCTATCAGTAACCTTCCCCAGCACAGATGTTAGCGGTTTAACAGTCAGGCAACTTAAGCACAGTTTTCTTCATTACTTCAGACCTTTTCACACATATCATCTCAGTTTCAGTTACCATACTCCACTTGGAATAACCCCACTCTTTGTCCCCACACACTCTCTTCCATTTATTTCTCTAAACCAAATAATAAACCTTTCTGAAATCCATCCTAAAAATCTCACTTACCTATTCCAATTTAAACAAGTCTGTCCAAGTGTAGACTTTCTAACTCAAACATACTTGACCAAAGTAAAATTCCCAAATACCTCATCATATATGGATAAAATAACAGAATAACAATTGACACGGAAGAGACAAAAGAAGCACCACAGATGAATTCTGTAAAAACATGGATGAATTATTTTGATGAGAAAAGGAAAATTCAGCAAAAGAGGTACATTTTGGTTTTGTTTACGTAACCCTCCAGACACACTAATCTACATGGGACATTTTTCTCCTCAAAATTCTCCAGATGTTGAAGCACTCTCTATTCTGAGGACACATCTGCCTGCACATCCACATTAAACATTGAGATCTGCACCTTTGCCTGAGCAAGATAAGGCTTCCTGAATGGAGATCAGAAAGACTGGATGCTTAAAGCACCACAACTGCTTGTGTTACAGCTCAGAACCTTTTTTATGACAAGCACATTGAAACTAATTCAGCTGAACAATTTTTTCCACCACTGTCAGTAAACTGAAACGGCTGTCAGTAAAACAGACTGATTGCATGGCCAAATTCACTTAATTTCAGCAGTCAAATATGTGCAGTTTGAAGGTCACACAGAAGTTCACATGGTAAATTGAGAAGCTTTTTTTGTTGTTTTAGAATATATCTGTATGCATCCTTACAAGCTCTGTAAAGCTACATTAAAGTGATAACTGGTGATGATCACAGCCACAGAAGTTCCAAGTGCCAATTCAGTGTGTGCACAGCTTTCAGACAGGTCTGCTATGGTCAGTCCACAAAGGAAACACTTACTGTATCAGATTGGCTCTCTCCCCGACTATGATTTCAACAAATAAATAATAGCCATGCGTGTTGCAAAGGGTCTGTTCCTGACATCTAAAAGCAGAGTGCAGACTAGAGATTTGTATCATGTGGATACAACCTCAGTAGAATCTATTTATACAAGATTTATGCTTTCTCTCTATTAGGCCTATGACTTTCATCGATTTAAACTTATAGGGAAATGTTTGAAACACAACACATTTACACTTCTTTGGTGATACCCTACGTTTTGCTGCTGTGAACATTTCCTGCATTTTCTTTCAGTTGTATCCCTTTTTCCTGATGAATAACAAAACATTATTAAAAAAAAAAAAAAATTAACTTTTTGTAATTAGGCCTACATTATTGCCTATTTTATGTCTGGCTATAAACATGGCTCTTGCAATATCAAAAAAAAAAAGGAAAATAAATAAATAAATAAATACTAAATGATGGTGCTTTGCAAAACGAATGTGAAAGGGAAAGTTGACCCAAACTAAAAATCCTGTCAATTTACTCACATCTGTCCAAACCCATGTGACGTTTTCATCCGTGAAACGTGCCGATGACAGGTTGTCCACGTGATTTGTGTGCATTATTTCAAGTCTTCCAAGAGTCGTCCATAATTGGGGAACCACTGCATCTGGTTCATGTTTATAAAAAAATTCTGTTTCAGTATTTCAAAATCTAATCGTTAATAGGTGGAAGATTTGTCTAAAACGATCAGATATCATAATCATAATTTTGCGGAATGATCGGATATCATAATGTCATGAAACCCGCAAACAATGAACACAGCACGAACTGTGATGTCCGATTCGCGAACAAATAACTCGCTTCTGAGTTAGCGGTTTGATTCAGAGTAGACTCACTCCGCCAGCGCGCTTAAAGGATTAGTTCACTTTAAAATGAAAATTACTTCATGATTTACTCACCTTCAAGCCATCCTAGGTGTATATGAATTTATTCTTTCTGATGAATAGTTCTGGCAGTTTGCTTACACTACGCCCAACACCATTCGTTGCGTCAGTTACGATTTATTCGTAAGTTGAATACGGAAAGCTTCAAACTCATGAGCCCCATTCACTGCCATTATAAAGCTTGGCAACTTCAGGATATTTATTAATATAACTCCGAATGTGTTCATCAGAAAGATGAAATTCATATACACCTAGATGTCTTGAGGGTGAGTTAACCATGGGGTAATTTTCATTTTAAAGTGAACTAATCCTTTAACAAATTCGCAAATTAATAACTGAACAGCTAGTAATTTTTCAGATATGTCCGATTCTAAATGAACCATGTTTCTGTGATAGGCTGACAGCCATATATATATATATATATATATATATATATATATATATATATATATATATATATATATATATATATATATATAAACAATAGTAATATTTATACAACCAGGATGCAACCACAATCACTGAGAGCATCAATGCAAAAAAAAAAAAAAAAAAAAAAAACTAATTTAGCCTATATGTTTTGTTTTACTGTTTTCGTCTGAACTGTTTTTTGTTTTTCTAAAAATTGTACCGCAGTCAACAGCTACAGTGTTTAGCCTAAAGGCACAATTCCACATCCTACTGTCAAAGCTCCAGATTCTATATGACTAACAAAGGATGTTGTTTGTATGTTTGCGTTTGCCCCCAGCAGAGCATGAAGGACCCTGCCCGATGTATGCACATAAGTGATGGTCCCTAAGGGAATATCCTGATGAGGAATGCTGGGAAACAGGGGTTAGTCGAGGTGGGTGGGGGGGGTTTAACATCCTGTCTCCCATTTTCTCAACACCCTACGTTGAGAGATCAGAAAGCCACTAGAGATGTCTGCACTATAGATTTGATTTAGTAGGAATTTCTTCTAGCCTCGCTAACCGTTTATGACCTTTAGCTCGGTCTTCACAAATACACAGGAAAATACTGCTATTGACTCTTGGGTGGTTTGGGATGTGCACTTTCTGTGTTTTTTCGATTCAAATGGGTCGTTTGGACTGTTTCAAAGGGTTTGCAGGAATATACAATGCATGTCGGATGGTGGAGAGGAGTATGGAAAAACTGGAAGCTTATGGGCTGTTATGTAATTCTTTTCTAATTCAGTACACAGGCCGAGCCTATATTTCATTCTGTCATCAATTATTCCAAGTCAGAGGTTGTAGCCAACACCGAAGCGCTACGTATACACTTTTCCTTTATTAGTTTGAAATGAATCATCATGGTTATGTCTTTGAAAAAATGCACACACATGTGACCTACTGTGGAGAATAAACCAATTAGTCTTCTTTTTTCACTACTTTATCCATAATAAGCTTCACAATTTTTCCCTGCTGCATCAGATTATTGAGAGCAAACTAACTTTTACAGAACTCTGAACATTTGTTTTCTTCTCCCTTCCTTTTTTCTCCCCAGTTTTTATTCTTTAGACAAAAACTACCCATTTATCCTGGCCTCCACCATCCCTCTCTGGTTTTTCAGTTGTGACTGTAGGAGGCTTTGATCTATAAAACCGTCTCACTCAGGTCCTCAAGCCAGGTATGAAAGTCTGCAATGGCTTCTAGTTTCTTTATTACCTCAGCCCCTCTTTTTAACTGATGTGCATAGCATATGCTTGCCCCGTTGCGACTGATCTAGATAGCATCTGCTCATTCTCTCTGTAGATTTGCTTACTTAGATTGAGAAACCTTCACATTCCTCAGAGCTTTCTTCCTGCTGTGGTTGAGGTCTTTGTTGTGGAGTCTTCAGCAGGGATGCTTTATGAAAAGAATCAAATCACAGACATCTCTCTGAACATCACAATCTGACTATGGTCTAGACAACCCAAAAATAGTTTGCAAATGCAAAGATATAAAGAAAAACTCAAGTGTTTGGTGTCTGCTGGTAGTCTATGAACTTAAAGTCCTCAAAATATCTCATTGGTCCCCTTGGGATGAGAGTGCTTGGCAGGCTTAGTGTCTGGTTACATTGCTAACAGAAGTATCACTATGTTGAGATCACGTTACTTCTGCTACTGCAAGGTTCTAAGCATACTCCTTTTGGAACCCTCTACTGTTTGAAAAATTCTTGATTCACTGCCATCGAACGCAGTCCCTTAGTATTTAGCAGGATCTTAACTAATCCTATGTTATTTTTTCCCCTCAGACCTATTATGCAATAACATCTGTCTACACACACTTGGACCATACAGGGAGCAGTAAAGGACACCAGGTGAGGTGTAAGGGTTAATGAAAATTCTTGGTGATACTGTGAGTGGTATAGATTAGGGTTTCCATAGCTTTTTACATCAGGCAGACACTTATCCAAAGCGACATTGCATTCACATTTTATTAGTTCATGCATTCCCTGGGAATTGAGCCCATGACCTTGGTGTTGTTAGAAGCACACTCTAATGCTTGAACACTTTTTCATGCTAGGTCCCACATAGAGAGGTGTAAGGCTGGAGAAACTGAAAGAACTATAAGAGATGGCGACTCTCTGAGAAAAAATAGGAATTTAACATCTGAACTCACTTTTGTGCATTTAGTGTCCTGTAGATCCCGCCCATTCGTCCCGACGGCTTCCGATAAGTGGGTGAAGGTTTTTGCGCATTAGGTCTTTCCAGCGGGGCAAAGTAATTTAATTCCATTTTACTATCTGACTCCATTTTATCATGAATTTAAGTTAGAATGCGATTGGTTATTAGGTCATTTGTATAACAATTTGACTACACATTTGATTATTCTATTTAACTCTTTACTCTTATTGAAATCATTCATTCGATTTGGTTCTTAGAGTTGCACAGAGTCCTCGCACCGGCCGTTATGCGGGCCCACGATCACAAACTCTCCAGTCCGATCATTAACCAGAGGTTATGGTTAAAGCGATTTAACAATGGCGCCTGTGCATGCTATTGTTAAATCGTACCCATGTAGCCCCCTACAGTCGCCTATATAACAACTTAGTTAAAGCTGAAACAGTAACCAGATGTTATGGCCAGTACCATAAAATAATGCCATATTATCTCAATAGTATTTTATCTGGCCCCCCGTAGTAAATGCAACTGCAACTTAGTTAAAGTCGAGCAGTTAGTCAGAAATCTAGAATCTCGGCAGATGTGCCTCATGCTCCATACAATCCGAGATAGAGTATGTACTTAACCCTAGTCGCAGATTTGCGGTAACAAAAGATACATCATAATGCACTAAAATCAATCATTTCAGAGTAAGTCAAAATAAATAAACATCAAATGGTCTGAAGTAAAGAGTAAAAGATACCTGACAATTACATAACACTGAGTGTCTAGAAGACTCTAGAAGACACTCAGCACTACGGGCTGATCTGAGTAAAGGATTACCTCCAAACTTTTCTGCAACTTCTCTTTAAATACTCAGACCAAGACAGAAACCTCTTTCAGCTGTAAACATGAGTTCCCAATGGGAATTTGCATTAATCAAGTCCTGTAATTTACACCTTATTGAGGACAGGAGGTAATATGCATGAAGGATCAATTGGTAGAGGACACACCCCACCACAGTAAGCAAAATATCTCAAAACTCTTAAAACCTTTGTTACCTTTTAGTTTACTTCTGTGGGAATGAGACCTTTGTACCAGTCACACCAGTCGTTTCAAATGATTCCAAACATGTATAATACTGTATAGTACTTGTTCACATTAACCCATGTTGATTTTGGGTGAATTTTAACTTGTGGAGAGGAGAGATGAGGGTGAGGGGGTGAAATGTAAATTAGTGATTGCATCTCGGGTGGGGATGCTAATTTCACAAGAGAGAGTTCAGATGTTAATTGCCTTTGTTTTCTCAGAGAGTCACCCTCTCTTACAGCTTTCCAGTTTTCCCAGTCTTACAGTCCCCATCTGAGTAGACATCAAACTGAGTTGATCACCCAAGTATTACCTTCATTTACATTTATTTCCCTTCACTGCCTCTTCCCCCATCTCTCCTCTATAATTCACCCAAAATCTATATGGGTTAATGTGAACAAGTACTATACAGTATTATACATGTTTGGAATCATTTGAAACGACTGGTGTGACTGGTACAAAGGTCTCATTCCCACATAAGTAAACTAAAAGGTAACAAAAGTTTTAAGAGTTTTGAGATATTTTGCCTATTGTGGTGGGGTGTGTCCTCTGCCAATTAGTCTTTCATGCATATTACCTCCTGTCCTCAATAAGGTGTAAAGTACAGGTCTACAGGACTTGATTAATGCAAATTCCCATTGTGAACACGTTTACATTTGAAAGAGGTTTCTGTCTTGGTCTGAGTATTTAAGGAGATGTTGCAGGAGGGTCAGGGCGTGATCTTCTAGACACTCAGTGTTGTGTAATTGCCAGGTATCCATCTTTTACACTTTACTTTAGAACATTTGATTTTATAATGTATTTAAGAATTTATTATGTAATTGACATGATACATTTACCTGACTAATAATAAATTGTTACATTTGATTTTATTCTGACTTACTCTGGAATTATTAACTCGAGTAGATTACATTAAATCAATAACACCACTAATCTACGCTTAGGTTAGTAACGGACTAGAGCACAGTTTAGGTGAAGCAGAGGGGCTCTGATGTTCTAGAGCTCCGACTAACACATTGGCATTAGTTATGTATACTTAGACTGTATAGTATGTAGCATTTAAATGTGGCTACTGTATTTGTATTTTTGTGTGCTGCTGCATGTGAGTAATGCCGCCTCTGAAAGCAAGAAACACTGCTGCGATCTGCTACACTCTTGTGGTGAGTCATGTCAGAAAAATGTAAATACAAATTTGTTCACTGAATTTGAGAACTTTCCTCCTGGTTTCACAGTCCAGGCTTAAGCCTAGTCCTGGACTAAAATGCATGTTTGAGCTGTTTTAACTGAAATGAACTTACTGTGACATCCCAGTAAGCAATTTTGTGTTTAAAAGACATCTAATAACCATCCAAACACAGCCCTGATGTCTAGGCTAAAACGGGCAAGGCAAAATTTGGGCTGTCAGTGAAAATTTAACAGGCATCTAACCATAGCCCAAGAATAGACTAGTTACCTAGAGCATGAACATGTCAAAGAGATGAAACCAAACACATTGTAATCACTGTTGACTTTGCTTACATGATGGAATATCATACAACTCACAAGTTATTTCGGCAAAAACAACATATAACCAAATTCAAGGATATTTTGGCTAGAAGTGGGTTACTCAAAGCTGGTCTATATCGGTTAACCGAGATGGTGAAATGACGGCTATTGCTTGCTGGGATATCTTAAAATATGTCAGTGCCATTGTTTTGTCTCAGGATTCACACCAGTAATGTTTTTTTCTAAGGCACGTTTATAAAAGCTACTTAATCTAATCGGGCCTGTAATTCTTACATGACAAACGCATCTCACACTTTGCGCAACCCACCAGAGCATCACAAGTCGCATCCCACAGTTTGAAAACTGCTGATGTAGCCTATATCATTCTTAAATAGTTGGCCGCGATATGTCAAAAAGACATAAAAGAAAAGAAAATCTGCTTTATGGCCTTTAGCTTCTTTACCTCAAACATACCTTAGACACACATTACCTTGAGGCAGTACGTGTCAGCCAATGATAATGAGCTTTATAAAAACAAGGTGTTGAGTTCATTCAATACGGATTTAATAGGTTCCATCGTTTGTTTATTGACTTAAAGCGGCAAGGCACTCGACCCTACAGCGGCCTCTGAGCAGGAGGCAGCAGCCACTCATCATTCATTAGACATCCTGAAACTATTAGTCAAGACCACGTGGTAAACAAATTTAGCAGAATGTATTCCCAAGGAAATTTCACCTTGAGAAAAGGCAACTCAATTACCATTAAAGTTCTCCATCTCACCGAGCTATAGCCCATTTTCTTTGAGGAGATATTTGCAAGGGCTCAGACCATCTAAGCTGTCTCCATCTCAGTCTTGAATTACTCCCAAACAAGAGAACAACGGTGTAGTCACATGTCTGACTCTTTTGTTGTTTTTCAGCTCGTTTAACATAACAAGCGGATGGTTTGAAGACAAAGCCACATCTTAGAAACCATTTAATAAGTTCCAGTTATCCATGTTTCAAAACATGGGGGGAAATGGCAGGGTAAAGTCGAGCGACATTTGTTTCCTTGCAAAACATATATCTTCAAATGTATGGTCTGCGTTAAACATAATATGTAAAGCCATCAATGGAATGTAGCGGGTTTTGTGGAATTTAATGTAACATGATACAGAACGGCATGAAGAAGATAGCAAGCTCAGAAAGTCTTTGTTATCTGCTTTTTCCATTTACAATAGAACTTTAAAAATGTACTTTGGCTCTTTGATAAAACAAAACAAAACAAAAAATGCTGTTGAGGCAGAAATAATGAAAATGATCAAGATCTGTGTTCATTTGTGGCCAATAGTTTTAAAAATAACATCTGCTGCCCACAGACAGGAAATCTGTCCGTCCTGTGATTACACCAAAAACAACCGTTGTTGTCTTTGAAGAGAAAGAATGTTTCTCTTTTATAAATCACATTCAATTCCCTCATGTCCACTTGTGTGTTTGCTTGTACACAGAGAAAATGGGAAGTCATGGAACAATGCTAAATGCTAAAACACTAAGTGGTGCTCTTATCATACAGCAAATTGTATTGCTGTGGACCCTAAAAAAATCTACTTTAACCCTTAAATGCATACCTCATGTCTTTAGTGACCCAGGACGTCATTTACCTTCCTCCTCATTAATTTTTTAAAGTTAGACATCAACCTTAGTATTCCGCAATCAATTCATTATAAACAATAGGCTATAACAACAACAAAATAATACAATTATAAAAGAATGCCCGTTTTCCCATACATTTTTGTAAAAAAAAAAAAAAAAAAAAAAAATTGTATAGGGTCGCTAACGACCCTCGGTGTGTAACAGTGTAAGTATATTTTTTTCTGCACAACTATAATTGAATCTTTGATGACTGAATAAGTGCAATTCACCTTTATTCCACAAGGTGGAAATGTCTGACACAAAATGATGACTTTTCACTCATAGTTACTGCAGGCAGAAAACAAAAGAATAGTAAGTATCATCAGCAAAACTTGAAATGGCTTAGCGATTTACTGCAGAGCAAGTACTGAACGCAGTCAAATTTTTGAGTCACTCGATGGTGGATCTGGAGGGTATTTCAGAAAGCAAGGTTAACTTACTGTCACATATAGGCCTACCTTGAACTCTTGGTTGATTAACCCAAACCTAGGTATGCTGGCTCCAAAAAGACATCCGTGCGTAAATTCAGACAACTAAAATCGCCCCTTAAACCCTCATTCACTATACGTTAGTCCACTAATATAGGCTAGTTAATAAACAAGTGTGTGAAGTCAGACAGCCGTTGAGTGTACATCGGCTGTACACTCGTTATCACGGTGCAATGTGGGATTGAATGAGTGCACTCAATAATGTCCACTATGGTTTCGGACACCACTACAAATGGCTGTCCCCTCAAACAATACCCTATTTGCAGGGGCATAGCTAAGGGGTCAGTGCCACCCCTGACTGAAGCTTGGCCACTCCTCTGGCCACCCCTGTTGCGCAAGCTTTTTTACGCTTTAACATCTGATTTTTCTCATGGCCATGTAGCCTACACACTCCAGCTGAACTAAGTTGTCACTGTACCTATTAATATTGGGAAAATAACAAGCCCAAAGATGCCTATAATAATGGCAACGCTAGAAATGCGCTTGGTGAAGCAGTTTTACACGCATAAACAAACACAGAGCAAGATGTAAACGCAACGGTCAAAAATATTCAAGCACATGTTTACATAGAAAATGAATGGAAAATTACCTATGGATGGATTTTTTTTTTTTTTTTTTTTTTTTTTTTTTTTTTTTTACAAAATTAACAAATATATATGGTTATACACACTCACTCACACAGTGATAGCACAAAGAAAGCCCTTGGCATTTGCACTTTGGAACGAAAATATAAATGAACACGCCCTTGCATTTTTAATAACTTAAAAAAAAAAAAAAAAAAAAAAAAAAAAACTTTTAAACTACCTGTCGATTTAACACGTTAATTAGATTAATTAGTTACTTACGGGTCAAAATAACGCATTAAAATTAGTAACTAATGCACGAATACACTGCAGGCTCTCTCTCGCTCATATCCAAGGTAAATCATCAACACTATCATCCCCCTTACATGTGTTTTATTGAACTAAATCAGCATCTGATAAAACGAATGCGCAGGTTACTTTTCTTGCTCACCAGAGGCTGTGTGGCTTTCACATTCACATGAATCACGGCACAGTTTGAGCTAAAAGGTTGCGTAACCGAACTCAGACCACCTCCTTCAGGCAGTCTCGAATTCAGTACCCCTGAACTCACCAACAAAAATATAAAGACAAAGCAGAACTGTTCGTCTCCGACTCCGAGCAATACACAGTGCCGTTTCATTTCTGAATCTGTGTTTTTATAAACGAATCGGGTGAACCAATGAATCAATGGACCATAAAGAGAATCATTTACATTTTCTATTTTCATAAAGAGAACCATTTACTTAACTCCTGGATGAACTAATCGAATTAATTAATGAATGAATGTCTCAATTAGATATTTATTGCCACCTACTGGCAGTTTTAGTTTCTTATTTAGAGTATAATTTCATTAAAAATAATTTCATATTTCCATATAAATCAAATCAAACATTAAAGGTGTAGTTCACGCCAAAATATTTCTTTCTGAAGCAATTTTTTGTAATGTCTATTTGATTTTTTACACAATAATGACTTTAAATTATCTTTTGGGAGTAATTTTTCAGCCAAATTTGATTACTTTGATTAATTAATCGCCATATGGTGTAATTTGCCATTTGTAGTGGTTTCTGAAACCATAGTGGACATTATTGAGCGCACTCATTCAATCCCACAATGCACCGCAATAACGAGTGTAGCCTACAGCCGATGTACACACAGCGGCTGTCCGACTTCACGCACTCGTTTTCATTCGCTCCTTCAAGCGAACTGTATTAGTGGACTAAAGTAGGGAATAGTGAATGAGGGTATAGGGGCGATTTCGGATTCAGCTTTAGAGTAGCCCGGTTTCCGGTTCTAAAGTAAATGTTCCCGGTTAACACACAAGACATTCTCAACAGAGGGACGAATCAATGATTCACCATGGAAACAGAAGATAAGAAAAAGAGCGCCATTCGTCTTCTTTTTTTACACAATTTACACAACCTACTTTAGTGCACATTGCCACCCATTTCGTTTAATAAGTTTTGTGCTAATTAATAAACAATAAAATAAATAATAAATATATTTTAATTGAATTAATATTTAAATATTACCTTATTATAATAGTGATTTAGATTTAATATATGATATTGTATATTATATAACTATATAATAAATTTAAATTTATATTAATTATATAACACGTGTCTGAATACCTCTTAAGTAAACTAACCCTCCAGAGCAGGTTATGTTCAGAGAGTGAGTTGCTATGGCTACTTACATACCCTGAAAGTTACCTCCGTTTTTGAAACTGAAAGTTGAGGTTATCCGTTTACTTGCCCTTAAAGCTGCAATCCATAGTTTTTCCTCTTTGTCGCCATCTCTATTCGAAATCGGCAACTGCAGTCATCTTCGGAACACAAATGAAGATATTTTTGTTGAAATCCGATGGCTCAGAATGGCCTCCACTGGCACCAATGCCATTTCCTCTCTCAAGACCCATAAAAGGTACTAAAGACATCGTTACAAAGTCCATCTCACTACAGTGGTTCTACAATCATTTTATGAAGCGACGAGAATAGTTTTTGTGCGCAAAAAAAACCCTAAATAACAACTTATATAGAGACGGCCGATTTCAAAACACTGCTTCCTGAAGCTTCGAAGCGTAATGAATCAGTGTACCGATTCATGATTCGGATCACGTGTCAAACTGCCGAAATCAGGTGACTTTGGTGATTCGATACGCTGTGAAATCGGCCATCACTTTATAAGTCTATTATTATTATTTTATATTATCGCGACAGGTAGGGGATCCATCCGTGTTAGATATAGATCCGGGTCGCTAAAGACCCGAATACATAATGATTTGCAAAACATTCATGCATTTAAGGGTTAAGTCTATGCACGGCCATCAGTGGAAAGTATAGGCAATGTTGGCTTTGTAAACGGGATGATCAGATCCCTTAATGAAGATTCCAGGGCTATCAATGTCTTTCTAACTCTTCACCTTGATAATAAACACAACGGACCAGAGACGTAGCCAGGCAGACACCTGCTTATGAGGGAGAAGGGGGCAAGAAGATTTTGAGCAGTGTGAAGTGGAAAATGAATTAAAAGATGATCAGATATTCATATTTTGCCAGCTAAATTGCTACAAAAGAGACCAATAAAGAGGAAAAAGTCTGGAATAGAGGGAGAGAGAGTCATGATGTCAAAATTCTCATTATTTCCATGATCTCTGGCTGTCTAGCTGGAGGCAACCCACTGACCTCAAACAGACTCCAATATTCTTACAATCCTCTTTTTCAATCATTAAAACAATATGTTCTTCCAATGGAAGGTTCTTAATATGCTTAACACTACTGCCATTCTTAAGCTGCATGTAATTGAGCTTCAGTTCGGTTCAGAACAGTCAGACATTTTTTCTTCCTCTGTGTTGGTGGATATGATAGTTCGTGGTTATTAGAAAAACAGAACATCTTCAATAAAAAAAATCACAGTTGCACAAAATAAATCAATATTTGGTTTCAGAATAAACCAACTAACACCATATTTCACCAGCACTGATGGTTTTGACATTGACACTGCCAGTGGAAAACCATATATTCACATGAGGCCAATGAAACACATATGTGAATATATAACGGGAGAATGGTGAACACATTAACAATCGGCATGGATTCCAGGAGGCAAAATATCCTGGGAATGCTTCAAAGTTTCAGAACACAATGGCTGCCCTCGGAATTGCATTAGGCCCCTGACCGCAAAAAGTCAGCCGGTGCTCCTGAGGGTGACAGTTAATTCATCATGGAAAATCCTAGAGTCAGAAAATCTGGGTTTCTTATGAAGCTTTTCTGGTGAATCACTTTAGAGCCACTGCCTGATTTCATTTATGAATATATATGTTACAATACAAAGCATATAAGCAAACTCTCTTGGTTACTGAATGCCTTCAGTCCTTCACACCTGAGGGTCAATATAGATGAAGCAAAGGAGTTTGGAGAAGGGTAATAAACCTCAGACAGCCCTGCTGTGTCCCATTGCGCCTATCTTGTTACGGCTCCCAGATATGCTGCGTTTGGGTTTCCACCAGGCCTCAGGAGGACCCTGGAATTAAAGTTTCCTGGAGCCTGAGTCTACCTCAGCCGAGCAGAACCGTTCGGAACACTCAGAGGAGAAAAAAGGGCTCAGGTTTTTCATCCTCAACGTCGTTTTGCTGACACGTACTCTACTCAGAGTTTCAGACACATTTTTTTGTGTGCAAATCCTTCTAATTAAACATCAAATGGTGTGTTGTATTGATTGGCAATCATTATTGGAACACTGACAGCTGCTGATGCCCACCATATGGTTTGAAATCTCATACCTTCAAAACCCAATATTCCACAGAAATGTGTATTTGGCAGGAACAGCCGTTTGGAAAATTTCTTTGCACTGTGACCTGAGAAGTTGTATGGCCAAAAGACATAGGAAATATTTTTGTATGTGCAAGAAATGTTTTGCACTAGTACATTTTTGGAGGGTGTCAAATCAGTGAAGATCACAATAAAACAAAAGGATATCCAAAATAGCTGCTTGTTAGAAGGAAGATGCACGTTACTAATTACATCCCATAGGTCCAAACCCCAAGGTTATTTTGAAAGGTTAGTGCACTCAGAGAGAACTGTACAGGACTTCCAGGTATTTTCAGCTCTTTCAGTCTGTTTGTTTATACATGTCTCTAAGGGGATGTTCTCATTACACTCACTGGTCCCCATCAAACTATGAAAATAGAAACGGAGAAAGCAAACCATAAAAGTGCACTCATGACAACATTGATGATTTATACATTATTTTGGACTGCATTTACATGATCAAAAATACAGCAAAAACAGTATTGTGAAATATTATTACAATTTACAATAACTTAAATAAATAAAATGTAATTGTGGCAAGCAGGACGAGGCCAAGGGACCGCACCGCGCCTGTGCGCTGCACCGGTCTTGTGTCTCATGGAGGAGCTTGGGCGTATAAAGGGAGGAGCAACGACGAGCGAGTGAAGGAGGAGAGAGGACCAGGCCTGGACTTTTACGTTGTGTTTTGTTTATGTTTTATTATGTGTGTGTGTGGCAGCCGTCCGTGAGGGGCTGCCCACATTACTTTTATTTTGTTTATTTATTAAAGTCTCAAGATACAAGATTCAAGAGTTTTATTTGTCACATACACAGTTATATACAGAATATACAACCGGCAGTGAAATGTAAACAAGTCCGCTCCATGGACAGTGCAAATTCACAGTTAAAAACACAAGGAGGAAATTATAATAGAAATAAGATAAGCCCACGACTCTTTGCAGGGCTTTGCAGTCATGCCTGGTGCTATTCCCATACCACGCTGTGCTGCACTGAGTTAATACACTTTCTATCGCCCCTAAATAGAACGTTTTCAGGATAGCTGGTGAAACCCTGAATTTCCTCAGCTGGCGCAGGTGGTACAGTCTTTGCCTGGCTTTTTTCACCTGTGTCTGAATGTGAGCAGTCCAGGTCAGGTCCTCGGAGATGTTTACTCCCAGGTACTTGAAGCTGCTCACTCTCTCTACTGGTGACCCGCTGATCATGAGGGGGGAGTATGTCCGTTGCTGTCTCTTCCTGAAGTCCACAATCATTTCTTTGGTCTTGCCAACATTCAGAGAGAGACAGTTGTCCTAGCACCATGATGTTAGATGCTCCACCTCGTCCAAGTATGCCGTCTCATTGTTGTTGGAAATGAGGCCCAGGACAACAGTATCATCAGCAAATTTGATGATAGAGGTGGAGCTGTGTGTGGACAAACAGTCATGCGTGTAGAGAGAGTAGAGCAGGGGACTCAGGACACAGCCCTGTGGAGCTCCCACACTCAGGGTGATGGAGGAGGAGGTGGACTGGCCTATTCTCACCACCTGAGGCCTGCCAGTGAGGAAGTCCTCAATCCAGTGGCAGAGAGAAGGATTCAGGCCGAGATCCAGGAGTTTGGCGGTTAGCTTGGTGGGAACTATGGTGTTAAAGGCTGAGCTATAGTCAATAAATAGCAGCCTTACGTAGTTCCCACTTTTGCTGTCGATGTGAGTGAGGGAGGAGTGGAGGACATGAGAGATGGCATCTTCAGTCGATCTATTGGGACGATAGGCAAACTGAAGAGGGTCCAAAGTGTCAGGAATGAAGGAGCAGCATTTAAAAAGTCTTTTAAATGTTCGCCGGTTCCCGTCTCCTTCTTCCCTGAACTAAGAACTACGTTACAGTAATTTATCAGGGTTGACATTGTTAACTAAAATAAAAAGAAATAAAAATAGTTTTCAATCATTGAAATTAAACTGAAATGAAATAAAAAATATTAGATAAAAACCTACACAAGAATTGGTCTTGAAACGAACTCAAATAAAGTAAGTTTAAGATGAAATACTAAAGACGAAATCTAAAATAAAATAATATTTTAAATAATTAAATATTATAAAAACTAACACAGATGACAAAAGCACATAGCGAAATTATTAAAACTTCAACTGAAATTAAAAAGAAAACTGAAAATATAAAAATAAATACAAAGAAAAATATTTAATAACTACTATAACAATGCTAAAAAAATATGATCAATGTTGAAAACAGTCACATTTTATATTAGGTGTCTTTAACTATGTACTTACATCAAATAATAAGTACATTATTGTGTTGTTGTATTTGCAAAACACTTTTGCTGCTGCTGAGGTGGGATAAGGATAAAGGGATAGTTCACCTAAAAAATTCTGTCATAATTTACTCACTCTCAAATTGTTCCAAACATGTATACATGTCTGTTCTGCTGTACACAAAGGAGGATATTTGGAAGAATGTTTGTAACCAAGCAGATCTCATGCCCCATTGACTACCATAGTATTTTTTCCTATAGTCATTGGGGCGTGAGATCTGTCTGGTTACCAAACTTCTTTTTCTTTGTGTTCAGCAGAACAAAGACCTTTATACAGATTTGGAACAACTTGAGGATGAGTAAACGATAACATTTTAACATTTTTGTTAATAAATAACATTTTTGGGTGAGCTATCCCTTTAAGGACAGGTTTAATGGTATGGGTAGGTTTAAGGGTGAGTTAAAAGGAAGGGTCAACAGTGTAATTATAGATCTAATTACATGCAGGTAATTATAATAATATAAGTACAATGTAAAAACATGTATGTACATAATAAGTGCATTGTATCAATTGGTTAATTTAAATATTCATCCATAGTAGTTAAAGATATAAAGTGGGACCAAACAACGTACTCGTACCCGTACTTTTGAAGGGTAGTGTACATGATAATAATAAATTATAAACAACAAGTTTAACTCTTTATAATCATTTATAAAGAAACCTCATCTGAGCTTTTGAGATGAAGTGACGAAACAGGTGAAGAAAGCTCATTCACTAATAGCTGATTGTTTACCTGGAAGTTTAATTCACATAAAGAATCATGGGACACGGTGGATACCGTTCAGTATAAGGGTTTAAATATAACGGTACCTAATATAAATGAAAATCCTTGATTTTACAACACAAGGCAGCTCAACTGAGATCTGTATTGAATGTTGAATGACACCTCATCTACTATATACACATCAGCATCTGGTTTTCATTTAACAAAATGGCAGCTGATAACTGCACTTTAATTGAATGAAAGAGAAATATGGGGCAGACATGAAAAAATAAAACATTCGAATGAGCCACTGAGCTGCACTCCAGTTTGAAAACTATTACCGCAAAAAGGCAAGGAAATGAAACATCACAGTCATTAACTTAACATCTAGGCTGATGAATGCGTGAAATATGTTGAGTCTTTTGCATGAAAGCAATATGCTTAATTTACTGTCTTTCATGCTCTCTGGAAGGGATCTCTTGCCCCATGTTTTTTTAAGACTTTCAGGTACATTTCCACCCAAGCACCATGAAGATGCGTCATGTGCAGTCAGAGCGAGGTGTAAGCAGCAGACTGCAGATGGGGGTCGTGCCATAGAAAGCAGGATCTGTGAAGGGGAAGAGGAGGATGAGGAAGAGCAGAACACCCATCTGGTAGGAGAACAGAATCACAGGCTTCTGTGGGTGCAGTAAAACTGAGCCAATGGCAGGAAAACCCATCCGGTTGCAAAACGAGTGGCACAACACAGGTCCCACCAGATGACCTGGTCAAAAAGATATTGAAATCTGAGATGAGACACAAACCAGATGACACTCTATTTACAGACGTCACAGATACTCACCTGTTCTTATGAATATGAAGGCAGTGTAAGCTCCAAAAATGGAGGTATAAGTGAACTGGAAAGCTGAAAGATAACATGTTATGAAGTCTTAGATGAGACAAAATCATATGTAAGGCATTTAAATGCATTTACCTGCACAAATTAGAATCTCAAACACAGTGTCTTGTCCAAAGCGAAGCTGTTCAATGATATGATGGAAATGGGCTATGAAAAAACACAGCAAGTGTAAAGTCAGAACATATAATGGAAAATTGAAACTCCACATTGCCTGTCACGTTGACTTTTTAATCATAATCACACTGTGTTCGGTCGTTGGCCAGAGGAGAAATGGCTCCCTGACTGAGCCTGGTTTCCCACAAGTTTTTGTTTCTCCATTTCTGTCACCTGATGCAGTTAGGGTTCACTTAGTTGGGGACACTTAAAGGCACAATATGTAAGAATTTTGGATTAAAATAACCAAAAACCACTAGAACAGTGTTATATATTTTGTTGACTTGTGTACTTACATTATCCCAGATGTTTCCAAGAATGTTTAAATCCAGAGAAATAAGCAATTGTGTCGCTTATCAGTGACGTCATACCTGCCTTTCCCTCGATTTCCGTTTTTTTTGTAGAAACCATGGAAACACCAAAGACGCTTTAATATATTATGTTTTATTAGACACTGGAACAACTGTTTGGAGACATGTATAGACAGAAAACGAATTATTGTACAGTAATACACCATTTTCATACAATATGTTTTAAAATTAATTGCATGCCATTTAGCAAAACAAGCCATACAGCATTTATTAATATGATATTCTAATATCGATCTAGGTTAATGCTGTCTCATAGCAGCCTTATAGCATTATAACATTACTGTCACCACACTCAAATATATCTAATATGATAAAACAGTGCTGCATTATCCCACATATGCATGACGGGAAGAAGCAGAAGTGGTCCTCTGCGGCATAATAAAAGCTCTACTGCTGTTGAGCCACGTATTGCGCTCGTCTCTCATTAGCAATCGCTCCAGCGGTCCCATTCAGCTCCAACAGCACTCATACTACAGTAACATTAATAATCTCATCCATGAACATGATTTCTGCCTGAGTCCCGTCCCTATTCCACTGGCTGTGAGGTGAAGACGACAACTCCCAAGATTCCAAGCTCAATCTCGGCATCATCAAGCAAGCCGAAAAACTACATATTGTGCCTTTATATTCAGCAATATTACTGATGTGACTGCACTGACACTATTGGATGAGAACTGAATCAACACTGAACTGATTTCCACTGAGTAATGACTGTTTACTAATGTCTGTTTAGAGCTACTTTACAACAGTTTAATTCTGTTTGCATCTTTGAATAGTTTTCCTGCCATTTTTTCACTGTAAAGCTGCTTTGAAACAATCTGTATTGTATAAAGCGGTATATAAGTAAAGGTGACTTGACTTGACTAAACATCTCTAAACACTTATATAATACCTTTTAAAAATGTACAGACAACTAGCCCTGCTCATTATCAGAGCTCGACAACGCCATCTGCTGAAAGGACAACATATTTCTACATTATCGTCTTGCTGTTTTAACTTACCCACACCAAAGAAGAGCGGACTGATGAAGATGGCAACAGTGGGACCGATGCATGGCACCAACATGGGAATCATGCACGCTCGAAAAACAAACTCCTCTGTTAATGGAGCCACCACCTGGTTCCTCAGCCATCGCAAATCTTTCACACACTTGCTCCAAGACCGAGAATCTACACAGTCATGAAGATCACAGTATTACATTGTAATAAAAGGTAATAAGAAAATAGGCTATTCATGATTTACTCTTTTCACACACACACACACACACACACACACACACACACACACACACACACACACACACACACATATATATATATATATATATATATATATATATATTCTAATATACTGTAGGTATTCTATAAAGGTATTCATACTCACTCAAGGCTGTTTTAACATCATGAAAAAGTCCTCTTGGGCTTTCGATTGCCAACTGGGTCAGAGGTCCAAGAAAAAGCACCTATGTTCAAAATAAATACACAAAATAACCAGAAATCTCAGGAAAGAGTTCCCATGAAACTGTTTCTGATTCAAGTCTACAATAATGGTAGTATTTTTATTTATTAGGGCCGGTTTGTAACCATCAGGTTACCAGTTATCATGCATGTTTATCTAAATTAAGAAAAAAGAAACTAAAGAGAAGACAGCAAGAACAATACCATAGTGAGTGTCAGCGGCAGCAAAGTGGCAGGCACAAAGCCCTCTAGACGAATGCCCAGCAGGGCCCACAATGTTGGACTTGGCTGTAACAAGTCCAAACATACATCTTATTAAATTAAATTAAATTAAGTACAAATTTAAATTATATATATATATATATATATATATATATATATATATATATATATATATATATATATATATATATATATATATATATATATATGCTCTTAACACTTGAGAAAGTACCTGAATACCTGTAAAGTATTTAATCACATTCGCATGGGTCACTCGCACTCACCCTGACTTTCATGTAATGAGTCCATGCCAGTACAACCAGTGGCGAGACAGCTGACACACACAAAACACTGATGAAACGCCTTTTTATTGTGTTTGGGTGATCCCTAAAGAATGTACAAAGCATATGGCATCATTGAAACATTTTAAACTGCAACTGAACTTCAACAGCTTCATCACTACCTGGGTAAATTGCCCCTCCATACATACAAACTCCCAACATACAAACACGCAAGCAGTAAACAACACATAACAGATATCCAACACTCTCCTTCAAAAGTCTCTGAAAGGGTTTGGACCATGGTTTTGACTGATAACATCGTCTGTTATTCCAAAGAAACATGCTGCTGTCTGAAAAGAAGATAATGAGCTTAAGCTGCTTGCAGTTCATGACGTAGCCTCTGTTGTCAAGCTCAAGCAAAGCATATCATGTTTTTTTTATGTCCAGTTTATGCATGTCTTCTCTTGGTCAACTATATTTTAAACAACTGAATGACTTAAAATGTTTTAATAGTTGAAGTGGATAGTTTTATTACACTTTTATATGCACTTAACCCATGTTTGGGATATGCAGCTCAGACCTGTTTGGCTGTTTGTAATAAGTTTGGAAAGAGTCAAACTATTTTTTTATATTAAAGTAAATATTCAGATTACTAGTTTTATAGGATTGTAAAGACGTTGACAAATGTTATGGTTGAACAAAATTGGAGCCTCAGCTAAAGGTAATGTAAATATTAACAATCTTAACATTGACACAAACGATATTTACAACCAATAAAATAAAAAAGTATTAAAAGCAAAAAGAGTTGTTTAGGGTGACCATTTTTTGATTACCGAAAACCAGGACGCTCGGCCCGGCAATGAGATACTTGATTGCCCTAGTGCCGGTCAATTTAATGGCCCAATAAAAAATAATGAAAACCAGGACATTTTCATCAGTTTATAAAAAACATCCTGATAGGACTTGAAAACAGGACATGTCCTGGGAAAACAGGACGTTTGGTCACCCTAGTTATGTTCCCACAAAATCTACCCGCCAAAATACACCTGTGAAGCAAGATATGATAAGCGTCTAAAAGTGTCTATATCACCAACTTGGGAAAAAAATAACTTCATTGAGTTTCACTTAAATAGCATGTCTCACATTGTATTTCATTCCGATATATTTTACAAGCATGCATGTTTTCCTTCTATGCAGGTTTCAAGGTCGTGTGTGCAAACTCCATCGACTCTTTTGTTACTTTTTGGCTATCGGGCTTTTATTTTGAAGGCCGATCTCGTGCGCTACCATATTGTTGTAGCGTAACCGCTCTCACGCTGTTCTTCACACACTCTCGGCATGGCTGCGGATAGCACAATGTCCAATGGCCAGGAAACGGCATCACTTAACGGTGAACCCGTGCTCAAGCGCTCCAGAGACAGCGTGGACTCACTGCGGATCCTGCGGGAGCCCCAGAATAAAGTGACCGTAGTGTTGGGGGCTCAGTGGGGAGATGAGGGGAAAGGGAAAGTGGTCGACCTCTTGGCAATGGACGCCGACATTGTATGCAGATGCCAGGTGGGTAACCAACCGTTCCCTCGCTCATCATTTTGCGTTTATGAGAGTTTGGGCAAACATGTCTGTGCTGTCTGAGGCTTGCGTTTATTACACAGTTTAATTGGGGAAAATGCGGAAACGCTCACTTTCGTGAGTCGCATCACTAACATTACAAATTAAACCAAAGTTTCCTTTATTTTCGTCATCGTCATCGCCACTTGTTGGCGGCAGGACAAGTGATGTAACATTTCCTGCGGCTCAGTTTTTATCATATCGCGATACTTGCTCTCATGTTTACATCCATTGTGTGTTATCAGGGAGGAAATAACGCGGGACACACAGTAGTGGTGGACTCGGTCGAGTATGACTTTCACCTGCTTCCTAGTGGCGTTCTCAACAAAAAGGCCATCTCATTTATTGGTATGTTTTGTTTGACCATCTTATTGAATCTCTTGATCTTATTGAATCTCATGTTGCTTTACTGCCCCCTAGTTTTTTTGTTGTTGTTTTTTTTTTTTTACTGAGTTTTCGTTTCATCATGTATTTTAACTGAGATTAAAACTGACAGTCATTTCTCATTGTATTATTCTCGCTTGGTTGTTTGGGATTAGATGTTAACCTTTGACCTGCTGTTCTGATGGTTGAGATCCTTTCTTGTTCTGTCCCACAGGAAATGGTGTTGTGATACACCTGCCAGGACTTTTTGATGAGGCTGAGAAGAACTCACAGAAAGGCAATGGTAAAATGATCTCTATATGGAGTGAAATACAGAACAATGTTAAACATGAGGTCAATTTGTGATATAATTTGCTTAATGTATATACCATATATTTAAGATACCTTCATATTAGGGCTGGGCAACGTAGCTAAAAATGTGTACCTCAGTGTTTAAAAAAAAAAAAAAAAAAATCTTGATAGATTGAACGAACACAAAAGGAAAGTCATATTTACTTAAAGATACTACTAAAACATGTATGTAAATATGAAAATTATACAAAAAGTGCAGCCTTCCTTACAAAAAGTTGTGGTTGTTGCAACAACAAAGTGAGTGCTTTAACAAAGAAACATGAAGAGTAAGGCCCCGATCACATAGGTTCGAAAACGCGAGGCTCACTGCCTTTTTTGGTTGAAGTTTTTTTTTTCATTTAGAAAAAAGAACAGTGCGCTGCATTTTTTTTGTTTTATGTTGCTAGGAAATCCCCGAATCAGCTGTCCTGTCAGTCTAATCAAGGTAACCATCACCACAACGTAAAACCCGCCTCTTCATTCATTTGATTGGGAAAAAACACGATGACTTTGGCGCTTTTCCAATCAAAAGTTGAAGTTTTTTCAACTTTGTGCGCTCAGAGCGCTCCTAAACGCGAGGCACCTGGGGCACATAAGCAGCGCGCATAACACTCTCTGCCAACCGAAATCTATTAAAAAATGGCGCCTCTCACTGCAAAAACGTGTTCTGTGTGATCGGGGCCCAAAGAAGCATCATGCATTACATTGAACAAGTGGCAAGTCTATTAGTTTGCAAGTCTTAATTCACAGATCTAATCTGACATACCGTATCAGATATTTTGTCCCTCACTATGGTTGTCATTGTAAAAATATTGCATTCTTGGATTTTAATCCTGCAATTAAATAAGGTTGTCAATCCAGAAACTCTGCCATGTGTAGCTAGTAGCATTTAAAATGTATATCTGCATATTTTTGTTTATTCATCTCGGTTAGATTAAGTATTTATGGTGTTTTTTCCATGAATGAGTTTTCTCCCTTTTTTGGCTTTGCTTCATTTAGGACTTCAAGGATGGGAGGAACGACTGAAGATATCTGACCGGGCACATATTGGTATGGTTCTGTTTTGACTTCATGAGGCCTTGAGTAATTTTAACGTAATCCAGATGACATTGACTATGAACATTTTTTTTTTCTCGGATTAACAAAAATACCAGGAAACTGATATTGATGACATTAGAATTAGAGCTGTTCTCTTTTTCTGTGTAGTATTCAACTTCCATCAGGCTGTTGATGGGATACAGGAGCAGCTGAGACAGCAGCAGGCAGGGAAGAAGTGGGTTGTCTTCTCTTTTTTTTTCTTTTCTTTTTTTGCACTTATACCAGCTCACATTTGTAGATGCATTTCTACCAGATTGATATTGAGTTCACCCTCCTTTGTTTTACAGTTTGGGCACCACTAAGAAGGGCATTGGACCTGCATATTCCTCCAAAGCAGCACGTAATGGACTGAGAGTGTGTGATCTGGTCTCAGACTTCTCAGTGTTTGAGGAAAAGTGAGTATAATGATAGATTTCTATCTGAAAACTGTACATGTTGAATGCTGTGTGTTGTTCTTAATACTCATATCTGCCTTTGTTAGACTTTCTTTCTCTGTGAAAGTCAGGACTACATAACACACACAAATATATGTAAATATCTCCACAGGTTTCGGGTGCTGGCTGGTCATTTTCAGACCACATATCCTAACCTTAATATTGATATTGATGCTGAGCTGGAGCAACTGAAGGTGATTAGCATCTTGGCATCTTTCAGTCAAACTTCTAAATCATGAACCTGCCCAGTAATATATATATTTTTTTTTCTTCCCCATTTCACCCACAGGATTATGCTGAGAGGTTACTGCCTCTAGTAACTGATGGTGTTTATTTCATGCACAAAGCCCTTACTGGACCAAGCAAGAAGATTCTGGTGGAAGGAGCTAACGCTGCCTTACTGGATATTGATTTTGGTATGAATGGCAATAAACGGGAAGATCCACTGGTGTGCTTTAAAAATGTTTTGAGCTTGAGGACAGTGGAATTTGTATTTGACAGTGTGAATGATACAAATGTCTCCTTAACATAGGATGTTTCCATCTCTCTCAGGAACCTACCCCTTTGTGACCTCATCAAACTGCACTGTCGGAGGCGTTTGCACAGGCCTTGGAGTCCCTCCGTCTCATGTTGGCCGTGTGTATGGAGTGGTTAAGGCTTATACCACCAGGGTGGGAGTGGGAGCATTCCCTACTGAGCAAGATAATGTGAGTCTGTGTCAGGTGTTTTGATGAGTAGTCAGGAGGTAAAACTTGACATTTCTTTACATGTATTGTACTTCAATTGTATATATTCTCTTATTTTCTAGGAAATTGGTGATCTGCTGCAGAGTAGAGGGAGGGAATTTGGCGTCACGACAGGCAGGCGGCGTCGCTGCGGATGGCTGGACCTGGTTTTGGTTCGCTATGCCCACATGGTTAATGGTTTTTCAGCGTGAGTTATGTTTAGATGTTCAGTGATTTTATATTTACCACCATTCTAAAGTTTGGGGTCAGTAAGATTTTTTGTATATTTTTGAAAGTCTCTTCTGCTCACCAAGGCTCAATTTATTTGATCGAAAATACATTAAAAACTGTAAAATAGTGAAATATTACAACTTAAAATAAAGGTGTTCTGTTTTAATATATTTTAAAATGTAATTTATTCCTGTGACAGCATCATTACTCCAGTCTTCAATGTCACATGATCCTTTAGAAATCATTCTAATATGCTGATTTGCTGCTCAAGAAACATTTATCAATGTTGTATCTATTAATAGTTTTGTGGAAACTGTGATACTTTTCACCCAGGATTCTTTTAATAGAGAGGTCAAAAGAACATTTATTTGAAATCTTCTGTAACATTAAAAATGTCTTTACTGGAACTTTTGATAAATTGAACACATCCTTGCTGATTTTTTTGTTTGTAGCTATTACACAGGTTGAACTTAAGATTTGTTCAGTTTAATTAAACGATACTTTTTCTTCTGTTTCTCTCAGCATTGCTCTGACCAAGTTGGACATTCTTGACACATTGACAGAAATAAAGATTGGCATAGCCTACTCAGTTGATGAAAAGCCTCTTCCCAGTTTTCCTGGTAAGTTACCTATTTTAACACATTTTCAGATTTGTCATGCATTACAATGATATTCACACACATTACAATATTGCCATACTATTTATCATTTACCTAGCATAGACCTTTTCTGATAAAGGAGGGGTTATCATATATTTCAGCAAACATGGACATCCTCACAAAGGTTCAAGTGACTTATGAGACGTTTCCTGGCTGGTGTTGTAGCACCGAGGGAGTGCGCAGTTTTGATGAGCTGCCCTCAAAGGCACAAGCTTACATTCACTTTATCGAGAATTTCCTGCAGGTGCCAGGTAAGAATACACATACTGTATCGCTTATTAATTTAGAATGTTTCAGTTACTTACATATGCAGTAAAAGAAAGAAATGTATCCTACTGGCATGCTTAGAAATTACAAAATGATCATTAGAATTTTTTTCCTCTTTTTAGTGAAGTGGGTGGGAGTTGGCAAGTCAAGAGAGAGCATGATAAAGCTGTTCTGATGAGGGGAACAGGAAAGACTGGACTTCATTTAATGGTCTGCCAGGACATCCATAATCATGACCATTGGAGGACCAAAACCTTCTTTTATGCATTAGCGCTGAGATTAAGACTAACTATGGGTTTAGAATCCATTGAATGTCCCACTCAAAGTGAACACCAGCATTGTGTATAGAGGTCAGGTCTGAGCACCAGACCCGCTTCTCTGCATTTGTAATTCCTTGACTTGTACCTATTTGTTTCAAAGCGCATTTCAGAGCTGCTCAGAACATACCTCTGTCAATCAGTAGTAGTTGGATTAAGTCTGTTGGAAAGGTGATGAAATTGCAGAGCTTCAGACTGAAGGTTGATGTAATTTTATTGTATCTCTTAAAATCAAACTTTGCACTCTGTGCATTTACCATATTCATTGCTATTTGGTGGATAAAACCAAACAGATTTTTAAGATTGTCATGTACTGTTTGTTTTTTTTATGTAATCAAGTTTGAGAGGGTCAGCGCTAAATCTTGTCTTTTTAATTCAGTGTTTGTGTACTCTTAAGACCGGTTTGACGTGGTTTGAAATACCAAAAGGGACCTTCACACATAAGTCTTTGTGTCAGTGATTAGTGCACTCAGACACAGCTTTTGAATCTGAGCAACAGTGACATGCGCAGATATACATTGCATTCCACCTAGTGCACACACTCATTTGCTGCTGTTTTTTGATTAATAAAGTGCGGAACTAATTATGGTTTTAAGTGAATTTTTAATTGATGCTTTTTTTTTATGTATGTGTGTGTATATATATATATATATATATATATATATATATAGATATGAGAGAGAGAGATAGTTATGCTTTGTATTAAGTTATATTTTTGTTCTATTTTACTGGCACTTTACACAAATGTATGTCACTTTTAAGAAGCATTCGGGGCACAAATCCTGTTTTTGTTGAAACGGTTTTAAACACAAAATGTCCCACATCACAGCTACTTATTTGAAAATGAAGTTAGTTATAAGTTCAAAAGTAAAAAGCAAACAAATTCTCGGGATGTATTTTGTAATATCCGTTATGAGTATATGGTGAGTAACCGTTCCGTCGGAGGAACAGGGTAATGTGAATTATCACCAGTCGAACATTTCTCTCGCGAGGTTTCAGATATTCAAGTAAAATAATGCGAGTTTTTCTGTGTGTGCTCTGTCTCGTCCTGTATCAGACATCTGGGATGGACGATCAGGTAAAACAATTTTGACTTAAGACAAAATACGCAAACATTTACTACAGGAACTTATTTATATATTCAATTTCATTTGCGCTTTTACATTGTGACTAATTAATGATTTCCTGGAAGTTTTTTTTTTTTTTTTTCCTGTTATCCTGTTTTTCTCTTCGTTTAGGTTTACCTGCGTCACATAAGTGGCAGAAAAACTATCAATAGGTACATGTAGTTTTTAAAATTCACGAATTATTTTGAGTTTATAGTCCCTATAAGTGAGACTTGCTTCCTCCAGTCATACTGAACCGATAGGATGACTATAAGCACGTACTCTCCAGTCTCCAGCATCCTACGCCAATCACCAAAACACTTAGGCTGTGTTTACAGCTGCACGTGATGGAGACTGGAGTACGTGCTTACTGTCAGTTCAGTGTAATTACAGGACAGATGTAGACACTCCGTCTTAATTTGTAGCACAACTTTCCAGTCAGTTTTTATTTTATTGACAATACACCCTGTTAAGAAAGAGCATATGGTTAGTCTACACGTTATTTTAAAGTGTCCTTGTTACAGTGTAACTGCACAGGGGCGTACATTTCATCTAACAGTTGAGGGGGACAATAAACAAAATTTCTCAAAAAGCAATTTTTGAAGGGGACACAAATAATACAGCCAAAATCGTGCTTCTAAGGATATGTGTAAGTTACCACAAAAAAAAAAAAAGTACTTATTTGGCGTTTTGGTGCACAGAAAAAATGATCTAATGTCCGTTTTTCTTTTCTCTGTCATTCTGACCAACAACACAAAGCGATAGTTGTTTAAATATGCGTTCACCACGCAGTCATATTATAATTATTAAATTATCTTGCGTCCTCAACATAGTATTTTATACTATGATATTTAGATGTTCAACTGCAGCAAGCCCTCTGCTCTGCCACTTATCATCATATTGAGCCAGAGCGGCCGAGCGCATTCACTTTCGGTTTAGAATTAGCGCAGTTCGGGCGGGTTGCTTGAATTTTGGGTTCATTCGTCTATTATTATTAATTAAAAACAGTAAGCAAGAAAACAGTACAATGACACACTCCTTTAAATAGGCGCTTTGAAACCAGATCTTCCGCGATCGTCTCGTCATTCGGCTCTCTGATGAATGAGATCTGACTCCTGCTGTGTTTGTGCAGCGACTCTCGTTCAGCTCGTGCTGTATTGAGCAGACACGTTCAGTTTTTAATCGTTGTGTCTGTTCTCTAACGGAATTAAATGATTGTATTACTATAAAAACTGTGGCCAGGGGCTGTGCCGCGGTGGGCAAGTGATGTAACCGGTGTTTGCCTGAACACGGAAAACACCGACTACCGCAGCACAGCCTAATCTGTTATTAAAGAGAAAAGAATCACTTCATCTGAGTGAATAAAATAGCCCTGACAGTTACTCACTGGTGTTTCAGAACTGCTGTTTGAAGAGCTTTGTTCTCTCCCCAAACTTGTGTGGTAGTTTGTTACGGTCTATGTAGAGGTGCGCGGTGGATCAAACCACTGTGGGGCAATGGGGGAGGGGGAACTCAAAATGTTTCTAAACTTAAAACGCATTTTTTTTTTTTTTTTTTGTCCCTTTTGCGTTTGTACTGTTTTACTACTTACATATTTATTTTAAGAATATATAATTATATTATTTACAATACTCTGCATGGTTTTTAGGAGGGGGGACAGCCCTCACACCCCCGTGATTTACGCCCCTGATACATTTTAGTACTGAGTAATATTAATTAACAACATGTAACTTACTATATAATGAGGTTTAGGGTTAGTTGCGTATAATTATGCCTACTTGACTGTTATTACTACATAACTACTACATTACATAACGTAGACTATGTAACAAGCACACTAAAATAAATGGCTTCCGAACAACAAATGTGTATGTTCGAATTATACCGAAACTTAGTGACTCATCTGTTAGTGTTTATGAAAATGAATGCCAGAACACTGTTAAAACAGATGGAATTAGTTAATCAACAATAGCCTAATTAGTGTGGTAACAATGAACAATACATTTATTACAGTGGGCCTATTTATTAATCTTTGTTAATGTTAGTTAATACAAATCCAGCTGTTTGTTCATGTTAGTTCACAGTGTATTAATTAATGTTAACAAATACAACTTTTGGTTTTAATAATGTATTAGTAAATGTTGAATTTAATTAAGATTAATTAATGTTGTAGAAGTGTTGTTTGTTAGCTCATGTTAAAGGGATAGTTCACCCAAAATGATGATTCTGTCATGATTTACTTACCCTTAAGTTGTTCCAAACCTGTATGAGTTTCTTTCTTCTGATGAACACAAAATAAGATTTCAGTTGATGGGACGCATTGGCTTCCATAGTATTACAATAGAAGTCAATGGGGTCCATCAACTGTTTGGTTATCCACATTCTTCAAAATATCTTCTTTTGTGTTCAGCAGAAGAAAGAAAATTCATATAGGTTTGGAACAACTTGAGGGCGAGTAAATGACAGATTTTTCTTTTTTTGGGTGAACTATCCCTTTAAATAAAGTAGTTAACTAATGAAACTTATTGTAATCATTAATAAATAAATCACTTAAGTAACCAAATTCTGGTATCTTTAACCCCACAGCATCCTCACAACCAATATATCAGTCATAACTCTGCTGAAGGTATCTCTCTCTCTCTCTCTCTCTCTCTCTCTCTCTCTCTCTCTCTCTCTCTCTCTCTCTCTCTCTCTCTCTCTCTCTCTCGCTCTCTCTCTCTCTCTCTCTCTCTCTCTCTCTCTCTCTCTCTCTCTCTCTCTCTCTCTCTCTCTCTCTCTCTCTCTCTCTCTCTCTCTCTCTCTCTCTCTCTCTCTCTCTCTCTCTCTCTCTCTCTCTCTCTCTCTCTCTCTCTCTCTCTCTCTCTCTCTCTCTCTCTCTCTCTCTCTCTCTCTCTCTCTCTCTCTCTCTCTCTCTCTCTCTCTCTCTCTCTCTCTCACTCAATCACTCACTCAATCACTCACATTGGTCTTTGTTTATATGTACTATTCACTATGTAAAGTTGGATACTGAACTTGTTTTCATACTGAACAGTTTTCTACAATGCTGAGAACTCAAATTTAGAGATCTGTTTGGTGCAACTTTAAAATATGTCTTTGTCATTGTGTTCTCCATTCATTCATTTGCTTTTAGCAGGGAAGCGCATCAGCAGCATCTGTAAGCCACGTGAAACTTTAGTTAAAGTTGAGCATGAATTCCCTGAGATGATGCACGAAGGTGTCGTGCCCTCATGTGTGTCTGTGCAGCGCTGTGGAGGCTACTGCACGGATGAGGCTGTGGTGTGTGTCAGCATGACCAAACACACCACCATAATGCAGGTACAAACAGAAACATACTGTATATGGGAATGTAATTGATTCAGTTCATCACATCACATTCCTCCACATTCCTTTAATTACAGTTAAAGCAGTATGCCGAGAACATGCAAGGTGAAATGACTATTGAGCTGCCTTTTGTTGAACACAGTCAGTGTCAATGCAGGTAATGCACAAATTCACAACTTAACGTCACAAGCTATTTTTTGCTGAATTTAAACACTTATAAAACTGTACATTTCCTCTATTAAACATTAACTTTGCAAAATAAATAAAAAGATGTGGCCAGGTTAACTTCTCATGGTGTTTAAATATTTTTTTTTCTTAACAGGCTCAGAGATCAACTGTGATGCTTTTTTTAAACAGCTCATAGTCATGACATTATGAATTTGTAATCTGAATTATTTTATCATTTTTTTTTGTGATTTTCTATTATTGACATTTGAAAGTATAATTGACAATATAGCCTATGTTTAAGATTATGTAAAAACATTGTTTTGCTTGTTTTTGTTTTGCATCTAAGAATAAAAGCTAAGAAAAATATGTACTGTTCACATACTTTCCTCTTTCAATTACTTTCAAAAAATGTTTTATGCAATTTCAACCTAGGCTATAAGAAGAAACAACAGACTTATTTTTCTATTCCACTATCAAGCCAAACATGAGTATTTTTAAGAAGAAAAAATATAAGATTAAAACGAAAATAGGAACTAACATCATAGAAGAAAATAAAAAAACGTCACACATTTACGTGAAAACATATTAAGAATGTCAAACATGGTAGCTACATTCTTTGATTGCTTTCTTATTAATATACGGCTTTCACTCAATTATGTGTTAGCTTCATAATTTGTCTTTTAATTTTTTATAACAATGATATCGGTGTCCATCTGCACAACTTTAACCCACCACATCTGCTGAAATTCAAACATAGTATCACAGCGCCACCTTGTGTTAAGAGAATCTCTTCTAAAGAATACGTGGCAGTGACGTCATAGCTTTGTGTGAAGACCCGGATGTTATGCACATCCTGCACAGTTCAACCATCAGAGAGGCAGAGTGGTGAGAAATGAATCCTTATATCTTTCAGCTCACATGTTGTCATTTCCCCCTCAGTACCTCAGTACTCACATCAGCGCTGCTCACTTATTAAGATGCGTGTGACGGTTATTGTTCGACTGACGAACGCATCTATAATCACACATTCTGCTACATACTTAGCTTAGCAGCTAGCTAGAATTGGTGGTCAGTAAAATAATATGACAGTTAATGCAAAATAATGAGATACGCAGGAGACATGCTGTCACACTACCGTATTCTTATATATCGTTTTTAACGGTGACATTATGCCGATGATACAGGACAATCACAACAGTAGAGTAGCAGTAGTGCATAGACACTGTATGTGGACAGCTGTTTTCAAGAGAGCAATTAAATTGATAAAAAGTCACAGTAAAGACATTTATAATGTATCAAAAGATTTCCATTTCAAATAAATGCTTGTCGTAATCAAATAATCCTGAAAAAAAAAAAACCGGTTTCCACAAAAATATGCAGCACAACCGTTTTCAACATTGATAATTATAAGAAATGTTCAAATCAAAACATTATATCAGACTCATTCCCAGTGATGTATAGATGCTGTCTAGGTTGTGAGACGACCACTGATGGATAATTAAAATTATTAAACAAAAATCTGAATTTTTTTTTTGGCAGAAGAATAAAAGTGAAACCAGAGGTTAGTTTTCACTTTGATTTGATTTCTCTTTGCCCCTCTTAAGGTGATGAGTTGGTGCATCAATGAACGCACGTCGCCGTCACGGTCCTAGAGGCAGCCAGGACGGGGTGTACACTGGGCCTTCTCAGACCCAGTCCCAGCTGGTCCAGCAGCTGGAAACCCCCCTGGCTGTCCCAGCACCCATCGCCCCACTTGTTGACACATTCAGCATGTCCTGCCGAGACCGTACCAGCGAGTTTCAGTCTGTGTGCAAGTCCCTCCAGGGGAGACAGGTGCAATAATTATTGATTCATACTGTCTGGTAACCTGCAAATGGTTGATATAGTCTCCTTTTAGTGGAGTTTGTGTTCATACTGGAGGTAACATGAGACGAAAAATACCAAAGAATTGTTGATGTTCTCTTCTAGAATGGAGCGCAGCCTGTCAGAGCTGTCAACAGCGCAGTCAGACAGCGGAGTGAATTCACGCTCTTTGCTAAGTGAGTAAAACAAATTCTTAATCAGTCATGGACAGTTCAAGAGGAAAGCATGTGAATGTTGGATTTACCTGGTTTTCTGAATGGACTGGTCATAAAATGTATTCTGATCTTCAACTAAATAATAGCAATACCCTATAGTAATACTCCCAATACTCTATAGTACCTATAGAGTAGTATTGCATCCTTCATATCTCCGAAGAGTCTTTAGTTTTCTCATATTTATAAAAGGGAGATACGCTGAACAGATTCTTTCTGAAAACAGCCAAGCTCATGAAGGCATGCAGGGGGCGGAGCTAAAGAGTCACAAGCTCACACACACACACACACACACACACAAATAAAAATTCAGCGCATTACCCTTGGAAAACTTTCAATTCACTATACGTTTGTGTTGTTTATTTATATGCACTTACGCACCGATTACCAACATAACATAGACATTTGATGCAGTTTCACTCACCGCCTGCGTTTTGGACTCATGACCGGGAACAAACGAACAAACACTTGCAGAACTCCGTTGCTGCTCCAGAAAAACAAATTGCATCCATTGTTTCCTTAACGCTGGGTTATTTGGGAAGCTGAACAAGGCTATCTTTCACTCAGAACCAGAAACACACTTCTTTAGTGACTTCTTTGATTTTTGTGGTCTAAACATAAAATGACAGCGCTGCCGACGGCTTCCATAACCTGAACGAAGCTCTTGCTCTCGCTTGGGTTGATGTGCGCACATGCTCATCCGTGAGAAGTGCCCACACAAGGAATTCCACACTTTATGACGTCATACGGGCCATACTCAAAAAACTTTCTGAAACGTGTTCCAATCAGTGTATTTGGCAACTTTTTTAAAATTTTGGCCATGTTTAGCATGAGAATCCAACTCTCTAACAGTGTTATAGAATAGAATAGAATTCGACCCCCTCTTTAAGTTTAGGGTCAGTAATAAGTTAATTTTATTCTTCAAGGAAAGTAGCAAAGACATTAATAATGCTGCAAAAGATTTCTATTTCAATTATATTCTGTTTATTCTGTTTATATTCGTCAAAGAATCCCCTCCCCAAAAAATGTATCAGGGTTTCCACAAAAATATTGCACAACACAACTGTTTTCAACTTTGAAAATAATAAGAAATGTTTCTTGAGCACCAAATCAGCATATTAGAATTATTTTTGAAGGATCATGTGACACTGAACACTGCTACAAATTCAGCTTTGCCATCACAGAAATAAATTACATTTTAAAATGTATTCAAATAGAAAACCGATATTATAAATTGTAAAATATTTTCACAGTTTTACTGTTTTTACTGTAGTTTTGATCAATTAAATGCATTCTTGGTGAGCATAAGAGACTTCAGTCAAAAATAAAAAGAATTGTACCGACCGTGAATATTTGAATGGTAGTGTAAAAAAAAAAATCTAAGTAATAGTAAAAGATTAGTATGAACTAAGGTCTTTATGACTTTCATTATGACAGTCGTATCACTGGCAGTCTGGACTTTATTCAAAATATTGTAAATATGAAATGCATTTTAAAGGTGCAGTGTTTGAATTTTAGCTGCGTCGAACACTCACCCCTTCCTTTCGAAGTACACAGAGAAGCTTCGGGGGGCCGACACAGAACTAAAATGTTGTCATCGGAGAGAGCAGAGAGTGACTAGTGCTCTGTAGAGAAGTTTGTCCATTTAGGGCTACTGTAGAAACATGGCGGCGCTAAATGGTGAGTTCACTGTAAGGGGACCCGCGGTGTATGTGGATAGAAATGCCTCATTCTAAGATAATAAAAACATAACGGTATTATGTAAGGTCTTTATACTCCACTGAAAACACAGTTATGTATATTATATAGCATTTCTGTCAATAGATCCTCATAAATATTACACACTGCACCTTTAATGTATCTGTCAATAAATCAATAGATCTGGACTAAATAAATAATCATCATGTAATTGACCCAAAAGTCAAACTCAAAACTTGTGAATGATTTTTCTAGGGCTGAGCGACTGACTGGATTCCAGGTTAGATGACTTCTGACTGCTGTTAGCTTTTGGAGCTTTACATACTTCAGTCTGTTGTTTGTTCATTGTTGTTGAAGATCAGATCAAATTTTATGACCAATTTCCTGGAAAATCCAGAGAGTTCACAGACTTTTTCCTGCAACTGTATTTAGTATTGGCACCGAGACGCTGCATTTGACCTATAATTTATTCAGATCTACTTAAGCTTTAATGGTCTGCATTATTTCACCGACTTGGCCTTATGACAGATATTGACCACATCTTATTAACAGGCGAATTGGAAGAGACCTCAGCAACACTTTTGCCAAGTTGGAGAAGCTCACAATTCGTAAGTGTTTTGTATCCCTTGCCATCTCACACATGTACCACAGTGGACTGTTTTCAACATGTAACTCAATCTGTTTACACCTGCAGTTGCCAAAAGAAAGTCCCTTTTTGATGACAAAGCAACTGAAATTGATGAACTCACTTACATCGTAAAACAGGTTAGGGTGATTCTTCTCCTTCGCCAAGAACATATTGTTCTGTCTGTCCATTTCATACCGTGATCTGATTCCTAACTGTTTGTGTTCATTCAGGACATCAACAGTCTGAATAAGCAGATAGCTGGCCTGCAGGAACTCGTTCGATCACGGAGTGGACAGAATGGCAGACATCTTCAGACACATTCCAACACCATTGTAGTCTCATTACAGGTATTAACCTCTGGCCTCAGCGCTCAATCACAAAGTAAAGATGTCTAGTGGACTTTCACCTGGAATGAAACACTGTTTTCTGTTTGTAGTCCAAACTGGCATCGATGTCAAGTGATTTCAAGTCAGTATTGGAGGTCAGAACAGAGGTAATTGATTTACTTGTTTAGTGTGGGAGGCTGCATGCAAAAGTTTGGATCATTTTTGTGATATTTTGTGTTTTTTCTCTCTATTTAGAACTTGAAGCAGCAAAGAAATAGACAAGAGCAGTTTTCTCAGACTCCTGCCTCATCATCCTCTTTCCATGCCAACGGCTTCAGTAAGAGCATCTCCTCTCATTTAAAAGTCCGCCTTTATACATTCATGTAGTTATTCTTCCTTTTTGCTTCTCTTTTAACAGATAATTCAGTTCTTATGCAGGACGACTCCAAGAAGACAGATATATCTATAGATATGGACCTCAACTCCAGTCAGCAGATGCAGTTAATCAATGAACGGGTATTGTTTGTTCATCGAGTGTACAGCTGCATGTAAACTTATTCAAATGTATTGAATCACTGTTGATCTGTCTGTTTAGGATTCATACATTCAGAACCGTGCAGACACTATGCAGAATATAGAGTCCACCATCGTGGAGCTCGGCTCCATATTTCAGCAGCTGGCTCACATGGTGAAAGAACAGGAAGAGACCGTACAGAGGTGAGGAAAATAATGTTTGTCTTTTTATGTTTGGCTGGATCTTGTTTAATAGATTCTTCATCATAAGGAGCTATTCTCTGTGCATTCAGATGGATTTTCTGCTACATATTTTCATTCATACCAATGTTGTTATTTTTAATGAAAACGCATGATTCGTTTTAGGTCATTTAAATAAAGCTAAAATAAAATAATAAATTAAAGCTAAATAGATATATAAAAAAAAAAACTCAAACTAATAAAATGACAAAAGTGCAAAAATTACTAATTTAAATGAAAACTGAAAATATAAAAATAAAAGCTAATTCAAAATATTAATAAATGCTATAACAGGAAAAAATAAATAATAAAATAACTCTGACCTATATCCAGAAATGTAGGTCGGATTCAAGCACAAGACTTTTTCTACTCCACAGTTTCAGTGTCTAATCAATAAGCAAGTGTGTTTTGTTCCATTTGTGGCCAGGTCACCATAATGAAAAGCTCTCTGCCATTTATAATCGGCTCTTTTACTGCTACAGCAACAGTTAGCCTGCAGTTCCTTCAGTAGTAAATGGTACCAGTAAAAGCCATTCTGAGTTGATGTAATGGTTCAGGTTGCTTTTAATATGCCAACATCCTCATTCCAGTTATAAATCTTCCAACATACACTACCGTTTAAAGGTGTGTGGTCAGTATTTTTTTTTTTTTAAGAAATTAACTTTTATTCAGCAAGAGTACATTAAAGCAGAGGTCTTCACCCCTGCTCCTGGAGATCCAATCACGTACTGTCTGATTAGGTAATACATTTGAATTTACATTGTGACCGTTAAAAGGTATGTTTTATATAGTATGAATTAGGGCTGAATGATTTTGGAAAATAATCTAATCTAATTTTTAATTAATTTTCTTTTTACCAATATTGCGATTGCGATTTTAATATGCAATTATTTTTTAAGATTATCTTTATCTTCTGTATTTTTCAACAAAGATGAGTAATAAATCATTGTATAGTAATGGTGGGAATCTTTAGGCACCTCACGATCCGATTCCAAAACATTTCTTGAACTTTGTTCTTATTAATTAATCTTATTAATAAAACTATTAATATTTATTATAAGTACTTTTTAAAATAATTACACAAATTTAATTAAAACAATTGCATGTTAAGAATTTTAAATACAGTGGGCACGGAAAGTATTCAGACCCCCTTACATTTTTCACTCTTTGTTATATTGCAGCCATTTGCTAAAATCATTTGTTCATTTTTTTTCTCATTAATGTACACATAGCACCCCATATTGACAGAAAAACACAGAATTGTTGACATTTTTTCCAGATTTATTAAAAAAGAAAAACTGAAATATCACATGGTCCTAAGTATTCAGACCCTTTGCTCAGTATTTAGTAGAAGCACCCTTTTGATCTAATACAGCCTTTTACAGTCTTTTTGGGAAGATGCAACAAGTTTTTCACACCTGGATTTGGGGATTCTCTGCCATTCCTCCTTGCAGATCCTCTCCAGTTCTGTCAGGTTGGATGGTAAATGTTGGTGGACAGCCATTTTCAGGTCTCTCCAGAGATGCTCAATTGCGTTTAAGTCAGGGCTCTGGCTGGGCCATTCAAGAACAGTCACCGAATTGTTGTGAAGCCACTCTTTCATTATTTTAGCTGTGTGCTTAGGGTCATTGTCTCGTTGGAAGGTGAACCTTCGGCCCAGTCTGAGGTCTTGAGCACTCTGGAGAAGGTTTTCGTCCAGGATATCCCTGTACTTGGCCACATTCATCTTTCCCCCTCGATTGCAACCAGTCGTCCTGTCCCTGCAGCTGAAAAACACCCCCACAGCATGATGCTGCCACCACCATGCTTCACTGTTGAGACTGTATTGGACAGGTGATGAGCAGTGCCTGGTTTTCTCCACACATACTGCTTAGAATTAAGGCCAAAAAGTTCTATCTTGGTCTCATTAGACCAGAGAATCTTATTTCTCACCATCTTGGAGTCCTTCAGGTATTTTTTAGCAAACTTTCATGTGTCTTGCACTGAGGAGAGGCTTCCGTCCAGCCACTCTGCCATAAAGCCCCGACTGGTGGAGGGCTGCAGTGATGGTTGACTTTCTACAACTTTCTCCCATCTCCCGACTGCATCTCTGGAGCTCAGCCACAGTGATATTTGGGTTCTTCTTTACCTCTCTCACCAAGGCTCTTCTCCCCCGATAGCTCAGATTGGCCGGACGGCCAGCTCTAGGAAGGGTTCTGGTCGTCCCAAACGTCTTCCATTTAAGGATTATGGAGGCCACTGTGCTCTTAGGAACCTTAAGTGCAGCAGAATTTTTTTTGTAACCTTGGCCAGATCTGTGCCTTGCCACAATTCTGTCTCTTCAGGCAATTCCTTTGACCTCATGATTCTCATTTGCTCTGACATGCACTGTGAGCTGTAAGGTCTTATATAGACAGGTGTGTGGCTTTCCTAATCAAGTCCAATCAGTATAATCAAACACAGCTGGACTCAAATGAATGTGTAGAACCATCTCAAGGATGATCAGAAGAAATGGACAATTCTGTGTTTTTCTGTCAATATGGGGTGCTGTGTGTACATTGAGGAAAAAAAATTAACTTAAATGATTTTAGCAAATGGCTGCAATATAACAAAGAGTGAAAAATTTAAGGGGGTCTGAATAATTTCTGTACCCACTGTATATAAACTAATACAGCTTCAAAACATAAAAGCTAGTAAATAATAAAGAGGAACAAAAAACATTACAAGCAATGAACAAAGAGTATCTGAACTGTGAGTGATTTTCTCATCTTTACTGTTGCTTGATTATTAATGACGACATAGACAGCGGGAGATCTGCATTCACACTAATGCACAGATCTCTTTTAAAATATAAGATGTGGTTTGTCCTGTCTGTTTAATCCCTTAAGACATTACTGACTGTGTTTACATTCATTTTACGTCATAAAAGCATTTTGAGACATGCACAGCCGCATGCGCGAGCACTCTTTACAAAGTGTGGCGCAAGCATTTAAAACCGAAAGCCTTCCGTCAGTTTGTTTCCTATTTTTAATATATAGGCTAAGCACACTGCATTCCAAACGACATAAATGAAGACTTTGTGGTGCATGTGTAAGGAAAATACCGGCGTGCGAGAACACACTGTAAACGCAACATCAAGAAAAGTTCCCACAGCACATATCCTGTGCAATGAAGCCCGCGAATGCCATTGTGATTTGCTTCAACCTTTCTGAACGTTATTAAATATTATTTTATGGTTTAAGTGTTTTGTGTGTGTGTGTAAGAGAGCGGAAATGGAAGCAAGTAGAATACAGTGTTTCTAAAACACACACAGTGCCATTGCGTACCTGCAGATATTATCGCAAATACAATTAATTGTTCAGCCCTAGTATGAATATGGGTATTACGAATGAAATTTTGACATTCTACATCCACCTCTTGAATGCTTACTCCACAATCTCGGGGGAAGTAGTAGGTCATCCGGTGGCTTTTCGCCTACTGTTTTTTGAATTCGAATACAGAAATGTATTCAGACATACTACTCTTTTGGGGTTCTGTTTTTCGCATACTATGTAGTAGGGAAGTATTTGATTTCAGTTACAGCTACTGTCCTGGAAAGTTTATTTCCAACCTGTTTCAGCACGCTTGCCTGTGATTTTTCAAGTGATCCTGAAGAGCTTGATTCACTGGTTCAGGTGTATTTGATTAGGGTTGGAGATGAACTCTACTGGACAGTGGGGCTGCATCTGAAAGCCCAAAAATGCTACCTTTGGAGGAAGCACTGCAAGGTATGAAGTCATCAAGGCACATCCAAATCCAAGCTTCACTTTGTTAGCTTCACTTCCTGTCTCCTGATATACCTTCATCTGATCGATTTTTGATCATAGCAGCATATATGTATAATTCGCTGCCTTTGATATCCCACAATTCTGAGCATTCCATTCTGTGACAGCTAAAAAAATAATGATGGCTTCTGACAGTTGCGGTTTGTGGTCACCTTTTTGACCAACGTTCTCCACTTTTGATGTCATTCCTAGTGAGAAATTACTATAGTAGTAATTACATATTTGCTTAGTTTTCACCAAAGCTCGCTCATCATTAAACCTGTCTGCCGACAGAAAAGAGCTGCCTCGGAAGTCTGTCCGTTTTGTGAGGTTCCTTTGCTTGAAAGGGCAGTGAGGCAACAAGTCAGCTGCCTAAGCTTTCAGACGCAGACTGTGTCTCCAGGATCAAAATTGACAAAGAATTTTTATAATGCTCCAAAATATTTCTATTTCTATTTGATCAAATAAATGTACCCTTGGTGAGCATTGAGACATAAGATTAAAAAAATCGTACCGACCCTGATCCTTTGAACAGTAGTGTATTTACACTGTATGAACAAATACTGATTCTTTCCATTGAACTTCTCTTCCCTAACAGAATTGATGCTAATGTAGAGGACACTCAGCTGAATGTGGACCTAGCGCACACAGAGATACTCAAATATTTCCAGTCTGTGTCCAGCAACCGCTGGCTGCTCATCAAGATGTTCCTAATCCTCGTCATCTTTTTCATTGTCTTTGTGGTTTTCATGACCTGACGTCCAATCTTAAGAGGGGCAGATTTGAGGAATCAGTGCATTTTCAGTATTTGAGAAGGAATGAAAGGGGCTATTGTCTCTCTCTTTGTGTGTTTTCTCTGCTTTTTCTATGCTCAATGGTTAATGACCTCTCTTTTAGTGATCTTTTTCCAAAAATTGTGAATTTATAAGACCTAAGCAGGGCAGTTGTCAGTTTGTAGTCAAATTAAAATAGTCGATTAATGTCTAATTTATGCCTATGTTTGTCCATTTAAATTTCAATCTAATATGTTTGGTATCTGTAGAGGAAACTCTTGGAAATTATTTCCCATATTTTGGTTTTATAAATCACACAGATTACAGAGAGATGAGTATCCATGAGTAAAGCCAGCAATCATGACATGGATAAAGAACCACTGGTTTAATATATTCTGGATCACTGAATCAATGTGATTAGCATTAATCATGGTATACACCTTTAGACATCATTTCTTCTAAGACCTTGTTATGCATTTGCATTTTGTTCTCTCTTTTGTCTAAATATCCATTTAGAGAGGACTTTATGCAGGGGTTTGCAACAGAATCCCTTGTATATTCTGACTGCTACAGTAAACCACCAAACCAGCTCAAGTGATTCTACACTTTTATGGTGACTCTGCCTAAAGGTTTTGATGTGTATTCTTGTATTTTTGGTTTTGGGATCGATTACTTCTGTTCTAAATTCATTGGTTTCAGCAAGTAATAGATCAGGATTTGGAGCTAGTGGCCTTTACCAAATTTTGGCCAAAGCAGAGAAATACTTTTACATTAAAGTTGAACATGGTTCAAGCAGGAATAAAATTTCAGTGGATGTTTTAATCATCCATCACAAGCTTGTTTGTACATTCAGCTTGTCGAAATGTATGATCTTAGAAGTTCCATGAGAATACTGCTTTCCAGATCTCAATGTAAATGATGTCTTCTATAGAATACATCCGTTTGTTTTAACGACTTTGAGATTGGGGGAAAGTTTTGCCATTTGTGAAATGCATACTGTAAAGATTTGAAAAAATGGAAATAGAAATGTATGCGTTGTTGTAATGTCTGTCGTTTTATTATCTACAGAAGCATATGTGGTGCATAACTTTAAAATTCACGAGATTACTAATAAAGTTAGCTGTTTTTAAATAGAGGACAAAAGTGAATTTTTAAAACTATGATGTTTAATTATTGAATTTGATAAATATGCCACATTTAATATGCTTGAAATAATGTTTGAATAAGAAAAAGTGGCATAATGTGGATACCTTTTATCCACAAAAATATTAAGCAGCACAACCAGTTTAAGTACAATCAACTTGGATGTTTAAGTCATTTCAACTTAAATTGCATTAAACTGACTAAGTCCCCCTGTAGTGAAAATCAAGTTTTTAATGTTTTTTATATGTGGTGTTTTTAATATGCTTTTAAGACAAACCATGTGCAAATTCACTATTGCTGAGTATTTTCTCCTTAAAACTACAGTGAACCAAAGAAAAGTCTTAAAAAACGCGGTTTGAAATCGCCGGTGTTTCTGACGTCACAAACTACCTTGTAACCAATCACGTCACGGATCTCTGAGCTGGTGCGAGTTGGAATTTGCATAGAACCACGTATACTAAATGATGCAAGGAGTTACATTCAAGTTATTTTAAGGAATGAGTTTTTTTTTTTTTTTTTTCTAAGGAAAACATTTTATGTCATTTTGGTGATCAAAGAAGAGTTTTAAGAGATACAATTATTGATATGAATGCTTATTTTAATGAGTTAAAGCAATGTAAAAACATGTTATAACTTATTGATCATATCTTTTTTTATAAAGTGTTTCCAACATAAGAATGATTTCTGAAGACTGGAGTAATGGCTACTCAAAATTCAGCGTTGACATCACAGGAATGAATTACATTTTAAAATATGTTCAAATAGAAAATGTCACATTTGATGGAAGGGAAGTCTACAAAAGTTTCATGATGAATCGTAAGACCATGCTTGAATAAGAAAAACGGTGGCTTTCTTCCATTATAAGAGCAATGCCATCAAATGATCTGTGTAAACTGAAAAAAATAAATAAATAGTTGCTAGTATCATAAAGAGTTTTCTATTCCAAACACAGCCTGTTTAGGTCAGAGCTCTTTCTTCCACTACACTGATATCAGGCATGCTCTTGATCCTCCTGTTCCTGCAGATATTGTCTTCATCTTCCTCCTCGGGTGGATCCTCACTGTCCTGCCCCGCTTTGGCCCTGATCCAGAGCGGATGGATGCGGAGCCGTGAGCGCAGGTTGATGACAGACATGCTCTTACTGCGACTGGCCCGAGTCTTCTGTTCTCTCTCCCTGGCTGCCCCCTCCTCCACCTCGTCCAGGTAGTTGCATAGTACGAAACGGAACAGGCGAGACACCTCAGTCACATCTGGCTCTTCCTCTGTCACCACTTTCCTCAGCCTAAACAAAACAAAAGCAGATTAAATCTAAAAGATAGTTCCTCTTGGTCCACGTTGAAAAGGTTTGTGTTGTGATCTGATTTGAGTAAGTCTTCTCAATATGCATTACATATCATTATCCATACAAGCTACTCCAAATGTTTTGGAGAATCTTTACAACAGGCCTATTTTGGTAAACCCTTGAGTTGTATGTTTAGATCTTTTCAAGCAAGGGACCCTGGTTTCACAGGCAAGGCTTAAGCCTAGTCCTGGACTAAAATGTATGTTTTAACTGAAAGCAAGCACTGGCATATCAGTGCCATTGTTTTGTCTCAAGATGCACATCAGCCATTTTTTTTAAGGCACATTTATAAAAGGTACTTAAATGTCATAATTAAACTAAGGCCTAATCCTGGCTTAATCTAAGCCCTGTCTGTGAAACTGGGCCATACTGTTCAAACACTTCCTGGTTATCAAACTTAGTAGAACATGTATACAACTGACATCATACATTCACTAAAATTAGATTGTGCCCAAATCAGTACCAGTTCTGACTTATTTGGTGACTTATTTTGGTGTGAAATCAGACATTAATTAAACAGTCATGTTTTTTTGCCAATGTAATATGATGTTATTTTATTAGCCTATTTTAATTTTGTATTGAAAATACATACATTATGTTTTATTCCCCTCCCTCCCTTCCACAGAGACGTCTCAATTTTATTACTTTATAAGGTTTCTAAATCTTTCCAAAACAATCTTGAGTAAATACAGTGAAAAAACAGATGCAAATAGTTTTTCTATAGTGCACAAAATTCACAGGTATATGAAATATTGAGCTTAAATCTTTCCAAAACATGGTTATCCACACAAAACTTATTTGGCAATTTACATGATTTGACCCAAGAGATATTACCAAATAAAGAAGACCAAAAGAATCTTGCTGGAAAAGTCACAAAGAACAAAGAGCATTTAATTTTCCTCTCCGATGACGTGTGTACTGGCGTGAGGGCAGGACAACCTGTCACTTACACATGATTGCAGCAATAACAAATCTTAACAATCCAATCAATGGACATTTTTCACACAACTTCCGCATCTGAGAAACATGGAAATGTGAAAAGGGTCAACAAAATTACAGAGAGACAAATGCGAGTCCCGCCCTACATTTTTTCTTGTTCTGAGAAGCCGTTTTAGCACTTCCGGTTCCATCGTCCCGAAGTCAATGGGTTTTTGAATGGGATCTTGTTTAAATGGCTAAAATACGGTCTGTGGTGAACACAAGCTCAAGACACTTTCACACTTTATTCTACGACATATACATCAGTGTTACCCCACTCGTGTTTTTTTGAAGCTGTTACGAGTCTTGAAAAAGGCGGTTGCTAACAAGTGGCTAAATGGGACTACAGAGGCTGTCGGCGAGTCCCCTTTTATAGCCTCATTATGCTTATAATTGTGCTCACAGTCGAGCGACCGTGGTGTAGTCCGTTTATAGCCTACCTTTAGCTTTATACTTCTGGCGACTGCATTTAGGCTTCAAAATTAATAAAAGTTGTGTAACAGAGCTTGTTTTTTTGCGATAATCCAAAAGTTTATAGGAAAATTCAATTGGGTTTTTGTCGAGGGGACCTGTGTTGCTAATTGCCGGTTGGCCTACAAAGTGACGTCATACCTGCACCAACAGTGGTGCGTTGAACACCCTGTTCTGATGAGCAAGAGTTGCAACTGTGGCAGCTGAGAAGGCCATTCTTTGTGTTCTTTTTGAAGAATTTTCAGAGCCTGATGAAATCAGTATAAATACGTTTAATACTGCAGAATACGCTCAATGTTACAGTCACTGCCCTTGCCGTCCAGAATAAAAGAGAACATCCCAATCGAGTAAAGGGATTTGTGGAAACTGTTTTTCCTAATTACTGTGATCCAACATTGAACATTGAACATGTGATCCTGCATTTATGTCTGTATTAGTTAGCTTATATACTAGCATAGCATACAGATAAGCGATTAGCTTGATAGCTTAGTTTATACACACATTTGCACTTACCCTACATATATTCTCAATCATCTTTAATGTAATTATGTGTTAAATTAGGTGTCCAAATATTTCAGTTAAAAATAAAACAAATTAACGATGTTCAATTATTCACTTAATAGGCTATTATTTATTAATTAACAGTTAGTCATGTGTAAGAAATTATGTTCAATTGTTTTTTTATGCACTAATGTGTTTTTGTACGCATATATAGTAGGCTAAACTATGAATATTTTAAATTAATATAATTCGTATAATCATACAGTTTGGGAGACACGATTTGTCATGACACCATCAACACAATAGGGAAGAAAAAACTATCGTAGCTTCCGTTTCAAGCAGACTTTAAAAATATCGAAGCCATGTATAATTCACAGACTTTAGCATTGTTCAGTAAAGACGTAGGTCTACCTAAGAATGAGGGGTCCGCATTGGGAGGGAGGGATCTTGGCACACAGATCCTGGAGCTCCAGTATCTCGCCAGGTGGAATCTCATAGGAGGATTTCTGCGGAGCTGCAGCCAGCCAGCTGTAATCCACACAGGAGCTGCGCCTGCGGTTCTCCGTCGCCCTCTCCTGGCGGAGGCGCTCAGCGCGCTTCACCAAAGAGTCCAACTCTAACATCAGCGTCTTAGTTACCAGTTCCTCAGGCGAACGCTGACCGGGAACCTGTGGTTCCTTGGAGAACACTGATAACCAGAAGAACATCTGAAATGGTAAAGAATTTTGAAGTGCACTATAAACCAACAATACAGCGATTATTTGCGCCTGCTGACGACTGAAAAACGTCTGAGTGGTCTACTCAAAATATGAATAATAAAAGGCATTTAAAAGACATGGTTCCAAAAACTGGTTCAAAAGTTATGGCACTTACCTTCTCCTAAATGTGCAAAAGGTTGATTATAGTCTCACTGGAACTTTCCATCAAATTGGTCTGAAATATTTACACAGGAGTGCATGGGGAAACCAACAGCACATATCTTTATCACATGGCAGTCAGTCCTGTCCCTCTCAATACCAGATAAAGGGCTAAAGATAATCCCTTATGATAATAACCTACAGTAAAGACACATTTCAGTAGTATATCACGGACAAAGGAAAAAACAACTTAGTCTAAGTAAACTGTCCTTCCCACACATGTAAACCAATTTGAGTGCAAACTGTTACCGGTGGATGTCTTAGTCATTCTGATGGAATCTGTGTGAATAGGATTATTCCTATTACACAACGCAGAATTAGATCCCAATCCTCTCTTAATAAACACTGCTAAGGCCCCCTGCTGTCCTTTTGTAGGTGAACAAAATATGAAATCAGATTAGTAACTTAGAGAAATATAATAGCAGCTCTCATTTTTCAGACATGTCTGTAATTCATCCCATTTCCCTCTTACAGAGGAAACTGAAATTGTAGAGTATGACATAATACTAATATTTGTCAGAACTTGACTTTCAAACCGAAGAAGCTGGAGATCAAAGTTAAAAAATTGATTTAATATCTTGTTATGGTCCTTATACCACTGAACTTCTCACATTTATTCTTTGGCCTTCTGTCTCTCCACTCTTGTTAAAAGCCCAGGGAAATTGCTAGGATTAGATTAATGTGTAATGTAAGAGTTCTTAAGTACTGGTGTTCAGGGAAGAGCTGCCACTCCGCATGTGTCTGTCAGTCTAGGAATGAGGAAAAAAGCCAACTCAGCTAATTTTTCCCAACGATTTCAAGCTTCCTGTCATATCTGAACAAGTCCAGGAATGTGTGTTTTTAATGGATAATAAATGGAGACCTTCTAAATTATTTATGGTTTTTTTTAAAAAAGTTTATTTTTACTGCTTTTTGTACATTTGTTTATTGAAAATGTGCATTTAGCAGTGGTTTTATTTGTTTGCTCGAAAGTCATTTTAAAAACCACAATGAAAATCCTCTACTTTTTATTGAAAAGCTTTTTCTTAATAGGACAGAAGATACAATCCATATTCCCTTCTGCATACTCGTCTGCTTTTTTTTCACACCCATTTCCATCTCTGCAAATTCAGTTCCCGCTAAAATACCCGTCCATTACTTCAATCAATTCTGACGTTTTAAACCAGTGATTCCTCTCCCATCCGTTTTTCAAACCCTCTGATAGGCATTATCACATTGCTTTCTACAGTTACAGTTGCTAGAACGTCCCTGTCATATTTGATCTTTAAATGTTTCAGACTTTAATGTGAAAACGATATCAAAACACATTATTGAGGGAAAGGAAACTGATGCTGGTAACTTTAACCCAAAGAAAACTAGTAAAGTAGTAAAAAGTAAAGCATGAACATTACATCCGATATTCTCACAACTGATAGGAAGGAACGGTGTATTTTAGAATTCATCTGTCATGAATCAGTGACAGATATTATTTGGAGGAAAATTGTCTCTCTAAACATGATTATAACTTGCATATTTTTTAACAGATAAAACTGAAAACTATTTGCACGAAATTACGAGATGTAATTCAATGGCGTAAGAAATTAATGCTTATAGTGGATTTGTATTTAATCCATGGTTATATGTAATGGATATACACTCACCTAAAGGATTATTAGGAACACCATACTAATACTGTGTTTGACCCCCTTTCGCCTTCAGAACTGCCTTAATTCTACGTGGCATTGATTCAACAAGGTGCTGAAAGCATTCTTTAGAAATGTTGGCCCATATTGATAGGATAGCATCTTGCAGTTGATGGAGATTTGTGGGATGCACATCCAGGGCACGGCTCCGTTCCACCACATCCCAAAGATGCTCTATTGGGTTGAGATCTGGTGACTGTGGGGGCCATTTTAGTACAGTGAACTCATTGTCATGTTCAAGAAACCAATTTGAAATGATTCGAGCTTTGTGACATGGTGCATTATCCTGCTGGAAGTAGCCATCAGAGAATGGGTACATGGTGGTCATAAAGGGATGAACATGGTCAGAAACAATGCTCAGGTAGGCCGTGGCATTTAAACAATGCCCAATTGGCACTAAGGGGCCTAAAGTGTGCCAAGAAAACATCCTCCACACCATTACACCACCACCACCAGCCTGCACAGTGGTAACAAGGCATGATGGATCCATGTTCTCATTCTGTTAACGCCAAATTCTGACTCTACCATCTGAATGTCTCAACAGAAATCGAGACACATCAGACCAGGCAACATTTTTCAGTCTTCAGCTGTCCAATTTTGGTGAGCTTGTTCAAATTGTAGCCTCTTTTTCCTATTTGTAGTGGAGATGAGTGGTACCCGGTGGGGTCTTCTGCTGTTGTAGCCCATCCGCCTCAAGGTTTTGCGTGTTGTGGCTTCACAAATGCTTTGCTGCATACCTCGGTTGTAACGAGTGGTTATTTCAGTCAAAGTTGCTCTTCTATCAGCTTGAATCAGTCGGCCCATTCTCCTCTGACCTCTAGCATCAACAAGGCATTTTCACCCACAGGACTGCCGCATTCTGGATGTTTTTCCCCTTTCACACCATTCTTTGTAAACCCTAGAAATGGTTGTGCGTGAAAATCCCAGTAACTGAGCAGATTGTGAAATACTCAGACCGTCCCATTTGGCACCAACAACCATGCCACGCTCAAAATGGTTTAAATCACCTTTCTTTCCCATTCTGACATTCAGTTTGGAGTTCAGGAGATTGTCTTGACCAGGACCACACCCCTAAATGCATTGAAGCAACTGCCATGTGATTGGTTGATTAGATAATTGCATTAATGAGAAATTAAACAGGAGTTCCTAATAATCCTTTAGGTCAGTGTATTTCTCAGTAATAATAAGAGTAAATTATAATTATTATTATTATTATCATCCATCCATTCTCCGAACCGCTTGTCCTATGTAGTATAGGAGCATGTGTTCATTACTATTATTATGGTAACACTCTGCATTGCAATGTTACACATTTTACAAGCAGTAGCACCAAATATTCATGTTATGTTTCTTTAGTATAACTCAGTTATTTTTCCAAAGTCACTTTAGGTAAGTGTCTGCTAATTTATAAATATATGTAACTAATGTAAAATGACTTTATTAGCAATGAGGAATCATCAAAAATAACTTAAACATTCCCTCATTTATTAAATTACACAAATAATATTTGTTTATTTACTTGTTCAATTATTCACAGTCCTTTTAACTCTTTTTTTTTTTTTTTTTTTTTTTTTTTTCTTATTATTGTTGTCTCCATCAGACTTATAACAAACAAACATCCCTCCCTTTCTGGTCAGTTTTTATATTTATCCCCCAGTATGTTGTCACCATAAATCTGCCATATGCATCTGTTCAGGACGCAGGTCTGATTTATGTCGGATTGCCTTTGAGTAATAAAAGTCCTCCATTGCTTGTGGAGCCCAGCCAAGAATTTGAGAAGGTGATCCAGAACCTCTCTCACAAATTACACTGAGGGATCAAAGTGGGTATAAAAGTCTATTTAGAGAGTGCAAAATGAATCAAAGTCTTGGTCAGATGGCATATGATGTCTATATCTATGTCTGTTAAAAGAGGAAAAGAAGTGGCATCATTTCATGTGATTGGCATAGAGGTGCACATTTACTGTTACCTACAGTATTCATGTGTTTGGCAAAAATCATTCTCCACCGAGACAGAGAGGCCTTAATGGTCTTTGCTGAAGCACGTCTTTGGTATCAGAGTCCAAGTCTTGTTAAAATGAGCAAAAGCCGAGTGTATTTCATCTTCAACACAGATGGCACCTAGCCCAGTGTAAACAGCACCGCTACATCAGTTAATTGCAAACTTCGTGCTGACAAAAAGAAGACTGTACTGCTTAACCCCGTGAAGCAGGACTTGTTCAATCACAACAAGAATATAGCCATTGGAGATCAATCCAACGGTTTCACGCTAGGAAATCTATCTATCTATCTATCTATCTATCTATCTATCTATCTATCTATCTATCTATCTATCTATCTATCTATCTATCTATCTATCTATCTATCTATCTATCTATCTATCTATCTATCTGTCTGTCTGTCTGTCTGTCTGTCTGTCTGTCTGTCTGTCTGTCTGTCTGTCTGTCTGTCTATCTATCTATCTATCTATCTGTCTGTCTGTCTATCTGTCTGTCTGTCTGTCTGTCTGTCTATGAGACATCATGTATTTTGAGAGAGTTACAGACATCTGTCCACTGCGATATAATATAGTTGTAGATATTCCAGAGGAACTTGCTGCATCATCACTTTCAGTCGTCATAAAAAACATATAAACAGGACTGTCATATAGAAATAGAAGTAAAGATCAAAGGTAATCATGCATGGTGTTTTGGATGTAACATCACACCCTGAATAACTGACATGGTTTACAGTTTGTATTTTTTCCAATCGCTAGGAAGGACACATTTGTCAATACTTAGGTCACTTTTTCAAAACTCAGTCTATGTGGGCTAAACTGAAGATTATTTATCATTGTGTTGGACTTGTCTTCTTAGATTAAACCAGGATTACGTTTTAGTTAGTATATTTAAGTATTTTTTTTATAAATATGCCTTAGGAAATGACTGGTGTGCATCTTGAAACAAATCAGTGGTACTGACATATTTTAAGATTATCTTTCAAATGACATGAATACATTTCTCACTTAGACACAACCACCACCTAAGCTATATACCTACAGGCCAGTTTGCACAGGTTTACATACTCTTTTTAAAACTTAAATTCAAAACCTTACGTTATACAAAATTGAATAAGACATGTAATGCCATATTGAAAGATATTACAATTAAAAAAAAAAAAATGAAATGCTATCAAAACAATTTTAAGCAGCTGAACACCTACACAGATGTTAGAGGAAAACTTTGTACTGTAATGTAAGACACTGCAGTGAAATCTAAACAGCAGAGAGTGTCATTCTCGTTTTGTAAAGAAATTTTACAAAAGCAAACAATGTATAATGCTCCCTGTTGCTCATGTTTATCAGGTCATTGTTTTATGAGTGACAAAGTGAGTTTATTGGTTGACAACCAATTACTAGTTTTATGAAAGAATGAATTGATGTGTGATACGTATGAAGTGTTTTGGTAGTTTTAGTGCTGTGCCAAACTGAAAGTTGGTACTTAGGAGATCTGTGTGAAGAGTTCTAAAAAAGTGACTTAAAGGTGCACTATGTACATTTTTTTCAGTAAAATATCCAAAAACCACTAGGCTAGTGTTATATATTTTGTTCAGTTGAGTACTTACAATATCCCGAATGTTTTCAACTATTTGTAAATTGTGAGAAAATTGCTATTTTAACCAATGAACCGGGACGTGTGAAGGAGTCGCCTGTCGATTGCGTCATATCTGCGTTACCCTTCTTTTGCAGAAACGCTTTACTCTTAGCCGCCAAGTCATAGTAGCCGCCAAGCGATAGTAACATCATAACATAATTTTCAACACACTCAAATGTATCTAATATGATAAACAGAGCTGTGTTACCTCATACTCATGACCGGAAAAGCGGAAAAGGCACCGGCGACTGTGGCAATAATAAAAGTCCCGCTGCTCGTGAGGCGCATGTTGCGTTCATCTTAACACTCAACACTCGGTCCTAATCTGCTTCATACTACAGTAATGTTAATAATCGCATCCATGAACATGGATGAACATTATGAACATTATCCTCATGAACATTATCCTCACACCACTGTGCACTGTGGTATACCACTGTGGTATAAATTCATGACGCTTTGGAAGAAGCCTGATTTCCTCAGCCATTACATATCTTAACAACAGACATCGCTGAGTGTTATCTTGTATTTGTATATTTTTGTATTTTGTATTATGTTGGTTATGTTACGTGTGTTAAACAAGTGCAGTGCTGTGGAAAAGAATTTCCCCTCTGGGGACAATAAAGTTAAAGTAAGTATCCCGATTCTTTTCCCCCGGCTGTGAGGTGAAGACCACATTCAAGATTCAAGAGTTTATTTGTCACATACACAGTTATATACAGAATATACAACCGGCAGTGAAATGTAAACAGGTCCGCTCCATGGACAGTGAAAATTCACAGTTAAAAACACAAGGAGGAAATTATATAGAAATAGGATAAAAAAGTACTATATATATATCTATCTATATATATATATATCTAAAATATATATATATATATATATATATATATATATATATATATATATATATATATATATATCTGTAGAATTATAAATAATCAACTCAAGAGAAAAAATAAAATAAATAAAAAGTAAAAAATAAATAAAAAGTAAAAAATAAGAATAAAGTGGAATAAAATAATTGAAGTAGACTGTGCAGTGAGTAAACTGTAGACTTATAAATATGTGGTTAACAAATGTATAAAGAGTATAACGTGCAAACAGGTTTATAACAGGTTGTTACACAGTAACAACGAGAACAGAAAGTGCAGTGCAATGACAGTATGTCGATGTTTATCCTGAAGTGAAGTCACGTGATGTTAAGTGACTGAGTTCAGGAGTCTGATGGCCTGGGGGAAGAAGCTCCTCCTGAGTCTCTCAGTTTTGGCCATCAGGCTTCGGAAGCGCTTACCAGATGGCAGCAGCGTGAAATGAGGGTTTGCAGGGTGATTAGAGTCCTTGATGATCTTAGTAGCTCTACCTTTGCAGCGTTTGGTGTAGACGTCCTGCAGAGACGGGAGAGCTGACCCTGAGATACGCTCGGATAAGCGCACGACTTTTTGCAGGGCTTTGCGGTCATGACTGGTGCTGTTCCCATACCACGCTGTGATGCACTGAGTTAATACACTTTCTATCACCCCTAAATAGAAAGTTTTCAGGATAGCTGGTGAAACCCTGAATTTCCTCAGCTGGCGCAGGTGGTACAGTCTTTGCCTGGCTTTTTTCACCTGTGTCTGAATGTGAGCAGTCCAGGTCAGGTCCTCGGACATGTTTACACCCAGGTACTTGAAGCTGCTCACTCTCTCTACTGGTGACCCGCTGATCATGAGGGGGGAGTATGTCCATTGCTGTCTCTTCCTGAAGTCCACAATCATTTCTTTGGTCTTGCCAACATTCAGAGAGAGACAGTTGTCCTGGCACCATGATGTTAGATGCTCCACCTCGTCCAAGTATGCCGTCTCATTGTTGTTGGAGATGAGGCCCAGGACAACAGTATCATCAGCAAATTTGATGATAGAGGTGGAGCTGTGTGTGGACAAACAGTCATGCGTGTAGAGAGAGTAGAGCAGGGGACTCAGGACACAGCCCTGTGGAGCTCCCACACTCAGGGTGATGGAGGAGGAGGTGAACTGGCCTATTCTCACCACCTGAGGCCTGCCAGTGAGGAAGTCCTCAATCCAGTGGCAGAGAGAAGGATTCAGGCCGAGATCCAGGAGTTTGGAGGTTAGCTTGGTGGGAACTATGGTGTTAAAGGCTGAGCTATAGTCAATAAATAGCAGCCTTACGTAGTTCCCACTTTTGCTGTCGATGTGAGTGAGGGAGGAGTGGAGGACATGAGAGATGGCATCTTCAGTCGATCTATTGGGACGATAGGCAAACTGAAGAGGGTCCAAAGTGTCAGGAATGTAGGCGCAAATGGTGTTTTTAATGAGTGTCTCAAAGACCTTCATGACTATAGACGTGAGAGCCACTGGACGATAGTCATTTAGGCAAGAGGGTTTACTGTTCTTAGGGACAGGGATGATGGTGGATTTTTTGAAGGAGGTGGGGACCACAGATGTAGCGAGGGACTCATTAAAGATAGATGTAAACAACCCGGTGAGCTGATCAGCACAGTACCGTAGAACACGACCTGAAATACCATCCGGCCCGGCAGCTTTCCTGACGTCCACACGCTTGAGTGCTCTCCGAACTTCATCCTCTGAGACAGAGATCACGTGGTTGTTGCTGCTCTACATGTCCCAACATTCTGCACTCAGGCTTGGCGTCATCAAACTACGCCTTTGTTTTGAATAGGCAACCTCTAGCGGACGGAAAAGTTACATAAAGCACCTTTAAGTATTGAGAAATCCTAACGAAAAAAAAGTTCAGATTACGGAAAACATTTAAGTAAACTAACTTCATTTTTTAAGTTAACTAATTCAAACATTAAGTTAGTAGACCTTTTAGTCGAATTTATATTTTATTTTGTACTACTCAAATATATTTGTACTACAATATAAATGAAATATTGAATAAACTAACTCATAACATTTATGGTTAAGTGCTATGGTGCTAATGTAACTATCAAAGAGACTGTCACTATACACTTACACTAGCCCATTTTCTACCTAACCACAGGCTTTACACTTCACCACAATGGTAACCCTATAAAACTTCAACATAACAGAAAACCTTGTAAATCCCAACATAACAGAACATTAAACAATAACACATCTTTCCCTATATTAATCTTTCAACATTTATTCTCTTTACACAGTCTGACGCAAAGCATGCTGGGAACTAGAAATGCAACTCATTCAGTTTAAGTTCTGCTTATATCAGATTTTGAGTTCACTTAACTTTTTTCAGTGAAGTACAATGAACTTTCAGTGATATTTGAGTGAAATTCATTTCATTTAATTAGTTTAAACTGTTTGGTTTTACGATGTAATAAAAAAAAACTGTAAACATCTGTCAACGTTAGAGGTTTCACAGAACATGACCACCGTTTTTATCTGCAAATGCTGAAAAAACCTCCAAAAGGGCTCAGGTAAGCGTAAACTGTCACCCAATGACTTGAATGAAAGAATCTCAGTCAGCAAATAGACAGTTGACCTGCATGTGCAGCCATTTAATTATGTTTGTGCCTGTTGAGTGAGCTCCAAATGAGTGCTAATGTTACACTTCGCTCATTACACTATATCAGTGCCCACAGGGGGATAATCTTTCCCGTACTTGTTAACACAGTCTCTGGCTGCTGACGTGACCCTGTAAGTCAAGCTTTTTGGTGTGAAGAGGGATTTATTTGGGAACGAGCCAGCGACGAGAATGCACCTCTAGCAGAAGCGATGGTGTTGCTTCCTCTTTGCAGCAGACACATTAGTAGCCTTGTGATACAGCATCATGAATAATAGAGAGTTTTTGATGGATTCCTTATCTGGTTATGTAATGGCCTTGTTGGTGGTAGTATATTAATGTTACACAAACGTAGTGTTTTTTCCCTCTGGCTTCGAGCTCTCCTTTTTATCTTAAACACAAAAACCTCATTGTCTTCGACAAGACTGATAATCTTTACAGACAAAATCAATTAAAGGTGGTGATACACATACAATGATTCATAGTCACATGTGACTATCATGAAAAGTGTAACCCCATCACTGGCAGGTCTGCGCTGTGAGCAACGTGAGCAGCGTGACCATGTGGCTGCTGGCATACAGCTCAGAGAGCCATGCAACGTCTGCAATGCTACAGCTGCACTTCAATAAGTTATGCACATTAGATACTCTCATACTGACACAAGCATATGGGGAAGCGTGTGATAGCAAGAGAGCAAAAGCAAAGGAGGGTTGAAAAAGATGGTTTTCTGTATTTCAGCTGTCTTCTAATACTTCTTCAATAGCAAATATGAGAGACAGTCAACGGAGGTTATGACTGGCATTAGGCATTATATTACGTTTTAAAATACTCATTTGTAATCAAAATACAGTTACTTTTTATTGATTAGGCTACATGTTATTCTCACAATGGCAGTAAATTATAGGGGAGACCGGGTAAGGTTGTAACACTTTTCTTCAGCACCTAAAACTACCCTTTTTTTAGCTACATGTCTGAAAAGTTAGGCAAAGTACCCACATTTGTCTACTACAAATGGCAACAATTAAAAATTACATTACAATTACAAATTACAAATTACAAACAATTAAATTTCTTCAACTATATCATAGACTTTGTGAGATGACAAATACTAATTGGTCCTTTGTTACATCCTACCCCACTACTGGGGTAAGTTGTAACAGGTACAAACCCAATTCCAAAAAAGTTGGGACCCTGTACAAATTGTGAATAAAAACAGAATGAAATGATGTGGAAGTTTCAAATGTCAATATTTGATTCAGAATACAACATAGATGACATATCAAATGTTTAAACTGAGAAAATGTATCATTTTAAGGGAAAAATAAGTTGATTTTAAATTTCATGGCATCAACACATCTCAAAAAAGTTGGGACAAGGCCATGTTTCCCACTGTGTGGCATCCCCTCTTCTTTTTATAACAGTCTGCAAACGTCTGGGGACTGAGGAGACAAGTTGCTCAAGTTTAGGAATAGGAATGTTGTCCCATTCTTGTCTAATACAGGCTTCTAGTTGCTCAACTGTCTTAGGTCTTCTTTGTCTTCTTCCTCTTTATGATGCGCCAAATGTTTTCTATGGGTGAAAGATCTGGACTGCAGGCTGGACATTTCAGTACCCGGATCCTTCTTCTACGCAGCCATGATGTTGTAATTGATGCAGTATGTGGTCTGGCATTGCCATGTTGGAAAAGGCAAGGTCTTCCCTGAAAGAGACAACGTCTGGATGGGAGCATATGTTGTTCTAGAACTTGGATATACCTTTCAGCATTGATGGTGCCTTTCCAGATGTGTAAGCTGCCCATGCCACACGCACTCATGCAACCCCATCCCATCAGAGATGCAGGCTTCTGAACTGAGCGCTGATAACAACTTGGGTTGTCCTTGTCCTCTTTAGTCCAGATGACATGACGTCCCAGTTTTCCAAAAAGAACTTCAAATTTTGATTCGTCTGACCACAGAAGAGTTTTCCACTTTGCCACAGTCCATTTTAAATGAGCCTTGGCCCAGAGAAAACGCCTGCGCTTCTGGATCATGTTTAGATATGGCTTCTTTTTTGACTTATAGAGCTTTAGCCGGCAACGGCGAATGGCACGGTGGATTGTGTTTACCGACAATGTTTTCTGGAAGTATTCCTGAGCCCATGTTGTGATTTCCATTACAGTAGCATTCCTGTATGTGATGCAGTGCCGTCTAAGGGCCCGAAGATCACGGGCATCCAGTATGGTTTTCCGGCCTTGACCTTTACGCACAGAGATTGTTCCAGATCCTCTGAATCTTTGGATGATATTATGCACTGTAGATGATGATGATAACTTCAAACTCTTTGCAATTTTTCTCTGAGAAACTCCTTTCTGATATTGCTCCACTATGTTTGGCCGTAGCATTGGGGGAATTGGTGATCCTCTACCCATCTTGACTTCTGAGAGACACTGCCACTCTGAGAGGCTCTTTTTATACCCAATCATGTTGCCAATTGACCTAATAAGTTGCAGATTGGTCCTCCAGCTGTTCCTTATATGTACATTTAACTTTTCCGGCCTCTTATTGCTACCCGTCCCAACTTTTTTGGAATGTGTAGCTCTCATGAAATCCAAAATGAGCCAATATTTGGCATGACATTTCAAAATGTCTCACTTTCAACATTTGATATGTTATCTATATTCTATTGTGAATAAAATATAAGTTTATGAGATTTGTAAATTATTGCATTCCTTTTTTATTCACAATTTGTACAGTGTCCCAACTTTTTTGGATTTGGGTTTGTAGACAAAATGCACAAAAACTAAGGGTAGTCCAAGTGATATGCCACAACAACACTTTTATTTTAAATGAATGGCTGCAACAATAAAATATGTGTGAATATGGGGAGTGTTTGTGCATATTGTATGTGTTTGTGCATATTGTGTGTGTTTGTGCATACACACGTGTGCGTTTGTTTGTGCGTGTCTGTACGTGCACATTCATATGGGTGTTTGTGTGTATGTGTGAGAGCAAGAGCAAATTAACATAAACATAGGCATTCTGTAGAAATATTAAAATAACAAAAATGTTCTTAGTTGTATGTAAGTGGATGATTGTTTCAAAACACGTGTTACAACCTGCCCGCCACTGTCACCCATTGTTTAGCTAGCTGTATTAGCATGGTGCTTTGAAATTAGCAGGAAGTTGATACACCATTCTTTACTAGAGAAACTACACTTTGACCTGATATAACTCATACAACATTATCTACAACGGTAGAAGTACTAAACAAAATATTATCTTGTTGTTATTTATTTTTTACTTTCTTACCTCAGAATTAGATTTTCTGCTGTAGCTTCGGGAGATATAGCAACACAGACTGGAAAACCTCCATCTGGGATCGTAAAGGAAGCCAGAGGAAACTGAAACTGTCATACGACTTATCCGTGATTCGTGGAATTGGTAGTTACGACTCTCCCGATGTTACAACTATGGTCTCCCCTACACCATTTATTGATTCTCCCTATTATCTTTTCATTTCAAGCATATCGCTTATGTACATTCAGAAGTTCTTCCAGTTTTGTGAAACTGCACAAAGACCAGCAACAGTCATGTGACTATCACTGAAAACTGAGACCCACAGAGCATTCTTCACTGGATTTACACAAATCATTTCACTTTCAGAAGTGTTTTCTCAACATCGCAACATTGCATTTCTAATCAACTCCTGACGAACATGTTAATTATTACTTGAATTGTGAGACATTTAACCATGTATTGTTGTCTTTGGAAGGCTTTTGTCTTTCAAACACACTCAAATTCATGTCATTGACCATTTTTGTCATGTAATTTGGAATCAGTAACTGATTACAATTAAGTAATCTACCCAGCATGATATACACATAGTAGAAGAAACCACATTTATTAATGTAGGTAGGTTCATGCTAATTTATGAATATGATTATAAATATGAACAATATTATACTATTACATGAACTAATGTTCATCTATAACCTCATCGTAAAGTGTTTCCAAATAATCATCCAGAAGGATCATTTATTTAGATGTTTTGTTAGAAGTAATTTTTTGTTTTGTTTTAGAGTTTATGCACACATTTTGTCCCCTCAACGGCATTTCCGAGCGGAAAGTAAACCTTGCTTCCGAACGGAACCCCTCCATTAAACTGGGATAAACTGAAGGGAAAGACCAATTAGCTGATCAAGCTCAGAATCTCTGCATCGACCCCACCCTTTCCCTTTTTCTTTCTTTATTTCCCCTCTCTCTTTCTCCATCTTTTACTGTAGTAGCCCTTCCCTGCTCCACTGATCCCACCCTCTCCCACATACACACACAAACACCCTCACAAACATGCTGGCAGACTCACATACACTCTCTCTCTCGGCTCAGCCTCTGTCTGATTGAGTACCTTTTCATTCTTGGGCACTCAGCAACAGTCTCTCTCCATCTCTCTCACACACACACATACACTCACACACCCTGGAAGGAATCCTGCAGTTTGCGGCTGCAGTTCTCTGGACATGCCGGACCGTCTGCTCTGAGGTGGGAGATGGGCTTGAGAGCTTGTGTGTAAGAATCTGTTCTTGATTCATTTTGTAATTTTAGTGCTAATGTGAGCAAATATTGCTGCCACAGTCCTGCATGGAAGTTCATTCCATCCTGGTGGGTTATGTGATGGTCTGTTTGGAAGATTTATTTACTAATGCTATGTTTTGCATGCATTTTTACGGGTACATTTTGAAATATTGTGCATGAAAATTCAACTGTTAAGTTATAAGTTTAGTACTGAGTCAACCTAAATGGACTGTCTAATTATAAAGATGTAAAATAATATGTGTATTTAACATCATGACGTGGTAAAACATAGCAGTAATAGGAAGTTGAGAATATACACAATGTACTGTAAGTGCATTGGAAGTTGGACATTTACCCTGTGGTGTAATTAGATATATATTTTGGGGAGATTGCCTTTGGCTTGATTAATTCGTACATCTAATTGCCTGAATGTCTATATATTTGCTGGTTCGCCAGAGCACTTTTTATAGTGAGCTTGCAACTATGCAGTCAGCAGATCCTCCAGTGCTCCGAATCAAACCCTAAACCCAATAACTGCCACAGACATTTCGGCCTCCTGACATTTGAAGCTTCTCAGATCACACACACGCACTCACACACGTTTGCACGCACATGAAGAGTTAGCCGTACACTCATAAACACAAATACTGTCCTCAATATGACCCACAGCGTATACCATTACAAATATCTCTTGATACTATATAAAATAAAAATATGAGAGCTATTAAATGATTTGGCTGCATAACACGCAATATAAATATGGGAGACCAGTCAGTTGTCACACAGGGATGTTGTCATAAGGACTATAACTCTTCAAGTCAAAAGATTGAAGAGGTAATTGCACAAATGTGTTTTCTCAGTGGTTTTTAAGTTGGGTTACAGTTCAAAACCATCTTAAATTAGAGTATGTTTTGTGAATTCTGTCCTTTAAATTCAAAGTTAAATTTCAGTATCATCATGTTTTTGCAATAGCTGTTAGGTGAACACAATACAATTATTTTCTGACTTAAAATTAAAATTATATAGTCAACTATATAGTTACGGTGAATTTTGATTAACTGAAAGCTTGAACTGTATTTTTCATTAATGCCAGATAGGCGAAGGTTGACACAAGTGCTTTTACATTTTACAAATGTATACCTTGTATTAATTATTAAACATATAGTATATACATATATATATATATATATATATATATATATATATATATATATATATATATATATATATATATATATATATATATACACACACACTGTATATACACACACAGTATACTATATATAGTTTATATATAGCTGTAATTATTATTCATGATACTTTTCCTTCACATAATCATTTATCCACAACTTATACGGCCTTCACAGACTAAAGTGCTTCTTACTCTCACTTTCTGTAATTTGATTCAGCATATTATCATCTTAGACTCATTCTGAGAGTGAATCATTCTCCGTGTCCCAAATTCACCTCTGTGTCCTGTTTATTAGGTTTGGTTTACCTAACAGCTGGTTAATGGTCTGATGTTGCTATTCAGTTAAGTAACACAGAAGACAGAAGAGTGTTTTGTGAGTTTTGTTGACTGTGAAGGTGCAACCTCTGTGACATGACGGGAGCCATCTGGCCCTCAATGTGATTCCTGTCAGCATAACTGTCCACCAAAAGCCAAAAATACATTTGTTTAAAGTTAGGCAAGCATTCAGAGCAGCTTCACATTGGGCACCAGGGCTTTGTGTTTTATGTCCTGACGGCGTGCCATCAAAGTAATTTCCTTTAAATCAGCAAAAGGACCTTAAATAGATTTCTACAATTCATGTATGGTTTATAAAATATAAATAAAAAATAACATAAACAATATGTATACTACTGTTCAAATGTTTGGCATCAGTAAGCGTTTAAAAAAAAAAAAAAAAAAAAATTACTTTCATTTAGCAAGGATCCATTCAATTGATCAAAAGTGACAATAAAGACATTTTTAATGTTAAAAATTAATACACATTAACATTAATAAGTCTTACCAACACCAAACTTTTGAACAGTTTTGTGTGTGTTCATATACACTGATCAGGCATAACATTATGACCACCTTCCTAATATTGTGTTGGTCCCACTTTTGCTGCCAAAACAGCCCTGACCCATCAAGGCATGGACTCCACTAGACCCCTGAAGGTGTGCTCTGGTATCTGGCACCAAGATGTTAGCAGCAGATCCTTTAAGTCCTGTAAGTTGCTCCATTAATCGGACTTGTTTGTTCAGCATCAACATCCCACAGATGCTCTATTGGATTGAGATCTGGGGAATTTGGAGGCCAGGTCAATACCTCTGCATGGACACCCTGACTGGTCTGCGGCTATGCAGCCCCATACACAACAAACTGTGATGCACTGTGTATTCTGACACCTTTCTATCAGAACCAGCATTAACTTCTTGAGAAATTTGAGCTACGTCTGTAGCTCGTCTGTTTGATCGGACTACACAGGCCAGCCTTCCCTCCCAACGTGCATCAGTGAGCCTTGGCCGCCCATGACCCTGTCGCCGGTTCACCACTGTTCCTTCCTTGGACCACTTTTGATAGATACTGCAGTTTTGGAGATGCTCTGACCCAGTCAAGGATGCTTTGACCCATGTCAAACTCGCTCAAATCCTTACACTTGCCCATTCTTCCTGCTTCTAACACATCAACTTTGAGGACAAAATGTTCACTTGCTGCCTAATATATCCCACCCACTAACAGGTGCCGCGATGAAGAGATAATCAGTGTTATTCACTTCACCTGTCAGTGGTCATTATGTTATGCCTGATGTGTGTGTGTGTGTGTATATATATTTATATAAATGATTTTATTATTCAAATTAATTTATATTTCTGAATAATTAAACACTTTTGCCCTCAGTATCCGCTTAATCAGATCACAAGGTCGAGGAGTTTCTGTGTGGATACGTATCCTGAGACTCTATACTTAACAACTGCCACAGACGGAGCTGGACAAGCCAAAAAAGGGAGGAGGAAAAGGACAGGTTTGTGGTTGAACGTTTTCTTTAGACGAAATTGTGAAAGTAGTAGATCAACACAAATATTTCAGCTTCAATGTGGGTTAGACCAAAATCCTCTGTAAAGTTGTTTTGTGGTCACGCTTAAGCTTTTACTGATTGCAACTTTCTTTAATGGGTTTAGCTGGTTTTTCACTGCAGTCTCGTCCCCAGGAGGACAAGCACCAGAAGTGGAAAGCACAAGAAACAAACAGACTCCAGCAGACATTCAGCTATGCATTCCACCACCCTTTTTGGTGTCCTAACTGGGGTGCTCCTGTACTTAGTGATGGGGGCTTTGGTGTTCAATGCCCTAGAGGCCCCGAATGAGGAAAGCCACCATGTCCAGCTGCAAACCACTCGTCAAGAGTTCCTGGGCAACTACACATGTGTAGATCCTGAGCGTCTAGAGAATCTGATAGTGGTAAGTATTGTTGCAACTGACAATTATTTTTTAATCGAATAATATGGCAAATTATTACTTAAATTAATCAGATTTTTTAAAAACACGTATTCATTTAGTATATACTGAGAAAAAAAACAAAAAGCAATTATGGTTACCATCCAGTGTTCTCCAAACAATGTTCAAATTGAGGTCTATGAAAACAAATACAGATGGTATGCTGTACATTACATGCACAAAAAAAGTTTAACATTACATTATAAAACAATAAACAACTGTATGTTCACAGAAGTTTAAATCACTGTTATTTTTGGCAACCATATTGTCAATTTAAAACCTAGGCCTACATTTAATGCCCAACAATAAATAGCTCAACGTTATATGATTTTCATTGCAACATTATTAGTCAGTGCATCATTTCACATTGTCTGTTTGTCTCTTGTGTTATTAAATACACTGTGAACCCTAACGCTCAAAATAATTAATTGGTTTGAGTAGCGCCAACTCAAATTAAACAAATTAGTTCAATCAAATTAACTTTTATGAGTATTTAGAACTTTCTTTTTCTTTTGACTTCTCAAAACTGAGACATTTTAGGTCATCTGGATTGTTTCATTGTTTTGAGTTTTATGAACTTGTTTCTCTTAATTCAGACAAAGTTCAATTTAACTGAAACTGGGCTGGGATTTCTATATTTACCAGCATGCTTTGCCAAGGGCCAAAATTAAGTTTTATATTTTTTTAATTTTTATTTTTTTGTGCAAGATTAATGTTAAATGGGCAATTTAGTAGTGTTTAATGTTTTGTAATGGTAGTGTAGAAGAGTTTCTGTTATGTTGTTTTTTTTGTAGGGTTACCATCATGGTGATGAGTGGAGCATGAGCTTAGTTTGAGAACAGATGTTAAATGTATTATATTGCTGTCCTCATTCAGCAAGTGCTCTGCTATGCTATGCTAATGCTACTAAAGCATTGTGTAGTCAATTAGCAAGGTGGCTAGCTAAAGTTAGTCAAGTTTACAAAAAAATTGAGATTATATGATATTTTTAAGTTAAATGTATGAATTAGCTTACTCAAATATTCAAGTTCAGAGCAATTAAAATGTAGGATTACAAAATAAAAATCTGAAAGTTCTGCTTACCTAAACTTTAAATTTCTTTACTTAAGAAAATTGAGGCAGCTGGCCTCCATTCTTTGAGTTTTGCCAACTTATTTGGGTTTACAGTGTATGTAAATTTAATGTCAGGATGAGCATGAATTCACGTGTAACTCAAGCACAAAAAGCACAAAACTCACAAACCTGACAGGTCAACCGTCATGAAATTAGCATCTTTGAAGCATTTCATACAAACCCGATTCCCAAAAAGTTGGGACACTGTACAAATTGTGAATAAAAAAGGAATGCAATAATTTACAAATCTCAAACTTATATTTTATTCACAATAGAATATAGATAACATGTCAAATGTTGAAAGTGAGACATTTTGAAATGTCATGCCAAATATTGGCTCATTTTGGATTTCATGAGAGCTACACACTCCAAAAAGTTGGGACGGGTAGCAATAAGAGGCCGGAAAAGTTAAATGTACATATAAGGAACAGCTGGAGGACCAATCTGCAACTTATTAGGTCAATTGGCAGCATGATTGGGTATAAAAAGAGCCTCTCAAAGTGGCAGTGTCTCTCAGAAGTCAAGATGGGCAGAGGATCACCAATTCCCCCAATGCTGCGGCCAAAAATAGTGGAGCAATATCAGAAAGGAGTTTCTCAGAGAAAAATTGCAAAGAGTTTGAAGTTATCATCATCTACAGTGCATAATATCATCCAAAGATTCAGATTCATCTGGAACAATCTCTGTGCGTAAAGGTCAAGGCCGGAAAACCATACTGGATGCCTGTGATCTTCGGGCCTTAGATGGCACTGCATCACATACAGGAATGCTACTGTAATGGAAATCACAACATGGGCTCAGGAATACTTCCAGAAAACATTGTCGGTGAACACAATCCACCGTGCCATTCGCCGTTGCCGGCTAAAACTCTATAAATCAAAAAAGAAGCCATATCTAAACATGATCCAGAAGCGCAGGCGTTTTCTCTGGGCCAAGGCTCATTTAAAATGGACTGTGGCAAAGTGGAAAACTCTTCTGTGGTCAGACGAATCAAAATTTGAAGTTCTTTTTGGAAAACTGGGACGCCATGTCATCCAGACTAAAGAGGACGAGGACAACCCAAGTTGTTATCAGCGCTCAGTTCAGAAGCCTGCATCTGATGGGATGGGGTTGCATGAGTGCGTGTGGCATGGGCAGCTTACACATCTGGAAAGGCACCATCAATGCTGAAAGGTATATCCAAGTTCTAGAACAACATATGCTCCCATCCAGACGTCATCTCTTTCAGGGAAGACCTTGCCTTTTCCAACATGACAATGCCAGACCACATACTGCATCAATTACAACATCATGGCTGCGTAGAAGAAGGATCTGGGTACTGAAATGGCCAGCCTGCAGTCCAGATCTTTCACCCATAGAAAACATTTGGCGCATCATAAAGAGGAAGATGTGACAAAGAAGAACTAAGACAGTTGAGCAACTAGAAGCCTGTATTAGACAAGAATGGGACAACATTCCTATTCCTAAACTTGAGCAACTTGTCTCCTCAGTCCCCAGACGTTTGCAGACTGTTATAAAAAGAAGAGGGGATGCCACGCAGTGGGAAACATGGCCTTGTCCCAACTTTTTTGAGATGTGTTGATGCCATGAAATTTAAAATCAACTTATTTTTCCCTTAAAATGATACATTTTCTCAGTTTAAACATTTGATATGTCATCTATGTTGTATTCTGAATCAAATATTGAAATTTGAAACTTCCACATCATTTCATTCTGTTTTTATTCACAATTTGTACAGGGTCCCAACTTTTTTGGAATCGGGTTTGTAGTTTCATTCAACTTGCATTTGCACTTTTCCCGCAGCAAAAATTTCCACAGAAATACGTTTCACTACTGTAAAATGACATCACATCCAACATTTAATGTCTAATCTCTTTTCTCTACACTCCGTTGTTTCTATATAGACGGTGGCAAAGGCTATCAGTGTGGGAATTGACATCAACAATTCCACCAATGCCACATTCAGCACCAGTTGGGACCTGGCTAGCGCATTCTTCTTCTGTGGCACCATTATCACCACCATCGGTATGGGATTGCCACATCACTGGCTGAATGCACCTGCATGTTAAAGCCAGAGCCTGGCCTGGCCTCTGCATTCTGGGGATCTTTGGCACTGTGAAATGTCTAAATATATCTGCCATCAGATCACAGAAAGTGTTTGTCTGTGGTCCAGGTTATGGAAACATCTCTCCAAAGACATCATGGGGTCAGTTCTTCTGTATCTGGTATACACTGGTGGGCATTCCCTTGTTTGGATTTCTGTTGGGTGCCGCTGGAGACCATCTGGGGACGTCGCTGAGGAATGCCATTGCTAAAGTTGAAGCTCTTTTATGGGTAAATGATGATGAATACAAACATAACCTCACAGGACATTTACAGAGATAGGGCCCTATTTTAACATTCTGAGCGCATGCTCTGAATCGCATGGTGCAGGTGCACTTAGGGCGTATCCGAATCCACTTTTGCTAGTTTAACAATGAAAAAAACATTTGCCGCAACAGACACATTGTCTAAAAGGGTTTTACGTAGTCTTTTAATGAGTCATGGGTGTGTTTTGGGGGGGAATCTCCCATTCCCTTTAAAAGCCAGGAGCGTTTGCGCCATGGCGGATTTGCTATTTACATGGCAGAATTTGCGAGCGGAAAGACTGAACGCTTCTCCAGAGAGGAATCCTTTCATTTTTAATATTTAAAAATGTTTGTGTGCTGCTGCGCATCCCTGTGTGTAATACGCAGAGTGTACGCACATTGTGCACCCACCCATAGGCGCATATTACTAATGTACAAAAAATACTGCGCTATTGACTTTAGACTAGGTTTTTGTTGGTCAATGACGCAGTCGATTTAATTTGCCTCAAAATAATTTGCGCCTGAACACACCCTGTTTTCAGATGAGCACACCCATGGGTGAACAGATGGGCGCGAGTGAATTTGCTATTTAAACAACGTTGCGCTAGACATGAAAATGGTAACTGCGTTGGGCTGAAACTAGCAAAAACTAGCAAAGGCATCGCATTGCGCCGGGTGTATGATAGGGCCCAAAGAGTTCACAGAATGAACTGGGATACATAGTATGGAGATAAAGAATTGATTTGTTAAATAATTTAAAAGCATTTAGCAAACATTATGACAAACATGTATGGAAGTCCATTTCCACGTCAGAGTAAAAAAAAACAGGTATTTCTGAGATAAAGTTAAAGTTTCTCATAAAATAAGAAAGGTACACTGTCACCCTTTCAAAAGGTACACCTTTGTACCTAAAGAGTGCATATTAGTACCTCAAAGGTATATATTGGGACCAAAAATGTACAAAATAGTGCCTAAACGGTACATATTAGAACCTTTTTAAAAAGTACCAGTGTAAGAAACCATGAGATAGTCTTTTTTTTTTTCTTAAAATGATTATTATTTTATTATTATTTAAGAATTTTTCATTTTTTTCTATAAATAGGCTTCCATACACATTCCTGGCTCTTTGTTGCAATTGTTTATTTCAAGCTTCTCAGGACATTTTTCCTCAGTCTTCTTTATCTTCTCCATTCAGAAGTGGAAGGTGAGCCCAACCATTGTGCGTGTCATCACCGCGGTGCTCTCCATCCTGCTGGGCTGTGTTCTCTTCATCTTTGTGCCAATTTTAGTCTTCCAGAAGGTTGAAAATTGGTCTCTACTAGAATCAGCCTACTTTGTGGTCATCACCCTCACAACTGTGGGCTTTGGAGACTATGTCGCAGGTACCACTGGATGTAATCCTGAAGTGTTTACTCACACAGTTTTCCATATAATATTTCCTCGCTTGATGCTTCGCTACAATTTAAGAAGTAGTTTGATTTTCATTTTTAGATCAAATTGAATGAAACTGAGATTTACACCTAAGCATCTATCTTGTCTCTTGAATTCTTTCTCAAGATGTTAACCCTCAGTGGAAACCTCATTTAACCATGGCACGCTTTTCCATGTAACGTGACATTAAAACAAACCACTGCATTCATCTTGTGGTGGATGTTTAATGGGTTGATTTAAAAAAAATAATAATTATTATCAGTTATTATAATCCACCACTGACTGCATTATTTAACAGGACATTAAGATTTGGTTTTCAAATGGCTGAAATGAAACTACAAAGTGACTTACAATGCTAAACATCTTACCTTTATTTAACAAGAAACTCGTGAAAAGGATAGTTCATCCAAAATGAATTCATAATTTATTCACCCTCATGGCATTCCAAACATGCATGCCTTTCTTTCTTATGCAGAACACAAAGCAAGATATTTCAAAGAATATTTCAGCTTGACTTTAGTATGAAAGTCAATAGGACCCAAAACGTTCAAGCTCCAAAAAAAAAGGCACAACGGTAGCGTTAAATCTCAAATCAAATAAAAAAATTGATCAACGCATATATACAGACTACATCAAATTTGGTGGCACAAACCTAATTTTTCACTTAACGTCAAACTTTATTGGTTGTCATTCATCACTTGACCATACTTTTGAGTTTTATCTTGTAATTTTTTGTATTTGTTTGCATTAATCAATGTTTTGATTTATTTTCAGAGTGAATAGAAACATACTTTTATGTCCATCTTGGAGCTTGAAAGTTTTGGGTCCCATCGATTTGAATATTTATGGACAAACAGTTGAAATGCTCTTCAAAATATTTTCTTTTGTGTTCCACAGAAGAACTAAAGTCAAACAGGTTTGGAACCGCATGAAGGTGATGAAATGATTGCAGAAACTTCATTTTTGGGTGAAATATCCCTATAGTTTGAATAAATGACTTGATTTTTGTCCATCAGGTGATGGTGAAGCAGGTGAACATCATTGGTACAAGCCTCTGGTGTGGTTCTGGGTTTTGTTTGGTTTGGCCTACTTTGTGTCCATTCTATCCATGATTGGGAACTGGATTCTGGTTCTTACCAAAAAAACCCGAGCTGAGGTAGGCCTATGATTAAATCATGATGTCAAATTAATTTTTTATAACCAAATGTCTTGTGCAGTTTAGAGCAGTGCCTGGTCAAAATCCCTAGTCAAACTCAGCACTGCAACTCAAATGGGATTATTAATTTCTCTCTTAATTCCCGTCCCTTCTATCTTCATGATAACCTCCATTCCACACCCGTAATTCATCTCCACAACTCCTATTAACCTAAAATCTGTATCAAATTTCAATCATTCTGTTCCTGGTGACATATCTCTCCATAACTCTCAAGCCTTTCCATTTCTCCTGCCCTACTTTCTGCTCTCAGATGGAGGAGTTGAGAGCACACGCCTCGGACTGGACTCAGAACATCCAGAACATGTCTGTGGATTTCCGTATGTCCGGAAAACTTGAAGATCCTTTCAAGCGCAGCAGGCGAAAGCGGCGTCACAGGCACCACAGACGCAGCGGCAGTCAGGGTGGAGCTGGAGAGGATGGGAGAGAGGAGAACAAATCTGAATCCGACTCCTACTCGGGTTCATCGGATGAGTCAGAAGGCAGCTCTGAATCACGGTCAGAGGTGACCGAGACAGAACGGGTCCCAGGGGGAGAGGGCGGTGGCGGCGGTGGCGGGGGTGGCGGCGGCAGCGGTGACGGAAAAGAATTAGAGAAAGAGGAAAAGCTCCATGTCATGCCCACAGATCCCATCCTCTCTCAGCCATTGGATTACTTTGGGGAAAATCTTGCTTACATTGATGAATCCTCAGATGCAGTGAGTGGGAAGATCCACCTTGACCCCCTGCTGGATATACCAGAAATGAACCTATCTTCTAAAGACAGGCCCAAAAGGAAACGTCAAAGGAGACACTTGAGAAGGGATCAACAGAAACCCAAGAGCCCTAAAACCAGTCCAAATGAACCAGAGTATAAAGCGCCAAATGGAGAAATTCGTCAGAAAGACCCTCCTACACCAAAGCTGTGAGTGTCCAGGCATTTATAGGGTTTGAAGTTCCTCAAAAGGGCCTTAGTCCTCCTCTTTGGAATAAAGTTTTGCAACTGCTAGCTTTAGGATATGCTGTGCTCCACTGTGAAGGCACCTGGCATTATTCTCAGATTTTACTGGGACAAAAAAAGAAACTGTCCATGTGCCTAATATGAGAAGAGGGGAAGAAGAATCCGGTCTTGTCAAGTCTGGGCATGAGTGAGAACTTTTGTTGGATAGTCAGAAAGAGGCCTGATGACCATTAGTCATCATGTACAGGAGGGCCATGGTGATCAGACTCTTAGTGCCATCTACTGGACGTTCACTGCACTCGTTTGTTTATGGATGCACTGACTGTTAATGAATGTTTTATTCTGTGTGCCTTTCACTCCTTTCCTAACGTCATAATAATAAAAGAATGATAGCTTGTTACTAATGTTACTAATCCAACTCAGTTTACAGCTCGAGTTCATCAAACTGTAATCTTTTTCTATTACTGATAAATACATTAAGATACAGAAGCCTGTTTCTGCCTCAAGTTAAAAAAGACCTAATTTGGACTTTATTTCTCATAATTGTGACTTTTTCTCATACAAGTTTATATATTACACACAGCACTTTATATCTCACAATGTAACTAAAAAAAAAAAAAAAAGTCTACTTTTTCTACTATATAAATGCAACTTTATTTCTCACATATATCTTGTCATATATCTTCTAATTATGACTAAATCTCACAGTTGCTACTTTGTCTTGTAATTGCGACTTTATTTCTCATAACTGCAACTTTATGTCTCACAGTTGCAAGTTTATTTCTCACAAGTAAATGTAATCTTTTCTCATAATTTCTTATGATTGCAACTTTATATCTTAGAACTGACACTTTATATCTCATAATGTGACTTTTTCCAAAATTGTATTTCGCTTAATTGCAATTTCATACCTCACATTTGTTACATATCTCATAATTATATGAAATAATATCTCATAATCTCACCCTTATGTCTTATGATTGTTACTTTTAACCTCACAGTTGATACTTTATCTTGCAATTGCGACTTTAGTTCTCATAATTGCAACTTTGAATATCACACAATTGTCCCTGTATTTTGCCATATTTCTCATACTTGTGACTTTAAAATCTCACATTTGCTACTTTCTCTTGTAATTGAATATTTATTTATTAACTGCGACTTTTTTCCTCTGAGGCAGAAACAGGCTTTCATAGAGACTACTCATGAGTGTGGTGCATTTCCCCTTAACTCGCTAAGTAACTTGAGGAGTTCAACCCTGCTAGGAACTAACATGAAACCACATCAGGAGTCACCCGTAACAAGGTTTATTGCACTGCAGTCAGTCCATTACATTTATGTGGTCAAGTTACAGACAAAGGAGGAAGGAAAAGATGTACTTCGCTTACACTTTGCCGTAATCCTTTTATTTAGTCACAGCCAGTATTTCACTGGGGTTTGATCTTGAGTGTTTCATTTAAAGAGCTGCAGGTAAAAAGGTCATCATTACTGTCTAAAATACTATTGATTATAAATAAGATTACTGTACATGCGTGTAAAGTGCTCACCACACTCATAGAGCTTGTTGATCTTCTGAATGTCAATGTTAGACATTTCCAGCCTCTGTCCGATCTGCACTGAAGGGTTAGGAATAGGAGTGATGGTTTCCTTCCCATACTGTATGGCGTAGGCTGTCCTGCAAATGGAGGGTGAGAGTGAATTCCCATCAGAATGTACTTTATATATCTGTCCTGAAGCATGATTTCAAATTAATATGGGTGAAGTTTTACCTTCCATAATGCATGATGGAGTTGTAGTCATAAGGGGTATTCAGATTATTTGTGTCCTTCTTCTGAAAGTTGTATGCAGATGCTGTGCAAGGACAAACGAGTGTTCATTGTTACTGAGGTTTTCATTACGCTAAAATAAAAAGATTTTTTTTAAAAGACCTCTATAGAATTTGAGATTTGTCCACGCTCACACACATCTTCTAACCTTGTGGAATATTCTCCCAGTTGATCTGGACGTACTGGTCTCTGTCGCTCCTGGTGTGCTCGTGGTGGAACCCCAGAGAATGGATGAGCTCATGTTCAATGAGCCCATGAGATACACAGCCGTCCACAGACAGAGACACCTGCTGTTTCCCTCCAGATCTCCCTACACTAGACCAACAGCTGTAAACAGAGGAATATATTTAAACACTAAAATGAACTCCTCAAATGTACACTACGATTCGAAAGTTTGGGGTCGGTAAGATTTTGAAAATGTTTTTGAAAGAAGTCTTTGCTCACCAAGGCTCCAATTATTGGATAATGCAGTAAAACAGTAATATTGTGAAATATTACAAATTAAAATAATTTCCTAAAGGATTATTAGGGACACCTGTTCAATTTCTCATTAATGCAATTATCTAATCAACCAATCACATGGCAGTTGCTTCAATGCATTTAGGGGTGTGGTCCTGGTCAAGACAATCTCCTGAACTCCAAACTGAATTTCAGAATGGGAAAGGTGATTTAAGCAATTTTGAGCGTGGCATGGTTGTTGGTGCCAGACGGGCCGGTCTGAGTATTACACAATCTGCTCAGTTACTGGGATTTTCACGCACAACCATTTCTAGGGTTTACAAAGAATGGTGTGAAAAGGAAAAACATCCAGTATCACGGCAGTCCTGTGGGCGAAAATGCCTTGTTGATGCTAGAGGTCAGAGGAGAATGGGCCGACTGATTCAAGCTGATAGAAGAGCAACTTTGACTGAAATAATCACTCGTTACAATCGAGGTATGCAGCAAAGCATTTGTGAAGCCACAATACGCACAACCTTGAGGCGGATGGGCTACAACAGCAGAAGACCCCACCGGGTACCACTCATCTCCACTACAAATAGGAAAAAGAGGCTACAATTTGCACGAGCTCACCAAAATTGCACAGTTGAAGACTGGAAAAATGTTGCCTGGTCTGATGAGTCTCGATTTCTGTTGAGACATTCAGATGGTAGAGTCAGAATTTGGCGTAAACAGAATGAGAACATGGATCCATCATGCCTTGTTACCACTGTGCAGGCTGGTGGTGGTGGTGTAATGGTGTGGGGGATGTTTTCTTGGCACACTTTAGGCCCCTTAGTGCCAATTGGGCATCGTTTAAATGCCACGGCCTACCTGAGCATTGTTTCTGGCCATGTCCATCCCTTTATGACCACCATGTACCCATTCTCTGATGGCTACTTCCAGCAGGATAATGCACCATGTCACAAAGCTTGAATCATTTCAAATTGGTTTCTTGAACATGACAATGAGTTCACTGTACTAAAATGGCCCCCACAGTCACCAGATCTCAACCCAATAGAGCATCTTTGGGATGTGGTGGAACAGGAGCTTCATGCCCTGGATGTGCATCCCACAAATCTCCATCAACTGCAAGATGCTATCCTATCAATATGGGCCAACATTTCTAAAGAATGCTTTCAGCACCTTGTTGAATCAATGCCACGTAGAATTAAGGCAGTTCTGAAGGCAAAGGGGTCAAACACAGTATTAGTATGGTGTTCCTAATAATCCTTTAGGTGAGTGTATATATATATATATATATATATATATATATATATATATATATATATATATATATATATATATATATATAAAAAATTAGCATATTAGAATAATGATTTCTGAAGGATCATGTGACAGTATTTCAGCTTTGCCAAAACATGAATAAATAACTTTTTAAATATATATGGGTAACAATATATTAAAAAGTTATTTATTCATGTTTTGGCAAAGCTGAAATACTGTCACATGATCCTTCAGAAATCATTATTCTAATATGCTAATTTGCTGCTTAAAAAAATGTCTTCTTATCAATGTTGAAAACAGTTGTGCTGATTTTTTCGATTAATAAAAATTTCAAAAGAACCGCATTTATTTGAAATATATTTTTATAACATTAATTTATAAATGTCTTTACTATCACTTTTAAATAGCTAATAATTTGAATAATGCTGACCCCAAACTTTTATAAAGTATATTCATTCTTTAGGCGTGGTCAAGCTCACCCTAGCAGGTTCTCAATGCTGAGGTAGTCCACTTGGTTGGTTCGTGGTATAAAACGGACGCAGGTTTTTGCAGAGATGCTCTTCATTGCACTTTCGATCAGTGTCTTCTCATCGTTATCTATCATAATCGTAATAATCATATTAATGTTATTGGATTTTGATGCTGATCAGCATACAAGTTTTTTCTAATCACTCACAGTAGTCATTAGCAATGGTGTATGGCACTTCAATCAGTCCAGATGGAGATTTTGGCCATTTGCAGTAGTCATTCAAGCATTTCATGGCATTCCTTGTTTTAGGTAAGGCCATATCGCCCTCCAGAAGTATGTCACTGATCTCTGAATCAAAACAAAACATAAAAGAGTCGGATCATTTCACACATTTAATTAAGGAACCCCTCTTAGAGGAAATAATGTAATGATGTAATTGATTTATTTTATTTAAAAAGACATGTACATGTATTTTAACTGTACAAATGATATATGACAATATGTTCATTTTAATTCATATTAACAGTCAAAATGAGTAAGTTAATTTAAATTAACCATTATATATAGTACGAAAATATTTAATTTTTCAAAACATTAACAAGTCAATTCACCTTTATTTATAAAGCGCTTTACAATTCAGATTGTCTTAAAGCAGCTTTACAGTAATAACATGAAAATGATTGCATGCAAACATCATTTTGGCTGTACAGCAGGTCTAAAAGAAAATAGCGTCATTGTTCAGCTACTCAGTTCAGTGTTAACTGATTCAGTTCCGATATATACACTATATTGCCAAAAGTATTGGGACACCCCTCCAAATCATTGAATTCAGGTGTTCCAATCACTTCCATGGCCACAGGTTTATAAAATCAAGCACCTAGGCATGCAGATTGCTTCTACAAACATTTGTGAAAGAATGGGTCGCTCTCAGGAGCTCAGTGAATTCAAGCGTGGTACCGTGATAGGTTTCCATGTGCAATAAGTCCATTTGTGAAATTTCATCACTACTAAATATTCTACAGTCAACTGTTAGTGGTATTATAACAAAGTGGAAGCAATTGGGAACAACAGCAACTCTGCTATGAAGTGACAGGCCAAGTAAAATCACAGAGCGGGGTCAGCGCATGCTGAGATGCACAGTGCGCAGAAGTCGCCAACTTTCTGCAGAGTCAATAGCTACAGACCTCCAAACTTCATGTGGCCTTCAGATGATCTCAACAACAGTGTGTAGAGAGCTTCATGGAATGGGTTTCCATGGCTGAGCAGCTGCATCCAAGCCTTACATCACCAAGTGATGTAACACAAAGCAATACAAAGCGTTGGATGCAGTGGTGTAAAGCACACCACCACTGGACTCTAGAGCAGTGGAGACGTGTTCTCTGGAGTGATGAATCACGCTTCTCTGTCTGGCAATCCGATGGACGAGTCTGTGTTTGGAGGTTGCCAGGAGAACAGTACTTGCCTGACTGCATTGTGCCAAGTGTAAAGTTTGGTGCAGGGGGGATTATGGTGTGGGGTTGTTTTTCAGGGGTTGGACTTGGCCCCTTAGTTCCAGTGAAAAGAACTCGTAATGCTTCAGCATACCGAGACATTTTGGACAATTTCATGCACTCGACTTTGTGGGAACAGTTTGGGGATGGCCCCTTCCTGTTCCAACCTGACTGCACACCAGTGCACAAAAGCAAGGTCCATAAAGACATGGATGAACGAGTTTGGTGTGGAGGAACCTGACTGGCCTGCACAGAGTTCTGATCTCAACCCGATAGAACACCTTTGGGATGAATTAGAGCAGAGACTGCGAGCCAGGCCTTCTCTTCCAACATCAGTGCCTGACCTCACAAATGTGCTTCTAGAAGAATGGTCAAAAATTCCCATAAACATACTCTTAAACTGTGGAAAGCCTTCCCAGAAGAGTTGAAGCTGTTATAGCTGCAAAGGGTGGGCCAACTCCATATTAAACCCTACGGATTAAGAATGGGATGTCATTAAAGTTCATGTGCATGTAAAGGCAGACGTCCCACAACTTTTGGCAATATATTCAAAAATACAAAGAAGGTGTGCACATCCTCAAACCCAAACAGGGCTCAAGTGCAGGACAAAATAAATAACTAAAGCAAAAAACAAATGTGATGTTTCGATCAACGTTTCGACCAACAGGTCTTTATTAGGAAGGTCTGCCTGACAAAGACCTGTTGGTCGAAACGTTGCATTATATTGGAGCAGTTACATCATTGTGCAGACATCACATTTGTTTCTTAATATTGTGTAAATTGTCATAATAAATAAGTAAAGTAAATAAAGTAAATAAAAATCACCTTTGTTTGCCTCCAGAATTCTTGAGAAAATATCCATATCGTTGTGCTTCTCAGACTGGATATCTAAACAAAGAATGACTAAATGAAACCATACTTTTAAATATGTTTGTCATTTTTTGTTTCAAATCTGTGGTCCTTGGTACTTGCAAGTATTGCATGTTGTATTTGCCCTTAATTTAGCACAACTGATTCAGATCATCGGCTCATGAACAGAGAGCCGCATGATTCTCTCTTATCTGAGTGTTTCAGATACAAAATGTGCAATGATGTGGGCCACAAGAACACAAGAGGGTTGAATAGAAACTCACCTTGATCAGTGGGCAGCATCTGTGGAAAGAGCAGATACAGAGTAAGTGCGTGAGTACATTTTGAAGTGCAGGTGCTCAACGCTGAAAGCTGCAGCTCGTACCGTAGCAGGAAAAGCTTGAGAGAGATTTAGCAGCACAGCTGAGATGGAGAAAAGCAACACGCAATCCATTTTCCATCAATGTGTCTCAAAAAGGATTTCTAACTGAGAGGGGAACTGTGAGGGAGCTGAGCAGGAACTTTTCTTATACAGAAAACATCTGGGAGTGTCCAGCATTGGGTATAAGGTTAAAATCCACACAGATCACTTGAAAAGATCTGAATAGCTTCTAGCATGAGGTTACATCAGCCTCACCCATTACAAATAAGATTATATTTGTTTGTTTCAGATTTAGACTAAAACAGCAACTTTAGGCCTTGGTAATCGTGCATTTTTGATGACAACAAAGTTATTCTTTCAGATGGTCATATTGCTGTATTAAATTCCAACAGTCTAAATAAGAGCTAAAAGTTCATTTTATGTACACTTATTCAAAGAAGCAAATTAGAATGATTTCTGAAGGATCATGTGATACTGACTGAAGTAATGATGCTGAAAATTCAGCTTTGCCATCACAGGAATAAATGCCATTTTAAAATGTAATACTATTTCATAATATTTGATTTTATAGTATTTTGCTAATGCAGTATTTTTACTGTACTGTTGACAAATAAATGCAGTCTTGGTGACTTGAACAGTAGTGCAAATTATTTAAAAAGTTTATCAGGAGTCATTTAATGCTAATCAGAGTTATTGATAAATATTACACGCTTTATTTACATAGGAAAGACACTCGCTTTATCATATAAATGCTAATAAATCTACACAGAATGCTTCAAATTTACTGAAAAGAATACTAAATCTTAGACAATACATTCACACTATTTGTTTGTGTTGCTGCATAAAAGACTATATTTCAAGCAATCATGTTGATAAATTGTTTTATAATGCATTTTCATCATGTTTTCTAAGATCATCTGGAAAAAACAGGCTTATTTTGCATATGTATAATCGCAAACCTTATGGCCTCTGAAATGAATCGCTTTTGTGCATGAAACAGATCAAACATCATATGGTTGGAACATACACTCACCTAAAGGATTATTAGGAACACCTGTTCAATTTCTCATTAATGCAATTATCTAATCAACCAATCACATGGCAGTTGCTTCAATGCATCTAGGGGTGTGGTCCTGGTCAAGACAATCTCCTGAACTCCAAACTGAATGTCAGAATGGGAAAGAAAGGTGATTTAAGCAATTCTGAGCATGGCATGGTTGTTGGTGCCAGACGGGCCGGTCTGAGTATTTCACAATCTGCTCAGTTACTGGGATTTTCACGCACAACCATTTCTAGGGTTTACAGAGAATGGTGTGAAAAGGAAAAACATCCAGTATCACGGCAGTCCTGTGGCGAAAATGCCTTGTTGATGCTAGAGGTCAGAGGAGAATGGGCCGACTGATTCAAGCTGATAGAAGAGCAACTTTGACTGAAATAACCACTCGTTACAACCGAGGTATGCAGCAAAGCATTTGTGAAGCCACAACACGCACAACCTTGAGGCGGATGGGCTACAACAGCAGAAGACCCCACGGGTACCACTCATCTCCACTACAAATAGGAAAAAGAGGCTACAATTTGCACAAGCTCACCAAAATTGGACAGTTGAAGACTGGAAAAATGTTGCCTGGTCTGATGAGTCTCGATTTCTGTTGAGACATTCAGATGGTAGAGTCAGAATTTGGCGTAAACAGAATGAGAACATGGATCCATCATGCCTTGTTACCACTGTGCAGGCTGGTGGTGGTGGTGTAATGGTGTGGGGGATGTTTTCTTGGCACACTTTAGGCCCCTTAGTGCCAATTGGGCATCGTTTAAATGCCATGGCCTACCTGAGCATTGTTTCTGACCATGTCCATCCCTTTATGACCACCATGTACCCATTCTCTGATGGCTACTTCCAGCAGGATAATGCACCATGCCACAAAGCTCGAATAATTTCAAATTGGTTTCTTGAACATGACAATGAGTTCACTGTACTAAAATGTCCCCCACAATCACCAGATCTCAACCCAATAGAGCATCTTTGGGATGTGGTGGAACGGGAGCTTCATGCCCTGGATGTGCATCCCACAAATCTCCATCAACTGCAAGATGCTATCCTATCAATATGGGCCAACATTTCTAAAGAATGCTTTCAACACCTTGTTGAATCAATGCCACGTAGAATTAAGGCAGTTCTGAAGGCGAAAGGGGGTCAAACACAGTATTAGTATGGTGTTCTTAATAATCCTTTAGGTGAGTGTACAATGGTTTCACTTTATTTTGACGGTCCCTTTAACACATTCTGTTGACTATAAGTATAACGCTGCACCCCACCCTTAAAAATAAAGGTGCCAGGAAGAACCAAAACAGGGTTTTCACGGCGATGCCATAGAAGAACCATTTTTGGTTCCCTGAATAACCGTTTTGTGAAAGGTCCTTTAAGGAACCATTTTTTCTAACCATTTTATAATCTAAAGAAACTTTCTGCGCTACAAAGAACCTTTTGTGCAATGGAAAGGTTCTTTGGATATAAAGTTTCTTCATGGACCAAAGAAGTCTTATTTTTAAGAGTGTAAATGTCTACTAACTCTTATTAGAACGTTAGTAGAGTATCAATAAACTGGTAGGGTTGGGGTTAGAATAAGTTGACATGTACTTGCAAAATTTCTTATACTCAGTAGAATGTCTGTTGGAGGACCATAAAAATAAAGGATTCGTAGATATTAAGCAGGCAGTCTACTAATATTCTAGTGAGAGTTAGTTGACGTGTAGTTGCAAAGTTACTTATGGTCAACAGAATGTTCAGACCATCAAAAGCGTTATCTATACAATTGCTGTGTTATTCAAAAACAAACAAACAAAACTTGTATTATGAATAACAGCTGAAACATCTTGAGCAACTGTGAAGGAAACAAATGTAATCCGACTCAGTGGGTGAGGTTGCCATAATCCTGTGCTGAAAGCTTACCTTAAAACCCTGTGAAGTGCTGAAATAAGACTTCAAGCTTTTCAGTTAAGTCTGTTCAGACATGATCCAAATGACTTGCTTGAAAACTTTAGTCCCCATTCACTCTAATCGCATCTGTTTTTAATTGCAATTAATTAATTTGTTTTTATTTTTAATTTTGTGCGTTCTTCTTTTGTAGACAAAACCACTGAACTATATTGGAAACCATCAGTCCCACTCCTGAACCCTCAGAAATAGACAGACAAATGTAGGAAATGTCTAAGTGTGTCATTTAAAGTCGGCATGAAACTGAACTTGCGATAGTCTTTTTATCTTTATTGTGAAATATATCAGTGTGAAACAACTTCTCGAACAAGAAAGACTGTAGGACGGACTTGATTGTGTCCATTGGGAATTAATTGGATCGTTGGATCATTGTGGTTTGCTATTGTTCTCATGTGAGTGACAGGTTGTCCTGCCCCCGGGCCAGTAAACATGTCATCAGAGAAGTCTGTGCAAGAAGGAAGGAAAGTTATTTTGATTCAAGATTACGAGGGCACATGAATAAAATGATATGCACGGATAAATCATTTATAATAAATAGGCAATGTTCCATTAAAAAATGGTTTGATCTCATGGTTTCATGGTGACTTTTAATTTCTGTGCATGTGGTGATTATGATGTTCTGGCTGAAGGAGAATAGTCTAGAGCAACTGCTTTCATGAGAAATTTAGTAGGTTTGCTATAATGTTTATGTTGATCAACAGCAGGACCGAAACAGGGCTGCTAAAAATCCAAAAAAACAAAACAAAACAAAAAAACATATTATTATCTGCCCTCCTAAATAATTCAGTCACCTAACATTGCACAGTGAGCATTACAAAATTATTTGAGCGCCTTGAGTAGCTACTCGTGACCAATGAGATACAGAAATAAAATGTGTCGTCACTCGTTATTGCGTTTTGATTTCTCGCTGATTATCTTGCCATCACTGCACACTGCTATCGCATTGTTGCTACACTACAGGAGCTTAAACTGGGCCACATGCTCGGATGTCTCAACTTTCGTGCACGGAAACACATGACCTTGTGCGCGAGGACACTCTGTACATAGACGTCACGAGTCGGCAGACTGGCACAATCCACTTATCTGCTGAATAATCACATCCCCGCTAGATGGGGCTGCGGTGCGTCTGCCTGCTTCCTTTATGATGCGATTACAGCATTCTCTTCATTTTGAGGGTTGTACTAATTATAGACCACTCCAATCTATACTAAATAAATATGAAGAATGTTTTGTTTTGCGTTTAAATCGAAATCAAAAGCAATCAAGAGCATATTATACTAGCGTGCTATCATCCAGTTAGGCCTATTAGGAATAATAACCACACCTCATACACCCCTTTTACCATAGACAATAACTACAAAGGGTCATTTATGAAATACCTCACCTAAAGTTCCTCTCATATTTAAAATAACCGGTTCTATTAAAGTGTGGGAGTGAATACACTACAGTGTATTGTTTGGGCTGAAAATCTTTCCAGATGATTTTGTGTGTTTCATTGTGAGTTTGTTAAAAAGGAAACGAAGGTGTTAATTTAACATGAGAATGATGCAGTGTCCCCTTTACTGCATAGCCTTCACCTCCCAGCTGTTGTCTTTTTGAGGCTATTATATTTGGGTAGTTGCTCCCACCTGTTTCTGGGGTCATGACCTCTGTCAGCATTCCAGAGCACCGAGGTGTGACCTTTTGTGGCAGAGCCATAAACCAAATTTACACAAAAGCCTCTGTCGGAAAAGATCTCGTGTACTCCGTAAAAGTTGTAAAAGCATCTACCAAACTGTGACAGGGCCGTTCAAACGAGGGCATGTGAGGAAACGTGCCGTAAAGGAGCTCCGTGTGAAGAGCTTCAGACAGAAACGGAATGCGCCAGCGCGCAGCTCGGCTGAAATGCAGCGTTTGCTGCATCGGGGAATGACCTTGAATTCAAGGTCGCGTGTACGTTCTCAATGACAACGGGAACACTAGCGCTTCCTGTTTCCTTTTTTAATCGCGTTTCGTGCAGCGCGCGGTTGCTTCCATACATATAAACCACACACTCGTTTTTGGTCTTGTTAGGTGTCCATTAACGTCTCAATTAATTTTACAAAACGGACAGGTTTCAGTCATGCTGTCTGAGGAGGTGCATTCCTAAAATAGACCACTGTAGCCTAATAATTCCCTTAACACGGGACTCTTTTCCGTTACAGCATTGCACGCTCTCTTTCTCCCAGCTCTGTGTGCTGTGATCAGGTTACGCGGATTGTAGTCTCTCCTCCTTTCTCCCCTTTCCTCTCTCCGCAGTCACTGTGAACTCTGCGCCGCTGGCTCACAGCCCAAAACTGTTGTAGGAACCAGCTGACTATGGGAGGCCTAGAGCAGTGAGTTGGGTCAGTGTCACAAGACCGAGCGGACTGACATTTTCCATGCCATCTACAGCGATGTTTGATTTACAGCTCAGCTTCAGCTTTTATGCTTAATGGGGCAAACGCATTCTGTCGCATTACTACGGACTCGCATTTTTTCCCGGAATGGAACGTATTGGGACGACAAAGCCTATATTTCAGCTTCTGTCATCACCTGATATAGCCTAATATAACATGAGCACTTATAGTAAAGCATAAGTCTACGATGACATTGAAACGAACACTGACTCACAAAAACACTAAACAACATAAAATGTAACATAAAGCAGCCTGTGTAGCCTACATAACAGATAACAAAATAAGAACTTATTTGTAAATTATAATGTGCCTACTTATTTTACCGTAGGCCTGTAGCCTATAAAGGCCTACGCATTGTCCCATAAATATAGCCTAAGTTTATCCATATATAGTAACTTTCCGTTACCCACATGGTCTAGTGTAGAATTCATCAGTGCATTTTAACATGATTTTCCCTTAAAGTCATAATTGTTTACATGTTGCTACGTGAATGAATATTCAGTCGTGTTGGGTTTATAAAGTTCGTCATTCGGTTGACATTAAATCGCAATCATCTTTGAAAAAGGTGTCAAATGTTTTAAGTTCCCTTCATAAATAATTAAAACTATAACTACTGCGTAACAGTGAAATGCATGAGCATTAGCCTATTGGGCTAGATTAGAAACCGAGCTTTATAGTTTGGGATACAATGCAGTGTTTTATTTGCTACAGCTTTGATGAAGCCTGTGGAAAGGCTGAATTATTAGTAGTCACGAATAATGCAGTTATTAATGGCCTCCGCTGTTTTTACACCAAGCTTTATTTCATTTACCCCCTCAATCAGTTACCAAAATAGCCCGGCATGATGTAAGAAATCTGAATAAATGCTTCGGATATTAGATCAAAAGTGTGTAACCTCGTGAGTCACACATACAGTAGGTCAATTCCTCTTTATTGTTTAAAGCGCTGCTGCTGCCGCTTGTGACGAAGGCACGAGGACGCGTGATTGGAAGCGGGAGCGGACGTAACGGAGAAACAGCAGACGCAAGAGCAGAGAGGGAGGAGAAACAACGAGGATATACGTAACCGGGATCTCAGCTGTATTAGCGGAAGACAGGATTCAGGCTTCCAGTGACAACCGAAACAGCAATATGGGGAACTAGTCCAGGGGAGAGCGAATCAAACATGGATTAAACATACGCGCTTTCTCAACTGACTGCACTCGCGCCGCCATTCATTCAAATTATCGAGAAGTTGCATTGATTTTTATGTCACATAGCCTATACCTTATCGCAACACAGCACCAGAATTGCTAAGTAAGGTAGCCCACTTTAGCAAATAGGCAGAGTATCCGCTCCTTAAACCCGCCTGTAGGACAAGACACATAGCCTATGTGATAGTCCTATATATAAATATCGGATTGACTGTTTTGCTCAAGGTTTTCTTTGGTTGTTTTCGAGGCACCAGCAATGTTCTCTGAAATACTGGTAAGTGTTCATCCAACCGGCACCCAGCAACGCAATATGCACCTTTATTTTGTGCGAGTGTAGACATTTGATGTGAATGCGCGTGTTGTGAACCTGTCTGATAATCAAGAGTCTGTCGTCATGCAGACCATCAATGGCAACTGTCTGCTGTCGCTACCAACGTTTCCATGTTACGCTCAGCTGTAAAAACTTTACACTGTAAATAGGTCAGTGTGTTCTAATAGTTTGTTTGTACGACTGCTAACAGCACGAGAACATGTCCTGGCAGATATGATTTAGTGCCTAACGTTTGAATTCGCAGGCTGTAGCTTAATCGTTGCATATAAATGAGCATTATGCGCTTCTTACTGCGATAAAAGGGGGGAAAAGTCCGCAGTAACACTTTGCAGCACGAAGTCGAGTTGACCTTGATCGAGTTGTCCCCTGGCTCATACATTGTGTCAGCGCGTGAGATTTTACCTCGGACTCTAGTACTCGAGGCATGTCGCATTACCGGCTGTACAGCCTTTCAGTCTGGAAACAAACTACCCCAAGCGCGACAGATCTGCTTTGCATTCGTGTATTCGAGGCATTTCTCGTCGTCGCTGACGTAATGCAATTGGTACAAGATCGTAGTAATTTTATTTGGCTTTTAAAAGTCTGTGTGCAGATCTTTGAAGCAGACTTGGTGGCATGGTGTCAAATATAATCAAAAGCTGTACGATTCATGTAGGCTACTTATTTGTTTCCCACATTAAAAAAAGTTAAAGAAATAGTTTTTATTCAGAAAAATGCTTAATAAAATAATAAAATCTTTAAATGCTTTAGAAATTGAAAAGATGTACTCTGGCAAGAGATGAAAGTCACCATGAAATAAAAATGGACAATTCCTCTTTTTTATGCTATATATATATATATATAATATTAGTATTATTCATGTACCCCAACTTCACTGACATCTCTTCTCTGATGACATGTTTACTGGCTTGAGGGAGGGGCAAACCTGCCACTCACATGAGATCATAGCAAACCACAAAGATCAAACAATCCAATCAATTCCCGATGGACAAAATCAAGTCCCGTCCTCCATTTTTTTAATTTATGTTTTTTGGTTTGCCAAGTTGTTTAATTTGTTCCCTCGATTTATAAATCATGCGCACAATTTACTACTTCATTCCCTTGACTTGCTAAACCGTTCACACGATTTACTAATTTGTTTCCTCGATTAATAAATCATGCGCACGATTTAGCAAACTATTTTTTTCCTGCATGTCATTTGTGGAGCTCCGTAAATTCAGATATATGTCACAATAGGGAAGACTATTGCAATGTCTATTTGATTGCGACTTTAAGACTCCAGTCATGTCAATAAAAGCTGATTTATTTTACATGGAGCCAGTTACCTTCATGGGGGCAGACATGTTGAGATCAGGTGATGTGACCAGCCAAATCAGTAACATCCTTGTTATTAAACATTTTTGGAATTAATAAATAATGGTTGATTGCAAATAGCTCTTTTATAGTAACTAAAATCTGTGTGATTCTACATCCTGCCTCTAGGTGTCAATCAGCTCCCTAGGTCAGTAGTCAGGGACTGATCAAGGAGTCGGCCATTTTAAGGGCTGTCTCAATCGCAGAATCCTTCCAGTGCACTGAAACGTTCGCTGCTTAAAGTCCCACAATGCAAAACCCAGGGTGCATCGATGCTCACTATGTTCTCTTAACAGAAGTTCTGAAGCGTGAAACTTAAATCATGTGGGCCAATTCACTACACATAACGACCGATAACGAAACGCAAGTTTTTAAAAATAGATTTTATTTTATTATATTTCAGCATAAACATACATCTCTAGACAGGCAATGAACACAATCTAGCTAACATTTATAATTTATTTACAGCTGAAATGTTGCATGTATATGTAACAAGCAAAGTATTTATCACAATGTACTTTAAATATCATTACAAATAATGTCAGAAAGATATCAGCTCTGCTGTTGTTCATAAATACCAGTAATGATGTTGTACAATGAGGACGTTGTCACGCCGCCGGAATTAGAGTCATCAGTGTCTCAATGTGTAGTGAGCCAGCGTCCTTTACCGTCCTTACCAGTGGCCGAATTCGTGAACACGATATACTGATTCACGAGCTCGGGAGCTATAGGGAACTGAATGAGATGCACACATTGCCTTTCAAAAGTACTCCACTTGATAGTGTGCATGACTATTGCAAACTAGTAAGTTTCATCGTTGTCCAGTGTCTGCGCTATTTCTCTTTGAAAGTTATGAGCAAATAAATACTAGACAGTTTAAACTAATTGGTATCTCTGAACCTTTCTCAAGGTGCGTGTGAGCTATCCAAGACGACTGCCATATAATCAGCGCAACAAACAAATATTGCTGATTGCAACAATGTTGCTTTATTCAAGGACTGGAAAAAAATAAACCAATCCGAGAGTCTCTAAAGTTTTTGCTTGAGGCAATAAAAAAAAGTTACATTTAAGTCTACTGTAAAAAGTCTTTATCTAATGGTTGTGTATAGATCGAATATTTATCGAAACTTGAAATTCCAGTTGACCACTAGGTCTCTCTTGGACGTGATTGGGAATCTCTGTTCTTAAGAAGTTGTAATCCAGTTTAGCAGTCAACCTTTGAATTGTCAAGGCTCGCTGAACAAGGTCACCTTTTGAGGTCTGCTCTGACAGTCTTTGCTCTACAGTTGCATGTATGCATACTGTTGTACAAGTTCAAAGGCTAACACACGGTATCTGTGATTTTATATGCTGAGAATTAGATTTACACAAACTTTAGATTAGAAATCAGTTGATCACTGCTACTATGCTTTAATTTTACACACAGTACCACCTGACATCTATAGTGACTGCTGCATGATATATAATTTTAGCAATATCTTTGTAGCTTTAACAAAGCGTAATTATATTTAATTTATACAGTGAAGACTATGCAGTGTTGATTATTCAATTTCTGGACCTGAATACTGTTAGAATTGCCTGAAAAAACAAAAGCTAAAGCACTTTATTTCATTTGTATCTTTGTTCTATTGTATTTATATATGCTTGTATTTTGAAACTGGTTTCATATTGCAGCATATATTGCAGAAAAAATAAAATATCATATTGTCAGTTTTTTCCAATATCATGCAGTCTTAATACTGACTATTGTGACTAGTTTAAGAATAGGTCTAACTCTAAAAAGTAGAGCTGAATCTAACTAGTGTACCTCAAAAAATAAATCCGTAACCTCAAGTGATTAAAAACACAAGTAGAGATCTTTAATGTGCATTGAAGTCTAACAGAACAACTTCACTTTTGTACTTTTACAATATGTGACAAAGACATTCAGTTAATTTAATAAAACATCATTAATTAAGTCACTGAAAGATATAATGTATTATTTTATATTCGTGGGACACACACTTTGTCTGTTGTCTCTAAATATAAAAATGAAAAAAAAAAATGAAAGTGAAAGTCTATGAATACATTTTGGGCTCAGAGTTTTCTGTAAGACAACTTTACCCGCTCGTTTTTTTCTCCTCTCAGTGTCTCCAAATGAAGTTTAAAAATCTCAGATATAACTGGACCAAAATCCCTGTGATAGTGTTATCAATGCACATTTAGTATCTGAGAATATTCTACTTTTAGTTAATTATAATAACCCTGCAATTACCCATATCTCTTTTATACTTTAAACTTGCTAAATTGTCTCTCAGCTGTGAAGCACATTGTCCTTCACATGTATTTGCCGTCACACATAGAGCCCTTTCGGAGTTACTGTGCCTGTCCTTCAAACCCCTTCCAGTGACTTTGACCTTTGGAATGTGTCAGAGAGCGGAGGGGGGAGGGGGAAAGTTGTGTGCAGAAATCATATGAGAGTATCCAAGTGTCCGAATGCGTGCCAAGATTGAGTGAATGACGGTGAGCAAGACCAGAGAATGGTTGCATGGGAGAAAGACAAAGAAATGGTTTCTCCCTCAGTCAGCATTTTGTGCCTAATGGTGTAGGTGGTGAAGGGTAAAACATGGATACGGTGTAATAGACACACAGATTATTATGGGGTATAAATCAGGCTCTTATACAGCCCTACAAGAGGTTTGTGTGACATTGACCAGGACTCCTTTTTTAAAGCAAGAAACAAAGATGAGAGAAATCACAATGCAAGACCTAATGCTGCGGAGACCACATTTACAGCTAATGTTGCCTCTGATTAAATCTGCCATTTTTGTTAGATATCTGCAATGCTTTTATGGGAGGTTTCATTTAGTTTCGAAAAGATGTGGTTCAAACTAATGGTGGTTTCGGTTTTATTTAGTAATATGTGCCTCTGCTGAAGCAAAAAAAGGCCTTATTTTGTAAAGCAAAGATCTGTCATGCATATTCAGTCTAATAAATTTGTTGATGTGGCCTATCACTAATTTTCTATTTTCTTGCCAGGGTTCCTGATACCCAGTTTGAACTGACCTGCAGTCTTTTGACGACAAAATAAAGTGAGAAGATTTTCAGCATACGCAAAAAGGCTAACGACCTTTGGCTTTTGAGCAAAAGGTAAGATAATTGTTCTCTAAATATTTTTATTTATACTCTATCTGAATGTTCATATGTCCTAAAGCATGTAATTTAATGTAATTTTAAAATATAAGGTTTATTTTTAAGCAATTAAATGGGGATACAGCTGGAGATACCATAGCAGTAAGACTGTTAAAATACAGAGATCATCTATCACTGTATAATCCTACATGTTTGTTTGAGTTCAGACCTACTTTGAGTAGCTGATTTTCTCTTGCCCTTTTCTGTTTCTCATTACATCAAACTTATTAACATAACTGCCTTGAGCTGAAGGAAAACAAACGACTTGCCTCAGTGCCTCATTCTTTCCTCATAACTTTTTCTAGCTTTATAATGGAATAACCTGTCAGCAATGCTAAAGATATATATATATATATATATATATATATATATATATATATATATATATATATATATATATATATATATATATATATATATATATATATATTATTATTATATTATTATTATTATTATTATTATTATTATTATTATTATTATTAAATCAATCATTATTGCGTGATTATCTGAAATGAATATATTTAGTAAAAATGCGCCTGTGTGTTTGGCTGCTATGAGCAACTCTCCTCCCTCCTGTGGGCAGCCAATGACTCACGACACGTTTGTCAGGGGGGAAAGTGAAGTTCAAAGATGCGCGTTGCTAACTAAACCACGCTTATTCGGGCATGTTTAAGGGAACACAGACGGATTTATTTGTGCGAGTCAATGAATAGCTATTTTTGGGTACATGTTATCCGGTAGAGACGTGTGGAGGAGGTGGGACATATCTTGAATGAGTAACGTTAGGTAAGTTAGCGAAAGCTAAGCTAGTCGCTTGGCTGATTCATGAGTGTGAAGCAACACAGAACTGGACTTGTAAACATTCCAAAGAGGGAAATAAGAATTCAAACGAAGATAAATCTGGATGTATTTAGACTTTGTAAGCTTTACAGACCAGACCTATAGGAAACGTTTGATTCGGTTGATAAAGTAGCAAAAATAGCACCCTGAATATTGCTGATTTTACATTCAAAATTGGCTGTGAATGAATTATTTTTGAGTCCTCTTTTTAGTGAACCGTGCTGACTCGTTCCGAGTTGTTCTTGAGTGAACGACTCCGAAACATTTAACATCGGACCGTTATGTCCTATTCAGAGAACCGAGTGATTTGATAAGAAAAAGTTGGAGTGGAGATTTGACTGATGGATCGAAAAGTAAGTTGCTTTAAAATGTACTGAAAATATATTTACGACTTATTTGTAAAACCGTTATCTCAACAAGCAAACAAGCGATTTGGTTTTAATAAATTGCATTAAAACGTGCATAGACAGCTAAGAGGTATACATGAATTGTATTTTAAAGTAAATGAAAGAAACATGTTCGAGATGACTTTTTCACGAGTTAAATAATGGCTGCAACAAACTGAACTGAGGCGTATGAATTACGATAAGACGCCTTATTAAGAAAACGTATTAAACAGTAATGTGCATACATATGGCTTTACTGGTGTGTTGTAAAGCATGAAAATATGCCACGCCGTGATGACAGAGACCACGTGATTACGTAATAACGCAAAAGAAGGCTAAATCGTTTTGAAGCGGTTCTTTGAAACGAATTGTTCGAAAGAACCGACTCACGGAAATGTGTTGGACTTCTCATCACCATATCAAATTTCTCACCTTTTAAAGTCCACCAATTCTATGTAATGAGCCGAATCGGAAATCGCACATCGGTGAGGTTCGCGTGAACTTCTGCGGGGGAAACGTACGTGCGTGGTGACGGTGGTTAGCGCCACATGATCCGTTGGCCCCTTTTCCTTTGTAGTCTGTCATTTACATGTCTTTGAACAGGAACGTTTCTCCATATCCGGTTCGTTCAATTTGATGAGGGATTTAGAGATCTCAACTTGTCCTCGCTGTGAGCGACTGGATCATTTAACGTTACCTCCTGTGAACCGGCGCAGCGGCGCGTGGCTTGTCCTCACTGTAGCCACGTGATCGGGTTCAGTGGGGTACTCAAAGCATTGCGAAATACTCTTTGAACAGGGCAAACTTAAATGAGACCAAGTGTCATTTAAGTGCCATTACTGTTGATTTGCTTCACACATCTTCCATATTTATCATTTAAATTGATAAACAAAATTAATATTCTGTTGGTATGGGGAGTATAGGTTCATGTGTGGTAGAGGTGAAATGAACATGTTTGGCAGAAAGTACACTGGACTTGGAGGCATTGGGGCACAGTTACATTCTGCACACTCCCCAAGTTGCAACACATCACACACAACCAGGTGAAAGGGGAATAGTGTTTGTGTGTGATATCCGCTGAGGGAAATGTAGTTTTTGACCATTATCCGAGTGGAGAGTTTATAATCATGATATGAGTCTGTATATGTGCATTAACCAATATATATTTCAGAAAATGTATGACTAGCAGCTCAGTCAGAAAGTCCACAAACCCAGTATTGCTCCAGTAATGACGAGGAGCTGGTTGTGTTCCCTACTTGGCAGTCGTTCTGCATCTTGGGTAATTTTTTTATGTGCTAATGTGATGGACCTTTTTTCTTTTTCGATAAATGCATAAAATGGCAAGATCTGGCATCATAGGTCAGTTTGTCCCTGAGGGGGGTTTATAAATTGTGGGTATCGTGGAGCGGTTAAGAGTCTGTAGGGCATCTTTTGTGGATGTATAATTAGGCGATTGGTTACCTCTCCTGGATTAATGACCCTAATCTGCTGTGGACGGAGGCCATGGCACTGGGATTATGGACAGATTTGTGCAGAATTCTGTCATGTGCATATGTGTGTTCTGCTCACTAGGAGAAGCCTTGTAATGCATTTTCATCAATGTGAATTGCTATACAAGTTACCTGTAGATCTTGTGTTTGAATGGCTTTGCATAGCAATACTTTGATTTATTAATACTGAACCTGTGTATTCTTACTCGTTAAAATTCTCTGATAATATATGCATATGCTATTTTGCAATCAGAATGAAATCTCAGCCTAACTAAATGTATTGCATGCATAGGGTTGCTGTTGTGTGAGCACAGGTGAGTGGGAAGCTGAAAATAGAGAGTTCAGAGACTTCCCAACATAACACTGCTTGCGAATGAGGACATATAGGTGCTTGTTTGACTCTGTGCTCGAATGCTGTGTGCTTGCTCAGCATGCACCTGCATGTTAACCAAATGAAAAGAAGAGCGAGGATTACTGAAAAATAAATAGTAGTCCCTTCATAGGTTTGCCATTTATTGCGTCTTTAAAAATTCTTGTTTTAAAGGAGACTTATGCTGCATTTGCACTGTAAGGCCTACTGCACATATTCAATATTTAGACAGACATTGGATTTTTTTTGTCCTGTCTGTTTACGGTCACTTAAGACAATCTGGTTGTGTTTGCAATTAATGACCTGCCAAGATGTCTTTTAGTTAGTTAGTTTAGTTGTTAGCAGAAGGTTTATCATGGGGCGTTATTTCTCCTATTGAGGGGAGATGGTTGTTCTCAGTAACAGTAACTTTTCCATTAAGGTGATATTTGCAGACTTAAACCGATTTCCAGTGGCTTTTTCTGCTTTTTATAAGGCATTCTTTATGCTAACCTTATCAAATGTCATGCTTTGTGCAATCAATAAATTAGAATAAGACACTATAGGGCTGTTACAGTTATGTAAATACTGTTACAACATTCATGTTTTAAATATACAATTTTGAATATAGAAGTATAAAATGATGGGGGGAAAAAATAAAGTGACCGCCTACATTACAACCGCAAAATCGTCTGAAAGTCTGAAATGCAACTCACTTAATATTAATTTGGAACTGTTGTATGAAATCAGTATCACATTCGCACATGTTCTGATATTTGAGAAAAATTGCATATAGCAAACTATATCATATATTTTATATTCACGTGTGTGTATATATTAGTTTGCTGAGCATTTTTATTCAAGTCAGTGGTGTTTTTCACCCAAGTGCCCGTTACTTTTCGACCCTGGTTGTTCTGTGACATTACATGCATGACTTCATTTTGAATCTCCTGATTAACCTTCAGGATTCAGACATAGTAATTCCCATGCATTAATTTTGATGTAGGTCAGACTGAGATCGTTGGATATCAGATATGTATCTGATTTAAAGGCACATTTGAAAGTGACCCAAATCAGATGTGGAAGCATTCAGCCTTAACCTCATCAAGATGATGGTGATGTAGTTAAATCTAAAAGGTCCCCCTTTTCCTCATTGTCTCACATTTTTCTCTACAGGTATCATGTCTTCCAGAGAGCGACGCTCCGATATGTACATAAAGGCTGAACCCAGCAGTCCTGAGGGAGGAGGAGGAGGTGGCGGCGGTGGGAGGACCAGCCCGGGAGGAGCATCCTCAGACTCCTCTCAGAGTGCAGGAGGGGGTTCCAGAGGAGAAGGCGCTGGCCGCTACTCCCCACCCCTTTACACACCTGCTCTACGTTGCCATTTTAAGGAGGAGGGTGCGGACGGGGCCGAGGAGGGCTCTACCGGCAGTGGGGGAGGCCGCTGCAAGTATGCACTAAGCACGCTTCCCAAAAGGCTGTGCCTGGTGTGTGGAGATGTGGCATCTGGCTACCACTATGGAGTGGCTTCATGTGAAGCCTGTAAGGCTTTCTTCAAAAGAACCATACAGGGTGAGTATGTCATACTGTGTAACAGATTCACTTGTCTTTACAGATAACTTGTAAGTAAGCCAAGTTGTTTAGTCGCTAGTTGTCTGAATCAGTGTTTCCTGCCCCCCTGAGAGCCACCGCTGTGTCAGCCTCTCGGCAAAATAAGTCATGTTTATCCAGAATTGAATGTGTAGAGAGAAATTGCGTTCCTTGAAATAATACCAAGACAGCATGTCTATCTATTGTGATTCTGTTGTTTTCATTGGCTGTACATACAAATAAACACACAGCATAAGTATAATCCAATTTGAAAACAAATGATCTTATCCGGCTCTTATGGCGCTTTAACGTTTATAAAGGTGAAAAATGCTCTATATTATCCTATGCAAAATGACATTTAAATAACTGAAAATTGGTCTGCTCTGCACTGAACTTCACCAAATTAGCTGAGCATGTGCATCATATTATTCTAAAGAAGCATGCAAACTTTTATGGAGATCGGCCATCAGTAGAGGTATAGAGGTACAGTTTAAAAGGTAAAAAAAACAAACCACCAAAAACCACCACATTTCCATGACAAAAAGCCACCCTTTTCCACTCTGATGTACATGTTAAAAGGCTTGATAAAGATTTTGCAACCAGCAGCTCAAGCTTCAAGTGCTGAGACCCTGTAGTTTTTTATTTTTTTTATATAGGCCTTTTTTAGGCCCCTTTTATTAGGGGTTCAAGCACGTAGTGCTTGTTTCATCTGGCGTTAAACTAGTTTAAAATCACAGGGACCTTTGTGTTCTTTTCTGAATTCATGCGCTTCTCACTGGATCTCACAGCGCTGTTTAGTGGTCGCGTGACCGAGTCCGATCAGCGAGTAAATGCATCTGCTCTAGTAAGCTCACTCTGCGCTGCTGTTTGTACTTTGAACCGAGTGGATAAATGGTTCACGTGGCACACAGTTCAAATGAGTATATAACTGAGGCCCTGTCCACACGAACACGGGTATTTTAAAAAAAAAATCGTCCACATGCAAACATAGTATCCGGACACTGAAACCGAACTTTTCTGGAAGCTCCCTGCCAGGGTGAATATTTTTAGAAACTCCGGTTGTAGTGTTGTCGTGTGGACAGTTAAACCAGAGATTTTGGCTTGTTGCGTCAGAACATGCTCTTGACAGTGCTTCATAGCGTGTTTTGTGTTTTCATGTGGACGCGTTTTTCTTTTTTTAAACCGTGGAGGGAAAAACTGAACGTGTGGACTAGGCCTGAATTTGTGCTACCTTTTTTGTCGACAATTTCGTCATCTTTGGATGATAACTTGGTTACTTTTCACTTTTAGTTTTGTCGCCGCTTCCACAAATTTTTTCCTCCTTGTGTCAAGTTTTCTTTTCCAATAGCTTACAATGCCAGTAGGTAATGGGCATATATTTTGACGTGCAAGCTAAAAGCTGCACGCTGACTGCCTGTTGTCACACTTATTTCTGCTGTGTGATTGGCTGTTAGATTAATCCATATAGAGTAAAAATGGCCAGAGCTTATCATCGTTTTCGACATTAATTTGATCACAATTCAATATGATATAATTTATCGGCCCAGCCCTAGTGTTCACTACTCTGTGTGTGCACTTGGATGGGTTAAATGCAGAGCAAAAATTTCAAGTATGGGTCACTACACGTCACTTCACTTCAAAAAACCTTTGAGAATATCTTCGAAACCGGTAATCCAATTGAGACGAAACCACCACAGGAAATTTTAAAACATAAGTCAGTGACTAAACAATAATGCCCAAATGTCCAAATTTTGAGAGGAAGTGACAAAAAAAATCTAATCTAATGATCTAATCATGGGTCTCATTAGTGTCTATAACTTCAAAATGTAATGAGATATTTACAACATATTTGACGCACATTCTGAGAAAAAAGTGGTGGAGATTGGGCAAGACATGGTGCTCTCACTGTCAAAGAAAACCGTATTTTTCCTTAGTAAATTGTCTGTATTGGGTGTAAATGGTCTTTTCCATCTATGATCTAAGCTTATTTGTCTATTTTTATTTGACTACCTAGGCAGTGGCTACTCTTCCTGGGGTCCCAACAAGTAAAAAATACAAAACTACATTAAATCAACAACAATAAAGGAAATACAAACCAAAAATGTATTCCAAATCAAACAAACTCAACAATTTACTATATATTGTGCCATTAAATGTTCCTTTAAAAAAAAAAAGTATAACTCATTTTACTCCAAACAGAAAGTAAAAACATCCCTTTAATGCATAACTGGTGTTAAAATGAAGACTAGTACAACTATACAAACGTTGGCAGTACACAGGTCATTAGGAACTCTAGACAGAAATATTTCTTATAAAACAAAGCAGACAGACAATCCTATTCCAGTGACAACCTAGTTTTGTGCATTCTTATTATATTATATTATATATTAACTATATTTATATCTTAAGATACATCTTATTATATTTAAATAGAGTCGTGCGGCTCTGTTCTGGACTAATTGTAATTTCCCCAAGTCTTTACTTAACCACTCCACTGGGCAATGATATAAATAAGAACCATTGTTTGCACAATTTGACAAATACAGTGTCTATATTTTCTCATTTTGACCACAGACTCCAAGAAGTCTTATTTCCTCTACCTGGTCAATTCATAGTTTTCAGTCATGTGACTGTCGCGGAGCCCTGAAGGGCAAAACTGCCATAGAACCGCAGCACAAAATATGTGAACAAGATGCAAGTTTTGGGCACTTGTGATCCGTATATAGCACCTGCTGCAGTATTTCAATCACTAAAAACAGCGGAACGTTTTTAAAACGCTTAATGTGAAAAACACTTAGGGTGGGTTGTACCAATAAGGATTAAATTGAGCAGAGTTAAACGCTAATCAAGGATTTTTTGATCTGGGTTTTATTTTAAATAAAGTTGTGTTGCACCACTTCATTTTAAACGCTGATAAATACGTAGATAGACCGTTAGAATTAAAGGGCTGATCCAGCAGCATAGGCGGAGGGTGAGCCAACACCAGGCTAAAGAATCCTTATTAGTGCAATCCACTCTTAAAGTGCCTTAATGTACTAAAACAGTGATATTAAAGGATCACATTAAGTTTACACCTTTTGATGATGCATAATATATACAGGTGAGTAGATGAGCCAAGAATATGAACACAACACGTTTTCTTTATAATGGTTTTTGATGGAAAAAACACTTAACGAGAAACAATTAAATGTTAATTTGCTTGCCTGTACAAACTATGCATAATCAATAAGGTGTATATTGAATTTGGTCTTTTTACATCACTGTCTTACTACATTAGAACTTACTACAAACCTGGTAAAAATGACTGGCAGGCAATGGAGGAACGCCACACAATACTGTTATCATTTTATAGATCTCCTCATACTGAACAACTTTGCCTCAAGAACCACTGCTGTCAATAAAATCGTTCATTAAATATTCACAATTATGTTAAACACTTACTTCGCATACTTTTGCGAACTAGTCCTAGGTTTTTCGTTCAAACTCAATAAAAACAATGCAGTACAATTCTCTGGACCCTCTAGAGCAATAATTACCAAAACATTTAAAACTTTACCCTTTGGATGGCTATAATAGGGTAATTTGTAGAATGGGTGTGGTCAAGTGCATGCAAAAGCCTATAAATTCTATACGAAAACGTGGAACTTCACAAAAATAGGTGAGCATATGGTTCTAAACAAGCATGCAAACTTTAATGGAGATCGGACCATAGGTGGCGCTATAGCTGTTAAGCTTTGAAAACTATATATTTCCTAAGGCAGTAAATGGTCTTTTCCTTCTATGACTTATTTGCTAAGATGCTTGCAAAATAAAGCTTAATATCTTTTAATGCATATGTACTTAAAGGCCTTAAACTGCTTGAACCCCGATAAATTTTAAACCCGCTTTAATTAAACTTAGATTTACTAACAGCTTGTGCCAGTGCATACCCTCTATTGGTGTCTCTATTGGACACTCAGTGAGAAATTAGCGCTGAAAAGGCGTGGACGGGGATATTTTTGCGGCTGACCATATTGCATACGCATTTGTAGGAGTTTTCCTTTCAGACGCAAAATTTTGTGCTCAACAATTTACTGGGATTTGCAACATTTATTTACCAAGCATGTCTTAAACCAGATGCTATTTGCATTTCCATGCTTAATAAATCTGGCCCTTCATTACTGAGTATCATTACCGACTGGTTGTTCATATGACATAGTTAATGATTTTATTTATTTATTTATTTTTGGTAGTATTTAAAGAAATTAATATATATTTTAAATAATTTAAAAAAATTGCAGCATTGATTTTTATTGTTTTTATATATATATATGTATATATATATATGTATATGTATATATATGTGTATATATATGTGTGTATATATGTAATTTTTTTTTTTTTTATTTTTATTTTTTATGAATAGCAGGTGGCTTCTTGCCACAAAAACATAATTCTGTAGGAAACTGCTTTGAACTCTTCGTCTTCACCTCCATCCAACAGGCAATATTGAGTACAGTTGTCCTGCCTCTAATGAATGTGAGATCACCAAGCGCCGCAGGAAGGCCTGTCAGGCATGTCGCTTCACCAAGTGCCTCAAAGTAGGCATGCTCAAAGAAGGTGAGGTGGCATTTGGCCAGCACAACTAGTCCTCTCTCTTACGATACTTAAGAACCTCACAGTGTACGGTGTGGTCGTCAGGCAGTGCCAATGCCCTAATCCTCTTTCTGTGTGTGCGTTTGGTGTAGGAGTCCGCCTGGACCGAGTCAGAGGAGGACGGCAGAAGTACAAGAGACGCCCAGAGGTGGAGAATGCCACGTATCAGAGTGCACCGATACCTTTAAGAAAAGAGGGAGAGAAGGGTAATCAAATATTTAATTTATAATTTTATACATTTAATTTAGTTAATTTTTATTTATAATATTTCATTAAATTTTTGAATTAATTCCAATTTTTATTTTATTTCATTGCTCGCAGTTACTGCTGCATGTTGTATTTTTGTACATTTGATGAATAAACTTTGGCTTGACTTGATTATTCAGCTGAGTAATTAGTTTTCTTTTCTCTCAGGCTCATCCAGCATCATTGTGTCTCATCTGCTGGTGGCTGAGCCAGAAAAACTGTTTGCTATGCCAGACCCCCTGCAGCCTGACACGGCCCAGCGGACGCTCACCACTCTCTGTGATCTGGCCGACCGGGAACTAGTTGTCATCATCGGCTGGGCCAAGCACATTCCTGGTAAGTGAGAGCAAGAAGAGGTAGAGCAAGATGGTTGGCAAGGAGAAGTCAAGGAAGCTGTTCTGGTGTCTAGCTACAAGTTACTCACTTTCCTGTTACTTAAATTAAGCTAACGTAAAACTACCACATAGTTATGCCTGTCTCAACCTTTGTTGACATGATTCACTGTCTGATTCATATTGCACATGAAACTGGAAAGTACTTTCTGGATCTAGTAAGCTCTTATTTGATTGGCTGTGTGAGGGAATAAAGGGTTTTATATCAGTCTGCGTGGAAACATAGTTTTTTGGGGTTAATGTAAGATGAAAAAAAAGTCATCAATTTACCAATTTAGTGGCATCAAATCTTTTTTTAAAACAACTTCTAAGTATTGTTAACTTTTAAAATATATAATTAGCATATTCTGCTTTTTAGTCTGGTGTTAGTTTGTTAATTAGTCTGTCCTGCTATTTTTTTTCAGGGTGGTCTATTATTATGTCAGTCAGTTTCAGATAAATGGCATGTAAAAACATAATGAACAATGGTTTTGCTTTACGTTGTCAGACAGTGGCAACTGAATAATTTGCAAATATGGACAATGGCTCGTTTTTTCCTGTAGAATATAGCATAATAGCACTAATTTTAGTAGTAGAGGTCCCCTGCAATCTGTGCCAAGAGTAGCAGACATCCTCTTTTGAAATATCCTCTTTTCCTCTGTGGTTAAAAATGATTCATCATGTTTACTCATGCAAATTCTGGTAACACTTTACAATATGGTCTCATTAGTTAACATCAGTTAATGTATTAACTAACATGAACTAACAATGAGCAAAACATTTGTTACAGTATGTATTAAACTTTGTTAATGTTAGTTAATAAAAATAGTCATTCATTTGTTTGTTCATGTTAGTTCACAGTGTATTAATTGTTAACCAATACAGCTTTTAAATTTAATAATGTATTAGTAAATGTTGAAATTAACATTGACTAAGATTGATAAATGCTGGAAAAGTATTGTTCATTGTTTGTTCATGTTAACTAATGAAACCTTATTGTAAAGTGTTACCCAAATTCTTGATATATTTATACTGATTTTACTGGGAAAAGTGTTACTTAATAGCCAAATACCACTGATGTATTTGGTGCTTTGAAGGACAGCAGATCAGATGCCAGTAGACCTTATTCAGAGTAACGCCATGACGGGTATGAAAGTGAGGCTTTGAGACTTAGTATTTTCAATGGTATCCACCATAAAAAGCTGTATAAAGCTCCTAGATCACTTATACTTTTCCACAGCTCATGTTGTCTGGAGTTTTTGTGTACCGAAATTTCTTAGAAAGATTGCACAAGGTTTAGGAGTGTGTTTTGGGAATTTTTGACCATTCTTCTAGAAGCACATTTGTGAGGTCAGGCACTGATGTTGGACGAGAAGGCCTGGCTCGCAGTCTCTGCTCTAATTCATCCCAAAGGTGTTCTATCGGGTTGAGGTCAGGACTCTGCAGGTGAGTCAGGTTCCCCCACACCAAACTTGCTCATCCATGTCTTTATGGACCTTGCTTTGTGCACTGGTGTGCAGTCATGCTGGAACAGGAAGGGGCCATCCCCAAACTGTTCCCACAAAGTTGGGAGCATGAAATTGTTGAAAATGTTTTGGTATGCTGAAGCATTAAGAGTTGCTTTCACTGGAACTAAGGGGCCAAAAAACAACCCCACACCATAATCCCCCCTCCACCAAACTTTACACTTGTCACAATGCAGTCAGGCAAGTACCGTTCTCCTGGCAACCGCCAAACCCAGACTCGTCCATCAGATTGCCAGACGGAGAAACGTGATTCATCACTCCAGAGAACACGTCTCCACTGCTCTAGAGTCCAGTGGCGGCATGCTTTACACCACTGCATCTGACGCTTTGTATTGCACTTGGTGATGTAAGGCTTGGATGCAGCTGCTCAGCCATGGAAACCCATTCCATGAAGCTCTCCATGCACTGTTTTTGAACTAATCTGAAGGCCACACGAAGTTTGGAGGTCTAGCTAATGACTCTGCAGAAAGTTGGCGACTTGTTCTGTGACCCTGCTCTTTTTTTTTTTTTTTTTTTTTTCGTGGTCTACCACTTTGTGGCTGAGTTTCTGTTGTTTCCAATTGCTTCCAATTTGTTATAATACCACTAACAGTTGATTGTGGAATATTTAGTAGTGAGGAAATTTCACAAATGGACTTATTGCACAGGTGGCAACCTATCACGGTACCACGCTTGAATTCACTGAGCTCCTGAGAGCGACCCATTCTTTCACAAATGTTTGTAGAAGCAGTCTGCACACCTTGCCTAGGTGCTTGATTTTATACACCTGTGGCCATGGAAGTGATTGGAACACCTGAATTCAATGATTGCAGTGTTTCCTCAGCAGAACAATTCAAAAACACATTAAACATCAGTACAACCCACTGAAGAGATGTATGTCTATTCCTCACAGCCTCACTTTAAGTCCCATTAAAAGAAGGCACTGCTGTGAATAAGGTCAATGTGCCGACAACAGGCTAACATTTCAGGAGGCAATGACAATGCCAGCTAGAAAACAGTTAGTAGCTTGTTAATCAATGATATTTGATGGTTCTCACATTTCTGCACTGCTGGGAAGTGCTGATCAATCACACCTGTCTGCAGAGAACAGGTGCCTAAAGAAAGATTATAATGGAAGGGAGCTGGAGCAGGTGAGTCAGTGCTACAGTCAGAATGTGGAAGACTTTTCTCCTAATTGCTGCCTTTGTCAGTCTTTGGCTATTTTCAAGACCTCCAATTTTAGAGCACTATTGTGAGTGTCCACTCTGTACTCATCAACAACTCTCATCCTACTCTCCTCACATCGCTTGCTGTGCGTGTCCACTAGATCTGAGATGAGCAGGCCTTTCTTAGTCTCTGTAGGAGGTGAGCAGCTGGCTTATTATGGAGTATTGTGGGATTGACCGTGCTGACAGTGTCCAAAAGCTGAGAAATGTTTTATGCACTTTGTGATATTTCTATGAGGTAAAGCTGTTGACATCTGTCATAAGCTTTTCATAATTTAACAGTGCTGGAATTTCACATCATTACCTATTACTATATTGAATTCATATTTCAAAAGCAGTTTCTCAGAATTATAGATTTAAGTTAAATATAAAAAATAGAACAATACTATTTTAAACATTATAACAATATTAATTAAAACAATTTCATGTAGCCTTTCTCAATTATGTAAATATTGCTTACATTTTTCCAAAATTATTATTCAGTAAACAGTTAAGTGGTTTTCTTTTTTCATGTCATTTAAAAAAAGTGTGATTTAATATTACTGACACAATATACCGTTTTGCATTGATTTAAAGGTGCAGTGTGTAAATGTTTGCGGCATGTAACGGTGAGGTTGCAAATTGCAACCACCCACTGCTCGTCCCTCCCTTTCGAGGCACATAGAGAAGCTACGGTGGCCGACACAGGACAAAGATGTCGTCGTCTGAGACAGCAGAGAGTATCTAGCGCTCTACAGAGAAATTTGTCCGTTTGGGGCTACTGTAGAAACATGGCACCGCGAAATGGTGACTTCACTGTAAGGGGACCCACGGTGTATGTAGATGGAAAGTGCTTATTCTAAGATCATAAAAACATAACGGTACATTATGTAAGGTCTTTATACACCACTGAAAACATAGTTATCTATATGTTGCATTTATGTCAATAGATCCACATAAATACTACACACTGCACCTTTAAGACAAATCATCTGTGTTTCTGCATTTTGAGCATTTCTTTTATTTCTTTTTTATTTTTGCACCATTGGACATGTTTTGTCAACCTCTCTCTTTTTCCTCCCTCATCCAGGCTTCCTCTCTCTGTCACTGGCTGACCAGATGTCCGTGCTGCAGTCGGTGTGGCTAGAGGTGTTGGTGTTAGGGGTGGCTTACCGCTCTCTCGGCTGTGAGGACGAGGTTGTGTTTGCTGAGGACTTTGTGCTTGATGAGGAGATGTCTCGTGTGGCCGGTCTGACCGAACTCAATGCTGCCATCAGCCAGCTCGCACGCCGTTTCAGGGTCCTGCAGCTGGACCGTGAGGAGTTTGTCATGCTCAAGGCCATCGCGCTCACCAACTCAGGTGCGCTTCCTGTCAAGATTTTCCTATTAATGACTCATTCGTTCCCCTTCTATTTTTGTTCCCTGACCGACTGGTTCTCCTCTGATCAAAACCCGCCTGACCTGACTGAGTCATCCAGTAATTAAAACCAGACCGCATTCTGTTTTGTGTCGTAAATGTACCTGTCTTGTCACTGTCTGCTTGTACAACTTCTTCCCCCACTTGGAAGAACCCATGAAACTTTTGATTACTGTAAATAATAAATTCAACCCCCGTATCTGCTTCACCCACAGAATCTGTATTTGTTATGCAAATACTGGGAGTCGCATGCTTTGAATCTTGAACACACCCAAGACCTCTTCCTTACCCCTCATATATCTGTGTGTACATGCTAAACATTAATCCCCACCAACAGACTTATCCATGGGTCAGTGACATTTAGCACACGTGCCAACAGTTAATAATTAGCACAAAATTCATATTATATGTATCAGACTTATTTAATTGTTGTTCCATACCTGCATTCGTAACTGCTTCTTGCAGTAATTCTCATAAAGCTGGGTTGGGAATTTCTTCAAAAATCACAAACTTAATCCACACAGAGACAGTGTTTTTGTCCTGCAAAATCTTTGAAAACGCATTCCCAAGTGGAAAAATTTGAGCCGTGAAAACTGAAGTATTTGAAGATGATGACACATGTCATGTGTAGTCATGTGATGCACATTGAACTGATTATAATTATACTGGTATTGTGCCTGTTATGTGCTATTCACTCATTTCACACTGTTGACAAAAAAATACACTAACAATTGCTGTCCTACAGCAAAACATGAGAGCAGTTGCGTTTTAGACCAAACATATATAATGGTGAGTGAGTGCGACCTGGATGCATCAGTGAACGGTGTGATATTTTGCTTTTATAAGGTTTTATGCATGCGTAGTACGGTGAATTTAGAGCTTTCCAATGTTTCAGTATGGGTGAGAAGCTTTAGGAAACCGCTTTAAAACACTAGTGTGGACTGAGAGCAGTTTGAAACAAAAACAGCATTTTCAAATGTATCCGGATTAATGTAAACGTAGCCTTCATCAGAGGGTTTTGTCTGCACGCTCGTAAATCATGTAATTTATTACATTTAATAAAAGTGGCTTCAATAATAATTACTATTTCTGTTTCTCTAGAAGTGACTATTTTATTCTTATAAACACTTGGGATAGAAATTTTGGTCACTTTTTAGGCTAGGGTCCAATTCTCACTATTAACTATGACTTTTGGCTCAGTAAACTCCTAATTACTGTTATTAATAGTTAGTAAGGTAGGTAAGTAAGTTTAGATACAGGGTAGGAATAGTATTAATGCTACGTTCCAGATGAGGTTGGATGTGGGAATATCCCAAATTAAATGTCCCACTTCGGACTTCAGTGAGTTTCAGGCAATCAGACATTACGTTCATGTTGACCACAATGTCGCCACCACACAAGGAAAGCATATTATGTTTTTGTGTCAACTATGGCAAAACCAGAATAAAAAACAACATAAAATCGCTTTGAAAACAGCAGGCGAAAAACAAAAACGAAGGCATATCACATAAACTTAATGTCTAATGTTAAAGTTTGTTTTTACGTTTATGCTCATTGGAAGCAGGTCTTGCCGACATCTTGAAAGTGACATCAAATGACGCGTCTCACTGAGGTCAGGGTTGATCGATATACTCCGAATTCACATTCGACGAATGTCCGACTTTGAGTGTCCAGATGATATTTCCAGATGATATTTCCTAGAAGGCGGAAAAATCCAAATTTCCGATCTGTCTAGAACACAGCATAAGTTATGTAGAATAAGGTCATGCAGAATAAGGCATTAATATATACTAATAAACAGCCAATATCTTAGTAATATGCATGCTAATAAGAAACTAGTTAATAGTGAGAATTGGACCCAAAGTAAAGTGTTACCGAAATGTTTTATTGGCAAATAATTTTTGTGATCTTTCATATAAAATAGCACATTTGCCAGAAAGACACAATAGATTTATTTAGATATGAGGGTCTAAACCAGGAGTGTCCAAACTCGGTCCTGGAGGGCTGCTGTTCTGCAGAGTTTAGCTCCAGCTTGCCTCAACACACCTGCTGGAAGTTTCTAGTATGCCTAGAAAGACCTTAATTAGCTGGTTCGGCTGTGTTTCATTGGGGTTGAACTAAACTCTGCAGGACAGTGGCCCTCCAGGAGCAGGATTGGACACCCCTGGTCTAAAACACTCGTCCTCTTCTTCCCCTCTCTTCAGATTCGGTGTACATTGAGGACATGGAGGCTGTGCAGAAGTTACGGGACCTGCTGCATCAGGCTCTCCTGGAACTGGAGGTCCAGCGACGTCCTGACGACCCCCAGCGTGCCGGACGACTCCTCCTCACCCTGCCCCTCCTCAGGCAGACCGCTGGCCGGGCCCTCACCACCTTCTACAGCATCAAGACCCGTGGCGGGGTGCCTATGCACAAACTCTTCCTGGAGATGCTGGAGGCCATGATGGACTCACCCTAGACTAGAGAATAGACGACGGATGGATGAAGGATGAAGAAAAAGGGCAAAAAAGTCTGCCCAAATTCTTATTTGTGTGCGCAAGGGCTACAAAAGCCAAAAGATAACTTTTCTTTGGGTTGAATATGAAGAAGACGCTTTGTGTAGCTGTCCGCCAGCTCTGGTCTTTCACATCCAATCCTCATCCTTCATTTGATTTCAGTGGGCACCACGTCAACATGGGCTTGGGCCTGATCAGACACACTTCATATTTATATCAGTCAGTGTTAGGTGAACCGCAGACAATGTGTAATTCATTCTGTCACTTCACGGCCATCCTGATAAGTGTTTCTAGGAGCTAACCATTACTGTAAACTCAGAGAAATTTACGTGCCAAGGGCGCCTACTGAGACTGCAGCAATATGAACTCTTGCCTGAATCATACGATTCAGTGATATCTCCTCCTTTACCGATAGTAGGCCACCATAACAATCTCTATCACTACAGTTATAATCGAGTAAGCGTTCTTTCTTTTCTTAAATTGGTGCATAAAAGGCACTTGTGTAGAGTTAATGTCTTTTATAATGCACTCGCCATACTACAAGTGCTATCTTACTTTGTCCCGCTAGCTTTTTGTGGAATATGCAAAACATAAGTGAAGACTTGCTGGAGGAAAGACAAACTTCAGTTTACTGGTGTACACTGGTACTGCAAATATACTGCAACGTCATATTACGGAAAGCAATATGAGAGGCTTCATAACCCGTTTGATGTCAGCCATTTTTAAAAAACGAGAGGCTGCCCTGCCACGTCCTGCTTTGAATATAAATTTAGTAGTGGAGTAGTCGCGCAACAAAGACAGTTGTTTTTTTATAAATTGTAGAAAATTTCCAAGAAAACCAGGCCGTCCTTTGTATAATAGCCAGTTGTTTTAAAAGATTAACATCATCATTATGGGATGTGGATTGTGTGAGGGTACTATAAATGCTGAACTGTACCAACAGTGCGTCTAAATCAGGGTAAACGGGGAGTTTTTCCTCCTGTAGGGCCACTACTGTCGTTTTGCTGTGATCATTTGTTTGGACGCCGTGGGACCTTCCGGTGACGTCCTCTATTCTTCAGATGACGCTGCTTGTGACCGATTGAGCCATTTGAAGTCAGTCAGTCGTTTGGAGACATTTTTCATTCATTCAGAGGAAAGATCATATTCCTTATTGTAATCCTCCGTTTATACATGGACGCAGCCTCCGTCTGAGGTTCATTCTGTGATATTCAAACTGAAAGCCTCTGTGGTGCAGAGCAACATTAAATGCAAATTGGAAAGCCTCGCGAGATGGGCTCAACCTGAGCCGTCGCTTCGAGACTCTTCGTTCGGTTCTTTTAAGATGTGTTTGCATAGTCTCCTCATAGCTGTTGGTTTGCAGACGCTCGTCTGGTATTATATGCAATCATGCTCCGTTCAGAGTGCTACAACTCCGCTACCTTTTATTTATTCTACACATGTGAAAACAGGAGGAAGAAAAGCCAGTTGCCATTTTGGCATCTTTACCAATTTAAGTTCTAAAAATGAAAACCACTGATGTACTGAGTCGGACCTCGGAGGGGAGACGCCACATTTTCAGGGTGATTTTCACTGTATGTTTGCAGCAATGATTGTATGAGCGCTCTGAAAGTGGTTCACTGCAAATAGACGTGGATGGAAAGAATCTTACATGGTTGATATTTATAATATTTTCAACTCGAGACTAGTTTCAATCTGGGTCTGCAGAGTTTTAGTCCAAAATACTAAGGAGACGTATTGAGTTGCTGTTGCTCATTCTGTGCTCATGGCATGATTTTAGTTTTTTGGTTTCCATATACACTATGAAGCTTGGCCTCAGGTTTGGTATTGAAATAAAGCAATTCATTTGGGAGATTGTTATAAAATGTCTGTTTTGTATTGAATTGGTTTTTAGATTTCTCTTTTTGTGGTTGAAGTACTAACTTTTAAGACATATGAAAGCCAGTGAACATTATATTCCTGTGTCTTTTTTTGACATTTTTGTTCAATATACTATTGCAGATTTCAGGCACTAATATGTGTTGCTCACTGCAAAACTTCCTCTTTCCTTCAGTTTTTTCTTTAAAATACAGCCAGTTTGGCTGTTAAGGGAATTTTGGGATATTTCAATGAACTCGATTTAATTTTCGATTCAATCTTTATGCGTTTATCGAAGCTAAAATATTTTTTTCCCAAACATTTCAGTATGTTTATTCTTTTATACACAGGAGTTAATGTCTCTCCTAAGTGGTTATTGGGATGTCATGATTTGTGTACATAACCATGAATGAGTGGGTCCATTTCAAAGACAGCTGTAAAATATGTCAATGTTTGTGTCAATAATAACTAATATAATGATATTACAGTAGTGTTTTCATAATGGTAAGCGTTATATAAAGCCATTTTGTCTGTCAGACTTAGAACATAACATATGATTGAGAGATAAATTAAATTCATGGCTAGGTGTTTTTGTGTGTCTGTGTATATTTATGTAAATGAGCAATACCAGAATTTACCAAAATGTTTGTTTTCACATTTTACTGTATATTCATATACTGTAAATCAAACCTCAACAGTAACACTAGTGACAACAGTCGATAGTAATAAGTACAGTAAAGAGCAAATCAATATTTGTATTCAAAAATATTGTATTTAAAAGATTAAAATCTATTTTTACTCAATTTGCGGATGTTTATTAATATTAATATTATTGTTCTGGTATTTGTGTGGGTTGAAGTCAAATGATTGTAAATGTCTGTGCTTTTTTGTTTCCTTTTTGTAAAGCTCAGTGGTTCAGCAGTAGTAACTATTTCAACACTTTGTTCATATTGAATCACTGTGAAGAGAAAGCAAACACTAAAACAACAGGAAAAATAGAGGTATTTTAAAATATTGTCAGTGTCAATGTGTTTTGTAATAAATTAACACGCGTCATCACTTGTCATTGGATTTTTATGTCGTTTTGTCATTATCCTGTCTGTTCTTTCATGTGCTCGAGAACAAATGGTCAGTTTTTAGATTCAAGGCTTATTTAACGGGAATGATATTCGGTGAACATTCATGTAGTCTTTGGTCCATTCCATTGTTTTCATGTTTTATGCAAATGGTGCTAGTCTTTCATTGATAGTTCCCGTTGTTTGCAGTTACTTTAAAAGTATATTTGTATAAATGTATTTATCTATAAGTGGGTCAGACGGTGAAGTAGTGCCAACTGAAATGGTAGTATTGGAGAAACATCACTCGCACATGCATGCACCTAAATATACTGTACTGTATGTACACAGTATATGCTAATAATACTGCCCCTTAATGTGGTTTTGTGCTGTATAACGTCGAACACGTGTACACGACCAGCAGGGAAACAGCGCCATCATGAGGCCATTTCCAAAAGGGCCTGTTCTATTGATAAGATTCTGCATAAAATAAACCAGCAGACATACCAGCTATTGAACAATGCCATATTCATTTCAAAGATTTAACTTTAATTTTAAAATGTTTAACATTACATATTTACCTTTAGCGCATATGAGGCAGTGCTGTGGATTTGATTGATTGATTCTGAGTGAGAAAGTAATATTTTTATGCGCTTAGCACTGATATTGTGTACATTTAAATTATAGCCTTCAAACACATTTTGATGCTTTCCTTTTATATTAATCACATACCATCATTCTTTAGTAATAATACTGTACAATGGCAATATTTTTCCAGTGTTCTTTAGACGCTGGAAATTAAAAACAGCTGAGAAAAGTCATTTTTAAGAAGTATTTCAGGAAGGGAAAATGGTACCGTGGTGATTTCCTGCTTGTTTTATCTTGAAGGAGACATTACAGGTGACCAGGGTAAAAATATTCCTATGACATATAATATATTCTAAAACTATATGCCAAGTCATTATTCCCATTATTTGAATACAATTGTTCTTTTGTATTAGGCTACAAGCCCTGTATTTCTTAACTGAGTTTTCTATATTGATGGCAAAATAATCTCTTGAATAAACCTGTATAATCATTTCCAGCATGATTAATTGCAATTCATATTGCGTTAAAGTGTGCATATTGCACAATGATCTTTGATTTTTCATGATTTAGACAGATACCTCATCTAATATGCCGATTTTTCTTTTCCCCACAAACATTACAGGTGTCCACTGCTTAATTCTGGGCTCCCTAACTGATGCTACCTTTTTACATTTAAAAAGTATTATTGCTCCCCTTGACCCGTGGGTAGCTAGAACAGTTTCCCATATGCCCCTGAAGACATATTTCGAGACCTATTTCGTAAAAACTTTATTCTGTCAATATTTTACCATTCAAAGGTATATTGCCAAAAGTATTGGGACACCCCTCCAGATCATTGAATTCAGGTGTTCCAATCATTTCCATGGCCACGGGTGTATAAAATCAAACACCTAGGCATGCAGACTGCTTCTACAAACATTTGTGAAAGAATGGGTCGCTCTCTCAGGAGCTCAGTGAACTCAAGTGTGGTACCGGGATAGGTTTCCATGTGCAATAAGTCCATTTGTGTTGCCAACTTTCTGCAGAAGTCAATAGCTACAGACCTCTAAACTTTGCGTGGCCTTCAGATTAGTTCAAGAACAGTGCGTAGACAGCTTCATGGAATGGGTTTCCATGGCCGAGCAGATGCATCCAAGCCTTACATCATCATGTGCAATGCAAAGCGTCGGATGCAGTGGTGTAAAGCACACCACCACTGGACTCTAGAGCAGTGGAGACGTGTTCTCTGGAGTGACGAATCACACTTCTCTGTCTCTCTGTCTGGCAATCTGATGGACAAGTCTGGGTTTGACGGTTGCCAGTAGAACGGTACTTGCCTGACTGCATTGTGCCAAGTGTAAAGTTTGGTGGAGGGGAGATTATGATGTGGGGTTGTTTTTCAGACTAGGCTTGGCCCCTTAGTTCCAGTGAAAGGAACTCTTAATGCTTCAGCATACCGAGACAAGTTGGACAATTTCATGCTCCCAACTTTGTGGGAACAGTTTGGGGATGGCCCCTTCCTGTTCTAATATGACTGTGCACCAGTGCACAAAGCAAGGTCCATAAAGACATGGATGAGCGAGTTTGGTGTGGAGGAACTTGACTCACCTGCAGAGTCCTGACCTCAACCCAATAGAACACCTTTGGGATGAATAAGAGCAGAGACTGCGAGCCAGGCCCAACATCAGTGCCTGACCTCACAAATGCGCTTCTAGAAGAATGGTCATAAATTCCCAAAACACACTCCTAAACCTTGTGGAAAGCCTTCCCAGAAGAGTTGAAGCTGTTATAGCTGCAAAGGCTGGGCCAACTCCATATTAAACCCTACGGATTAAGAATGGGATGTCATTAAAGTTCATGTGCATGTAAAGGCCGGCATCCTTAAACTTTTGGCAATATAGTGTAGTTGAAACAGCCTTGTTGCATCATATTTTCCATTTATTATTGCATAACTCAAAAAACAAAACAAAAAAAAAACTTTGTTGCAATTACATAACCCTTCTTCCAGGAAATAAACTCTTCAAAGACAATTAAAGTAACGTTATCACATTATGTTGTTAAGTTTACTAGTATAGCAGATGACTTTGATGAATAGCAGCATTAACTCTTTTTAAAAGCACGTTGTAATTTCATTTGACCTTGAGCTCAAGGCTTGTAATGCAAAGTGCCGAAACTCATCAAACTGTTATCATTAACTTTATGAAGGCATAATTATATCCCAGCTTAGTTTTCGAGATGACACCATACAATTTATTAACTCTTAAACACATTATTTGTCTAAAAGAATTCCCACAGAAATGTAGCCTACTTTCATAATAAAAAAACATAGCGACAAATTAGTTTTTTATTGTTATGAAACAGGGCAAGGGAAAACGATGTCATTCAGCTAAACAAATAATCAGGGAGTGTTTTTTAATTTCCTCCTGCATAACAGTTAATTTGTGAAGTTAATTATTGTGCTAATAACAGTATATTATCTTTATTAGAATAATAACGTTAATAAGAAGGAGTAGGCCTAGTCGCAGTTGAGCAGGTGCTTTGATTCAAATCCCTATAACGGGGCGGGGAGGCGGAGGCGTGACGGGACGTCTGGATGAGTGTTGTTCCCGTAGGCGCTGCTGGGCCAGTCTATGCTGGTATATAAAGCGATGATTTCCACTGGACCGCTACAGAAAGGCGTCCGTGCCGCCCACAGTATTAGACTGCTGCACTCCACACGAATCGCCAGCATGCCGATCCAGGTAAGAACTTTTAACGGGCACATCTAGAGACACTGTCGTCGGCTTTTACACATGACCTTGGCACTATTTTCGCCGCACGGTGCCTAAAATAAACGCATTAGACGCTTCTGGAATACTGTGGCAGCCATGGGTTTTTTATTGCGCGCATTTCATAACTTAAGCACGGGTTTGTGTTCGTGATGTTACGTGAGCAGAATGACATTTCTGCTGCGATTTCGTTTCCTGATTCATTCCAATAAGTTGGGTGTCATCAGTTACAGTCAGATATTAGTGAAGGAAGTAAACGATTTCCTTGTAGGCCCGTGACGCGTAAAGGAAAAACGGAAGCGTGCGCGCTTGCAGACCCGATGCTCGCGAGCAACACCATAATACGTACTTAAGTTTATTAAATGTTATCGATTATTTGTTCAATATTGAGCCAATATGCGCCGAGAGAAGAACATTTATTATCCAACGACAATATCATTATCAGTAGCCTAATTTTACATACATTAGCAGACACGAGTTTGGAAATATCCATTTCTTTAATATGGATATAATAATAATTTATATTTAAGTTATGTTCATTTCTGAACATTGACTCTCAATCTTTATTCAACTTTTGTCTCATGGTTTCTCAAAAGAATTCATAAAAGTATAGAATATAATAGCGTAGTTCTAATAGGGGCTCATTGTAACGCAGTGTGACAACATGCCCCACCTCCGTAACTGGGCTCGTGTCTTCTGCTGTTAGATCAGCATTAAAGAACCATCTCAACTGTTAAATAACAGATTTAAGATTAGCAGATTTGTCTCATTTTATATACAAACAAAAAATAGAGATGAAAAATTAACTTAAGAAAGAAGTGTACTTTTGCTATGGTTAAATAAATGTTCAGTGATATCTTGCAAAGATTTCTTAATTTTGGCGCATTTTTTTGTCGATATAGTGTTGATGTGGCAACTAGTAAATACACAAAGTTTCGTCATCCTGGCATGTGTGGAAAGTTTTTAAAAAAACGTATGTTACAACTAACCCCGCATTAGGTTGTGCCCCCCTCCCCTATTGCTAAAATGATCTTAAGGTAAAAGTTCTAGGTCCTTGTTAAGAGTGAGCCATAGAGGAGTTTCCATGTTTGCTGGACACTCATTGGGTGCTTTTCCTTGACTATCAAATAAATCATAAAAATATATAATACAACTTTAGCTTTTGTCTGTAAATCAATATGTAGGCACAGCTTATATTTGTATACAGAAATTCTTTTAAGCATTGAAGTAGAAGACTTCAGATCATTTAAGATCACAAGAATCATTTAGTTAAGAGTAAACTTATTAAAGTGATGTTGGTGATGTGGTGGCAGCGCATGATCTCTGAAACTGGAACAGTTGTTGTCATCAGAGCTCTGGTGTTTGTGTTGCTGTGGCAATGAACTGACTCCCTAATAAATAATGGATTAAGAAATGAAGCTGTTTGATCAGTTTTATGTGTTTTATTCTTAAGGTTGGTCAACATCTTCCCGCTGTAGAGGTCCAGGAGGGAGACCCGGGGAATAGCATCTCAATGGCTGAACTCTTTAAAGGCAAAAAAGGAGTGCTTTTTGGCGTGCCAGGAGCGTTCACTCCTGGATGTTCAAAGGTACCAACATGGGATCTGCTGGGATTAATGCTGCCAATTGTTATTAAATTTCAAGCTATGTTTTGCTTTATTCACACTTTTATATATCTATCCACCTTATTTTTCAACGCGGAAGTAAGGTGTTTTCTGTGAATGTGCGAGACCATCTGTTGAGCCATAATAATATGTAGATCTGGTGAATGAGCAGGCCATGGGAAATGTTCAACTTCACTTTCATTTTCATCAACCCGCTCTCTCACCAGTCCTGCTGTGTTTACTGGTGCATTATCATGCTGATACACGGCACCCCCTTCAGGGTACAATGTTTGAACCATTAGGTGCACATGGTCCTCCAGAATGGTTCGGTAGTCCTTGGACATCAAGCACAGTAGGGGATGCCATTTAATTACGGTCCAGACCATCACTGATCCACCTTCGTGCTTCACTCTGGGCAGAAAGAGTCCGGCTCTTAAGCTTCTTTGGGTAACTCACACCACACCATAACTCAGTAAAGGTGGACTCCTCAGAGAACGTTATATGTTTCACATTGGCATTGGCCCTAATGACCAAATCATCTTCCTCTTACATCAAGTTACTCCTGTTGGATGTGGTTCATCCTACGTAGTGGTATGCCGACATTACCCTGGATACTATAGCTCTCGATACACCTGCTCACAGATGAGCCAGCAAGAAGCACACCAACAATTTGTCCTCTTTTGAATTCTGATATGTCTCCCATTATTTCTCAAGTTTGCACTTAATAATAAATACATTACTATTAACTTCAACAAATGCTACGAAGCTAAAGATGCTAAATTATTCTCTCCAACACATTAAAATATAATGGTGTACTATGGCTCAGTACATCAATAATATGAAACGGAAGGTTTTTTTTTCTTCTGTATTGTGACGTATATCAGAGTGAAACACCATTGGGAATAAGAAAAAATGTAGGGCGGGAGTTGATTTTATCAATTGGGAATTGATTGGATCATTGTGGTTTACTATTGGTCGATCTCATGTGAGTGACAGGTTGTTTTGCCCTTGTGTCAGTAGCTATTTAATAGCTTTAAAATGCTTTTATATAGTACTATATGCATGCTATTAATGGCCAGGCCTGAAATACGACACTCAAGTGGTCCCTGAAAAGCTTAAAGACACCTTTATAATAACATCATTTGTGAAGGAAGTATAATAAACCTAATCTGAATAATAACGTCTTAGTTTTGAATGAATGTGTGTATGTCTTTTTTCATCCTATTACTGCAGCACCTGTCACAGTCTCTTGTTTGTCTTTCCTCTGTTCACTCGTGTTTTCTCAGACTCATCTCCCAGGGTTCATACAGATGGCTAAGGATTTGAGGGCCAGAGGTGTGGGCGAGATCGCATGCGTGTCTGTTAATGATGTGTTTGTTATGTCCGCCTGGGGAAAGGAGAACGGAGCAGACGGCAAGGTGGGGAAACTCTCCGCCCTTTAATTGACATGATTTTTACTAAAAAAATAATTATTCTCTTTAAAGGATTTATCTATTGAGTCATTATATGGTTGATTTATTACAGGTGCGGATGCTGGCTGATCCCACAGGAGCGTTCACAAAGGTGACGCATACCACATATTATAGATCTGGATGCATTGAAATCAGGAAATATTACAGGATTAAGTGTTTTTTTTTTTACTTAAAAATGCTGTGCCAAATGTTTATTGCTGTCTGAGATTTATAGATATTATAAATCTCTTTATACAGGCTGTTGATCTCTTCCTGAACAATGATCACTTGATGCAGGTGCTTGGAAATTTGAGGTCTCAAAGGTGAGATGGTCTTCCTAAAAAAAAAAATGTCCCACAATCATAATTATGGTTTCCACCTTATTCTGCAACGTTGAAGATATTTTCTGTGAATGTACGAGACTTTTGATTCATTAGCCGCAATAGGTAAATGAGAATGACAATGGGCAGTAAATGGTAAAACTGTTTGTTCTACAAATTAGTGCATTTATAATGAAATTACTGATAAACGTTTGCAACATCAGTCAGCAAAACATACCATTTTTGTACAGCTAAAATGTCTGGAAGAGAGTTCAAGTTACAAATGGCCACACCCGCTCTTACATAATAAGGTGACTAGTCTGACACAAAATGTGTCAAATAAATGTATAATTCCATCTACTTCTCGTGGTCATGTGGAAGTGACACTTTCACTTCTCCGTTGCCTCTGCTGATCCTGGTTGTGTGTGTATGTGCACAGGTATGCCATGCTGATTGAAGATGGAGTGGTCAAGAAGCTCAATGTGGAGCCTGATGGGACGGGTCTGACCTGCAGCTTGGCCTCAAACTTTCTCACTGAGATTTAAGTTACTGAGTGTACCAGTTTACACTGTATAATCTGTCACCCTTTTGTAATTGACCCGATTGCCCAATTATCATTCCAAAAAAACAGTGTAATGGAAATTCCCATCAATCAACAACACTATTGTATATTCTGTAGGGAAAACAATGCAAGGAACTAAATTGTTTACTTGGAGTGCACAAGTTTGGCTGTATAGCGCACAATTCTTTGGTTCTGATGGTTATGTGATATAACTTGTAATGGTTACCCAGGCTGCAATAAATGTTTTCCTCATGACTGCATCCAATTTGGTGAGACTTTTTAGAAATGCAGAGTAAATGCACAGGTGCCCCATAATGTTACTGATTTTATGATGGCACATTCACCTTTTTTGGTAGACAGAGAAACATACTAAACATATTTTCCTTAGCTTGCTGTAGTCACAGTAAAACACGATTCAATTTTCAGTCTTAGTACATAAGATCATAATTATTTATTTTACAAAACACAACAAACAATGAACACATATTTTATTTGTCATATCTGTCCCATATTAAACATGACAACAGTTAAAACTTACAGAAAACTTGAACCACAAAGTTGGTATGGGGTAGGGTGGGTATTCACAAGAAAAAAAAAAGAAATTGGTCTTGGTGCCTTCCTGAGTTTTTTTCCCCTCTTTCTCCATTTCCTTCTCGTTGTCTCAAATGCTCAGTAAACTTTTATTTCCATTTTTTATTTTTAAATTCTTGTGGATATTTTTCTTTAGAAAAGAAATTTACAGAGGTGAAAATTAAGAACAAATAATAATAATAATGACAGATTTTATTTTAGATGGGAGGATAGAATTAGGAAGGCACCTTGTGGTTCAGAGTTTCCATAAAATCTCCAACAATAACTTCATTTGACAAATGCAACATCTGGGATCTTTCCTTGTGCCTGTAAGATAAGAGACTCTTGTAAGATGAATGCAGGACACATGATTCTTTATTCTAGAAGATTTACTGTGAGCCATGAGAAAGGCTCATACCTTAAGACCGGTGAAGATCTGAGCAGCTCTGTCAAAATCCCAATCATTGTCTTGTAGGCACCTGAAATAACAAGCAAGTCTGACCTTATAACAAGCTGTCCATCTTTGTATGAATCTAGAAACAGGACAATATAGTAGAAGCAATTTTAGTCCTTACTTTTGAGACCACTCTAGGTTCATGCCAGACTTTTGGGAGAAGGCAGCAAGCATTTCCTGTTGAGGGGCGGACAGAGTGGGCACAGGGCTGCTGGACGGTGTGGGTGCGGGAGCAACGAACGCGCGGCGGATTTCTTCTGTAGTGGCGTTTCGAATGAACAGCTCATCATTCACAATGCACAGACTGAAAAGTTGAAAATAGGTTACAGATATATGACCAATGGCAGATTTTAAAACCAAAGAAATTATATTTTCGTAAGTGAGACCGTACCCATTTCCAGCAGGAACAGCAATGAATACTCGAGAGAAGGCTCTGTATGACTCTCGGGATTTGCCGTCCACTTAAAAAAAGGAGAAGAGGAAAACATGAGGCTGTGTGTCTCATCTGCCGATTCTGAATCATTTTTAGATAGAGGAACTCACTTTCTTTGAAAACTCCACTGACTGTAAATGCCAACAGTGTAGCCTGGAAATGAAAAGCAATTAGAACCGCAAATCTGAATGTGAAATATGAAACCAGCAAATTGAACTGCAGGTTTAACTCACTGTGTACGTGTTGACATCTACGATAAAGGAGGCGATGTCGTGCTGGGTTTTGGGGAGTTCGTTCAGGAAAGCCACCACATTTAATCGTGTGTGTTTAATCAAACGAAACCGTGTAGCTGAAAGAAAATGGCACAACTCATCACAGAATTCAGGACACAAACTAAAGGTCTGGTCACATTTACCACAGCTCTGTGAAATTCAGTCATTTCAACATGAATCTGCGCAATCGGGTGTTTTGCGTGATGGCGAAAAAGTCCCCCACACAAGTTTCACTTGTGTTCAAGTTGGTCATGCACATTTTAGTAACAGCAAGCTGCTTGTTATGTTTGAAATTTTGCCGAAATGTGATCGCACCTTGAGGTTACAAAAATGAACCCACAGAAATTGGATGATAGAAACTCAGAACAGAAACTTTCCAGATTTTTTTAGATTATTTAACAAATTACTTACTGGGGTCTTTCATGCGCTTGATATTGCGACTGTCTTTCTGGTAATCCCCTAAACTACTTCTGCGGACAAAAAGATTAACATACTGTTCAGAAGAAGTCAACAGTTGTGATGCTGACAACATGATAGCACAGAGAAAGTATACTGTACTTTGAAGGGTTCTGCACGATGAAGGGAATACTGAGGGAGAAAGATGCTCCGTCATGGTAACCATCCAGCAGGGGCTGTCTGTTTCCTGAGTCATATATGCTGTAATACCTGGAGGGTGACAGAGGGTGAACATTTTGACCTGAACGTTTAAGTTCTTATATATATGCATGTATTAAGACCAAAAAATACGTACTGTTGCAGGAAGCAATGAATGATGTTCTTGATGTCTTCAGAGCAGAAGTAACTAGGCTGTGTTCAGAGTAAAAGAGAGAGGTTAAGTACGAAACATGATATAAAATATGGGCATCTCAAATTGAAGAACAGATCTCAATCAAACCTTGCAGGGAGGAAGAGTCGCAGGAGCGACCTCCAAATCAAAACCAATGGGAGGCGGAAGGTCGTGTCCATCCTGTTTAAACAGTGAACAAACAATGTATCTACTATACAATTAAGCCAATGAGCAAATGTGATAACATTTCAATTATGACTACCACACTTGTGTTCAAGCAACAGATAAACACTGTGGATTTCCTACCAGTTTGAGCAGCTTGGGGAATCGTTCCCGAATGGCACTGTCCAACAATCACAAAGACAGAACAAAAGAAACAAGGTTAGTACGAACTGCACATGCGCCAATTAAAATGGTCACAAACACTCAAAAACTTGAGCTGGGCCATCTTAAGTGCAGGACAAATAGGTAAAAGGTGTATTCAATCAGAGAAACATTTACTTACAGATAATTATCCATCGGGCTTGAGATAGTGATACTGTGAATTTATTTTCATAAAAAAACGTTATGTACACTACCACTCAAAAGTTTGTGGTCAGTACGATTTTTAAATGCATGCACACCAAGGCTGTTTTTTTTATTTTTTTTATTATAAAATACAGCAAGAACTGTAATATTGTGAAACAGCTGTACAATTTAAAACAACTGTTTTCTAACTGAATATATCTTCAAATGTCATTTATTCCTGTGATGGAAAAGCTGAATTTTCAGCATCATTACGCCAACCTTCGGTGTCACATGATCCTTCAGAAATCATTCTAATATGCTGATTTGCTGCTCAAGAAACATTTAATATTATTATCAATTTTGAAAACAGTTGTGCTGCTTCATATTTTAGGCAAAACAGCAATACATGATTCTTCGATGAATATAATGTCCAAAAGAACAGCATTTATTTGAAAGAGAAATCTTTTGTAACATCTTTTATGTCACTGTTGATTAATTTAATTATGTCCTTGATGAATAAAAGTATTAATTTCTTTCCTAAACTTTTGAACAGTAGCGTATGTAACCAAGTTTACACCAACAACAAAAAAAAAACAGTAAACACTGCTTTCATTTGAAAAAGTAGTAAAGGTTTAGTGAATACTTGAGCAAGTTTGTCTTGTACTTGTGAGAATGAAAAACGTGAGCATTTGAGCCATGCCTGCAATGAGCCAAATCACAGCCCTGCTCCAAATCCCACCCACCCCGGCACATGGTACTTACCCATCCACAATACTCACCACTGGTGCCCCCTACAGGCCGAAACACAGACACAAGCAGGCTGGCAAACGATGGGGGCAGTGGGGTGTTGTGAGGGGTAGAGTTTGGTGAACATTCACACCAATCAATCAATCAATCAGTCAGTCAGTAATTTTTGCACAATTAGGAAGTGTGCCCAGTGGAAAGGGGATAGTTTGATGTACTCGGACCAGATCCGATTCCCTATAATCTGGTAATACTAGTGGTTCTTATTAGCAAAACTCTATGGGGTATTTATTTATTTTTAAATATCATCAGGCACTGACATACAGATCGACAAATATTGGCACGTTGAGTTGTTAAGACTAAAATACAATGCTTGTTCATAACGTGCTTTAATATCTACAAATGAACGATGTATGCATCTACGGAGGAAACAAATTTCCTCTCGAGGACAAATAAAAATCATATGATGCAGAACCAGGCTGCTCAAGATGACAATAAGAGAAATATGATAGTATGAATAGCTATTAAGAGTTTATGGTAAAAAATAAACCAAAAAAATTATACATTTATAATAGATGTAATTATGAGTGAATTCGGACAGTGACTTCTCTTCGGGAGTGAGGTTTAAATTTATGGATCAGCCACAGAGAAGACAGCTATACAGCGAGAAACCACACCAAAAGAGTGGAAAGTTAATAAGAGGAGTCAGATTTAAATAAATATAAAATCAGAAGAGCAAAAAAGTTGAACCCTGAGCCTCTGAACAGATCATAATATGATCAAATGAGCATTATAAAGGTGTATGGGTTTTATGGCCTACTTAATTTGGACCCTACTATTAAATTTAAGAACAGCAGGGTATACATTCAAGCAATTAATTAACGCTACATTTGAGCCCAGACACCTTACGTTTTTATGTCCTATTTAGTCTAATTTGTACTTTAGTCTATTTCATATTGAAATGAATATTTGGAATTTGTTTCCTGTGATCCTCCTCCAGTATTTTCCTCTCAATGTTTTGTCTTTGACGTTTTTCCTCCAATGTGCTCTAGAACGAGGATAATGAAAGTGGTCAGTCAGACCAACTATCCTCCACCTTGGTTTGAATACAGAAACAGAGAGACAACGAGAATTGCCTCTACTCTTATTATTCATTATGCACTATGCAGCAGAGCTCATGTTTTTGAGCGGTGCTTGGCTCAAGGTTTCTCTTAAACACCTTCCCTCTCCTTCTCCACCCATGGCTTCTCCTCACGAACAACTCTTCATCTTCGGTGATCATTCTTCATATGCAAGACGTTGGCTGTGGCCAGTTTTGCGGCTGTGCCTGCCTTAGGTTGTCCCTGAATCATGAGGTGGGATCTTACCCGTCTTTGGCTAACCAGCCTCTCACTGGCCAAACAGCATCAGCAGTACTTCAGGTGTCAGACATGTGCAGAGTGGGTGGAGGGAAGAGGGTGCCAGCATTTTAGAAAGGTGGAGTACAAATGTACTTAATAGAGCATCATCTCCAAGGTTATGTTCTGTCCTTCCATGCCAACTTATCCATGGGCATTCTGGGAGGTCACATGTTGAAGCTGCTGCTTAAATTGAATTAACTACTGAAGTGTAAACTAATGAAACTTACAATATGCTAAAAGGCTTGGATATTTACAATATACTAAAAAGGCAATCGCTGTGTTCTGTGCAAAAAGCTACAGGGCCAACCAGGTGGGAACAGAGAAAAAGATGGTGGTGGTGGGGGCAAGAATGAAACAAAGCAGGTGTGAGAACCATAAAAAAGAAGGTTTTGCCAAACTTATGCTGCTTACTCGATTGCCACTGGAACACGAACAAGTAAATATTATCACATGCCTGATGATAGAACTAGTGAAAAATAACCAAGAGCTCACTGGTTAAGAGTTAATACACCTGCATATTACACACAGGCCTGAATGACTATGGTGGATGGGACTTTATGAATTATGATTTTTCTTTAGAATAACATGCAATGATTAGAGGCAATAATTAAGAAATAGCTCATTGTGTGTGATAAAAAAAATAAATTAAGGACACTTTCCACTAAGAATGTCCTCACATCAAACTCCTGCCGGACAATTATTATTCCTCCAGAATAAATTAAAATGCAACGTGTATTTTTTTATGTTCAACAAACATTTTATGTCCGTCTCTAATTAAGCTATAAATAATCATCATGTTTTCTAGGTGCATTTTACACATAGTTTTGTTTACCGTTTTTGTTAACTGTGATACAAATGTCCATGCATATGCATGCTTTCATGTGCATGAGCACACAAACACACAAACACTCAACTATTCTACTCCAGGGCTGAAACATACTCTACGCAAGTACGTAACAGCAAGCTGTGCAAACTAGATGTTGTATTGTTCTGTGCCTAAATTGGTCACATTGCAATTCATGATGCAACACATGTATGCGTTGTATTCTCAGTGCTACCAGAGTGCTTTAGTGGCCATTAGCGCAAACTATTTTTCTCTTTCATATCAACCTCTATAGTTTGAGGCACACAGAGGCTTTGTTACTGCCAAGTAATGGAAAAGCACTTTTCCAAGTCTTGTGCTTGAATTTGTGTACTTGTGTATAGTATTTTTCTGGCTTTATTTTCAACAGACAACCAACAATTGAGAAGACTAACCTGACATAGTCGGCCTGGATCTTGAAGTGGCCACACAGAGGATTTCCCTCCAATGAGAGATCCACCAGCTTCAGACCTCTCAGTTTATCAAGTTCTCTCTCTGTCTTCAGCTACAATATGACACAATAACGCACGACTGAGAAGATTACAGGAAAAGGCAAATCTATAGGTGTCAGACAGCATACTCGTACCTCATTGTGTGACAGATTGAGAATCTTCAGGTTGGGAACCTTGTTGACAATATCTGCCAAGTCATCCAGCCTGAATAACCGGTTGTTACTCAGGTTCAAACAAACCAGCTGTGAATGGAAAAAAAAAGGAAAAAAGATTGAATTGGCATCTATACAGTAGAATTCATGTACACTACTGTTCAAACATTTGGGTTCAACACAAATTGTAATGTTTTTGAAATAAAAAAAGTCTCTTATGCTCACCATTCATTGGATCAAAAACATATCAAAAACTGTAATATTATCAATTATAATTGCCATATAAAAGATTTGCTTTCTATTTGAATATATTTTTTAATCTAATACATTCCAGTGGTGGTAAAGAAAAAAATTGCAGCAGTCATTACTCCAGTCTTCAGCATCACATGATCCTTTAGAAATCATTCTAATATGCTGATCTGTAGAGTATATGCCTGCTGAGCTTTTTGGAAGAAATTTATATTTTCAGGCAATCATACATGTAAAATTACATACCTCAGGAATGTTCTCCTCAATTATTTTGATAACTCCCAGCATGGAGTTCCTCCTATTCAAAGTGACCTCAATATTTTGAGAAACCAAATCTGGCAGAAAAGAAGGATCAACATTTGAGCAACAAGCCAAGCTGAACAAGTGTTTTTGTTTGGAGAAAGAGGAATGTATGCAAGTCAAACCTGGATCGACTCTGATGTTGTTCAGATCAAGAGCCTGCTGTGATCCATCAAATCGTTTAGCCATGCATTGCTGCAAAAGTTAGGTTTATGTATATTATCCATAAATAAAATGAACGATAATATCCTCTTAAAGGCTGCTGCAGGTAACCATTACTCACCTTCAAATGCTCCAGATCTGTGGTCTTCAGATCAGTGTGAATCAAAGTGGGTGGTGGACAGGGGTTCATGATAACAGTCACCTATCCATCCAACAGATCGACACTAAATTAGATTCTCAAACCAATGATTAAACTAGAATTTTCTGCACATAAACTGAATAATATATAGCTTACAATATAAAATTATTAATTAGAATGATGATGAAATGCATAAACACTGAAAGATGGCAGAAATGGCATCAGGTGTAGTAAAAGTTTTTACCTTATATCCTTCTTTGTCTGTTATTTTCCTTGACACTTTAAACAAGGCATTAGCAGTTGTGGAGTCTTCAATATAAAACTGGGCCTTGTTGCCATCAGTGTGATACTATGACCCAAAAAGACAAGGCAGAACAGATTTAGCAATTTGACATATTGGTACATTTCTATGGCATGCCGGGGAAATGTATTTTATCGTAGACTTACTTGAACTGCATGGAATGGCATAGAACATACATTCTGAAGTGAAGATAGAAGCCAATCTTTGTCGTATTTCTTCCCGAAAGGAATCTGTGGTACAACCACAATGCAATAAGGTCATAAACATGCTTTCAAGTAAATCCTAAGGTGTCAATAACTGCTTAATTCATATGCTATTAATGTCTAATATACTAACAGTCATTTTAAACCAGTTCTTGCGACTTCCATCAGCACCACCACCACCTCCGCCACCTCTGCCTCCATATCGATTGCCACCTCTATCTTCATTGCCACCTCCGCCTCGTCCACCTTTGCGATTGCGTTCCTCACGGCGATTCTGTGGCCGGCCATATGGATTGCTAAAAGAAAGTATAAAATCTTGTCTGTTGTACCATGACGATTACATAAGAAAATATGTATAATTATGCATCACAAGATCTTACAATCTGCGCTGGGAAACACTGTCTTGTGGACCTTCTGCCATGGTCACATCCCCATCATCATCATGTAGTCTCGACCGGGGACCAGGGCCTCCTCCACCACCACCATTGTGACCGCCTCGCTGCCTTGGCCGAGAAATCTGATCGCTGTACAAGGGGGCCCTGAAAGGGCCTCTGCCTTTGCGGTTGCGATGCTTTGGTCCACCGACACGGTCATCATGCTCTGAAAGATGCAAGATGAAAGAGTCAGAGGTGTGAAAGCTTGCAAGCGACGTGTCGTAACCCATGATCAAACGAGTGCTAATGTGCAACTGTTTGGATATTGGCTGAAAAAAGTATTTTTTGTTGATGGGCTAGAAACAAAACATCATTTCACGCTATATTGCACATTAGCTATACCCCCAAAACCTAATAAATCCTGGAATTAATGTTGAAAGTGTCACATTTTAGAAAGAAATGCTGGGTTTGTACACTGGACAGAATACGCACTATCATTTACGTGGGGTAAACATCTTCGATCAGATGAGGGTGAGTAAATTATCAGAAAAATTTCATTTTGAAGTGAACTAATCCTTTAAACAATGATTGTTATTCAACAAGTATGAACCTAAACTTTTCAACTTTACCCAAATTCTGACTCATTTCTACACAGAAATAAACAACGCAGTTATGAAATAGTTGCTTGATTATATCTAAACGTCAGTTGAAAAGGTTTAGATCATTACACATGATGTTATGGTGACTTGGAGGTTCATACAAAAAATTTTGTTTGTTTAGTTAACCGACTTACCAATAAAGAGTAAAAGCTGTAACAAATTTGATATGTGATTTTCTAAAGATCCAAAATTATCATGATCGATTTAAATATGTCTCCTTAAGACATATTGGGAGCTATAGAGCGAGACAACTGATCATATAAAATTACATTTAAATGATTTTATGCAAAATAGGCTGTTATAAATCTAATTGAAATACATTACAACCTGCCAGAATTTCATTTTACATTTTGCCACAACTGCATATATTGCCTCTGAATAAAAGTTAACTTGTTTTTTTTCTCTCTTCGAATATGAGCACCATATTCCCATTATATCATACTATACGAACCAAAAGGTCTGGTCAAATTTGATAATAAACAACACATATGCAAACTTGGCCAATATCACAGCAGATCAACATGACCTCAACACACATTATGACCATACGGTCAGACTGTTCACCCCGCTCAATTTTCTTGTACAAAATCCCCAAATAACACACTAAATGCGTCTAAATCAGTCGAGAAAATGCGTTTACTGTTACTGCTAACAACAAAAACATATCACGCACCAACAAAAACAAAAGCTAAGTTAGCTGGGTTAAGTAACGTTAAGTTATGTAAATGGTAGAGTGACGTTACACGGCTAAAGACCCCAGAGAGCTAGAAAATGGTCTTTGGGGTGCAATAAGAATGTGAATAATGTAACTTAAACTTCATTCATGGTAGAAAATTTAACTGGATGTAAGCGCTTTTGCTAACAGCTCAAACTTACCATTATAGTAGCGCGAGCCGTCCGCTGTCGCCATCTTTAAAGAAGGCTTTTACGCTACTTTATACTTAAAATATAGGATTTCCACGTATTAATTTCCTATTTTTTTATGTAAAACGAAATCAAAAGAAAGCAAGATAAACGCTTTGAAAGCCTTCGAGATCAGAAGAGATCCTTTCTTGACAGTGTTTTGTGTAAGAATCCGTCTCAAACGCAGCTGCGCCAGATTCTTCTTCTACCGCTCAGTGGAATGTTTGTGCACCACGTCACCGTTGCCACCTAGTGACAGTAAATGAGTGACAGAAGAGAATGGAAAACATTTGCTTTCATACCCGATTTATTAAATAAACACAAAAACCATCAAAGCAAAATATGAACGTTCTTCCTTTCATAATAAACTACTGATATGCTTTAAAATTGCTATGCAAAACAATAAAGCAGATATAATAGCGAATCTTTGGTGAGAGTGGACAAATATGCATAAACCACTAGTAGAATTTAATTAAATAAATATTACAAATAAAAACACCATATCCTTACATATTAGTATTCCATGTAGAGTTGGAATATTATTGTATATAGTAACAGTAATAATAATAATTTAGTATTTTATATATATATATATATATATATATATATATATATATATATATATATATATATATATATATGTGTGTGTATCCACAAATAAATTATACTTCTGTGTCTATGTATTTTCGATAATATGTAACATGGTTCTCTTAAAATAATTAGCATTTTTTACATTAAAATAATTTAAACAAAATAGTTTTCAATATCCCCAGAAGTTGAACGGAACTGCTAAGCCTTGATAAATATTTTGTAAGAACATCACAGCACAGAGGAATGTAGAGAACTATGAGTAAAATGGAAATGCTGACATATTTTACACACATATTGTTATACTTTACATGCAAAACTGATATTGTAACATAACCACAGACCTCAGCAATGACACATTAAAGCATGGCAGGACTCTAGAGGTGACTTTTAAGTCCTATAGGAAGTATTCAGCTAAAGGAAAACAAAAGCAGGAAATTCTGTTGAGCTTCACATCAGCACCATGAGGTAAACTGTTTCCAAATGCATCAGAAGAATTCTTATGGTAATACATTAAGGAATGTCTCAAATGTGCTAGCTATGAGTCACATAAGGTGTTCTAATGTAACAGAATGCACGTGCGTATGTGGTTACTCCAGAGTTTGGAGATCAGAGCCTCATCCATGGTCCATGCCTTTGTCTAAGGCTGTTGTCTGAGGACTGTGGTTGGGCTGTTTCTTCTTCTTGAGTCCCATTTCCTATTCCTGCTGCCCTCTGCTCTTGATCTGGGTCCTCCTCACTCAAACTGGTCTCTGCAATACGAGGAGCCTCAAGGAAAATGGGAGCTTCATCTGTAGAGTCCTGAGCTGCTGGCAGAAATATTAACCAATGACCGTTGAGAACAGACGTTATACATTTTTTATTTTTTTTTAATAAATAAATAAATGAATGCTTTTATTCAGCAAGAATACATTAAATTGATTAAAAGTAAAACATTAATAATGTTAGAACATATTAAGTTAGAAAAAGTTTATATTACATTGTAATAACATTTGATAATATTGCGGTTTATACTGCATTTATGATCAAATAAAAGTAGCCTTGGTGAGCATAAGAGACTTCTTATTCTTATGCTTTAAGTTAACTTTTTTACCAGCTTCATCCTCTTGCAGCTGGTTCAGGTCTTCTGTCCCGATCATACTAGGAGTGTCCAAATCACCTGCACAAACAAACATGATTTGCATGATTCTTCGGTGACTTGATCATTGCATTTATTGTGCATATAAGCATTTTATGCAAATCATTTATTACAGAAATCCACATTTCTCAAAGTTTACCTTTGTTTCGAACTGTTTGTTTGGGTTGTTGTGGTGGATCTGGCAGCTCACTGCCCTCTCTTCCATATGTAATGACTGGGGACAGCCAAAGAATGGTGTATTAGTTACTGATCTGTTTGATTGATGTGTTTAGGTGTGTGAGGCAGTAAACAGAACTGTGTTCTTACTAGGAGTGCTGGAGGATGAGTGCATGCGTTTACGTGCTTCTTCCCTCCTCTGCTGAAGGCGCGTCGAGTCTCCCATCATCACCTATGTATGCAAATAGACATCTGGAATGCATCCAATGGAAGTGTGATAGGATGAAGGTTGAATAGATTAGGCACACAGATGGTCTTACCCTCACTCTGACCTGCTCGGGGGGATAGAGCCCTCCCCAGATGAATTGCAGGTAACTGAAGAGCACAATGACACTGAGGAAGGTGAAGTTACTCGCCACCCCAACAATTGCAGACATCACAGGGAAATTATACAGGAGGTATCTGTTTAGAGGCAAGAACATTACAGGATGGTAAGATAGAAGCATCATTTGATGGAACATGAACAGTTAAATAAACTGATAACCAAATGATGGCAAATACCTAATGCCAGTGAAGTAGGCATGGATCCTGAGCTGGGCAGAATAAATCTGGACCCTGCGAGACTGAATCTCAATCACAGCACCAATGGCAGGTTGATACTGCAAAGGACAGATCAATATAATGCATGTCTTTTGTGCAAAACAAGTCTTGTTCATGCTTTTCAAACTTACAAGGTCCGATTTGAAATCTGGGAAGAGCTCCACTTCGATGAGCTGTTTCTGCTCAGACACACCTGTGAGCAGGAGTGGTGAAAACAGCAGTGTGCTCATGGTCTGCAGCAGATCTGAACGGTAGTGCAGCATCGTCTGATGAGAACATACAAGGAACAAGTACTTATGAGTTCAAAGGCAATTTAATGACTGTCATTACAATATTACAATATAAAGAGCCCATAAACTTTAGTGCCACTTGATCCTTCAGAAATCATTCTAATATGCTGATTTGCTTCTCAAGAAACATTTCTTATTATTATCAGAAATGTATAAACCATATACATTTATAATTTTTAAGGATTCTTTGATGAATAGAAAGAACAGTATTTATTTGAAATCTTTTGTAACATTATAACCCCCGGTTTCACAGACAAGGCTTAAGCTAGTCCCAGACCAAAATGCACGTTTGAGCTGTTTTAACTGAAAGCAACTTGCACTGGCATATCTTAAAACATGTCAGTGCCATTGTTTTGTCTCAAGATGCACACCAGTAATGTTTTTTTTTCTAAGACACGTTTATAAAAGATACTTAAATGTCCAAATTAAACTAAGGCCTAATTCTGGCATAATCTAAGCCCTGTCTGTGAAACTGGGCAATATGTCTTTGCTGTCACTTTTGAATACGTTTAATGGGTCCTTACATTCATTTTATACATATACAATATAATGAAAAATAAAAAAAAATAATAGTGTATACCGATATTTCAGAAAGCTCCTGGATTAATAAAAAATATCTTAATTTGTGTTCCGAAGATGAATGAAGGTCTTACGGGTTTGAAAAGACATGCGGGTGAGTAATTAATGTCTGAATTTTCATTTTTGGGTGAACTAACCCTTTATTAATGCTATTAAATGCAATCTTCCAAAAATGTCCAACTGAATATCAAATTGTACATTTTAATGCCTAAAATTACTTGCATTTAAAATTGTGGTTTTGTTATTATTTTTAGGCTAAATAAAACCCCTGATATATTTGATGGTCGACTTAGCAACAACTGACTCGCTAAATCTTTTAAATCAGCCAACTTATCCATACAGAATAAACAGCAGAGAATTTGGGGAGAGCAGTCTTCACTCACTGAGCGGACCACAGAGTGAACGACTGTCCTATCAGTGGTATAACAAGACATTTTGACCATGAACATGCCGAGCTGTTCGTTCACAGGAGATTCAGGCATTTCCAGCTCCAGAGAGATCCTGTAGGCCTGACCGGACATCATCACCTACCACAAAGAGTGAAGCAAATTAGATGTAAATATGACAGAAAAAAACATTTTTATTCTCAAACATTAATATGAATTATTTAATATACAAGCATTATAATTTTTCTTGCTCATCATTAATGGGCTTGTTACATAATGTGTAAGCAAAGGTTTAACGGGTCATTTAGGCGAACCCTGTAAAAACATGTCTATAAATTGTATAGATGCTACATGAGGCCCTTTTCAACTAAAATTAACTAAAATCCCCCAAAAAACATTGACATTCATACATTTTTAAGTGTGGCTTTTTTTGGTCCACTGTATGTAGCCATTAAATGATGTCACTCTGAGTGGGATTGGGATGTACCTGGTCTCTTCCATTCTTTAAGAGCGAGACGTTAGCCGTGGGGAAAGAACAGAGGACTGAATCGGAAGCATCGCAATCTGTCCTGTTAAGAGTGAAATGGAGGGGAGATGAATCAACCACAATGCATTACGAACTCTAGTAATGCCTCCAACAGTATTTGTTCATTGGACCAAACTAATTAATGATTCAGTCGTGCACAAACAGACTGTTGTCAAAACAAGGCAGGAATGTTCCTGATCAGCCCTGATGTGTCTGTACCTGTAGTAGAAGTGTACTGGTGTGGAGAAGCTGACGCTGGGCATGTAAGAATAGTAGAAGCTTCCATACAGGAAGATGGAGACCCAGAGGAGAAGCACCAGGACACACAATAGGATGGCGACTCTTAGAAGCGTCCTGCGAGCTCTCAGCAGGGTCACCGCTGCCACATCCTGGAGCCAAAGCAGTAATGGTCCCATTGCTGCACCCATAGCCAGCAGTCCTTCAGTGTCACGTCCAGACGAATGTCCTCTGATCTCACGTTGTCTGCCCAACAGTCCCCCCACTGCCGACAAAGGCGTCTGTCCCGCTTTACTCATTCAAACCTCCTCACACACTATCCTATCTGCATCACTGCATCTAATAATGCTTAGCTACAATAAGAATTGAAAATACAGAGGGTTAAAATGTCTTGATGACCAAAGTCAAAATTAACATATATTCAGAAAGTCATATTTGGATCTAGTTGTCGTTCTGTGACTGAAGATATGATGTGCCAGTTTCTTATCTGACCAAATGAATTTGCTTTTCCACCGTTTGTCTATTACTGTCAATGAACTCATAGGGTGCCCTAAAAAGGAACAAGAGAAAAAAGACAGAATTAAACACATGAATTATATTATAATTGTTATAATTACTTTGCAATTATAATATAATTATAATTATTATTTCAAATTATTAATTATTATTATTATGTATAGTTACAAAGTAATTGTAAGTATACAAAATAATAATTACTGCAAAATACTCAAAATACATTACTGCATCATGTATTTTTGAACATTTGACAGCCTGACTCGAATTGAACAAAAGAAATTGCAGTAAAACAGGAAATAATATGTGTAGTGTCACCTCTGCACGTTCTTTACATATGACTGTACCTTTTTTTTTAACTATTTTTGGTGTGTCTCTGAACTGGATTTTAAGTGCCTCCCTGTCTCCATTTCGCAGTTTTTCTTACGCTGTTGTCTTGTCATTTAAGTACATCAGATTGGAAACAACGGCAAACTCACCTTCTTTAATCAAAAAATACGCCATGGACAAAACAAAAAAATATGCTTCAGAATAAATTGATGAACAACTCCAGTGGACCGACCCCTCTCTTCCTTTCCTCTGTTATGTGAAAGAGTGACGCATAATTTATGCATTTCAGGGCAGAGCAATTGATCTCCAAATCATATTTAATCAAAAACTAAAATATTCGGTTGTCATCTACTTTCTATAGATCAGAGAAAAACAACCATCTGTTTAACTCAGTGGTGTCCCTGCTGGTTTGACAGAAACACACGTACGGCAACAGAAGAGGTACAAAATATATCTGTTCGAAGCGTTTGCGCGTCAGCGTTTGCTTAGTGCTGCGATTTAAATTACGTTGTTATTCATACGAATTGTTGCAGAAAAGTAAAATCCCAAATACAAAACAATATCTATTTTTTTTTTTTATTTTGATTAATTTATACTCTAAATAAATATCTAGCTTTACCTAAATAAGGGTCAATCTGACACACATTTTTAAACAATTAAAAAAACGAAAATTAAAATACAATTCATAAATGACTTAAAAACACCTAAACCACCCTAAATTAAATAAAATAAAAAATGTATAAAATCAAATTTACCATTTACCAGGCATGTTTTTTTTTTTATGTCAAAAACATAACCTATTGATATTCGTAAACATTGATATATGTTTATGTTATGATAATAATACAAATCTTCATCGTCTCCGTTGGTCCGAAACTATTAATTTTGTTTAAAATGGTATAAAAAAATTTCTTAATGTATAAATCCAACATGAATAATACTGATTAGAAATGTTTTTTTTTTTTTTTTTTTTTTTTTTTTTTTTTACCAGATTATCAACTAGCACATGAATCAAAAACATGTTCGTTTGAATGTTGCTTAGCATCAATAAGATTCTCGATTTACTCTTTCTTTCCCCAGCAAATATTTCAGATTAACAGTATTCTCATTTCTCGGGAGGAAACTAGGGGGCAGATTTGCAACAATGTTAATATAACATGGGAATTAATGCAGTGGGAGGGGGGAGTGATGTAAAGATGTGGGGGGTATAAAATCTTAACCAAGGTGGGAGAGACCACTGAGTCAAAATGGTGCCAAAATACAAGACAAAGAGGCTGAGACTGCAGCAGTTCCCATGGTAACAGAGCAGCGAGAGGGAAGGCTCGCTTATTCAGGAGGTTTAGCAGCATCACTGGCAATTAACTAAATAAGTATTTCATGCTATCAAATGTTTCATTATAATTCTTGACGATATAAATCAATCTTGTTAGATTTTATTCTTCTCACACCGCTTTTCATCATTGCATTTTCCTCCCCCTTCCTCCACCCCATGCTGCTGGAAATGTGGTATGAGCCACCCCACAGAATAAATCAATTCCAATAGGGCCCCCCTCCTCCTGGTTGGCACATTCCACTCACTGCAGAGGGGAGTTTTATGTATGTACCAAGAGACTGGTGTTCATTGTAGCAGAATTGCAGTGCACTGGACTGTACAGAACTGGGTAGCATCCACACTGTCTATGAGGGTGCGGTCCGGCTGCACTGAAAGCAACAGCACAGGCAGAGAGAGAGAGAGAGAGAGAAGGAATACGAAAGAAGAGGAGGGAGAGATATCACCACAAGAGGAATACAGCAAGGGTAAGAAATAGAGTGAAAGGGGGAAAGAGGGTAAAAAAGGGCCCAGAATGACAAAAATAGACGATTACAGCCCTGTGGTCTTTTTTATGCTTCTTGCTCTCCATTCACTCTCCATTCTTCTTTAGATCCTTTTAAATTCATTGCTTAAATTTCATTTGATCAATTTAAATACATTGCATATTTTTTCCATATATTTAAGGGTCTTCCAAAAGATTACTGATATCTGTTTGAGCATTTATTACTGTAATTTCTGTATCTGGCCTAGTTATCATCTCCCCCCCCATGTGATTTCCATGCCTAGATGTTTACGTACAGTTAGGTTACATTCAAAACGGCTGGTTTTTGTGTGCTATTGCTCAGAATAATATGGTATATTCCATGTGGTGATGGATCCCTGCAAGCACATCCTATGATCCTATGAGCAAAATGGGGCCGGCATTCCCCAATACACTGCTGAAATCCCATTCAAAATCATTAATGCCACTCAGACCATTTTAGATAAATATATTGATATTTAGACGATTTTGAATAGCTCTAGATCTATTAAAATAACAATCTCTGATCATCACCTGGTAATGAAGGGTTTCAGGACGATGAAATGTCTTGCTATCAGATCATTGCATTCCAAGGTGAGGTTTTGGTTTTCTAGGGCAGCAGCAGCTTTTAGCAAAGCAGTAATAAATGATACCAAGGGAGGAAAGACAGGATGTGAAGGAGAGGGTATGAGAGTCCTGGACCGCAGGAATATGCTTCCATTAGAGGATAGAGACTGTGCACTACCAACAGAATCAGTAACATCTTACAATAAGGTTTCATTTGTTAACATGTTAACAATGATTAATATATACCTACTGAACAAATGTTTTGTTCATTGTTAGTTAAAGCATCAACTAATGATAACTAATGGGACCTTATTACCACAGAATCTGTACATAATTTATCCCTAATTTTCTATAATAGTAGTGGTAGCATCATGCATATGAGCAGATTAGGGTAGCAAAATATACTTTTATTGGCTGTCTTATATGATAATGAACGTATTAAAAATGTATTTTTGTATTTCAAAGAGATTTTGCATTGACATCTGTTTAATTTTGTGGGTGTATGTGGCAGGATGAAAGGAGACACCCCTGTGAACAGCACCATGAGCGTCGGTCAGGCCAGGAAGCTGGTGGAACAGCTGAAGATTGAAGCCAGTTTTTGTCGAATCAAGGTGAGGGCTGCCATGCAAAAACAACAGGAAAATGTGGCAAGTGAGAATCAGATCAGTGGTAATCCTGCATGCCTATAAATGTGCCTTATTATACCAGCCTGTACGTAGCAGACTACTTTGTATCAGATGTGATCAAAGATCTGGAATCAGGTTAATAGGTATGACCTATTTCTACAATCCCCCGGTAAAGTGTGTCCTACAAGTACAGTTTGAAGCATTCAACAGTCTTTAAGCTTTGACCTCAACCTTGAATTTCACTCATACAATGTTCTAATTTACCTAAAATGCTGTTTTAATAAAGTATTAAAGTGTAGTTATTCATCATGATTTACCATTGTTTTTCATGCACTGGTCAATTTTGATATTTATTCAGAAGGTTTTTACAGAGAGACAGTGTAGGGGAAAATTACTATAATGCATAACAATATTGCGTTACTCCTTAAAAAAAGTAATTAATTGTGTTACTTAGTTACTTTTTATCAAAAGTAATGTGTGATGATACTTTTGCATTATTTTTTTTTCATCTGGGATGTGCATGCTTGTTTGATTTTTTTAAATAAAAATATATATTTTTAACAAATGCAAATGCCCTTTCACACCAAAAGTGAAATGAATAAGCCACAGGCTGAAGGAAATGCAAATTCAAGCCTGTACAGTAGAGGACGCAGCTCAAACAAACCTTTCAGCTGTGCTGCCATTCTGGATTGCAGAAGAATAAGATGCAGGAGAACAAAGTTCAACACTATTACTTCAGCAATAAAAAAACACAAAAGTGATGTTTATCTGAAGTATTTTTTGCATATTAGTATGGTTGAATTGGATAATTGAAGGTCAGCAGCAAAGACATTACTTAATAAAGTGAGATTAGTGCTGTCAAAGCGATTAATCGCATCCAAAATAAAGGTTTGTTTTTACATAATATACTGAATGAAACTGAATGAGTGCAGGTTTAATTAGATGATGCCTTATTTACATATTTAAACATAACATTTTATAAAACTACTGTAAAAAATATATGATCAAAAAGTTATGATTAGATGTTTTTATTAATTACATTGCTTTAACTCAAGTAAATGTTACAATTTATACAAGATTCAATGAGTTGAATAACAGTTTAATGTAATTTAAGTTGACTGTACTTAAAAATTTAAGGCAGCAACTTTTTTTTTTTACAATGTAGTACAAAGCCTTAATGTACTGTGATTGAACTGGGGTATTACAATGATATCTATTAGTTTAATTTTTACCCTATTCACCTGAGGTATCTTGCTTGAAAATCAATAGCTGCTTAAATTCGGCACTGACAATCTATCCTGCATTCTTAGGTGTCTAAGGCGGCAGCAGACTTGATGGCCTACTGTGATGCCCATGCATGTGAGGACCCTCTCATCACCCCTGTGCCCACTTCAGAAAACCCGTTCAGGGAGAAAAAGTTCTTCTGTGCTCTCCTCTGAGCAGGACACAAGAAGGGCAGGATTAGTCTCATTTAAATAATAATGATCATTTGTGTACGCACATCACACAACACAACACAACACAACACTCAAAGAGACACAACACAGCAAAATAAATCCCAAATTAAGGCTCAATAAATGCAAAGTGGTTTCTAAATTTCAGCAATTGACCGCCAAATATTTACAAAATCAGGTTTGTGAAGATATGTTTATTCTCCTGGTTTTTTTTTTGTTTTTTTTGAGAAATCCTGTTCCTTTTCATTAAGGGTATAACACTAAGATCAATGTAAGTTGATCAGATCAAATGATACACACTGATACACACATATGCAAGCACACTGTTTTATAATCAAGCAAAAGGAAATAGGTGTGGGTCTGGATATTTAAATTTTTATTACATTCAAAACATTCGTTGCTTTCTTCACATAGCATACTATGGTGATTTACAAATTCTGTATGTATATTTTGATTTTTTTTAATGTTTTGAGGTGGCAATGTATGCTGGTAGACATTTCTGGTTAACTGATAGAGCTTTTAAAGTTTAATCATTGTGAGGAAGTGCGAATGCTAATATCTACAGCACACAGCACTCCTAAAGGGGTTTGTAAAATATTGGTCCTAAAAAATTTTTCCTGACCACTTAAACAAGTGGTATCTAGTCTCTAATAGTTGGTAATTAGCTCAAAAGATGAACTGTTTGAAGAAAAATGTCAAGAGAACATCTGTCAAATACTTGTGGTCCCAAGTAATGAATTAAAACACTGCAGAACAAGGAATGAATAAAACTTTTAAACACTTACGTGCATCGCTTATTGAGATTTAAAGAAATTTAGACAGTTAAAGAAATTAATTTTCTGCAATGATGCATTTAACTGAGAAATCTAAAGACTAAATAAAAAAATCCAATTATGGTTTCCACAAACACATGATGCAGCACAACTGTTTAACATTGATAAATGTTTCTTGAACAGAAGACCAGCATATTTGAATGACCATGTGACACTGAAGACTGATGCTTGAAATTCAGCTTTGCCATTACAGGAATAACATTACATTTCAAATATTAATCAAAAATAAGTTTTTAAAGTGTAATTTCACAATATTAATGTACTGCAGTTTAGATCAAAATAAATGCGGCTTACGTGCACAAAACAAATCTTAGACAAAAAAAAAAAAAAACTTTTAAAACAGTTACATAAAGGCCTCTTTATTTAACTTGAACAGGTAATTACACTTTTGTAACGGCACGTTTAGCTGGATTAAAGGTCTTCCATTCCACTCACTCAACACACCCTGTCAATTATTACTTAAAATATTTTATTCCTATAGAACCAAGATGCAAAACACAACGGTTCAAAGAGATGGTCTTAGAGCCATAGTAACATTTAGAGGTTTCATTCAGGCAGCATTTTAAACATCTCAAGGCAGCAGATGTCAACCAATATGTGAATTAAGGGGCTACGCCACACAGAACAATTCAGCCCACGCATCTTCAAAAACACATGCACAGTTAAAACAAATCCATATTTTTATTAAGGCAATTTAGGGGTTGGGGAGCATAAAAACATATGGCAATATGACACCATTATGCATTGGATCCTTTGGGTAATACATATTAGAGAACAGTGACAAGTTCACAAACCTTGAAAAGCTTAACAGTGTGCCACATTTTGGACATCGTCAGTTAAAACCTGCAAACGGCATCATAAACAGAAAGTGGTGATCGGTGTTGTGCCCAGCGAATGTGTATTTGCACTGGTGTATGCACATATGTAGTCGAGCCAAACTGCATATGATGAATTGATTGATCATTTGCATCATTCTGTGAAAACTAAATAACCAGTGATCTTAAAAAGTGCACCCATCTAGAGACCTTCTACAATTCCAGGCTAAGAGTTAATATTAATACATCCAAAACGAATGTCAGGAAAGTCTAACCGATAGAGTGAGGTAAATGTATTCAGCACACGGGGTAGGACAAAAATACGACAACAGAAGAGAGTCAACTACAGGAAAGAGTCACACCACTCTCGCAGACAGCCATAACAGTCGCCTTGCTGTTTGGTGTTGGCTCCACATGTATCCTTCAACCATTCCCGAAACAACTCCTCATCTTTCCTCAGTACCAGAAACTGTCCTAGGACAACATATGCCTGTAGGAAGAAACATGAAAAAAAAATTATTAAAGTGACAACTTAATGACCAAAGGGCTGTGTATATGAAACACCTTGGTAAAATCTCACCTTGTCGAAGCCCTTCTCTTCCAATCTTCTTCCAAGAACTTCCCCAATTCCTGCTAGTGCATTCACAGACTTCTCCCCCATGGGCTCTGCCACAAAGTCCTTGTGTTTTTGTGATGTCGACGACATTGTAGATTTGTACTAGAGAGGGTTGTTGGGAGAATTCAAGTTGACTTTCTTCAATGGCTAGATGTAAAAAGAGAAACAAGATAAATATGTTGTAATTTTTTAATGCTCCAAAACTACTGTTCACAAGTCAAAAGAAAATACTACACACTGTATTTAACAAAAAGTTAAGAACTTCTCAACTCTAAATATACTTTGTTAGAAAAGTTTCAACTATTGGTAAAATGCTATTGTCCCTAACCTGTAAAATCAATATGTATTGACAAATAAGCGATCTCCTACCAGACAGGCTATATGCGCACTTTACAAACCCCTGTTGTGTTATACTGTAACACTGAGAATGGAAAGTGAAGATAAGCTACTGAACTACTGGGAAAATGAAAGTGAAAACTACACAAACACATGGAATTAATAAACCCATTATTACTGCGATGGAGATATAATAGCTGAATAAAACATTATTATAATAAAAAAATAAGCAGTTCATAAGACAGTTTACACGTTTTGGGGGTCCCGCCTCATTTCTTCGCGTTCAGCGCCACACAACGACAGCTGACACGCCATTCCTCATTCATTTAAAAATAAAAACAACCTAAGTGGCAAACACAACAGTATAAACAGTATCTATAAAGCCACCTGCGGCTACACCATATTTCATATCATACCTGGACACTTTCATCGAGAAATTTCAATTCTCGTCCGCAGACGCCGTGCTGTTCACAGACTCAAAGCGCCCAAAATAACTCACACTGCGTTGCTTCCTGATCCCGCCTTTAGAACGAACATCGCCACTTCCGCTCTTATGAGGCTGCTGTTCAAAGAAACACTGACCCCTGGTGGCTCCAGCTAGGGATGGGCGATACCACTTATTTTGTTTTCGATACGATACCGATACTTTCAAGGCCAGTATCACCGATACCGATATCGATACCGATACGATACTTATAAACTGAACTTTTAAATGATTACATTTATTAAATTATTAAAATTACTAAGAGTAAATTAGATAAAGATACCCACTTAACATTATATTTGAAAGGCATTTTAACATTCAATACGCCTTAATTGCAACCTATGAAATCTTTTTTTTTGGTTTAACATATGGTTAAAATGTTTACTTGTAGTGGTAACCATGGAAATCTACAAATACTAGTTGAACGTAAAAAATAAATAAACCATGATTCATTTTCATGAGGGACTGCCAGTGGCAGAACGTTGCACCCATAAAATGCAACCTTTTTATTCTGATAGTGTATGATTTATATTAGTATTAGTTACTGAATAGAAAATTATCAATATCAACACAATATTTCTTGTTTTATTGTGAAATAACTCAAACATATGTTTTTCTGTCTTCTGATGAGTATTGTTCTGGGTTGTGTTTTCAAAAGCATCAATGGTTTGTTATGATAGTTTCTGGAAACTCAGCTCTGTTTCAATACAGTGTCATTAGTGAGCGAACACTCTCTCTGTGATCGATTGGTTCTGTCTTGCAGCATTTGCGTACGTTCAGATCATGGTTCAGATGAGTAGGAAAATAATCCTATCCTATGGGCGTATCGATATGAAGTATCGATATATCGATACTGATGTGAGCATCGAAAAGTATCGATACTCAAATAAAAATATCGATACTAAGGTGTTTTTTTTTGTTTTTATTAAACCAGTAATTTTGTTTATTTCAAAAGATTATTTTATGCATACAATACGAATAACCTATGTTTCCGAATAGTTGTGTAGTATAGGACTATTTTCCTGCTCATCTGAACCATGATCTGAACGCACGCAAATGCTGCAAGACAGAACCAATCGATCACAGAGAGAGTGTTCGCTCACTAATGACACTGTATTCAAACAGAGCTGAGTTTCCAGAAACTATCATAACAAACCATTGATGCTTTTGAAAACACAACCCAGAACAATACTCATCAGAAGACAGAAAAACATATGTTTGAGTTATTTCATGATCATGATCATGATACTATTACTACTACTACTACTGATAATAATAATAATTATTAGGCCTATTATTAGCTATTATTCAAATTTATTAAAAAAATATTATTCAAAAATTGTTTTGGCCAAAATAAAAGGTGTCTGCATCCCTTTCAGTTTAGGTGGTTTAAACTGTTTTTTTCTTTTTTTTTTTTGTCTTGAATATTGAAAACAACTTCAATTTGCAGTATATTTCTATTTTACTATTACACAGATTGTTCTCAGAATTTTGGAGCATTTGTCAACAATCTAATATCACTACAAATTACATTAATGGGCGTTTCTTCAACTAGGGGCACTTTTAGCCATGTGAAGTTGAAAAAAAAACTTGTTCTAAAGTCACGTAACACAGTCTCATAAGTTTAAATAATTTGTCTAGTTTTAAGTTCTGTAAGAGGATAAACTTAGATTACAAGAGAAGTTGTTATTATTTTACATTTTTTCGAACTGCAATGAACAAATGTAATTTCCACCACATCTCAATATACAGCTGTTATTTAAAAATAGAATAACTTATGCCACTCATGAATTGTCTAAGATAATTTGTGTAACTAGTTTTACCAGTTTGTCCACAATGTACAATAATTATTCATTTGTCAATTAGATAAATGAACTGCCCTAAAGAGCAAATGCTGAACTGTACACCTGTCACACTCTGAAAGTTAATATTGGTTTGTGTAAGAGCTTATTAGAAAATAAACAACTTGAATTTTTATATCAAGTAGAGCATGGTCTCATAAATTGTGGATACATTTTTAATGTGTGATGAGAACTTTTTTTAAATATGTGTTGTGATGGAAATGATGTTGTGGAAATGACACTAATACTGTGCGACAGCTATATTTTGTATAAAAAGTAATATTGATAGTGGTCTCACATTAAATACTATAATGTATTTTAATTATTTTACTAGTGCTTAATTCAGGTGCATTAATAGTTACCAGATAAGTCATATTTTTAAACTGTATTTTCATTGTTGAAGTTAAAAGTCTGGGTGTGCGACAAGGAGAAAAACAGTGATTTTGACACCTATAAGGAGGTTGAAAAGTATGGAAAAATCTTAACAGAAAGGTAAAAAGTAAAAAAAAAAAAAAAAAAACAAAAAAAAAAGTAAGGTGGTTTTATTGTTAGTTTGACAAAGAAAGAGGAATTTGTCCAAAATGATATGTATTTTTGAAAATATGACCAAAGAACATAAAAGTGCCCATAGTCTAAGAATCACCCTAATATAAAAGCACTGCTTATCTTGTAATGCTCTTTCATTAATGCTCAGGCAGGTTTATGATCTTTTGGAGAACTTGAAGAATGGTAGGATTATTTGAACATAAAATGGCAAATGAATCTCAAAGTTTGAATCTTAATACAGATCGTCTGCAAAAACTGAGAAGGTCTGGAAGAGCGCACACTTCTCACATGAACACCAGGGGGCAGAGATACATTAAAAACACATCCAACAACAGTGTGCAGATAGTCTTTGTGATAAAGGAATTTTTATGCCAAGTAGAAATGTGTGGAAAACAGTTGTTGATTTGCACCAATCATGAGTCCAATCAAGAATCAAGAATGAGGGCACAGCATGCTGACTCAAACTGGCCTGGTCAAAAAGTGCCTTGGCATATGGAAAAGGTTAGCCTGCTAAAGCTCTAACTGCACCACAAACCAGTTGGCTTAATTTAGTTTTGTTGAACTTTTTTCACACAATGGTTTGTGTAATGTTGATTGGCTTTCAGGATGCTTGATTGATTTCTGGAGAGATGATCAAGCACAGTGTAAATTAGCATTTATGCTCTTTTGTTCTCAAGGTTTTACTACTCTCACATCTTCTTTGATTTCATTAACACATACTGAAGATTGATGAGATTATGCATTCTTTATAAGAAGCCAGTTTATAGTTAAACCAAAAGGAAGAACATTTGTCCCTGCTTGTAAGCCAAGCCTTGTCTTTAATGAGCAGTGGACACAATGTGCTCTGCTGTGTTTACATGATATCTGAGAGCTTCATTCTGAGAGTTACGCTTATGTTCACTTTTGTACCCATATTTGAAAAAAAAAAGTGCTATAGAAGTTTGTGTTGCATATATATAGTTTAGACAATTGCACAATGTGTTTCTATAAAAATGATATATTAACCCAGTCAAACATGTGCTCATGTTAGACAAAGTTGTGTTCAAATATAAGCTGTGTTCAAGAATATGTTCCATATTCTCTCATCAAAATACTAGCATGCGCTCTCTCACTGTCTATATCTGCTGTTAGATCATATTTCAGTTTTCCCTGACGGGGTCTTGGACGTGGAAGCACAGTCCTCTGTATGTTGTGAATGTTTTTCTGAAGCATGGGTCTGTACTGCAGTGAATGGACATTATTTGTCTCCAGGAGCGCAAAAGACAAGCAAATAAGGACAATAGAAGTTATGAGGGTTTTTATACATTTTGTTTGTAATTTATAATTTTATTATTTTCTTTTGCTGTTTCATCAAAATTCCTGATTGATAAAGTATTTTTGTACTGTTCTCCATGTCTATTGCGAATTAAAATAAGAGCTTTGGGGCTGCATTTAATCAGGCTTAGCTGCTTAAATGACCAAAGCACATAATTAGGGTAAAGGTTGAGCAAAAATATTTCATATATTTTTCACTTATTACATTTTACATTACATTACATATTAAACAACAAAAAATTAGGCTGCACTATACATATAAGCTAAAATCTATTATAGCCTAGATAAAGCATGGTTATAATATAGAACAATTTGGGAAAGTGACTTTGAAGATTGAATAGAGCACTGAAGAACTAACTGAACTGTACATTGAGATTCCTGTTTACAGTGTGTTTTGCTGTTTCTGAGATCTTTCTAGGAAAGAAACTCAATACCTTCAACCCCCCCAAAACATGTTTATGGAGGTCTTGTACAGTCACGAAAACAACAGGGAGGAGAAAGAATTGGGTAGTAACGACAGGCTACTTTAAGGTGGGCTATCTCAAATGCTCTCTCTCTATATATCGTTCTTTTGAGTCGGATCTTAAGAGGTAAATATAGGATTTGACTGACGTAGCGAAATGTTTTAATATGTTTTCGACCCGCTTATACGGCAGTTTTACCATGCTACAAAGAAACAGATTCTTTGAAACGAATTGTTCAACAGAATCGATTCGTCTAAATATTGCAGGCTAGCACTACTCCGAAAACAGGTTTTGTGATGTTCCCCCTTAAATGTGGGCGGAGAAACTTGTAGACACGCGGCTCATACTCTTTTTGCCATATAAAAAGCTCGAGCATCACTGTTGGAAAGACACGAACGATTTATCACAGTCGATTTTAACGAAGATTTCATCTTTATTTCACTGCAGTTGGTAAGATTTGATATTGTTTCAATTCATTTTGCGTAACGTTAGTTCCTAAATTTGCCAACGTCATTGATATATGCGAGTATTACGAGCTGTACATTATTGTTTTAATTATATTTAAAAGGACTGTTACATTGGCATGGTTTCTGGTTTAAATGTATTATTATTTGATAACTTGTGTGAATTGAGGCTGAATGAGTCGAACAGAGAGGCGCAAACAGAACTGGACCAATCCGGTTTACAAAATGTCGCGTTACCATTTAGAATAACATTGGAGTTTTCTCTGAAAACTAACGTTACTGTTTTGAACGAATCGATAGTGTAACGTTAATATACAATTAATATCTCAAAAGCTCTATTTAGCCCTACGTCAGTTATATATAAATATAACAACTAGACCCGGCACCCGGCGTTTGGTTGCTATGTCTACGGTCACTGGTGGTTTAGTCTGGATTAACTTGTTTTTCTAACAGAGCCCAAATCTTTATAGTCTGCCAAAAAGCCTTGGTGTATTTGTGTCATTCGGGGTATTAGTACATGTCCTAAATCGCTTTTTTTTTGTCTCCATCTCCGCGTGAATTGATTAGGTGATGCAACGTTCAGTGTGCGTTGCGGCTTTTGCCCGCGTGTCTTGCCCATGACGTCAAACATCTGCTTCCTCGACCTGCAATTCCGGTGCCGTGACGACAGTGATGCGCTTGCTGCTAATGTAATTCGATTTATTTCCAGGGCATCCAACATAAACTGACAAAATGAGCAAGGATACTGAAGTGGATATGAAAGACGTGGAGCTCAATGAAGTGGAGCAGGAGAAGCAGCCCATAAGAGAGGGAGAGGCTAGAAATAATTATGCCAATTCGCCTGTAAGTGAGAAGAATGGCATTGTGAAGGTGAAGATTCCTGATGAGGAGACTAAATTCACTGGGTTATCCAAAGAAGAACTCATGAAAGTAGCTGGAACACCAGGGTATGACATGCACCATGGATAAATCTCATTTATTTTCAGTTAGCTCTTGGTGTGGATTTTGCAGGTACTCGGATGATTTAGTTGTATATTCTTGAATAGGTGGGTTAAAGTTCGTTGGGCACTTCTGATTCTGTTCTGGCTTGGTTGGCTGGGCATGCTGGCTGGCGCTATTGCCATCATTATTCAAGCTCCTCGATGCAAGCCCCTCCCTGAGATGAACTGGTGGAACTATGGACCACTGTACCAGATTGGAGACGTGAACTCCTTTACTTCAAACCTGAAAGGTAAAGACAGACAACTCCTTTGGCCAACATCTAATAAACCAAAATAGATCTTATGGGGAAAGGGAGTGGAGGAAGTGTTAATTACTTGCAGGGCTTGGTCAAGCTCTGAACACGTTCAAACGCATAATCACTCTTTCTTTATGCTGCTGAATCAACAAATCTGGTTTCCTCCACTTGTATGCCATCCTGTTTGCTCCGCTCATATATCTGTCTGCAAACTACATTTAAGGAAATATCATACACTGATTTTAAGTGAAGGGTTTCAGAATGTCTTTTTAATGAATATTGTTAGGTACAATGAAGTTGGTATTAACATGGATGTGGTCTTTGATCTGAATATCTCCCTATTCTTTTTTTTTTCTCTCCTCAGGTTTGGCTGGAAAGGTGCAGATGTTGGATGAGTTAAAGGTGAAGGGTCTTATCATAGGCCCAATTCATGTGTCCAGTGCTGACAAGCCAGACGATTTGAACTTGACTGAGATTTCCAAAGAGGCTGGTGACGCGATGCAGTTTAAAGAAGTAATCCAGGCTGCACACAAAAGAGGTGAGCTAGAGTATACCAGTAACGATACACCTATGCCACGGTTCGGTTCGGTTTGCTGTGGAGGCAGGGTTCATGGCAGGCACCAGCAATAATAACACTAGATTCACTTTTAACTTAATAACAACAGCAATAATTTATTAACTTTATACATTGTTTTCCTTTTTTCTATAGAGCAGTTAGCATACCTGTGTAAACCTAAAATTAAATAAATGTCTGCACTGTAGACTAGTCAGAAATAATCTACTCATTTTACCATTTACCATAATGTAAAAAAAGCACAAAATTACACGCACAAGAAAATGTCCCACTTTAACCTACTTAAAGACATAAATTGTATGAATATGACTAATACTGATGAATAAATAGGCCTGTAAGTTAAAGCTATTAAATAGCAGTTTTTGTTAATACTATAAAGTAGCCACCACACTAATTTAAAATAAACAAAATAACATAAAATGAAATAAAGTGTAATTTGGCAGTTATGGAAGCAACAGTTACCATGGCTAATACACAATACATCATGAACTGTTAATGAAAGATGAAAACTGCTCCTGATGAACATCATACCTGCATGCCTTCCCATCTAACACACGTCGAACCAGTTACGTGATCTATTGGTACTTTTTAGTTCATGACTTGCGCATGTTCGTAATTTCTCTTGTGCTTCATACAAGGGCGTACGCGCGCCTCATGTGCGCGTGTAACTAAAGCATGTGCGCTATGAGCACAACGGCTGACAGGACAGGAAAGCGGTTTTGTAGTAGTAGTGCTACGAAAATGATGATGTTGCTGGGACTTTAAGGTAGCATTTTGCCTACCCGGCTAAATGGGGAAACTGGCTTTCTTTGTCCTTCCACCATGTAGCTTGAGCGATCGCCCAAGTCACGTGACATGCACTTGGAAGACAAAATTTAGTGTACATTTAGAAAATTATATTATTATAATATTTAGTAAAATGCAGCTCTTATTAGTTAAGTGTACTAATTGCTATTTAATCAAATGTCAAGGAAGGAAAAAGAGAGCTGGGCTGGGGCAGCAGGGGGAGGGGCATGTTCGGTTCGACAGAGTATCGCGTTTTTTCGGTTTGGTTTGAATATTGTTACACCCCTAATATGTGTGTGTATGTATGTATGTGTGTGTTTACCCCTAGGTATCTCTGTTGTTTTGGACCTTACCCCTAACTATAAAGGAGAAGAACCCTGGTTTGCCAATGTTTCTGTCAACTCTTTGGAACTTAAGGTATGACTTGGATCTATGTTGTCACTTGAACTTGATTTGTGTACTTGCGTTTCCAGAGTAATAATTAATTATGATCCTTGTCTTTGTAGCCTGCTCTGAGGCATTGGCTAGCAGAAGGTGTAGACGGATTCCTTTTCTATGGTGTCGAGAAGGTTTCCACTGCTGCCCCATTCCTTTGGAGGGATGTTGAAGACCTTTTCCGCAATCAGACAGAATCAGATGGAAAAAAGAAAAAGTGAGCTGCTGTTGGGTTGTTGGTTTTTCTTTTCTTTCCCTTTCCTTGCTTCTTTACTTACTTCAATAATGGACTTATAGATTCTTCTTGTGAAGTAAAGGAGCCACCTTGTGGTAGTTGGGAGCAAGTTTTATTAAATACTGAATACCAGTCAAGGGGACTTTAGTGGGCTGCTTTATTGGTTTGAAATTGTATTGGCAACAAACTTGCTCTATTCAATACTTTTATTAAATAATTCAACCTTACTGACTTTTTTCTTTCCAGGGTCTTAATTGGTGTTACAGAGAAGTCCTCTCCTGATGACATAGCTGCTGTGTTAAACAAAACTGGTGTTGACCTGCTCCTCACTGGTGCTCTACAGTCCAGATCTGCTCTGGAAGTTGCCCATTCTGTTGATCGCTTGTATTCCACTTACAATCAGACCCAACTGACTTGGAACATCGGTGGGCGTATTGCTGGACACCTGGCTTCAGTAGTGGGGCTTGCCAAAGTCAAGCTGAGTCAACTGTTGCTGCTCACCCTGCCTGGCACACCGGTGTTTAATTATGGGGATGAAATTGGACTGCAAGATGAGGTAAGCCAACTGAAGGTTTTTATCAAGAGTAAGCAGCAGGTTCAAGTGTTTTCCAAGAGCAGATCCTAAAATGCTGTTATCCTTCCATTTAGCTTACCAAAAACCCAACCATGGTGTGGGACTTCTCTAATGACACTGAGACTCCAAAGGTAAGAAGCTTGAGCACACAGTGCTAAATCCCCAGGGTTACAACATTCAATATTGTGTCTGGCAGTTTTAGTAAAAATTTCATGTTTGCTTTCCAGAACAAACTGGAGGAAATGAGCACTTTCCGTAAGTTCTTCAAGACCGTGAGTGAAAAAAGAATGAAGGAGCGCTCTCTGCAGCACGGGGAATACTTTCCTTTGTTCAGCTCTACCTTCGCCATGGCCTATGTGCGAAAATGGGACCAGAATGAACGCTACATTATTGCAGTTAACTGGCACTCGAATGAAACGGTCACTCTTCAGCTGAAGCATGCTGAGCTTCCTGAACGGGCTACAGTAGTATTTAGTACTATTGATAAAGATGTTGATAAATTGCTTGACCTTGCAAGCCTAGAGGTGAAGCCAGAAGAGGGAATAATGCTGAAGTTTCCTTACACATCCTAAAGACACACTTTAAATTCGCAGTTAGTGTGAGGACATGGATTTGGCTGATCTGTTACATTATTTGTCCTTTTTAGTACATAAACACTGGCATACAGCATCAGATTGTACTGTTCCATTCATCACATGCACTGCATGACTACTAAACAGAACTTTTAAGCTGGTAGTTTTTTTTTCTGTTACATAAATACATTCCATAGGAAGAATTATTTTTAAACTAACCCCCTTTTTTATGTTTAGTTTTTCAAATGTAGTGCAATTCTGCACATGAGAGTGTCCTAGAGTCAATCTTAAATTGCTGTTTCTTCTATGTAATTGGGAAAAAGATGCATGAAAATGAAAGCCGTGGACAATAAATTAAGTGGAGCAATTAATCTTTGTTGTTTGTCATTGTATTATTTCATGTGGGCTTCCCTCATCTATTTTCATAAGTGTTGCCAACATAATGAGATGTAACGGAGAGATGGTTGAATTATTAAAATCTACCACCCTAAAGTGGAGCAGCTCTCAGTGTCTCCACCATAGCATGATATCAGGTGTCTCTACTGATGACTTCTTTATTTAGAGCTATTCATTATGCATATAGAGAGCTCAGTCTCACCTGGCTATTTTAACTCATTACAGATTTACGAACCCCTGCTAAGATCGGCACAGTGCCTTGAGTGATGAGAGAAATAGGTCTCAAGTGTATAAGAGGTCTGAGAGAACAGACCTACTCATCCCAAGAAACAGGCTCTTCACAAAATAAATTTGTAGTTTATATATTTTGTTAGTTGCTTTGGATAAAGGCATCTGCTAAAGGATTAAATATAAATCTAAAAGGAAAAATTAATGATGACTGAGTTATTTTCTCCTTATGTCCTCTACATTTTCACAACTCAAACTTTTCTAGGTCAATTACTCATTTGGGACCACAAACCTGACCAAGCACCTCCACTTTTAGGCAACGCGTTGTGGTCCCTTCTATTCTAAAGGTGTTTTTGAATGATACATTCAAAATCACTGTATTGATCATAAAATGCGCCTGATTATAACAACAGACTCCGGCTCTGACATGCTGCCAGTGTTGCATCTGCGGCACTATATACACACTGACTGCACTATTCGGTTTGCTGCGTCTGTCTCTTTAAGAACTGCTCTCTTCGAGGACTCCCTGACGCATTGCAGGTGGCTGAAAACCAATCAAAATACATTTCCTAGGTCAGCTGACGAGTGCCATCAGACTTCTATATATAAACTCTCCGGACCATCCATTCAAACCTGAAAGCCACCGTTGTATGCTATGGCTATTCAGAAGAATAATCCTAAAACTGAAAGTTACAGTCGATAAAAAACGCCGCACAATATATCGTTTTTATAAACGAAAACGAGAAAGTTTCACTGTGCTATTTGGAGTTCAATCATTTTGACTACGTGGCGTAGGAAGACCATAGTAACAGCTTTGTTGTCAAGGAGTGCGACGTCCCACTTTGGACCGAAACACTAGGGCGTAGTGATATTGAAATTTGGGCGCAAAGCAGCAGAAGATAGTGCTTGACAATCGCACGGGTGGAAAGCAAACGCTTGAATTTTAAATTTTTTTCCTCTACGTAAAGAGCAACGTAGTTCACACTAATATACAATGGTAAGTAAGACTTTATAACACTTTATTCTATTAGTTAACGCGCAACGTAGCTACAAAAATGGCTGAGCGTCCACGGCGAAATGATAGGTGTGAATGGGCTAGTGTTAGCTTAGCTGCTTTCGAGCTAACCGTCATTCTATTGAAAGAGCGCGCAAGCTCCCGGGCTAACGTAATTTAAACGGGTTACACACAGTTTTCATATTCCTCAATGTCGAGTAAACTGCGATATCGCTTGCCGTGTGACATTTGGCAGCACTTCCTATATTTGGAAATAGGCGCGAGACGTTTACAGCATAAAATGTGTTATACTAGCACATCCTCCGTGACTGATTCCCTGTTGCTAGCTCGCCTCATGTCAGCGTCAGCAGGCAGCGGCTTGAAAATAGATGCACACATCTCACTTATTTACATTAGACAGGACCCTTGTGCAAAAAATAGTCCAAGCCTTTTTTGATATCGGGTCGGTCACAACATGCTTGTAGTTTCCCACAGTACACGCACTAATCCATTTAGCTCGTCTCTAACAGTGAACCACATTATAGAACAATAAAAACAATTCACATAGTCAAATACAGCAATGTCGTCTGCTGTGACTACGTTTTGTAGGTTCCTCATTCGCAGAGCCCTAAGTTAGTCGCTGCAGTCATGAATGACATCATCAAACTTGTAAAACACAAGCTGTCACGTGTTAGACGCGTTCCATTCAGTTTATCACGTTGAGCTTCAGACTGAAATCTCAGTGCTGTCTTGCTATGCTTAAAATAATAAGTGTGTGTGTGTGTCCTTCCTATAGGCCGATCAGCTAACAGAGGAGCAGATTGCTGGTATGTAAGATGAACCTTTATCTTAAAGAAATGGTTCACCCAAAAATGGAAATTCTGTAATTTACTTCACCCTCAAAGTTGTTCTTAACCTGTATGAATTTCTTTATTCTGCTGAACATAAAAGACAATATTTTGAAGAATGTTTGAAACCAAACAATTGATGGACCCCATTAACTTTCATAGACTTTAAAAAAATCTATTTTTATAAGGATTTTTAATTTTTCTATATATATATATATATATATATATATATATATATATATATATATATATATATATATATATATATATATATATATATTTTTTTTTTTTTTTTTTTTTTCTTCAGAATGTCATCTTTTGTGTTCAGCAAAAATTCATACATGTTTGGAGTAACTTGAGGATGAATAAAATTATGAGAGAGAATTAAATTTTTTTTTTTTTGGGGTGAAAATTAATTAAACCAACAAAATGATGTGCTAATAATTGTAGAATATTTAACAATTGTCTATGCTTTGCATTTCTTTTTCAGAATTCAAGGAGGCCTTCTCCTTATTTGACAAAGACGGCAGCGATGGCACTATCACTACTAAAGAGTTAGGCACTGTCATGCGCTCTTTGGGCCAGAATCCTACAGAGGCAGAGCTTCAGGATATGATCAATGAAGTTGATGCTGATGGTGAGGAAACCCTTCCACAGATAATGCCATGTTGCTGTAGCTCTTCTCTAAATCTGTTATCCTTCTACCCCTCTCAGGCAATGGAACAATTGACTTCCCAGAGTTCCTTACTATGATGGCCAGGAAGATGAAGGACACAGATAGCGAGGAAGAGATCAGAGAAGCATTCAGAGTGTTTGATAAGGTAGGATGGGTTTTCTTGGAAACATGTACTCACTTATTGAAGGAAAAAAATGGGAAAGAATATTTTCCTCACTCAGTGACTAATGCTTTACAGGATGGGAACGGTTATATCAGTGCAGCAGAGTTGCGTCATGTCATGACAAATCTGGGGGAGAAGCTTACAGACGAGGAAGTGGATGAGATGATCCGGGAGGCAGATATTGACGGTGATGGCCAGGTCAACTATGAAGGTATTTCCACATGTTATTGTCATTCATGCATGGTGATCTTTTTATATGCAAGTGTGTATTGTCTGCTTTAACGCCAAGCTTGTGGTTAAGGCATTTGGAACAATTCAAGGGTCACATGGACATATTTAGAAAAAGCCATTAAGAGAGGCTTATTTTGTTGTAGCTGTTTTTTGTAAAATCACTTTGTGAAGGTTTGCTAATTTTTCTCCCCCCAATGTTTCAGAGTTTGTCCAGATGATGACAGCGAAGTAAAACTGGAAACCAAAAGGAGCACAACAGACCAAACAGTGGGCAGCACTCTCACTGTCAACCTTCAACAAGCATTCACAACCCAATCTCTGACTCCTTTCCATTTAGTTTTGCTCTCCTCTACTTTCCCTTAGTTGAAACAGTCCCCTGCTCTGCTTGTTTTTACTTATGATCTTCTGTAATCTTTTTTCCTACATGATCTGGTTTTCTTTGGAAGAAAATATTTACATGCACAACAAAGTTTAAATATTGCAATTATGATGGTGATAACAGCAGTGTAACACATGTATCAATATTTTAAAGATTGTGACATACTATATGGACAAGAGCAATGCATGCTTTGTTTACGTTTGGCATGTTTCTGTGTTTTGTTTTGTTTTCTTCCCAGCTTGCCTCTTTTTCTAACTTGCTAGTTCTCCTTTAACTGCATGTTTCTCATGCAACCTCTGCTCAGTGGTCTTAGAACTGTATGGTGAATAACCATTCATGGATAATCAGGGGCTTTATATAACAAAATGGCTCAAACTTCCATGTCATAGTGTGATTGTTTTTAGTGTAGATCTGTGTGTCTGAGCGAGTGCTTGTAGTTGGATTTAAAGTGGAGCCACTCAGTAAAGTTTACGTTTTGGTATAGGGCTTGTTCTTTAGGGACCGCATAATGTGCAAGATAATAAAAAAAACTTAGATGAACATGTGTAGAATAATCCAGAGATGGTTAAGTGGGGACCAATTATTTCAGTTAGTCTTCTGGTTTTGCCCCTTTTTTGTATTATTTGAGAGAAACATGGTGGAAAGTCTTTAACCTTCTTTCCAACTTTCATTTCCTCACTAATTTTACTACCCCAAAGCGATTGCCACCTATTTGTTCTAGACTGGTGTAGAGTGGTTTAATGTTTGGTTTGAGCTCTATAAGTGTGGAGTTTTACTGAAGATGTAGAATAGTTTTCACCTTAATATACAGTCTTACATTTTGATGCTGCACTTGGTGTCCTAGTCAGTGGACAATTTCTGTCTAGGGAAAAAAATTAAATTTAAGCTGTGTGCTGATTCTTCCTGCAGGCTGTTCGATATATTTGTATACATCTATAGCACCTGCATTTTATGAATTTTTTTTTTTTAAAGAATAATTTCTCAGAAACAATGGTATGCTCTCCTCTTCCATGGTCCTGTAGTTGTGGTCCATGCACAGTGGCAATTGGGATGGTGCATAAATGCTAGTCATCCAGTTAGACTGTTGTCTGCTGTGTTGGTGCATCAACTGCTGCCATGAAATGCAGCTTTGAATGAAATCTGTTTTTTGTAACTGTATAGACCGTTAAAACAAACAAATGGTTAAGGTTAAACAAATGGCGTATAATGGTAGAATCACTTACATTATGGTGGTAGTATTGCATCTTCTGCCCCAGTTCTTAATTTATTCTACTGTTATGTTTTTTTTATGACCTTTATATGTTGTTGTTTTTTTTTCTTCTGAGATCTAAGTTTACGGTCTGGTTCTTTTCTCTCTCTTCCTCTGCCCATATGGTAATATAGTAAAAAGAGAAAGGTTATGCATTCCATTGCAGAACTCTGGTTTTCTTGCTAAATAAACATCTTGGACCTCTGTTTCTAAATTACCTCTTTTTGTTCATAACACTGTTGCCTATATAACTGTAAATCTGCATGGGCTTATTAAAAATAGTGTAAGAGAGACAGAAAAGTGCATTTGATGTATATCTATTGTGTTTATTGTCATTTGTTTGCACAAGGCAGTATTAGGCCTTATTTTATCATTTTTAATTATATTATTACTTGAGTAATAAAGACCACCTATCACTTAGAAACACATACAAACGCATACATTGCAAATACTACAAACAAAATTTTTAATTGATTTAGTTTAATAGATTTTTTTTTTAACTTTGGGATGTGTAAAATTAGAAACGAGTGAGGGTAGCAGAAACTTCTACGACAAAGTGCAGTAATTATAATCCGTCTGTAGTTTTGTCCCGTCATGAAACTACAACACCCAGGGTTCCCCTAAACGTCCAATACCGGTACGGTACAGAGCTGTTTGATAATTGACGTGACGCAGAACGAATAGGGCATCGCCGTTTTCAGCGCCAACCAATCACATCAATGACAAGTGAGACGTGGGCGGGGACGCCAGTCTCAGAACATACACCAATAGTTTGCCAGTATACAGATGGGTGGTTTGATGATTCAAGAAAAAAAAATCTTGAACGGGACAAATACTAAAGGGTGTTCAGTTGATTTGTGACAGGCAAGCCAACTCAAACTATTTTAAAGAGTTGAACGTCCAGCGGAGAATCTGAACCCATCGCCTGCGATACAACGCCCTGTCAGTAGACGTAAATAGGCGAGTTCAGGCCAGGCGCATTTAGTTACTTCACTACGTATCCACGATTGACGTACAAGTGATATTCACTGAACTTACGCACCGAGGTTTTTACGTCTTCACGTTCCTTTCAAGGAACAGGATTGGATACCAGAACGCAACTGCTGTGAGACAAGAATAAGAAGGTAAGACTGCATTCTCGCATTTTTATCAGATGAAATGAGATGATACGCGTTTTTGGAGACTGCTGTCCTAAGCTATGTTATATTTCAAGTATGACGAGCACAAGTTGCTGCCCGAATAAACACTAGCTGCTTGATATGTTAACTTGGTCATAAGTGCACTTTATTTAAATGAACAGACGTGGCTTCTGCAGTAAACATTGATGAAGCGTGTTAGATGGAGTTTGGTTTTGAAGTCGTGCAGCATGCGACCAAAGGGCATAGCACTCTCATGCTTCCTCTGTTTGCTAATACATGTGCCAACTGAATGAATCAAACTGGACAAATGATAGACGTAGAACATACACCAATAGTTTGCCAGTTTACAGATGGGTGGTTTATTGATTCAAGAAAAAAAAAGATACCTATAAACTATTCTCTGCCACATAACCAAACATTAACACTTCATGGATGCACGTCCGTTTAAAATGGAAAGTTGAAGCTTTTCTAATGGGACAGTGGTTGTTCATTGCGCAGCAAATCCAGGCTCATATTTAATTTGGCAGCTGTTGATGACAGGTTTAACGCCCATCTATCCAATCCCAACCCAGGCATGATAATGACTATCAAACTGTTCCTTATGATGCCAAAAAGTTTCCTACAAATAAATAAATGAACAGTGATTTGGATATCAGTAACATGATTTTCGATTTTGTAATAATAATAATAAAACCTTTTTAAAGTTATATTACTATAGCCTAAATATGATCTCTTTTATTAAACTTTTACTTTTAGGGTAAAAAGTAAAAGGTTTTGCTTGAGCAGATTCAGCATGACTTTAAAAAAAATGTACATGCAGTTTTCACGAGTTCACATTAATTAGGAGCTTAAATAAAATATTTGAACTTAAAAATAAAGTCACAGCAGGTCCATTTAAAATGCGGTAGTGAAGTCAAAATGTAATTTTAAAAAGAGATCTAAGATATAGTGAGCAGTTATAAAACAATACAGTTCTCTTATGTAAATCTTGATGTTGAATTAAAAAAAAAAAAAAAAAAAAGGATGTAGCTCATGGATATTTTCTAGGCTTTATCTACTAGTTTTCATTTTTGTCTACATCTGGTTCTTGGTCATTGTCATAGTCAGAGACTCACCCCGACTTTTGTTATATATTATACACAGTTACATAACACTGAATATGTTTTATGAATAGCGGCAGGTGTCTGATAATATGACACTTATGGACCTCTTCAGAAACCTGATGACTCTTGAACTGTGAGATATATTGGAGTCATCATCATCAGCCACATGGTGGCAACCGATGAAGTGCTACAATCAGCAGAATCGTGCATGCTGACTGTCTTCTAAGCCCGTTTCACATTGACCTCTTACCATTGCTTGAGATATACAGTCATGTTAGAAAGTACACCCTTTTCAACTGTATGGTTTTATTTATCAGGATATAATAATAATTTTAAAAATCATCTGGCCTTTAGCAGGTCTTAAAATTAGGTAAATACAACATCAGATGAACAACACATGACCTATTACACCATGTCATTATTTATTTAACAATAACTAGGACAAAATGGAAAAGCCATGGGTGACAAACTAAATACATTCTTGCTTGCAGAGCCATTTTTAGCAGCAATAACTTGAAGTAATAATTTTCTATATGACTCTATCTGTCACATTGTTGTGGAGGAATTTTTCGGCCCACTTTTTTTATTTACAACGTTGCTTCAGTTCATTGAGGTTTGTGGGCATGTGTTTATACACTGCTCTCTTAAGGTCCTGCTGCAACATTTCAGTCGTGTTGAGGTCTGGACTTTGACTAGTCCATTGATTATTTTCCATTGATTATTTTCAGCCATTCTGTTGTAGATTTACAACGGGGGGGCTGTCAGACAGATGGCCTCACATTTGACTCTAGAATACATTGGTTTACAGAAGAGTTCAGGGTCGACTCAATGAAGTGCCCAGGTCCTGTGGCTGGTTTTTGCCAAACATCTTCACTTTGGTCTCATCGTTCCAAAGGAGATTGTTCCAGAAGTATTGTGATTTGGTTCAGATGCAACTTTGCAAACCTAATCCGTGCTGACGTTCTTTTCAGAGAGAAAAAGGCTTTCTCCTGGCAACCCTTTCAAACAAGCCATGCTTGTTCAGTGTTTTTCTAATTCCTCTGTAATGAACTTTAACATTTAGCATGCTAACTGAGGCCTGCAGAGTCTGAGATGTAGCTCTTGGATTTGCAGTTTCTCGAAGTCTGGCAACAGTCTTGAATGTTTTCCACTTATGAATAATCTTCCTCACTGTAGAATGATGGACTTCAAATAGTTTGGAAGTGGCCTTGTAACCCTTTCTATATTGATGGGCTTCAACAATTGTTTCTCTAGGATCATTGCTGATGGCTTTCCTCCTTGGCATTGTTTTAACACACACCTGAATGTTCCAGACCAGCAAACTGCCAAAACGTCTGCTTTTATAGAGCTGATCATGCTTGCTGATGATCAATTAATCAAAGGCATCTGATTAGCAGCGCCTGACTGCTACTTACCCTCTTAATTCCTATGGAAGCAGTAAGACTAAGAGTCTACTTAGTTTGTCACGTGTGGCTTTTCCATTTTTGACCTAGTTTTTGCTAAATAAACCATGACATGTTGTTGTTCACCTGAGATTGTTTACATAATTTTAAGATCTTCCAAGCACCAGATAATTTTTTATTATGCCCTGAAAACCATAGAATTCAAAAGGGTGTACTACTTTCTTTTTCACATGATTGTATATTATGTACCTGCATGCAGACATTGTGATTGGCACACAGACTGCTTTGAAACCATTGTTTGTGGTGCATTTTGGGATTGGAATGATCCAAGAAGAAAGTTGTTGGTTTGTTGCGTTTAAATATTGGATTGGTTTTATATGGCAGAATGAGTAAGACCAGAGGCAACATTCTGGACTTGTTTTTTCTCTATTGTATAGGCAAATAAATGTCCCTGTGTTCACATAAGTTGGGCTGTGAGTGTGTTTGTAAGTGGATCTCTGAGCATTACTAAAGTTTTCTTTTGAGTAGAGTAATTCTTTTTTTATATATAGACCAAGCCCACAGGCTGTGCCAACGTACTCTTGGATAAAAGGTTTTATGTGAATGGTTCACTAAATCTCTCAAAGCCACCTGCTTCCACCCAGTCAGTGTGGAATCATTTTGATGATGATGATCATTTTGCTACCAAATCACACCAATTCACCCATCACTGTTTTACATGGCCCATTACACATGCAGAATGCCATCCAATACATTCTCATCTCCACAAACTCCTAAACCCTCACACAAATGTGCTGCTGTAGTTTACAGCAGCTTCATATTGTGTCTCTTCTGCAGTGCTCATGTATCAGTGTCAGGTTCTCTCTCTCAGGCAGAACACAGTTGCTGTATTGTTGTGATTTTGGCAGAGGTATGTCCCTTATTCAGGAAAAGACAAGTATAAGGAACAGTCAAACCACTCCGTAACCACAAAAGAGTTAGTGAAATGGGACACCTTAAATAGGCTCTCATGTGAAATCAACCTCAGCTTTTGTAGAGGAAATTTGGGTTTTGCTGATTTAGATATGATTTTTTTTTTCTCTGCCCTTTCATCTGAAGGGCCATATGCTGTGCAAATACCTTTCCTTTGCAGTAGGTAGACCTTTGAGCACATTTTTGCGATGTCCTCCTATGTAACTCCTTATCAAATGCATGTGTTCTTTAGGAAATGGGCAATTGTGAGCTAGATGCGTTTTCTCTCTTTTTATCCAAATTAATTGATTTAAACCTGATTATTTTGCTTCAGTACATTGGATGCATTTGACCCATCGCAGTATCAAACTAAATTCAGTTAAAGTCAATCACAAATGAAAATTCATCTATTTTCTAAATGCGTCTTATTTGTATTATTGTGAATGATTCAAACTTTTTTTGATAATCCGTTTTACCTGGATGTACATCACAATGCGGAAGAAAAGCTCTGTCACTACGTTTCATCGTGATTCACATTTTTATACTGTGTACATTGCTATGTTGTGGTGCTAAAATTATTTGTAGCATAATTTTAGCTTGCGGTCTAAAATGCGACCAAATCCCCACCCATAGCGTAAATTTTCCCAGGGGGAACTCTCCACCTGGAATGCGATTGGGTTTTGTTACACAAACCTAACAAACCTGTTTTTATTGTCTGTTTTAGTCTTTATAGCCTTGGGACCAGATTTACTAACAGCTTGTACCAGCAAAAACACTCTTTTGGTTTTTAAAAGTACTTTCAGCTTTCACTACTTTGCATTGGGATAGTGATGGCAGAGAGGAAGACTATACATCATAGATTGTTGTTGAAGTCATACATTTGGGTACATTATCTTATGCCAGTTTAGAAAATGTGATCCATACTACAATCAGAGGTCAGGAAAGATGCCACTACACTGGAGAAAATTCTTCAAAAAAGATGACTAAACAGTTCAAAATTTAGTTAAAAGTGTGGGCTACACTGAAAAGTTCCAAATGAAATATAGTAGCATAAGATGACATGGAATGTCATGCTTTTAATGTGTTTTTTTGACAAACATTTAAAACATTCAGATCATGAAAATGCATTTGAATGTGTGTGTTTCAGACAATTTGCCAAAAATAGTTTACAGTATAGGACAAAGTCAGAAACCCTAAAAAAGGTCAGATTTTGAAAAGTAGTTTTGGAAAATTATTTTAGTCGTAAATATATATAATGTAATTTTATATTTTTTAGCTGTGATTTCATAATTAGTCCCATAGAGGGTTAAACCAGACGCTAATTTGGCCTGCTAGATTGCGTTGGTCATTATGGAAATGATCCGGCTGCTTCCGTGTTCTTTAATTAGCACGGCGTCAGCAGATCATGCGCAGAACTTTCCACTCCCATTGGCGCTTTTAGGAAATTGTGCTCTTGCGTTAATTTGCCCTGTTTAGTAAATCTGGCCCTTTGTCTCCTGAGGCTTCATAGACTCTTCATGAACTGTTTTCCACTGAGTTTAATCAGTTCTGCTGTTGTTTCAGGTGTTCAGTCTCAGCCTTTGAAGCTTTGTCCACAGGCAATAGGATCGCAATATGACATTGTTTTGTTCTTTTTGGCCCTGTGGGTACTTGACCTTGTTCATGGTTTTTTAGTATGTGTGGATACGCTTGAAATTCAGCAATTTTTAAAGACAGCCTTGAGAATCTTCTTGCATAGCAGAGGCCAGTCTTCTTTCTTTGTCCAAGTGCTTGTGGCTTTGTTTGTCATTATATTTTGCAGCACTCATTTGTACTATATCAGGCTCACATGCATTCTTATCCCTGACCTCACTTTCCCTTCAGTTCAAGTGTTAACTCTTATTATCTCCAGAGCTCCTGTGTGAAACACTGCAAGGCTACTAATCACTTTTGGTTCTTTACAGATGCAGATAACACTCAGTAGATATCACTACTGCAGCCTGAAGGAACTGCTTTCTGTAATGCCTATCTTTGGCTCTCACTCTCTAGATGCTGCTACAGGTGGGAGGACAGCGCACTGCCCTGGGGCTGTTGGCCATCAGGAGGGTGTGGATTATGACCCGCTCCGCCCATACCGCACCCCAGACACTGGAGTACAAACCCATCAAAAAGGTCATGGTGGCCAACAGAGGTGTGTCAGCGGCTGTGTTTTAAATGGAGTACTAGCATACTGCATAGTAATGTGTGCTGCTTACTATTAAATGATACAGATATTGAAACATTAATTTGACATTTAAAAAAAACTGATTGTTTGTTTTATTCTTTTTTAATTTCTTATGAACTTTCTATTCATCTAAAAAAATCCTGATAAATGTAATTTCCACAAAAATCTTGTTTTCAACTTTAATAATTATTATAATTATTAGTTTATTGAGCAGCAAATCAGCATATTGGAATGATTTCTGAAGGATCATGTGGCATTGAAGACTGGAGTAATGATGCTGAAAATTCAGATTTACCATCACAGAAAATATAAAATATGTTCTACATAAAATATATTAAAATAAAAGTTAATTTTATTATTTCACTTTTACTCTATTTTTGATCACGTAATTACAGCTTTGGTGAGCCTATAAGAGACTTCTTTCAAAAACATGAAAAATCTTACAGCCCCAAACTTGTGAACTGTTTAAAAAAAAAAATCTGATTTATTGCATTAAGACAGAATTTTAAAACCAATGCATCCATAAAATACAGTTTAAGATGCCGTTTACTGCAGAAATAACAAAAGTTGTATCCTATTCTGAACATAACTATTCTCAGTCTCTTTGTCTTCTGTCCTTCCTCGGGTATTAAAATACATGGCATGAATGAATTTGTATACACATGAATTGTAATTTATGAAATGCTCTTTGCAGGAGAGATTGCCATCCGGGTGTTTCGGGCATGCACAGAGCTGGGGATCCGTACAGTCGCCGTCTACTCTGAGCAGGACACGGGACAGATGCACAGACAAAAGGCAGATGAAGCTTACCTCATCGGGAAAGGGCTGCCACCTGTAGCAGCCTACCTGCATATACCTGACATCATCAAAGTGGCCAAGGTCAGGCTTTTCTCGCACTCGAGTGGGTTCAGTAAACATACTCTGTGCAGTAGTTCAGCTTTGTCCTTTTCTACCACTGGCTCCAAACACAAAAATAATATTCCAAATACATTTTAAATGAAACCTATAATGTTATATTTACAATTATAATTTGACGCGTCTCATTTACATTTACATTATAGTTCAAAAATGAGATTTTTATTTTTTTTATGTTTTTGAAAGTAGTCTTTTACGCTGATCAAGGCTGCGTTTATTTGATCAAAAATACAGTAAAATCAGGATCTATTATTACAACTGAAAATAACATGCTTGAAAATACATGTTGTGATGCTTAATATTTTGAGGAAACCATGATGCATTTTTTCAGGATTCTTTGATAAATAAAAAGCTCAAAAGAACAGCAATTATTTTAAATATCATTTTTAACTGTCAATCTATTTAATGTTTTTTTTTTTTTTTTTTTTTTTTTTTTTTTTTTTTTTTTTGCTGAAGAAAAGTATTAATTTATAAATAAAATAAAAATACTGTGCCCAAACTTTTGAACGGTAGTGAATTTAACATTTTTATTTTTAAATTATTTAAAACTTTGCAGTATTATGCATTTGTCACACCGACATCCGATACGTTTTTGTTACAAAGAAAAGATGCAGTATTAGCTAGAAATTAAACAAATGCTATAATTATTCAGGAAACTCCAATACAGCAATAAATTAAAAATTAAATAAACTGTTACAATAAATTAAAAATTAAATAAACTGTTACTAATTGGTTTATTTTCAACCTGTTCTTACTGATGCTGCCAAGACTCTCCAACGTCATTCTTATTGTTTCGACTAAACCTCATTTATGCCTGCCAGCAATGTAAATTTAACTGGCTGTATCAACAACCAGATTTCACAGAAAACCAAATTGTTTGATTTTTTTTGCAAGGCATACAATATAAGATTTAGCACAACATGGTAAGTGACAGTTCCATCAACTGGCCCAAAACTCTCCCACACTGACTCACTGTTTGTGTCAAAAACCAGACAGTGTTTGGTTCAAAAGCAGCAATGTATTCACATGTTTGTAACACCTGCGACTTTTGTTGTGTTTGTCTGGCGAAACAGTAGATCACGATTGCGTGACCTGTAAAGTACACATACAGCCTGCAGTGATTGGACAGAGCACAAACAGACCTGCAAAGAGCAGTAATTGCACATAATTATGCCTTCTGATAAAAGAGTTCAGAGACTGCAGCCAAGAAGCTGTAAAAACCCTCAACAGGCAGCTGTTTTTCCACATCTCATTTTCTGAGTAAATACCTCAGGCAACAGTCAACAGACAAGTTAGTTATTGGCTTAATCAATAAATAAACGCATACGTTGCCTTTGCTTATCAATTCAACACGATACCTAATGTGTGTTTTAGAAAATGTCCCATGTTGTGTTAAGTGCATGAAACATTCCTAACACCTTGTCATGACTTGTGTAAGAGAGCTACATCCGTTAACCTTAAATGCAGGTCAATAAACAAAAGGATTCAGTCAGTTGGGGAAGTTGGGCTGTATTCTTGGAAGGAAGCCACTACTGAGATTTATCTGATCATGGAATGAGAGCTGTATCTACAACTTTGTGGCCAAAAGTAATGAAGTACAGGGTTACTGGCAACACTAAGGTCATAGGTTCGAGTTCTCAGGGTATGCGTACTATAAAAGCTTCCACTAAATGTGTAAATGCATTGGGGTCGTTAGGATATTTTAAGAAATATTTTTGTAAGAATTCTCTTTAAACAACAGTTTTCTATTTAATGTATTTGAAAATGTAATTCATTTTTTCAGTGGCAAAGCAGAATTTTCCTTCAGGAATCATTCTAATATGATTGTTTTCTGCTCAGGAAATATTTCTTATTATCAATGTTGAAAACACTTGTGCTGCATTATATATTTGTGGAAACCCTGATACTTTTTCACAATTATTTAAATAAATTTTTTTAAATTTAAATCAGGCTTTATTTAATAAGAATTTATTCAAAATGGAAATCTTTTGTAACAATATAAATGTCACTTTAAAACCATAAACTGTCACTTAAAAGTAGTCCTTTATTAAAAAAAAAAAATTTTTTAAAAACTTTTGAATGGTAGTTTATATGAATCTCCTCTTTTTGTATTTTCACTTGTCATTCCGAATAATAAATGTGCTCATACCGCAGTCATAATGGGTTATGAGGATTAATTGTGACAGACTACTTGTGCTCCAAATGGTAATATTTCACAATATGTGTCTGGCAGGAGAATGACGTAGATGCCATCCACCCAGGCTATGGCTTCCTGTCAGAACGAGCAGATTTTGCCCAGGCATGTATGGATGCTGGGGTACGTTTTATCGGCCCCACCCCAGAAGTGGTGCGCAAGATGGGGGACAAAGTTGAGGCTCGTAACATTGCCATCAATGCAGGTAAAGCGTTATCACCTATCCTGCTCTCTGTCATCACAATATATCTTCAGTTGTGATGTTGAATAGAGTGCAATAGTGCCCATCCACTTTTTCAGTGCCTTTGCTTCAGTTTTTTTCCCCTAGGGATTTTTAAAAAGGTATTTGTCAAAGAGCTATAAGCCATGAATGAGGTGATTCACTGACTCGCAACAAACTCTTGCTTCTATATACTCTTGTGTACTGTGTTCGTTTTTTTTTTTCTGTTCTTCCTTGTCTTTTGTTTGTCAGTGCTTTATTTTTTGTAAAGCTTTAGTTTGCTTCGCTTCTGCAATGATAATGAGACATCCACTCTTTCATCACATGTTTGTGCATTTTGGGGATGGAGAAATTAAGGGAGGGGTGTTTTTGTTTGAGTTAATTTTCAAATAAAAAGTGTTCAACAATGATTCTCATAAATCGTCTACTGCACCTTAACCGCTTTAATGAGGAAAAGAACTACAATCCCATAAAGCATTACAAATGATGATCGAACTCTGCTGTTAAACACGATTATTTAAAAAGTTGAAGTAATGCTGGCTGATGGCTTGAACAAATGCATCGATTATCAACCAAGTAGCTTTAATGGTTTACAGGGGTCCTGTTCCTGGAGATCTACCTACATGCAGATTTCAGATCCAACCCTGATCAAACACATCTGTCTGTAATTTTCAAGTGCTCATGAAGATCTTAATTGGCTGGTCCAGATGCAGGAACGTAGCTCTCCAGGAACAGGACTGGGCACCCCTGGCTTATAAGTTATCATTAAAAATTCATTCCCCTATGAAGAAAGTGATTTTTTTATTATTATTATTATTATTATTATTCATTTTATTGTATTTAAAAAAAAAAAAAAAAAAAAAAAGCTTTTTAAAATGAAAATTACAGAAATTACTGTTAACTTAAATTTGTCTACTAAACTAGTATATCACAATATTTACATGGTACTTAAAATAATGGCATGGCATTGCTATGGTACATGTCCAAAAAAAAGATTTTTCTGGTCATCTTGCAGGTGTGCCAGTGGTACCTGGAACAGACGGTCCCATCTCATCTTTGCAGGAAGCTCAAGAGTTCTCCAACAGCTACGGCTTCCCGATTATCTTCAAGGCTGCGTACGGGGGCGGTGGCCGTGGAATGCGGGTGGTCAGAGAGTATGAGGTATTGTGTCTGAAAGTAAATTTTATAGGGGATTGGTACACATTTAATCTTTGCTCCATTCCTTTAAAGAGCCAGTTGCAAGCTTTGACACTTTTGAGGCTTTTAAATGAGTGCTAAAGCGAAGCCCTTATGTGCACTTAGATTTGTGTGCCGTTCAGTTAGTGGTGCAGTATGAATTGGTGTGCTGGGTATTTGCAGTGACCCTGTGGCTGTGTGTGTGATCAGGAACTAGAGGAGAACTATCAGCGAGCATACTCTGAGGCCCTGACAGCCTTTGGCAATGGAGCTCTGTTTGTGGAAAAGTTCATTGAGAAACCCAGACACATTGAGGTGCAGATCCTTGGTAAGTGAGTTTGTTTATTATTGGTTTGTGTTGGGCTAGTCTCTGGTCAAGAACTGCAAATCAACTATTCTAATATTTAAAAAAAGTGGTTCAACCAAAAAATGAATATTCTGTCATAATTTGCTCACTTTCATGTCATTTCAAACCTGTATGATTTTCTGTCTACTATAGTACACAAAAGGAAAAATGTTGCTTTTTTCCATGCATTTATTGTGAAAGGGGTTTAAAGCATATACTCTTTTAAAAAGGGCACAAAAGCACCATAAAAGTGGCCCACATGACTTCTTTGCTATATTCCAAGTCTTTTGAAGCCGTATAGTAGCTTAGACGGACTGAAATTGAAGTCATATTCACCGATAACCTTCCCTTTCAGTGGGCTGTTAAACACTGTTTGGATCAGTAGGTTTCGTTTCAGTAGGTAATTTTCATCAATCTGAATGAATCCAGTCCGGTTTCTGATTCTGAAAGTTCTGTTTATATGTGCCATAAACTTTGCAGTCCGATTAACATATCTCTACATGTTATACATGTGCATTACGAGCATTCAGAACCAAATTTCAGCACATTCAGCAACATTTAAAAATGGAGAAAGTCCGTATTTAAGGCCTAATCCTGGCTTAATCTAAGCCCTGTCTTTGAAACCGGGCCTTAGTCTCCTCCACTGACCAGTCTGAAAGGCATAAACATGCGCACATTTGGAAGACATTTGCATTGTGATACTGCACATATGCACAAGGTACCGTTTACATGGTTAAAATCTTTGTCAAATAGGTAAATAAATCTACACCCCCCATATATATATATATATATATATATATATATATATATATATATATATATATATATATATTTATATAATCCATCATGGTGCTTTTGAAATTTGAAAGCTTCAGTCCTTATTCATTGCAATTGCTTTTGCAAAAAGAACAACCAGGACTCTTTAATTTCTCCTGGTGTGTCCCATTGAAAGAAAGTCACACAGGTTTGGAACAACATGAGAGTGAGTAAATTGTGACAGGATTTTTCCTTTAAATCTTTTCCCAGACATCCTAACTGAAGAAGTGCTCAACCTCCAACAACAAATTAGATTTAAATACATTCGTTTGGCAGTTAATTAAAACATATTTGGATATTTGCATAAAGCCCACTGTTCTCATCAGTGAACAGAATGGTGCAGTGCTCTATTGCTTGCTAATTTGCATAGTGTTGTTTATTGATCTGTTATATGATTGTGTTTGTTATATTTTGGAGAAATGCTAGCAGATGAGTTTGTTTACACTGCCAGATGGGTTTAAGACTTCAGTGTAATGCTCAATGAGTTGGTCTGTCCATTCTGTGTAGGCGATAAATACGGCAATGTCATTCACCTGTACGAGAGGGACTGCTCCATCCAGAGGAGACACCAGAAGGTGGTGGAGATCGCACCGGCCTCACAGCTAGACCCACACCTCAGAGACAGACTGACTGCTGACTCTGTGAACCTTGCTCGACAGGTACAAGTCAACACATCTGACAGATGTCAGCTTCCAAACTGTATGCAAATTCAGATGTCAAGTTACAGATTTCAAACCCAAAACACCCATTTAAAACTAAATTCTAAATGCAGAATAAACTTGCAGCGTTAATTTTTACAGTTCGTCTATGAATTTATTTTATATTTTGTCATGTCATATTCATTATTTTAGTCAATTTACTCTACTGATCTGAAAGAACATCTTAAATGCAAAATGTAACAAAATATTTATAGTAATTATACATTTATTTTATTAATGAATAATATTTTAATTAATAATAATACTATTAACTTATAACTTCTTAACCAAATATTAATATTTAAATATGTACAAAAAATAACATGGATACTGTAAATAAAAATAACACTTGATACTGTTTTAAACAGTGCATAGTTTGATCAGATGTAAGCTGTAATATTATGTTTATGTTGTGTATCTATCTGATTAGCGTCATATAGGATGTGTAAATTAACCCGCTCTCAAAACACTTCAGTTTACCAGTGTTGATTCATCTTCAGTTTACCGTTCAGCTTCATCTTGCACAGCTGAATCTCAGATATTGACTGTGGTTGTTGTATTGTTTTTTTTTTTTTTAAATAATCCCCCAAAAAAGTTCCAAAAAAGTTGGGACACTGTACAGATTGTGAATAAAAAGGGAATGCAATAATTTACAAGTCTCATAAACGTATATTTTATTCACAATAGAATATAGATAACCTATCAAATGTTGAAAGTGAGACATTTTGAAATGTCATGCCAAATATTGGCTCATTTTGGATTTCATGAGAGCTACACATTCCAAAAAAGTTGGGACAGGTAGCAATAAGAGGCATATAAGGAACAGCTGGAAGACCAATTTGCAATTTATTGGGTCAATTGGCAACATGATTGGGTATAAAAAGAGCCACTCAGAGTGGCAGTGTCTCTCAGAAGTCAAGATGGGTAGAGGATCACCAATTCCCCCCAATGCTGCGGCCAAAAATAGTGGAGCAATATCAGAAAGGAGTTTCTCAGAGAAGAATTGGAAAGAGTTTGAAGTTATCATCCAAAGATTCAGAGAATCTGGAACAATCTCTGTGTGTAAGGGTCAAGGCCAGAAAACCATACTGGATGCCCGTGATCTTCCGGCCCTTAGACGGCACTGCATCACATACAGGAATGCTACTGTAATGGAAATCACAACATGGGCTCAGGAATACTTCAAGAAAACATTGTCGGTGAACACAATCCACCGTGCCATTCGCCGTTGCCGGCTAAAACTCTATAGGTCAAAAAAGAAGCCATATCTAAACATGATCCAGAAGTGCAGACGTTTTCTCTGGGCCAAGGCTCATTTAAAATGGACTGTGGCAAAGTGGAAAACTGTTCTGTGGTCAGACAAATTAAAATTTGAAGTTCTTTTTGGAAAACTGGGACGCCATGTCATCCGGACTAAAGAGGACAAGGACAACCCAAGTTGTTATCAGCGCTCAGTTCAGAAGCCTGCATCTCTGATGGGATGGGGTTGCATGAGTGCGTGTGGCATGGGCAGCTTACACATCTGGAAAGGCACCATCAATGCTGAAAGGTATATCCAAGTTCTAGAACAACATATGCTCCCATCCAGACGTCGTCTCTTTCAGGGAATACCTTGCATTTTCCAACATGACAATGCCAGACCACATACTGCATCAATTACAACATCATGGCTGCGTAGAAGAAGGATCCGGGTACTGAAATGTCCAGCCTGCAGTCCAGATCTTTCACCCATAGAAAACATTTGGCGCATCATAAAGAGGAAGACCTAAGACAGTTGAGCAACTAGAAGCCTGTATTAGACAAGAATAGGACAACATTCCTATTCCTAAACTTGAGCAACTTGTCTCCTCAGTCCCCAGACGTTTGCAGACTGTTATAAAAAGAAGAGGGGATGCCACACAGTGGGAAACATGGCCTTGGCCCAACTTTTTTGAGATGTGTTGATGTCATGAAATTTAAAATCAACTTATTTTTCCCTTAAAATGATACATTTTCTCAGTTTAAACATTTGATATGTCATCTATGTTGTATTCTGAATAAAATATTGAAATTTGAAACTTCCACATCATTTCATTCTGTTTTTATTCACAATTTGTTCAGGGTCCCAACTTTTTTGGAATTGGGTTTGTATCTCCCCCCCCTCATATTTTTGAGTGAACTATCCTTTTAATGTCTTGGTGTTATTTTTTTTTTCTTGTCATACTCCATCAACAGTATTTTTTTAGTTAAAATAGTTTACTTGTCATCATAATGTTTTCTTTTGTTTTTCTTTTTTTTTTTCTCGAATGCCAGCCAGCAATTGAGAAAACAAAACTATGTGACTAAATTTAGGTCTATTGCAGTACCTGAGGATACAGTACACTGAATTAGACAGCAGGTGGTGCTGCTGTGCCATTGGTTTGAGAAACCTAATCAAACTTTTCCCTTCATCCATTTCACTGCATAAACATATGCCAAGACCAAAAAATGGTTTGTTATTGCTGCAGCAGACAAGCTGTTAGAGAAACACAGTAACATCTGCCTTAATGTAACAAAGCTCCTGAATATCTCTATAGCAATCCATTACTTTTATTGATAACCGGTTTCGACCGTACAATTACTTGCGCTGTAACCTCTTAGTGTTTTTTTCAGATGATATCCAGATGGGTCTTGACATTGATATCTGTTCATTATTACAGGAGTTTTTTTTTCATATGTTCATCTGGTTGACTCTCATCTCTGTATGCCAGTCTGAGCAAGCATATGGAGTGCCTGCACTGGCATTTGGTGAGGTTTGAACCTCTCAATTGTAATTTTAATATTTTATCTGGATGAGATATGAGAGAGACTGGGGCTTTTTTTTTTTTAAACGCTTAAAGCATTTTGAAGGCAAAAAAAGCTTCTTTTGAAAGAGATTACAGCTGATGTCATTGACGTGTCCAGAACGGTTCTTCTATATTCACTAGCACTGTGAACTCTGCTTTGACCTGAATCAATAAGTAAATGAATTAACTTCTTTACTTAGTAAGGTTAATTTACCTTGGAGCAAATGTGGGTGTCCTTACCGCTTATTACTATCTCATTTGGGAGCAAAGGCTGACATATGACAGCATGGACCTGTCAAGATCTATTTTAGTTTTGAAAAAAGCAAAACAAATACCATTTTTATTCTCTGTTGCTAATCCACTGTTCCACTGCTAATCTCTTTTGTAACAAATTTGTGGATCATTTCTGAATAATTCAGTTTAAAAGCATCCAAATAAACAGGACTGCCATGTACCTACACTATACTGCCAAAAGTATTGGGACACCCCTCCAAATCATTGAATTTAGGTGTTCCAATCACCACAGGTGTATAAAGTCAAGCACCTAGTCATGCAGACTTCTACTGCTTCTACAAACATTTGTGAAAGAATGGGTCGCTCTCAGGAGCTCAGTGAATTCAAGCGTGGTACCTTGTTAGGTTTCCACCTGTGCAAGAAGTCCATTCGTGAAATTTCCTCACTACTGAATATTCCACGGTCAACTGTTAGTGGTATTATAACAAAGTGGAAGCAATTGGGAACAACAGCAACTCAGCCACAAAGTGGTAGGCCAAGGAAAATCTCAGAGCGGGGTCAGCGCATGCTACAGGCAATAGTCAATAGCTACAGACCTCCAAACTTTTTGTGGCCTTCAGATTAGTTCAAGAACAGTGCATAGAGAGCTTCATGGAATGGGTTTCCATGGCCGAGCAGCTGCATCCAAGCCTTACATCACCAAGTGCAATGGAAAGCGTCAGATGCAATGGTGTGAAGCAAGCCCCCAGTGGAGATGTGTTCTTTGGAGTGACGAATCACGCTTCTCATGTCTGGCAATCCGATGGACTTGACTGCATTGTGCCAAGGATTATGGTGTGGGGTTGTTTTTCAGGGGTTGGGCTTGGCCCCTTAGTTCCCGTGAGAGGAACTCTTAATGCTTCAGCATGCCAAGACATTTCGGACAATTTCATGTTCCCAATTTTGTGGGAACAGTTTGGGAATGGCCCCTTCCTGTTCCAGCATGACTGCGCACCAGTGCACAAAGCAAAGCAAAGCGGATGAGCGAGTTTGGTGTGGAGGAACCTGACTGACCTGATCTCAACCCGATAGAACACCTTTGGGATGGATTAGAGCAGAGACTGCGAGCCAGGCCTTCTTGTCCAACATCAGTGCCTGACCTCACAAATGTGCTTCCAGAACAATGGGTTTGCCATAAACACACTCCTAAACCTTGTGGAAAGCCTTCCCAGAAAATTTGAAGCTGTTATAGCTGCAAAGGGTGGGCCAAACCTTCATATTAAAACCCTATGGATTAAGAATGGGGTGTCATTTAAAGTTCATGTGCATATAAAGGCAGGCGTCCCAAAATGTTTGGCAATACAGTGTATGTTAGAAAGAGCAAAGGCTTGTCTGATATGGCAGATGGCATCTATTGCTAACATATTGATGATGATTTTTTTGAGACAGTTTCTTTTATAAAATGAACTACAGACACCATATGTTGCTTCTAAATCACACATAAGTGCAAGTAGATTTCTCAGGTTGATTTTTAGCGTAATAACTTGAAAACTCATCAGCCTGACAGTTAACCTAAAATCAAATGAGTGATTTCTTGACAGGTGCCTTTTGCTAAGTTTGTGATCAAATGCCAGTGAATACACAGATATATGTGCAATTTGCAGCAAGTAATTTTAGATTAAAAAAAAAAAAAAAATATATATATATATATAAAATTGTTGTATAAATGTAGATGGAAACCCCATGTTGTTCTCACATGTGTTCTTCATCTCCAGTGTGTTTACATTTGTTGTTCTGAAGCATTTTTGAGTGACAGTGGAGGGTTGTATTTAAAAATAGTGTTATTGACTGATTATTGACATGCCTGTGCCAATGAGCTGACCTCATAAGTGAAAGAGTCATTCTAAACCGAAGGAAAAGATGAATTACACTACTCTTGGACTGAGTGAAGATTGAATTGACTTCTCTGGTCAAGTAGAAGATTAGCTTGAAATGTTACTTTTGTGTTTGTCATTGTGTGCTTTTGCATTTTATTCAGCTAAAAACTATTTGTTCTTTCCAACGTCTTTCCAAATTTGCATGACTTTTTCTTTTTTTTTGTCCACATTAATAAAACAATGGGGCCCAATGTGTCATGTCAATGTTCCTCAAAATATCTTATTTTAAAATTCCACAGAACAAAGAGTTATACATGACATGAGGGCGAGTAAATGGTAACAGAATTAATTTTTGGGTGAACTATCCCTTTAACAGTCAAGTGAAGACTGGAGAAGAAGGGAGCAAATGTCGTGAGGTGGATTTGAACTTGCAGAACCCATTTGAGCAGCATGGCTCACCGTTTTTGACCGTGGTTTCAGAACCCGGCTTCACACTGGAAATGTAATTAATTTCATGGTTGGTAGCAGTTTCCACAATTTCTGTTGACTTGTCTGTGTGATGTCCACGCACAGATACACCACGTCCTACTATGTGCGCCATTGCACGTCTTCCTCGCACCGTTTTGTCAGTCTGATGAATCATAAACATGACATTTCTTGCATGGTATTAATAAAGCTTTTGACTATTCATGAAAGTTCTTGCACATGGTGGATTTTTCCTAGTAATGTTGAAGACATTTATTTTTGCAGGCAATTTTAGATATGGAGTTCCTGAATAAACATGCATGATTACGTTCAGGGAGGCTGTAATCAGCTGCCACATTGAAAAGATTAATTCAGTGTAGAGTTCCTTTCGACTTCCACTTCTGAATTCAACAGACACACGTACAGATAAAATACAGCGCCGATCGCCCGTCTTTCACCCCTTCTGGACTCTCTGCTGACAGTTGTTTAGTGTTCTGCAGAATATGAATGCATTAGCGTGTGTGAGAGCGCGAGCGAGAGAGATGGAGTATTGTGAGTGTGAAGTGAAGGAACTTGCTGAAGGAGGTGAGCGGGAGAGATAAAGGAAGAGGGAGAGCTTAAAATCTCTCCTCCATCTGTTCTATCATATGGACAAGGGAAATGGAGATGATGGCCAGGCTTTCAGATTTCTCAGAGCAAGCATTAAAACCTCATTTGAGCTTTTGACATGTTCCCTTAGACGCTTGAAGCTCCCCTCAATCTCATTTTCTAATGCTGAGTACAGCTTTTCTCTTAAGAGCAGCGGGATGTATCCCTCTGTTCTCTCACCGTTGGCTCCGTCTTTAATGTCAAAGAAAATTCTCCCTGGCTGTTTTAATTGTCTAATTCCATTTTTGAAGCGTGGCAGAAGTTTTGCTCGACTCCGAAAGAATGAAATGGCCTATCACCATCATGTTTAATCATTAGGACTGTATGTCACAGAAATGGAAATGTCATGTGTGATAATGTTTCCCCTTCTTCACGTTGGGGCAAACATGACATTTAGCAGACGTTCAACACTAGTCATAAGAATGTGAACTGGGTCATTCTATGAGACTGGGGATTTTTTTTATTTTTATGTTTTGATAAGGTATAATTCTTTAAGTTTTCAGTGTATTTTTAAACATTCATTGAGACGAGTTGTATGCGTGAGTATTAATGAATTGCACTGTACCGCCTTAAGCTAAATGTGTACATTTTCATATTCCTTTAAGAAAGGTAACCCATTTGATGGTAACAGGGTTGACATTTTTTCCAGTTTATTATGCTCAAGGCCATGAAACTACAAAGCATTTAGTGCTGATGTTTACAATATACTCCTTGTAACATAATTGACAGAGTTGACATTTTAAGATTGTGACCTGTACTCCCCAAAAATAAGGATGAAAATGAGTGGGTTTTAATTAGTGCCTGATTAGTTTCTGAAAGGACAACAATGCCATTATGAAGTTATAATATTTATTTTATTTTTTTATAGTTTGTTACTTTTGAAAAGAAACCATATTTTGTAGAAACCATGGAAACCCCAAAGACATTAATATATTATGGGCCAGATTTACTAACAGCTTCCCCCAGCGCAAACCCTCTTTTGCCATTAAAAAAACTATCGTCAGGATTTACTAAAGACATGCCGTGAGAAATTAGCGCTGAAAAGGCGTGGCCACAGTTATTTTAGCTGCTGACCTTTATTGCATATGCATTTATAGGAGTTTCCCTTTCAGATGCAAAATTAATAGAATGAGAGTATTTAAATTAATCATAAAAGGTGATTTACTAAGGCTTGTGCTCCATCAATTTACTGGGATCTGTGCCATTTATTTGCCGCCCCAAAAAAAGCATGTCTTAAAGGAACACGCCGACTTTGAGACTTTAGCTTTTTCACAGTATCCCCCAGAGTTAATAAGTCCATACATACCATTCTCATCTCAATGCGTGCCATAACTCTGTCTGATGCACCCACCGCTAGCCTAGCTTAGCACAAAGACTAGAGGTAAACGGCTCCATCTAGCCTACTGCTCAATAAGTGACAAAATAACACCAACATTTTCCTATTTACGTGTTGTATTGTGTATAGTTACATCGTCTACTAAGCTAGTGGTGGGTGCATCAGACCCAGTTATGGCATGCACGGAGAATGGTATGTATGGACTTATTAACTCTGGGGGATACGGTGAATAAGCTAAAGTCCCAAAAAGTTGGCGTGTTCCTTTAAATCAGACGCTAATTTGCGCTGCTCTTGGTGATTGCATTGGTCATTATGGAAATTATTCGTCTGTATTCTTTAATTAGCACGTCGTCAGTAGATCACATGCAGAACATTCCACTCCCATCTGCGCTTTTGTGGAATTGTGTTTTCACGCTAATTTGCCCTGTTTAGTAAATATCAGACCACAAGAGGCGTGCAATTGGATAGTCATTCAACCAATCAGACCACAAGAGGTGTGATCAATGGGCAACGACACATCACTTCTCTATCCGTCATCATGTTAAACCCGTCAATAGCGTGCCAGGTGGATAAGCTAGTCTGTGATTGGTTCCAGCAAAAGTGTAACAGAAGCAGTAGAAATGAATGTACATGTTTCCAGACTGAGCTGCAGGGCGAAATCAAATCGCCGGCAGATCAGGCTGGGTTTACCCAGTCTAAAATATTCCCCTATGCGTTTCATTAAACAGCTAAGCAACTGTTTGGATACATTCATCGGCAGAAAACTAATCCTTGTTATAAAGTTCAACACAGTTAGTCTTATTGTTTAAGTCTCGTTTTCTTGATTTACTTCGAGTACCATTTTTTTTTTTACCATGCCTAACATCGATCTAACTTACTGCAGTGTGCAACAAGTGTCTCATAGTAGCCGCCCAGCAAACGCACAGAGTAGCACACTCAAATGTAAATAATATAATAAAACTATGCAGCATAATAAAAGCTCCACTGCTATTGAGCAATGTGTTGTGCTTATCTCTCATTTGCAATCGCTCCAGTGGCCTTATTCTGCTCCAATGGCTTTCAGCCCCACCCTGCAATACGACAGTAACAAATTTTTAATAAATCTTTAATACATTAGCTCATTCATGAATATGATTTTTGCCTGAGTCCCATTGGATTCTTTTCCACCAGCTGTAGATGTAAAAGACAATATCTCCCATGATTCCGTGACGTCAAGGTCATTAACGCTATGCCTTTGTTTTGAATAAGTGACCTCTAGCGGCGAAAATTACATATTGTGCCTTTAAATATGCGTTTGACACTTTATTTACCTTTTTACTTTTCAAATATTTTTTATTTAAAATAATTGCCTCTCCAAGTTGACATGCAATGAGAAAAGGACTTCAGAAAAAGGCGAATTCGAATTCGGTTCGCGTCAAACGCTAACACCACCTGCCTAATCTACACCACTGCAACTGATCAGTGGGATTTATTTTGTAGTTTTGTCTGGCTCCATTAGATAATGCTGGTCAGAGTTAGTGTAAATAGCATTGGACAACAAGGCGAGCTATTTACACTTGGTGTAAAAAGACAATTTGGAAATATTATGGTAACAGCGCTGCTGAAAAAAAAACTGTTAACAGCCTAGGCTGGTTGGCTGGTTTTAGTTAGTTTAAGCTGGTCTTCCAGCCTGGTCAAGCTGGTGTTCAGCTGGTTTTAGCTGGTCTCCCAGCTTGACCAGCCTGGTCAGCCAAAAAAAAGTGTCCAAAACCCCTCTAAAACCAACCTGAGAGACCAGCCAACCAGGGTTGATGCATAAATTAGGGAGTCTTTTTAATAATAATAATACATGGTCAACTAAAATCTGATAATAAATAGAGAGAATTAACACATAATGTGTGTGTGTGTGTGTGTGTGTGTGTGTGTGTGTGTGTACGCCTGCACGCACGCATGCATATACATATATGTATGTGCATATATGTAGGGAAACAAGCAAAAACGAAATAAAGCAGACAAAATATATTTATATGTACAAATTGCATCTGTTTTTCTCAACTAGATACGGAGTTATGAGATCTCATCCATGTCCTTGTTAATAAAAAGCATGTGTATATGTAGGAAAACAAGCAAAAACAAAATAAAGCAGACAAAATATATTTATATGTACAAATTGCATCTGTTTTTCTCAACTAGATGCTCACGGAGTTATGAGATCTCATCCATGTCCTTGTTAATAAAAACGGAGAGTGTGTATATGTAGGAAAACAAGCAAAAACAAAATAAAGCAGACAAAATATATTTATATGTACAAATTGCATCTGTTTTTGTCTTAACTAGATGCTACGGAGTTATGAGATCTCATCCATGTCCTTGTTAATAAGAACAGAGAGTATGGCATTGTTCTCTCTGACCTTCAGAGCTTTTGCCATTTTCATTCTCTGTGTTTTTGTTCTCTTTTACTGGATGTATGTCTATTTGTCTCTTTCTGTTCTCCCAGGGCTTGAAGCAATGTTTGCCAGCACAGATTTCCTCTCAGTAATCAATTTAATTTTTTTCCATTCAGTTCTCAATGCTGACACAATGATGTTCAGACTTGTAATTTGTCCTTTTTGTCGAACCCCTATTAAACGGGTAACCGTGTTGTCACGGAGGAAGGAATATGTGAGAAGACTCTCTCCACCAATTATGTTACACACATTTTGTTGACCTTGTTCTTCATTGGGGTGCTGCTTAAATTGTTGGTCACTTACAGATTTTTCATGTGTATTATGTTTGTGTTTGGTCAGATGTCAGGATGGGGAATTAAATGGCATTAACATGACAGAAACATCTCCCCTGTTTTAACGTCTTTTTTCTTTTTTGGTTTTATGGCAGCTGTTGCCATGGAGACAGCTGCTCTACCCACGGTGCCTGAAGCGCAGGTTGGGGATCACAGCCTTGATGTGGTTTCAGACCCACAGTCAAGACTCGCTGTCATAAACCCTGTTTGCATGTGTTTGAGGCAAGCTGAGGTTGATTGTGAACATAAAGCATCTTCGCTGCTAATCATCAGTAAAAGACGGGGGTATTTACATAATGCTGTTTAACTTCAGTGATTACATCGTCGTTTAGAGTCGTTCTTCTGTCTTCTCTGCTTGTCAGAATCTGTTTCTCACCCACACTGCTGTCTCGGTCTTGTTCATGCAAGGATGTAACTGAATCTACAAAAAACCCCAAATGTCATTTATTCACCATCATGTTTTTCATATTATTGACTTTCTTGTGTGAATAACTAATTGTCTTTTTGGTACATCAAGCCTTAGTTTGCATACATTGATTATTACAACCACATATTGTTTTTTTTCTTTCTTCCACTACTCTACTCAAGAAGACATTTTAAACTGTCCGAGCATATTTTGAATACGAGGAAAATTGATTTGATAATGATTTGATAAGTGAAACTGTTAAAAGGACTGTTGAAGTAGTCCATGTGACTCATATGACCCATATTCCAAGTCTTGAAGTCATATGCCTTTTGAGTGAGAAACACATTTTTCCTTTACACCTCTAAAAATGTTTGCACTGGTTTTGACGGGTGCAAAACACCATTGTTTTTCTCTTTCACATGACCAATTCTGATTGGATTTACATAATCGAGAGTTTGATATCTACACCAGAGGAGACATTGTCAGTAAACAATGACACATTTTTTTAGGCTATTCCTTACATAAACCTATCAAATGACTTCAGAAGACATCAATAGTTGCACAAGTCAAGTAGAAAAGCTCTACTTTTATGAAATTTTAATGCTGCTTTAATATTTTTGGAGTGTGGCAGTATAAAATCACAATCCACTTTCCTTTTCTTAGAGAAACATTCTGCCTAAGATCTCTATATTTGTGTCTCATGACAAAATAATATGGGATTAGAATGACATTTGATGGTTTTATGGTTATAAACAAAAAAGTAACATTACTTGTGGAAAAAGGTTTAATCAAAACACAGTAAAAACTGTTATATTGTGAAATAATATTATTACAATTTAAAACAACTGTTTTCTATTTTATTCCTTTCCTGTGATGGCTGCTGAAAATTCAGCTTTGTTACTCCAGTCTTTAGTGTCACATGATCCTTCAGAAATCATTCTAATATGCTGATTTGGTGCTCAAAAAACATTTCTCATTATCAATTATCATTATCAAAAACATTATCAATTTTGAAAACCGTTGTACTGCTTAATATTTGCTTAATATACTGCTGTTTATAAACCCACACTATATTGCCAAAAGTTTTGGGACATCTGCCTTTACATGCACATGAACTTTTTAATGACATCCCATTCTTAATCCGTAGGGTTTAATATGGAGTGGGCTTCCACTCAACTTTGCTTCAGCTTCAACTCTTTTAGGAAGGCTTTCCACAAGGTTTAGGAGTGTTTATATGGAGATTTTTGACAATTCTTATAGAAGGTCAGGCACCGATGTCGGACGAGAAGGCCTGGCTCGCAGTCTCTGCTCTAATTCATCCCAAAGGTGTTCTATCGGGTTGAGGTCAGGACTCTGTGCAGGCCAGTCAAGTTCCTCCACACCAAACTCTTTATGGACCTTGCTTTGTGCACTGGTGCACAGTCATGCTGGAACAGGAAGGGGCCATCATTTAAGAGTTCTTTTCATTGGAACTATGGAGCCAAGCCCAACCTCTGAAAAACAACCCCGCACCATAATCCACCAAACTTTACACTTGGCAAAATGCAGTCAGACAAGTTCTGTTCTCCTGGGCACCGCCAAACCCAGACTCGTCCATCGGATTGCCAGACAGAGAAGCATGATTCGTCACTCCAGAGAACACGTCTCCACTGCTCTAGAGTCCAGTGGCAGCGTGCTTTACACCACTGCATCCGACGCTTTGTATTGCCACGTGGTGATTGTAAGGCTTGGATGCAGCTGCTCAGCCATGGAAACCCATTCCATGAAGCTGTCTACGCACTGTTCTTGAACTAATCTGAAGGCCACACAAAGTTTAAAAATTGCTTCCACTTTGTTTATAATACCATTAGCAGTTGATTGTGGAATATTCAGTAGTGAGGAAATTTCACGAATGGACTTATTGCACAGGTGGCAACCTATCACGGTACCAAGCTTGAATTCACTGAGCTCCTGAGAGCGACCCATTCTTTCACAAATGTTTGTAGAAGCAGTCTGCATGCCTAGGTGCTTGATTTTATACTCCTGTGGCCATAGAAGTGATTGGAACACCTGAATTCAATGATTTGGAGGGGTGTCCCAATACTTGGCAATATAGTGTATTATTTTTACACTAATTTGAATTTTAACTGGGACGTTTCCCTCTGATTTTTGGTTACAGCTCCACTCAAGCCCTCTCTCTGTTTATCTTTCCTTTCAGTCATAATTCCATATTTTGACTCTTACATGAGAACCAACCCAAGAAGTCCCTCCGTGTTTGACCTATCTTTTGTCGTAGCCTGTCGGCGGGCCCTGTTTATGCTATGGATGTTGTGAAGTAATTAGAAATTGTATCAAGCTGTGAAACTCATAATTACTCCTCTCTCTCCCTCCTTCTTTCTCACCCTCTTTAGTCCTCTCGGTGGAATGCCATCTGTCCTCCTGTCTTGCTCTCCTTTCTTTCCTCCTTTCATTTTACCCATTTAATTACCTGTCTGTACCTTTCTTCTCGTGGGCACTGAGCACTCTGTTTACTTTCATCTCTTTCATTGTGACAGTCTAATAGTTTTAATCTGCTCACCTTATTTCAGTGTGTCTGAGTGTGAGAAAGTGCTGAAAATGATAGATGTTCTCAAGTCTGAGTGTACAGTCTTCATGTCTTCTCGCGGTCTCACAGGGCTTGCAAGATTTTCGAGCGGGTGTGAGTATGAATATCAGCCAGGAATTTGAAGGGTTGGTTGTTTGATCTCAGTGTGTGTTGGCAGCCAGTTATCAAGGATGCTTTACTCTCCAAATGCTATGTCTGTGTATGTGTGTGTGAGGCAGTGTGTATCCAAATTTGGCAGCTGAGACAGGCCTAAGGACGAATTGGATTCCATTTCTGCGAAATTTGGGGACAGGATTATAGAACCTCCTATTGGGCTTTGTGTGTGTGTGTGTGTGTGTGTGTGTGTGTGTGTGTGTGTGTCAAGATGTGGCCTAGTAAGAGGCAACCTACAGTCTTGGTGCCTTTCTAATAATCTGTCCGTACCATAATTTACACTAAAATATACCACAGTTGTTATTATTACTGCATTAAAACTGGTAACATGGTATTAGACACAATTACCATAAATTAAATTAAAAAAATTAAAAAAACATTCTAATAATTTTTTTTACATAAAATCCCATAATAATTAACCATGATTTTACAGTAGTAATAATATTCAAGTGTGGGTCTCTCCAAGTCGGAGTAATGGGCATGCCAAAAGGTCTTTACAATTGGTCGCGAAAGCTGCCTGTTCCGCACAATGGCGGGCTGTAAGCTTAAACGCTATTGGCCTACAGATTCAAAGGAAGTAATAAATCCAACATAGACAATAGTTGTGTACATCGGCAGCGCTGTCATTTTGTTTTTAGACCACAAAATCAACAATGTCACTAAAGAAGTGTTATGTACCCTTTAAAATACCACCATTAGAGTTGCAGTAGCTTTTCATAAGTTCAGAATTATTTTTTTAGTGTCTGCCTATGATTGCACATGATAGCAAAAAGCAGTAATTTCTACTGTTTCACTTGTAATACAACTATGATTTACATATTTTTTATATTTTTTTTGTAGATATGGTTGATCATAAAACATTCACCACAGATTTATAAAAATACAGATTTCTGTTTGTATATGATTTAAGAATAGTTTATAACCTTCTGTTAAGTGGCATTAAGAAAAAACACAAGTTTATCCAATAAAACACTGAATGAATTGCATTGAATTTATATTTATAGTCTCTTTCACTCACTCAGTGCAAATAGTCAGTTTTTGTCTTGCTGTAACATGTCTGTCAACAACAATACAGTGACCAAACTATAAGATATAACACAAACAAAATAATAAATTGATTGTAGTTTAACAAGCTGTTGTAATTAGAGCTTTCAAGCGATTCACTTTTAATCAACAGAGCAGTGGCATGAATGCAGTTAGAATTATGTAAATAATGCTATGAGATGAATCAGTTTTGAATGGGTATTGTCGGGTTTAAAAAAAGTGAAACATTGAAATGTGAAATTAAAAATATGAAACCGCAACTGCCAGTAGGTGGCGTCATGTCACCGTTTTAAGAGTCATTCATTCAACCATTTCATTCAAACCGCTGATTCGTTCAGGAATGAAGCAAGTGAGACTGTCTTTATGAATAGGTCACTGAATCGTTGGCTCACTCGATTTGTTAAACTGGATTCATTTAATAACGTTGCTCGGAGACACAACAGTTCTGCTGTGGCTTTTTTGGAACTATTTTCGTTGACGAATATTGACAGTGTCTAAAATGTAACATGATTAACTTGTTTATTGATTTGTATAAAATCAAAATCACATTTGCAATCATGCAGATACTCGGCACTCTTGCTCTTGTGATATTGTTATATCATATTATACAAATATAAGACGACAACCCATACAGGGGCATTTCTTCCGTTAATATCTTGAATTTTAGGGGCATGATAACTGCATTGTAATAGACTTCATCACAAAGTCAGTCTTTGCACTGCATCATGTTCGTCACTAAGCATGCAATGTATCTGAGTCGGAGTAGGGGTTGAGGGCATTAAATACATTAATAATTGTAATGTTCATCTTTCCATAATTAATCACACCAAATGAATGCGTAAAATCATCAGCAGAATTGTAATATACGCATCTATGAAATATACAGCATCACACCATGTTTGCCATCTTCTTCCAGTCTAAAGGAATGACGTATATGTATGATTAACGCTGACTCAGTTAGCTCCTCAGTTGTCTGTCTATTTAAGTCCTGTGTTTTGTCCTGTTCAGTTGTCTGTCGTCGTTGCTATATGCCTGGTTGTTCTGTTTCATGTCAAGAGGTTATTACCTTAGTGTTTTGTTTCTTTTATGTTCCTGGAAAATAAAGTGAAGCTGCTGCAAGTAGATCCCCTCTCTCCTTGTCGCTGCAACCCAGCCGTGACACCTATCTTTCTCTGACCTTCAGCTATCCCGGTCTCATTTTTTTTAGTTGTGCTTTCCATGAATAGCATACTTTTAGTGTCCCATTAATTTTAAAGACAAAAATCCAGTTTTCGATAATTATTAGATGTGTTAGGTGAACTATTATTTAACAAAAATCAATATGGAAGTAGTTTGTTGTAAATATCTGTTAAATGCATCCATCAAGCTCAACAGTTCAACCTTGTTATTGAAGCTATTGTAAAGAAAATTACAAATGACAAACAAATATTTATCTTTAATGGGGACACTTTTTTTCATTTTTATGTTGTAAACTATATTCAGTTATGTACCTGGGTTTGGTAACAAGGTTGCAACAAATGTCACCCTCATATAAAACAAATGACACAAAAACATAATGGTATGTAGTAATATTTAGTTTGAACTTCTGAGTTTTCTGAAGGTTAAGTACATTTTTACACTTAAACGATTAGTTCACTTTAAAATGAAAATTACCCCATCATTTACTTGCCCTCAAGCCATCAGGTGTATATGACTTTCTTCTTTCTGATGAACACGGAGTTATATTAATAAATATCCTGATGTTTCCAAGCTTTATAATGACAGTGATGGGGTCCATTTTGAGTTTGAAGCTCAAAAAAGCACATCCATCCATCATAAACATACTAATGTTACAAGGTTAAATTTGCTTTTAAACATACAAGGTTAATAAAGGCCTTATGAAGTGAAGCGATGCGTTTGTGTAAGAAAAAGTCTGTATTTAAAATATCTAGCTCCCGTCAGGCCATCTTCCGTATTTTCCTCCATTAAAAAAAATATTGTGGTGGCCACCAAAATGAATCTGTGTCCTGGCAAATATTTATTTGATAATTTAATATGACAATACCGGCCATTTCTGTAGTACCGGCACACGCTGATAGCTGGCTGCTTTGAGTGTTTGGCTCCCATGAGTGTTTGTGTAAGAGTTTTGTGAACCGCGTCAAAGGTTTCTATTTTCTACAAATTTTTAAAGCGTTGAGCTTTGTAGCCTCTCACAGACATATCTGTTGAGCATGTGAACGCAATGGCCAATCAGATGCGTTTAATCCACTCAACAGCATTTTGTTTTGCGTGGCTTCTTCACACTCACAAATCCATTCATTATATAAACAACAAAGTATAAACATGATTTATGGATTATAATGGGAGTTTTCTCAAGTGTAGCTTTGTGTACCGTGATTATTTTTTCCTGGCAGTGATTTATATTTCATAAGTAGGATAAGTTAATATTACAAACTGTTTCTTGGCATTTATTTTGGATTTATTGTCAGTACTGGGCTTTCAGTTCTCATGGGTAGGTTACTTTGGTGTGTGCGTGTGCATGTGCGTGCGTGCGTGCGTGCGTGTGTGTGTGTGTGTGTGAGTGTGAGTGAATGGCCATGTTCGTCCACCAAAAACTGATGAACATTTTTGACCCTGTGTGCACTTTTTTTTCTTCCACTAATACCTGTGTGGTTTGGAGGAAAGTATGACTAACATTGTAAATGTTTTTAAGGGCCACATATCATTTTAAAGACTGTGGTACAACACTAGGGCATCACTCCATTCACCAAAAATGTGACTTTTTGTTAGGACATTAAATTGTGCCTTTGAAGCTCTGAAAAGTTTATATTTTTTTATGGCTCAATCTGTTTCCTCTCTTTCTTCAGGTCGGTTATGAGAACGCAGGCACAGTGGAATTCCTGGTGGATAAGCATGGTAAACATTACTTCATCGAGGTCAACTCCCGTTTGCAGGTGGAGCACACAGTTACTGAGGAGATCACAGAGTGAGTGTCTTTTAGTTTCTGTCTGCCTTCAAATCAGTAAAACATCTCTGAGCCTCACAACACGAAACGAGTGTTTTTAAGATTCATCAGCTGACCATCTGACATTTAGATTCTGAGAATTTTTTTTTTTTTGCAAAATAATGACTCTGCTAAATATTCGTTGACATTTATGACGACATTTTTGTGTGGCCAAATGCAATTAAACTTGCATAACTTTGGGGCGATGTTCAGCAGCCCTATAACACTAATTAACACTCAAAATTTGTATTGTACTCTGGCTGTTAAAATGTCAGTGTGGCAATAAAAAAAGATAATAAGTGCAAGACATCATCATCTTAGACCCTCTGAAACCTGTAAGATTGTCAGTGGGCTTGTATCTGAAACAAATCCCTCCTCATTTTAGTAAAGAGCTCAGATAGAAGTGTGCCTTGGAGAGAGAAGGGAAGTGCTTTGTTGTTATCCTATTCATCCCAGAGGCAAAAGATGCCAAGAAGGAGAGTGAAAAGTGCTTGTTTAAATGTGGGGTGGTGGGGGGTTGATTCTTCTAACACATTTTAATGCCAACAAGTTTTTTTTAATTGACTGAGTTTATATTGTGCTTTAAAAGGGGAAAATGATTATTTAAAACTCAAAGGATTAATTAATGTGGAATTTGAAGTATGTACACATGCAGACTTGGATTAATACTTGTGATCCTGAGTTTTCTGGATGATTTCAGTCTCTGCTACTGATTTTGACTTAGTGAATTAGTAGAGCGTGTCTGCCTGAGCAGACATACCAGGGCTCCATTCATTATAAATGTCCATCTTGTTGCATGAAATTGAGGCTGTCAGCTTCGCAATTGGCTTTGCGTGGCAACCCAGCTGTGAGTGAGAGGCCTTTGAAACGCATATGACTGTAATGAACTTGATTTCCAGCTCTCTAGCCAGCAGTGGGGCTTGTATGCCAAGACCTTCACCAGCAGCCACCTTCTGTTCCTCCATACTGAGTCACTCTACACCCCACCTGCTCTGCTATCTCGCTGGCTTTTATGCTGAACTGGGATCAAGTCTTCCTTCACACACACTTCAAATCTGAAGCTTGACCATTAACAGCAAGTCAGATAGAATCATGACCATACACATTATGCCAGTGCCATTTTCAGTCTCGCTCTTTTCAGGCTGTTAATATGTATAGTTTAGTATATGTACTATATATGAAACATTATTAATCATTTTATAATCTAAAATAAAAAATCAAAGTTTGATCATTTAAATTATTTTAGACATCAGGGGTTCATAAAGATGTATTGAGTTGAATACTGTGCATCCAGAAAGTATTCACAGCGCTTTATTTTTTTCACATTTTGTTATGTTATAGCATTATTTTAAAATGGATTAAATTCATTATTTTCCTCAGAATTCTACAAACAATACCCCATAATGACAACGTGAAAGAAGTTTGCGTGAAATCACAAGTTTTCACAGCCTTTGCCATGACGCTGAAAATTGAGCTCAGGTGGATCCTGTTTCCACTGATCATCCTTGAGATGTTTCTACAACTTGATTGGAGTCCACCTGTGGTAAATTCAGTTGATTGCACATGATTTTGAAAGGCACACACCTGTCTATATAAGGTCCCTCAGTTAACCGTGCATGTCAGAGCACAAACCAAGCCATAAAGTCCAAGGAATTGCCTGTAGACCTCCGAGACAGGATTGTATCGAGGCACAGATCTGGGGAAGGGTTCAGAAAAAAATCTTCAGCATTGAAGGCCCCAATGAGCACAGTCATTCATAAATGGAAGAAGTTTGGAACCATCAGGACTCTTCCTAGAGCAGGCCGCCTGGCAAAACTGAGCCATTGGGGGAGAAGGGCCTTAGTCAGGGAGGAGACCAAGAACCCGATGCTCCAGCGTTTCTCTGTGGAGAGAGGAGAACCTTCCAGAAGAACAACCATCTCTACAGCAATCCACCAATCAGGCCTGTATGGAAGAGTGGCCTAACGGAAGCCAGTCCTCAGTAAAAGGCACATTACAGCCTGCCTGGAGTTTGCCAAAAGGCACCTGAAGGACTCTCAGACCATGAGAAACAAAATTCTCTGGTCTGATGAAACAAAGATTGAACTCTTTGGCCAGAATGGCAAGCGTCATGTCTGGAGGAAACGAGGTACTGCTCATCACATGGCCAAAACAAACCCTTAGAGTGAAGCATGGTGGTGGCAGCATCATTCTGAGGGGGTGTATTTCAGCGGCAGGAACTGGGAGACTAGACTCGGAGACTTCCTTGATGAAAACCTCTGGAAGCTCTGGACCTCAGACTGCGGCGAAGGATTGTCTTCTGACAGGACAACGATCCTAAGCACACAGCCTCAGCACAATCCTAAGCACAAAGGAGTGGCTATGGGACAACTCTGTGAATGTCCTTGAGTGGCCCAGCCAGAGCCCTGACTTGAACCGAGACCTTGAATCTCTGGAGAGATCTGAAAATGGCTGTGCACTGATGTTCCCCATCCAACCTGATGGAGCTTGAGAAGTCCTGCAAAGAAGAATGGGAGAAACTGCCCAAAAATAGGTGTGCCAAGCTTGTCGTATTACACTCAGAAAGACTTGAGGCTGTAAGTGGTGCCAAAGGTGCTTCAACAAAGTACTGAGCAAAGGCTGTGAATACTTATGTACATGTGACTTATTATTTTTTATTTTATAAATTTGGAAAGATTTCAAACAGACTTCTTTCACGTTGTCATTATGGGGTATTATTTGTAGAATTTTGAGGAAAATAATAAATTGAATCCATTTTGGAATAAGGCTGTAACATAACAAAATATGGAAAAAGTGAAGTGTTGTGAATACTTTCCATATACTTTCTGTATATACCAGTTTGATTTAATGTGAAAAGGCAACTGCGAGAAACAATTATAATGAGATATATAATAAAAATAAAATGGCTGCACACTATTTTAGAGTATGTGCACTTTTAATGTACTCGCAGTGTATTTACCCATGAAAGTACTGGGTAATATATGGGTTAAGGCTAGGTTTAGGTGTAGGTTCAAGGTTAGAACCTAGTTCTTACCCAGTTAGTGTCATTACTACAATAGTGTGTATATATACACTCACCTAAAGGATTATTAGGAACACCTGTTCAATTTCTCATTAATGCAATTATCTAATCAATCAATCACATGGCAGTTGCTTCAATGCATTTAGGGGTGTGGTTCTGGTCAAGACAATCTCTTGAACTCCAAACTGAATGTCAGAATGGGCAAGAAAGGTGATTTTAAGCAATTTTGAGCGTGGCATGGTTGTTGGTTCCAGACAGGCCGGTCTGAATATTTCACAATCTGCTCAGTTACTGGGATTTTCACGCACAACCATTTCTAGGGTTTACAAAGAATAGTGTGAAAAGGGAAAAACATCCAGTATGTGGCAGTCCTGTGGGCAAAAATGCCTTGTTGATGCTAGAAGTCAGAGGAGAATGGGCCAACTGATTCAAGCTGATTGAAGAGCAACTTTGCTGAAATAACCACTTGTTGCAACCGAGGTATGCAGCAAAGCATTTGTGAAGCCACAACACACACAACCTTCAGGCGGCTGGGCTACAACAGCAGAAGACCCCACCGGGTACCACTCATCTCCATTACAAATAGGAAAAAGAGGCTACAATTAGCACGAGCTCACCAAAATTGGACAGTTGAAGACTGGAAAAAATGTTGCCTGGTCTGATGAGTCTCGATTTCTGTTGAGACATTCAGATGGTAGAGTCAGAATTTGACGTAAACAGATTGAGAACATGGATCCATCATGCCTTGTTACCACTGTGCAGGCTGGTGGTGGTGGTGTAATGGTGTGGGGGATGTTTTCTTGGCACACTTTAGGCCCCTTAGTGCCAATTGGGCATTGTTTAAATGCCACGGTCTACCTGAGCATTGTTTCTGACCATGTCCATCCCTTTATGACCACCATGTACCCATTCTCTGATGGCTACTTCCAGCAGGATAATGCACCATGTCACAAAGCTCGAATCATTTCAAATTGGTTTCTTGAACATGACCATGAGTTCACTGTACTAAAATGGCCCCCACAGTCACCAGATCTCAACCCAATAGAGCATCTTTGGGATGTGGTGGAACGGGAGCTTCATGCCCTGGATGTGCATCCCACAAATCTCCATCAACTGCAAGATGCTATCCTATCAATATGGGCCAACATTTCTAAAGAATGCTTTCAGCACCTTGTTGAATCAATGCCACGTAGAATTAAGGCAGTTCTGAAGGCGAAAGGGGTCAAACACAGTATTAGTATGGTGTTCCTAATAATCCTTTAGGTGAGTGTACATGCGAAACAAGACTGTAAAATAAAATGCTACCAATAAAATAATCTGTGCGGAACGAAACTCCATAAAAAGCAATCGATAAAATTGGTACTGTTCAAAAGGTTTTTTTGTGTTTTTGAAAAAAGTCACACTATCGCTGCATTTATTTGATAAAAAAAATGCATTAAAACACTGTTGTGAAATATCATCACGTTTTTTTCTTAAACCCTACATTTTTGAACTTTGTATTTTTTATTTTTTTATTTTTATAATATACCATTTTATTACAGCAGCTGTACACCTCTCTCTGTTGCTATAACCCTCCATTAAGATGGAAATTTGCATTTATAATATGGTGTGTATTTTCCTTTTAAAGCAGACCGTATTGCCAGACAGGTTTATTAAAGCATGTGAATGACAGGAGTGCTTTTTCGGTTGGTTTCCTTTGTGTGAGTAGGCCTTTAAAGCAAGGCAAAAGGGCAGGATTTTTTTTTTTCTTCTTCTGACAAGCCATTTCAGACTCCAGTAACAGCCTCGTTCCTCCTGACCCTTCCTGCCAATTACTCTCTCTTAATCACTGGTGTGTGTATTGTTGATCTTGAGACAACCATATTCAGCTGTGTATTTGTATTCAGCTGGTCTTTCCTCTGTCCCCCAGTCTCATTCTTTGTGTCGATGATATGACCTTCATTTGGGCACAGTAATTAAGATCAATTACCCTCTGCCACTCTGTCGTTCCATGCCACTGGCAAGGTAATAAAATATGCCAGCTGCCCATAATTACCCATCATGTTTTCATAATTTGATATCTCCTCCATCTTTCTGTCATTTCGTCGGGTCAGAAAGTCTTAGGACAGTAATAAGATGGCTGACCACAGTGAGAGTTGGTGGTAAAATACAGTTCAGTACAGTTTCAGTTCTGGCTTGTTGTTTCCCAGTCATTCTCTTAGACGGTTTACAGTCTGTATGCATATTGCACACAAAAATGGCTGATTGGCTCCCTTCATTAGCAATTATCCTGTGACATGAAAGGCAGCAGACAGGGAAAAATTAGTCACACCTGAAGAAAATCTGGCACTGGTTCAACATTTACTGTAGTATAATAACATTTGTTATAGTATTATGTACACCTGAGCTAAAGGAATTGCATTTTGATTGTGTATTAAATGTCTTTTAGAAAAGGTTGTCTTAAACAAATTGTTTTTGTTTTTTTAAATCTTTATATTAGTAATTTTTCATTAATTTTCTTAATTTACATTTATATATACAATTATTATATTAATTATATTATACATTTTATTTACAAATTGTGACTGTACATTTTAATCAGCATTATTTTAGTATTATTTATAAGCTATTATAGTATTTATCTTTTTATGTGTTCATTTTAAAGTAAATTTAAGTCATTTATGTATGTTGTGCTTTTTGTCATTTTATTAGTTTTTAAATGTCCTTTTAGATTTATTTATTTGATTAATTTTTCAGCTTTATTGAAATGACGACAACTTTTCTTTTTTTAAATAGTTTAACACTGATGTAAAAATGTTTTAAAATGAGTCCTCACATTTTTATATATAGTGTGTGTGTGTGTGTGTGTGTGTGTATGTGTATGTATGTATGTATGTATATATATATATATATATATATATATATATATATATATATATATATATATATATATAATATATACACACTATATAAATATAATGCAAATATATGTCCGTTACACTTAATTGTCCTGGTTAAATAAACATTGCATTAAAAAAAGAGACACCAAACACAATTGTATTTTTTTTAAAAAAAGCACAATTATGTAATGTTATATTAAGTTATATATAAGTTAGTGTTTTATGCATTTTTACATTTATTCCAAAATAATAACTAAAGGCAGTAACAATTTAAACAATACATATTATTTGTAAACTGATGTTCAGCTTTTCTTTTAATAGTCAACTTATTTTCAGCAGTCATCAAGCTGCTGCTCACTGGTCACAGATACAGACATAAATATGTACCTTTAATTTCACCAAGCTGATTGCTAACTAAAAAACCCACAGTCATCATGTTTTCAGGCCATTTCAAGTTTGATTTTGATGTGACACAAAGCAGTAATCTCTAAATGACTGAGTTGTTTATTTGCTTTTTAATTAGTCTTCTCATTAATGCCATTGTTGTCTTCATTCAGGCTGATGAGAACACAAATGAAATCAAGTAGCAGGATTTAATCGCATGAACCAATCATATCCAGTCACCGATCATAGCGCGATTTGAGGACTTGCCTCCTCTCATATGACTTTCCCCCATATTTTCTCATCCCACTCAATTCCTGGCATCTACCAGCTTAGGCTAATTGGACCGTGCTAAACAGCCAAAGCCTGACCTTTTTTTCCAGACTTCCAGACTTTATGCTGATACTCTGGCTACACAAGACTACTTTACCCAATTTCTCCCCGATTATGCTGAAGCCTGCAAGTGCATGGCAAAGAGTTGATTGAGTGCTTCAGTTCTTCACTCACTGCCTCCTTCCACGCCTCACAGCTGTGCAGTTATGCTGTGACTTTTCATGCTCATTCTGCATTCATGTTTGTTTGCTGTGTGTCCTTTTGTGTTTGTGTGTGTGTGTGTGTGTGTGTAGGGGTGTGCTGTCTCTGGGTGACCCTGGTAATGGGTTTCTAATTACTTTGGGTTGTTTCTAAATTGCAGCTGCTCATTTGTATTGGTCCATTTTTGCCGGAAAGAGATTGGACAAGGGCATTAGGGGGCTTGGAAAGACAGAGTGATGGAGGTGCAGGAGAGAGTGAGAAAAAGACACGGCGAGAGAGAAACAAGATGAATGAGGCGGATGAACCTTTCTCACCTAACAGGGGAATGGGCCGATACATTAGTGCATTGTTGCAGGGTGTTTTCTGCAAGCTTATTGATTTTATTTTTTAATGGACAGGCAACTAATGGTATAGATCATTATGGGACGTACGAGATGCCAAAAGTTTTAAGGGTGAAAGTTAGCTGGAGGGAAGACTTGGTAATTAAAGGTCAAATATGAATTTGAGGTTAATGGCGTAGGAGGAAAGAAACTGATTGACGTGAAGTTATTTAAGCTGAATGTGGACTGCCCACACCATCTCGTTGCTCTCTCCTGGGGTTTCATTCCTTTGTGGTTTTGGTCTTATGACCTTTTGCTTGTAGTGTTGCATCAGATAATGGACTGCGCGTGTCAACGTGATTTTAGTTGTTTGGATTTGTTGTGGTATTGATGTCTAAAGCTTCTGTCCTTTCTGATTTGGCTCTGAATGGACCAGATAAAAAACAACTGTTCCTAGGGGTCCCTTGAGAGCTCTCTATGTGATGACAGAGACTTGATCCGTGCCAGTATCCCTCTCCAGGTGTGTTTGTGTGCGTTTCCTTAGCAGCATGTAACCATAGGCTGATCGGCTCAAGCACTGTGTCAACAGCGGTGTGTAATGATGCTGTTTAAACAGGCTGGTTGGACCCTACACCTGCGCACACTTATGACCAGAGATAAGATTGTGATGGATGGTGTTCCTGTGAAGCGGCACATGCACTCTTCGGATGTTATTCCCCTGCAGACAAACACGAAAAAGTCTGTCTAGAGCGTTCTGTCCATCAGTCTGTCTGTCTGTCTGTCTAGTGTTCTGTTTGTCTGTCTGTCTAATTATCTCTGTGTTTGTCTGTCTAATGTTCTGTCTGTTTGTCTAATCTTCTCTTTGTCTGTCTGTTACTAATGTTTTGTTTGTTCGTTTGTCTGTCTGGCGAGAAGTCGGTATAATTCTTTTAATTGAAACTTTCAATGTGTTCAATTAATGCTATTTTAAAATAAATAAAACATTGTGTATATGTAGACAAACAAACTTAACAATGTGTCAATAAAAATTTAAAGGAGATATTGATGAGGGAATATTGCCACACCTTCTGACACTTTAAAGTTTTCTTGGCTTTGATACACAATTGTCATCATATATTGGTTTCTTTAAACTCTGGTATGATCCTATTCAGTAACAGTGGCAGATATTAAACATTGTGGGAGAGCACACACGCAGTCAATCACACGACAACACCGTGTCACTCAGGGGCTCAGTCTGTGTTGTATGACTGACTGGGACTTCTTCACTCCCACATCATTTCTGCATATGCTGCTGCCTGGCTTTGGCAATTAAAATGGGATGGAGAATCAGGCTGAATATATTAACATGGCTCCCCCACCTCATCACTGAGCAGCTCCTATCACCATTCTCTTGCTGTTTACTGCAGCCGGCTCTCTTCCGCTGTCCTCCTTTTTTGCTCTGCTCTCTTGTTTCCTCTGTCTAATGCTCCCAGTCTTCATTGTTTGTGTCTCTCTTCGGCACTCGCTCACTCTTTCTCATCTGTCTGACTGTAGGCTGCTGAAATGCTCTACTGTCTGGAGATTTAAAGGGTGCACAATGGCAGTTTGGGGGTAGCAATTATGTGGTGGTGTTTTTTTGCTTGTGAGATGTTACCTTTTTAGAAGTTATTGAAAAGCACTGTGATTTATTCACGTGGATGGATGGATGGATGGATGGATGGATACATATATGGTTGGTTAGATGGATACATAGATAGATGGATAGATGGATACATAGATAAAAACTAATTTACTTACACAGAAGAAGATATTTTGGGATTCATTTACTGCCATAGTATTAAAATAAATACTATGGCAGTAAATGGCTACCATTAACTGTTTGGTTACCCACATTCTTCAAAATATCTTCTTCTGTGTTTAGCAGAAGAAAGAAATTCATACCGGACTTGGATTGCTATGGGAGCAGTATAGATGCATATAATCAGGAGAAGCTTGAGTAAGAGAGGTAAGGGAGCGTGGAAATGAACACTGTGCCCTTGAGACTGGGTCAGCAGCCCCTTATAGCTGTGATTTTTATACATTGAATCCCAGAATCTGTTTTCACTGCTGCAGATTACTGTTCCTGTCCAGCACTGAAAAGCCAAACAACTAAATGGATTATACCACACTGATCATACTCAGACTACGTTGTGAATAGACAACTTTTTCAAGCGTTTTTTTTTGTTTTGTTTTTAATTTAAGAATCACAAATTCCCTAGTTACCTCCTTAGTCACTGTGACGTCAAAATTGACAGTTAATATTGCAGTTTATGATTTATTTATCTGTGCACATTATTTTTTTTAAAGTCATGTGCTCTCATAGTGTTTAATAAAAAAAATTACATCTCTTCGCTAATGACATGCATCGACGATCCACGCAATTAGCAAACGACAACGATCCAATCATTTACCAATGAACAAAATCAAGTCCTGCCTAATATTTTGATTTCACTCAATAGAGAAGAAAAGTTAGCAATTTCTGTTTCATTCCAACTTTAAATCTTTCTGTTTGACTGTTCAGTTACTGATTCTTTCAAATCATTCATTGAATCCGCTCGAGTATTACGGTTGACGACTGATTTGCTGAAGTGTGTGTATGCATGTGTATCTTCAAAAGAAAGTTTTCTATTATGTCCTGACAGAACAAAGAGATTCATTTTACAAATAAATGTATTTTATGTAAGGTTTCAAAGCTGTATATATTTGTCAAAGGCGTCAGATAAATCCCATTCTGTATTCTTAATTCATTCTAATTTAAATTAAATTCTAGATTTCTCAGTGTTTATAATAAATATTTGATATGACCGTTCTATTATTTATGTATCAGATTGTGTTGACGCACATTGTGACACATCCAAATAAGGGAAAAACACATTTTGTGAGTTTGTGAGTAAAGGAGGTTATATCAATGCATAAATGATTACTTCTGAATCCCAAAATAAATACATTAAAATACATGTAAACTTTGATTTTTGCTCTTATAGTTTTCCTCCCCGTACTCAATAGTCAGTTTTAAATTTGTTCAGTGGGTTTTTGAAAGATTAACTAACATTAAAAGCTGTTCATAGTAATGCTATATTAGCACTAAAAACTTTTTTAATGTTATAACCATTTTAGCTCATCCACAGTGACCTACCCTGTCAGTTCAGTAATTGCAGGGACATTTTTTGTGGGTTAAGTGTGTTGATCAGGGTCCATGGATTCAACTTGCAACATTACAGTTTGCCACTCAGACCCCAAATCTGATAAATGTCATTTTTAACTATTACACACTGGTCTGCTGGAGTATTTACACAAAGAAAATAATAGGGATAATCCATTTAAGCTATTTTGACGTTTCATTTGGTAATTATTTCAGCTTGCAGCTTTTATGACCAGAGTTCATGTGAGAGATGTTATCATTAGACGCAGTGTCATAAAGACATATGCGTGCAATATTCAGAGCCTGTTTGTACCATTGTTAAAAAATTAATGAGGCCTAGCCAGATAATGTTGAGAGCTGTGCAAACATATTTCCTTTGCCACCACCATGTGTGTATGTGCATATAAATATATTAACGTAGTGTTATCAAAAGCATGCTGTGCGATTTATATATGTTGCCCTTCGAGAAATCCTACATTTGCAAAATGCCTCTGTGCCAGAGATAAAAAAGGCAGACACTTTGTAGCATAAATTATTGATGCACAGCATTAAAGCAAATACTCGCTCTTCTTTTTATTGGGTAAAAATATTTTGTGACCCACTGGGTGCTTACACTGTTCTCTCTCTCTCTCTCTCTCTCTCTCTCTCTCTCTCTCTCTCTCTCTCTCTCTCTCTCTCTCTCTCTCTCTCTCTCTCTCTCTCTCTCTCTCTCTCTCTCTCTCTCTCTCTCTCTCTCTCTCTCTCTCTCTCTCTCTCTCTCTCTCTCTCTCTCTCTCTCTCTCTCTCTCTCTCTCTCACACACTAGGACTTTGTAATTTGATTATTCATTCATCATAAAGAGGATGAATCATGAAGTTTTAGCCTGGAAGCTGTTTGAATGCCTTTTATTCCTTCTGATGTGGTGAAACATGCATTAGTAATTAGGAATAAATACCTTGTAGCTTTTCCTTACATGTCGACATTGATTCCAAACAAAAGGCTGCAGGTTCGTAACGCTGACAAGTTTCCATTCGCTATACATGCATCTTTCCCCCATTAGTCAACCCTGGTTCACCCCTTCTCTTTGCGCTTATAAGAATAAAATGGACCTGATATATGAGGATGAGGAATTGTGGGACATGAGGAATGAGTTCAGTGAATCTAGGGTGAGTAAATATATCACTGTGATTTATATGGCTCTTAATAAATCCAACTTTACACTGGGGAAAGCACTTATCCAATAAGATGGCAGATTCAGCCAAATGTAGCCAATCAGCCCTGGAAAAGCCTGGTTCATTCAATTGAGCTGAGGGAGTGATTTAATTGTGAAGCTATTGAGGCCGGAGTGGATCAGGCACTAGCTGTTAGCCTTGAATCTAGCAGGCATTTCCTGTTTGTATGTTGCTGAGTGACTCGCTTGTTTCCTTCTACAATCCACTCATCCCACTCCTTGTCAAGCGAGTGCAGTGTTGTGAAGCGGATTGCTAGTTGTCAAGCCTGTCTAATAGAAGTTATTGGAGCAAGCAGGCATCTTGCGTGTTCTCGCCTCATCGGTGTGAATATTGCCTCAGTGTTGCACCTGCTGGAATGCCAAGCAAATGAGAATGGTTTGACTTAATCTGTTGTGATTCCAGATCGCTGACCGGGTCTGCTCTGATAACGTGCACTTTTCTGGAGTGATAAAGTATCAATGTTGGATGTGATCTTTTGTGGCTTGGGTCCTGTGGCAGGGTGTGTTTTTGTTGTTTAGCAAATGCAATATAATCACTGTCTCTGTTTCTCTGTCTCTCTCCCTCTCATCCAGTGTGGATCTGGTACATGCTCAGTTGAGAGTGTGTGAAGGTCGCAGTCTGCACGAGCTGGGCCTGAAACAGGACAAGATACGGATCAATGGCTATGCCATCCAGTGCCGTGTGACCACAGAGGACCCAGCACGTGGCTTCCAGCCTGACACAGGAAGACTGGAGGTAGGTTAACATCCTACATTCAACAGCTGGGCACTCGCTCATCTCCCCTCAGCAATGTTTTCAGAAAGATAAAATTAGGAATTTATTTATTTAAAACTTTAATAATATAAAGCATATCTGGAATTATTATTTATATTTTTATATATATATATATATATATATATATATATGAGACCCTGGACTACAAAACAGGTCATACGTCATGCTGGTACATTTGTGGCCAACAATACATTGTATGGGTCAAAATTATTGCATAATACTTTTATGCCAAAAATCAGTAGGATATTAAGTAAAGATCATGTTCTGTGAAGATATTTAGTAAATTTCCTACCGTAAATGTATAAAAAATGTATTATTAGTAGGGGTTTAATGATTTTCAAACCAAACTGAAAAACCGTGATACACCACCCAGTGTCACATATTAGGGGTGTAACGGTACACACAACTCACACAAAATTGCTTATTTTTTATTAAACAATTTACTTAACAAATTGTGTCTTTTAAATGAATTAAATTATAATTAAAAGTTTAAGGATAAAAAAATTAATTATCTCTGCTAATGCTGTAAACTATATAGGAGCCCTTACTTGCACATATTCATATAATATTAAAGGTTAACTACAGAGGCCAACTGTTATCTTAAATTCAGCTATTTATTTTTAGATATAATAATCAACACTCAAATAACAAATTCTTTTTATTTTTGTTTTTACATTAACTTACACAGTGGCTGTCATTTTCATGACAGAATTATTTAAACATACATTAAATAAAATAAGAGGAAAGGATGATCGTTCAGGCGCCTATACAGTGATCTGTCACACCACATTAAAGAGTGGCAAAACAGCATTTTTTTATTTCATAATAAAATGGACAGACTTTGAAAGATGACACTTTGTTTCTTATCGAAAGTAACAAAACGCAGAGCTTATTGTGATTATTGGTGGTTAATAGTTGTTAGGCTACGATGGTGTATTCGTCGTGTAGACATATACTGAAAATTCGTGGGATGAATACGTGTACTGTTACACCCCTAATTACTATTTAATCGAATGTCAAGGAAGAAAAATTAGTTTTGTGACATAAGGTAAAGTGAGGTCAACCTCAACAATGGGCCAAGTCTGGGCTGGGGCAGCAGGGGCCGGGGCGCGGCGCGTTCGGTACGCCATGAATATCGTGGTACATACACCACCCATAGTATCACGGTTTAGTACCAGCTTAGTAGTGGAAACTGTGTCATTGTGGCAGAACACAAATTTTAAAATATGACATGATGTATTTAATATGGGCACATTTTATGATTCAGTAAGGATGCTCTCGAGTGGCCAATTTTGGGGTTGTTATGGGAAAGTATACACCCCCTAGGGTTTCATTTTCAAATATTAGACATTGCTGAAAGCTTTGTGGTGGTCTGTGTTAGTTTTACACCAAACACCAATACACACATACATTACCACTCTGCAGCTGGGTTTTTCTGAAGTGTGTACATGTGTGTGGTGATATCAGAGAGGTATGAAATTGTCTGAGAGTTTGCCGATGGGAACTTTTACCTTTGAGGCTGTATGGAAATGGTTTGCTTGTGGATGAATAATTGGACAAATATTGATATCAGCTTTCTGTGCCCAGTCACTGTTGAGCTGCTAGCCTTACATCTGTCCAAACATCACACAGGAACAACTCGTGCTGTTGATCCGCGCATGTGAGTCTGAGCAGTTATCTGGTTTTGAGCCGCAAGGTTAACCAGGGTCTCTGATGGTCTCTGATCAAGATATTGCAGGCTAGATTTTTTATATATATATATATATATATATATATATATATATATATATATATATATATATATATATATATATATATATATATATATATATATATATATATATATATATATATATATATATATATATATATATATATATATATATATATATATATATATATATATATATAAATATATATATAAATATAAATATAAATAATAAATATATATATAAATATATATAAAATATATATAAATAAATATATAAATAATGTATGCGTGTGCACGCACGCACGCACACAGATGCTTAGATGCTCCAAGAAGACGACTAGCCGACAAACCACATGCTATAATCATCCAGTTATACCCACTAGCTCATTGGTTAGACAACCCCATACATGCATCCTTGGATGCGCTGTGCCTGGGTGAAATCTTTGTTCTTCTATCCAGCCACAGGGTCTTGGCTGTATCAAAAGAGAGCTGGATCACTCTGATAAGCATGTTCTTCCATTACCTTTAGAAAAGTGTTTGGCTCTCAGCTTCAAAGACTGACGTGGACATCCTGTGATGTTGGAAGAATGTTTCCACTTAAGAGGGATGAGGATCCATACAGATGGAGAGATGAAGGGAGAGGTGTGGGAGATGCCAAGAACTTGGGCGAAGTTTAAAAGTTATTGTCTATCTATATGCCAGAGCTAAAAAGCGGAGAAAGAGAGTGAGAATTCCCTTAACGGAGTGTAAGAGAGAATATGAGGGGGAAAAAGAGATGCTGAGAAATTGAGTGCGCTACCCAGATCCAGGAGACAAGAGCTTCAACATCAGCTTAGATGTAGTGGTGCATTAGGGGTATGCATTAGGGGTATTGTATGCATTGGCTGGAAGTCTAGATGGTTGGTTGGGAAAGAGGATAAACCAGGGTCCAAAATTAACACTTACCATGCAAGAATAAAAATTGGCTTTGATTTAAATAACACCAATACAATTAGTTTTGTTAGCATTCTAAAAATACTCACAATTTTGAATATTGCAATATTTTAAATTGCTTTTAAATCGTTTCCTAAAGGACATGCCATTAGTCGATGCTTTCGTGATTTTACATGAAAATGTCAAGGATTTTTTTGATATAAATAGGTAAACATTGCTGGTAATTATAAATGATATACATAAATGCATATAATGATTTCAGATTTTCTTTTATTCATTTATTGAAAACATGCCTTGATGATTTTATGTAGCGTTTTACTATGTTGTTCTTACATTTTTAAACATTTTTAATATACTTGACAATATTCAATATAAATATCAATATACATGTATTTGCTATTGTAAAATAGCTTGAATATAGTGAGATGCATTACTCTTCAAAAGTTTGGGGTCAGTAAGATTATAGAAGAAATTAAATGTATTCAGCAAGGACAATAAATTTGAGCAAAATTGACAGAATTATTTCTTCAGCAAATCAGCACATTCAAATTATTTCTGAATTCAGCTTTGCCATCATAATATATTAAAATAGGAAACATAAATTGTAATAATATTTCTGTTTTTCATCAACTAAACAACTTTTTATATATTTATAAATGCACATTTATATATTTTATATACATACACACTATATTGACAAAAGTACTGGGACACCCCTCCAGATCATTGAATTCAGGTGTTCCAATCACTTCCATGGCCACAGGTTTATAAAATCAAGTACCTAGGCATGCAGACTGCTTCTACAAACATTTGTGAAAGAATGGGTCGCTCTCAGGAGCTCAGTGAATTCAAGCGTGGTACCGTGATAGGTTGCCACCTGTGCGATTTATTTATTTTATTTTTTTTAAGGCGATTTGTGAAATTTCCTCACTACTAAATATTTAATGTTAAACTGTTAGTGGTATTCAAACAAAGTGGAAGCAATGGGGAACAACAGCATCTCGGCCAACATAGTTTCAGTGAAGGCTTCAGCATACCAAGACATTTTGGACAATTTCATGCTCCCAACTTTGTGGGAACAGTTTGGGAATGGTCCCTTTCTGTTCCAAAATGACTGCGCACCAGTGCACAAAGCAAGGTCCATAAAGACATGGATGAGCGAGTTTGGTGTGGGGGAACTCGACTGGCCTGCAGACTCCTGACCTCAACCCGATAGAACACCTTTGGGATGAATTAGAGCAGAGACTGCAAGTCAGGCCTTCTCGTCCAACATCAGTGCCTGACCTCACAAATGCAAATGGTCAAAAATTCCCATAAACACACTCCCAAACCTTGTGTGTATATTATTTTAAAATTTTATTTACTTATGCTATCCCAGCCAGGGCTAATTGGCACATGTGGTAAAAGTACAAATTGTACTCTAGGGTTAAATTTAGATTCTTGTGGCCTGGGATAGTGAAAAAATAAGAGAAAAAGACATGGAGAAAGGTGCTGCTATGAAGGAATAATCAGCCACACGTTAGATCTTCTCCTATTTCAGTATGTCAACACAAGCTCTCCTGTGTTTGTGTGCAGTGGCGACTGATGTGAAAATATGGCTGCAGGTAAAGAGAAAAGAGTCACTCTCTCGATTCCTCTGTCTGCTTAGAAGTTTCTCCTCACTTTCTGACATGCCTGATGTCATGCTTCTGAGGCAGAAGAGGGCGGGGGGTGCACAGGTCAGCTGAGCTCTTGTTTTGCAAGGGAAAATGAGTGCATAATGGGTAAAGTGAAGTGCCAGGATGAGAGCGTGTAGGGAACAGGCACTGAGAGCTCTTCTGCGCTTTTGTTTCTGTGGGGGGAAAAAAAAAATTGGCTGTTGTCTGAAGGGTGCTGTCTGTAATCAACTGAGAGCAAAGGAGAGAGAAGGTAGAAGCATTTAGCATAACATGGTGCATCAGAGTAAATACGTTCTGCATACGAGCAATTAAAATCTCTAATTCTTCAGATATGAGGCTCAGATGATTTATACGTATAGGTTCAGATGTAAACTGTTATAGGGTCTGGGCTTTGAATGCAGACTTTATTGAAGCATAGCTATGAAAAGATTACAAGCCTTTTTGATGGTGGTGGTACTCGTTCAATCCTCATGTTGCATGTGTTTGTGAGCAAGTGTTGGTTCATTAACGCTTCGGCTCTTGCTGGCGCACTGAGAGAACATAATGCTGATGAGGAGAATCGAGTGATTTGCATTATCATCATAATAAACATAATTATGTTGTTGAATGTGCTGATGGTAAATACTGCTGTGGTGGAAATGGGAGTCCATAATTCACAAGTCGAAAGAACAGCACCACTACTTCATTTGATTTCTCGTTTGATAAATGGAATTTGTGTGCAGAATTAAACTGCTCAGAAAAAATAAGGGAACACTTAAATCACACAATGAGATCTCAATTAATAAAATATTCAATTTGAAAATCTTTATTTATATACATTCTATAATTTAAGAACAAAATTGTGACAACAGATGATGGAAACCAAAATTATCAAGACACAGAGCTGGATTTGAACTTCAACAAAAATCAATGTAAAAAACTGAAGATACAGGCAGATCCAACTTGCATGAAGTTCATCACAGCAACTTAAAATGTAAGTCAGTGCTGTGTATGTACTCATGACAATGTCTGGGCATGCTCCTGATGAGATGGTAGATGGTGTCCTGGGGGATCTCCTCCCAGACCTGGATTAGGGCATAAGTGAGCTCCTGGACAGTCTGTGGTTCAACTTGGTGGCTTCGGATGCTGCAATATATAATGTCCTAGAGGTTCTCAATTGGATTTAGGTCTGGGGAACATCAGGGCCAGTCAATGGCATCGATGACTTTGTCATCTAAAAACTGCCTACACACTCTAGCCACATGAGGCAGGTTATTATCATGTACCACGAGGAACCCAGGGCCCACTGCGCCAGGATAAGGTCTGACAATGGCTCTGAGGATTTCATCCGGGTACCTAACAGCAGTGAGGGAACCATTGGCTAGCACCTGAAGGTCTGTGCGACCTTCCAAGGATATTCCTCTTCAGACCATTGCTGACCCACTGCCAAACTGGTGGACGATGTTGCACGTAACATAACGTTACCTACGGCATCTCCAGACTCTTTCACATCTGTCACATGTGCTCCGTGTGAACCTGCTCTCATCCGTGAAGAGAAGGGGGCACCAATGGTGGACTTGCCAATTCTGATGTTCTCTGGCAAATGCCAATCGAGCTGCATGGTCCACTAGAGGACGTCGGGCCCTCATGCCACCCTCATGAAGTCTGTTTCTGACAGTTTGGTCAGAAACATGCACACCAGAAGCCTGCTGGAGGTCATTTTGCAGGGTTCTGGCAGTGCTCCTCCTATTCCTCCTCGCATAAAGGAGCACCGGTCTTGCAGCTGGGTTGTTGCCCTTCTGCATCCCTGTCCAGCTCTCCTCGTGTAACGGCCTGTCTCCCGGTATCTCCTCCATGCTCTTGAAACTGTGCTGGGAGACACCAAACCTATGGATGTGCCATCCTGGTGGAGCAGGACTGCCTGTGCAACCTAGCAAAACCCTAACAAAACACAAAACTAAAGACAAATCAGTCAGAAAGAATAAGGAGAGAACAATTGTCTATGGCCACAGACAAGGCTTAAGCCTAGCCCAGACTAAAATGCATGCTTGAGTTGTCTTAACTGAAAGCAAGTGCACAGATATATTTTAAAATATGTCAGTTCCAATGATTTGCCTCAAGATGCACATTTTAAGGCATGTTCATAAAAGACACTTAAATGCCCAATTGAACTAAGGCCTAATCCTGGCTTAATCTAATTGATTGATAGGCCTGTATTCAAGACCTGACAGATTTTGACCTGTCCCACACCAAGAAGTGAAAACAGGCCAGAATCTTTGATACAGGATGTGATGTGAGGAGGATATAGATATGTACTGTTTAAGTACACTTTTTTTATATAGGCTATTTTTTGTTAGTTAAGAGTTCATCTTGCATCACTAGATCTCTCAAAAAAAGGTTAAACAACAAAAAATGGATTTGTGCCTCAAATGATTTAATACATGTACCCTATTCATGTAAACAAATGTTTTGCTTTTTATTTCCCCTCTAAATGGCTTCACATTGACCATAGGTTAATATGATACTGTCTTGCTCGTGTTGAGCGAGCCCTCTTGCCAAGTTAAAATATTTCTCGCTTGCAAAAGACCATCAGCAGCCCTCTGGCCATTGTTCTCAGAGCTTCCAATTAAAGAAAACAAATGGAGGATGAAATACCATGCTGAAAAATTTCTGGGAAACATTCATGCCTCCTAGGTAGGTGTAAAGCATATGTTGATTTGTGTGACATCGCCTCACTGGCTCCGTGGGCATCTCTGGAGCAGATCTCCATGACCACAAGCCTTTCATCTTTCATCCTGCCTGCCAATAATACGCACAGAGCTCCCTGAGAAAGAGCCATCTCACGTCTTCCTTTATTAGAGAGGGAATGAGAAAATATTGTTTTCTACTCCAGATGGCTGGCGCGAGACTTGTCTCATCTCGTTTATGTGACATGCTCCTCTTTTGTAGATTGTAACTGATGACGGTGCATTTCCTTGCCGCCCTTCACCAAGGTATGAATCCGAGACCATACCGACGCTAGCTTTCCCTCGCCACAGCTCTGTAGGAGTCTGCTGCTGTCTTATTCAGAGATGCAAACTCCCTCCGTCGCCACACAATTTGAAACAAATGCTGCTCTGTCAAGAGTCACATTGCCAAGCTGTCATTTCCAGACATGCGAGCATGGAGACGCCTGGGGACTGGGTGTTACTGCGGTTGCATTGGTATTCTGGAAACAGCAGGCGTCGCAGGCCATTTACAAACATTATTGGAGAGTCCCCCAAGAACGACAGCGCATGGAGTGGAGTGTACACACGTCTGAAGACATGCTTTTTGTCAGTACATGATATTCGAAATATGCTACACACATTCAATGTGCCACAGGCTGTTGTTGTTGAAGGAGTCCAATATGGATGACTAGTCAAATCCACTCATTGTTGAATACAGTGTAGATAAACTATTAACAGTTAACTAACCTTCTATGAGATTATCATCATTTATTCACCCATATGTCATTCCAAACCTGGATGGCTTACTTTCTTCTGTGGAAGACAAAAGAAAATATTTTGAAAAATGTTCAAAATATATTTAATTTTTTGTTCCACAGAAGAATGAAAATCATACAGGTTTGGGATGATATAAGGGTGAGGAAATTATTGACAATTTTAATTTTTAGGTGCACTATTGGGTATCGGTTCAACCTGCCCTGCCATGCAAAATAAATGCTTCATTTTGGCTACAGGCTCTTTGCAATATTATTCAGTTCAGTGAAGTGCTGATGAACAATGATTTATATAGGACCTTAGAGGAACACTTAAAGCTTGTAAGACTGGAAATGGATCCAACAGAAGTTGTGATGCTTCAGGCATTCAGCTAAAGACCGGCTGATTGTTCAGCAACACTACTGGCACGGTGCTCAATGGCCTAAAATGCTCAATACCAACACCCAAATCTCATCCCAACTCAAGAAATGAGACGATATAATGAGGTGGAGCTGCTTTTGCTGCCTCAGGGTCTGCATGTCTCACAGTTATTAAAGAATTCCTAGTTCAAAGACAGAATATTTTTATCTGAATATAAAGCCAGCATTACAGATTGTTATCTAAAACTGATGATGAGTCGGTGCCATCAATGGCCCAAAATCAAAGGAAAAATAAAAAACTGTGGCTTAAAAACTGTCAGAGGTCATTTAATATTCTCATGGTTTTATCTGTAGGGGGCCAAAGAGGACAACACATCACAAAATTTTATTTATGTAAACAGAATGGTCTTTCAGAAATCCGAAGCCACAAAAAGCCTTTATTTCCCTGAACAAAGTCCGCCTTCAAATTTTTGAGAGGATTTTAAATGCAACTCCCAAAAATCTTGTATCTTTTGAGAATTAAGTTGTGAAAAATTATTATAGATAAAGGAGTTTGTTTGAAATGTTGTGGCAGAAATTATGCCTTCACATGTCCAAATTGTGCCTTCCATAGATGATTTATTTTAAACTAATTTTGTCATCAGCCAACCCTTACGTTTCGCCCCAGTTCATAAGAATTTTTATTTCTGTGAAAACAATATATCATATCTGCTCTTTTCCATACAACAAAATTGCATGTTGACAGCTGAGCTTAATTGCATTTTCCCTTTTGTTTATTAAAAAAACTATATATTAGGTCTGGATTTGAACCTGCGTCCATTTTCACACTAACAAAAAAGTATACCACTAGACTATTTCATCTTATCTTTATATAAAGAGATGCTATCACCAATTGAAACAGTTTTGAAATATTATTATATGTATTTATTTTATCATGTATATAAAGTGAAATGTTATATACATGTACTTTTTAGCTAAAACCATCTTGTATTCGTTGTTTTGAGTGGTCAAGATAAAACCATGGTGTTGGAGCCATTTATCTTGAAATTCCGAAAAAGGATTGCAGATCTTCTCCTTGCCTAATGAGCTCCTTGTTCGATAAGAATGTCCATCTACCCAATGTAAACTGAGCAGCAGAATCCTTTGAGACAACTGAGCTGCCCTTAAGTGAAGAGATTTTGCCACATCCTCCCAAATGTGTTTACTAATTCATCTGATCCTGCAGAACCTGAGATTTCCCGAGCGGCCTTTAGACATCTGCATGGCCGTGGGAGACATATGTCTTAACGTAAAATCATGGCCATTGAGACCAACTCCACGAGCAGTTTGCTGTAAGTAAAGAGCGTCTTTTCCCTTAAAGGGTTTGTCTCCTTTTGCTCTTGTCAGCAGTTAATGGCTCATGGGGTACTAAAACCCTTCCGGCTTCAAGATAACGCCTCCAAGTGTAACAACTAAATCTAGCACAAAACGAAATTCAATACCTCAGGCAGGTATACCTTGTGTGCCACGTGTGTAGACATACTTGCACAGATGTGTCTACAAAAAAAATGTTTTTTAAAGGATCATGTCTGCTGATTCCTGGTTAGCCTGAAGCATTTCTCTGGGTACGGACACCTGCATGATTTCTTAATTATACTAGTTTGACCTCCAACTGTCTGTACCCTTGAGTTGCCTCAAACAATCACTCCTCAGTACTGTCTCTCTTTTATGTGGAGCAGTTTGTCATGTCCATACCAATAAGAAACAGCTGACTTCCCCTACAGATAAAAATGGCTTATAAAATGTCATGGAGATTTCTTCCTGCAGGTTTTATGATATTTGGATGTAGTTGGGTCCAGGAAGTATTTAGGCTCTTAAGCAATGCTTCTCCAAATGACAGCCAACATGAAATATGTTATTTCCCAAATGTGACACATTTTAAAGTGAAAGGCAAGACTTGATTATATCCATTGGGAGTTGATGATTATGAAAAGAGGCTGTTTCATAAAACATTTTTTTTTCATAAAAATATTTTGTCATTTGGATTACAGTTACAAAGATATGAAGATATGAGTTAGAAAAAATATTTCATTTTTTTTATTTCTGCATTACCTGATGTAATGCTGGTTTTAGGAAGCTAACCAGTGAATCATGCACAAGAACAGTTTTGTGTAAATACTTAGCTTTTCCAAAGTTTTATTATCCCCTCTTTAAAATAACAATGAAATCAACACGAAATCTGTTTAACTTTTTTAAATATTAAATAGTTTTTGCCTGTTATGCGTGCTGGCTGCAATATACATATCTCAGCTAAACAAGTTGAAAGTGTCTTAATGCCTCCGGTGCCCACACATATCTGATCATGCCTTCATTACCTGATGTAATGCTGGTTTGGGGACAACAGGTGTTTCTAGGATTCAGGGAGTAATGTGGTATACATGCTGTGTTCCATCTTCCAATACAGCTGGAATGCTGTTGACCTGTGTTTATCTCAGTAGGGCTGTCTGATGAGGTTATTTCAAGCACTTATTTGACATTCAAAGACCATTTCATTTCTAGATATTTTCTTATCTGTTTTTTTTTCTTCTAGAATTACAAACTTTGAATTTTGGCTTGACAGCCTTTTTTTTTTTTTTTTTTTTTTTTTATGTTTTGAAATTTCAAAATGTATACTCTTCCTTGCATACAGAGGGAACAATAGATAAAACGTTAGGATGGATAGATGGGTGGATACTGTAGATGGATGGATACTATGGATGGATGGATGCATGCATGCATGTATGCATACATACTATAGATAGATGCATGCATGCAAACTATAGATAGATAGACAGATAGACAGACAGACAGACATGACAGACAGACATGTATAGATACCTATCCACATCTATGTCTACCTTTCGTATTGTCTACCTTTTTATATCTATTTATGCATATTTATATCTAGATGAACATCGAACATCAGATAGGCAGTGAACAAACTGTGGGCGGTCTGAGGATGAGACTACAGAAGTGATCAGTCCACTGAACACAGTTTTGCTCCACATTAATAATTTTGAGAAAAGTGCTGGCTTTGATCATGCCGGAAATAATGAGGAGCAAATGTAATTCATCTGATGCATGTGGAGACAAATTGGATGCATCCAGTGGAAGCCTGCAGTTCATGTGAAGCTCTAAATCTTAAATCCCTCATTGTTACTCCGTAAATTACCTTGTTCTTCCCCTCTTTTAAACGGCTGCTCTTTCTATTGATCTTAAATTCAGTTTCTCACATTAATTTGGGATGTTTTGAGCGTCAACAACAGGGAAATGTATTTTCAGCTGGTGACAAGCGTATTTTGTCGTCTTCCTCTTTGAAGCCTCTTTAAATTCTCTGTACGTATATTCCAAAACATCTCAGCAGATTACCTTGGTTGGGCAGCCTGTCATACTGCGGATATTTTGTGTCCTCGGGTAATACGTTTGTTGAGACCTCCATTTCATTGGTTCCAGCGTGCCATCACCTCGCTGAAACAGTGTATTTCAGTCTGCCCCTGAAATGAAATTGAAAATTTCCCATTTACTGAATTGTGCTGAAATGAACATGACTTCCTCTTCGTCTCCCCTCCTTTCCTGCTGGGAGGCCCAATAGGTAGGGCTGGAATTTAACTATGATTGGCATTTTATTCCTAATAAAATATGCTGCAAAATCACAGTCTATTTGTGGAGGTAATGAAATCCTTCTTTCTGGCACATCCCAAGATTTTCTTTATTTCTTCCCTGCAGCTCCTATCTCTGTTAACCCCCCTACCCATCCTCCTCTTGTTGTTTTTCTGTTTTTTTTTTCCCTTTCCCTTCTATTACTCATTTCTCCCGCCGCTCCTTGGGTCTATTGGTGTTTGTGCTTTCTAATTTTCAATTTAGGTTTGTGCTGCTCTTTTGTCTGGTTTTTATCTGAAACATTCTTGTTTTTCCCCTTCACAATCTCCCATTCTTCTGTTTTTTGTTTGTAACATCTGTTGTTGTGTTTCATTTTGTGAGTGGTCCTCTACATATCACTGTTTCAGTATTTGCAATTTTACATCATCTTGACTGCTGGAATTACTTCTCTCTCTCATTCTCTGGTGAATTGTGGTTCAGTCGGAGCGGTAAGGACTGTTTTTATAGGAGAAGCCGGTGGATAATGTGCAGGTTTGTCACACGGAAATCATACAAACGCAGAATATATATGGAGTTCAATCTCCTCCGGCTACCTTAATTCATGAGTTCATCCTTTTCTCCTCTTGTTGTGATTACTCTTTTGCTCTCTTTTCAGTTCTGGGTTAGCTCACCATGTTGGTTTCATTTTTCTTCACTTTTCCAAGTCAAAATCCCTTTTCTCTCTTTGCTTTACTGTTTTGTGTCTGTGTAGTCTTTATGGAACATGCTAACAACCTGTCAGAACACCTTAGCAACTGCATAGCAATGTCTTGGCAACCACAGACGTTAGCATTGCATTTGGGGATGAGGTATTTTGGCCAATAATGAACACAGTAGCAACCACCCCAAGCACCGTAGCAACTTACCAGCAGCCAATCGGCATACCTTAAAGGTGCAGCATGTAATATTCGCAACTAGTGATTGAAATGGGTACAGCAGTCCAAATTCTAAATATTGTAGAGGGTTGTTTCTCCTGTCACGCCCCCTCCTCCTCAGACTCCGCTCACACTGGTTGCCAGTTTGAGAACATGCAGCAAGAACGAGCGCAATTGTCAATGGAAGGTGACGAGCCTTACACTGTGAGTTGATGAGTTGATTTTTCCGCATTTAATATGCCTCTGGACATTTTTAGGTCGGGTAGGTCGGCTTTTTAGGTCAGGTAGAATCTGTGATCTCTGACCCTTTTTGTTTACTGGCTTACATGGTTACAATACAGTGTGTTTTCCGCCAACTGGCAACCCGGGGTGTCGAAATACTATTGGGTAAATTGGCAGTGGGCGGGATCACACAGTCCAAAATAAAAACAGACATTCCGACACCGTACACACATTTCAAAGTAGAATAACTGGCTGTAGCATTGTTTTTCTTAGAAACAAGTGAACTTAGCATGTTTCCTAAATATCTGCATACATATTATGGTATTTTTGTGCTCAAAACAATTATAAACAGCATCTTTAACAATTGCATAGCAATGCCCTGGTAACCACACACTGAAACCTAGCATTGTGCGGGTGGTTTTGCCACTTGAGGGTTGGATCATTTTGCTTAGGTCAGTATACAGTCCCCTTGCAACCACCCAGAACACATTTGTAATATAATATATAATGTAGAGTTATGAATGCCTCTGTCCCTCTGTTTGGATTATTTTTTTCCTCAGTGCATATCAGCGGGGTATGCGATACTCGAAGTGACGGTGTGATAACGTGCTCACATGAGCATGATGTTTCATGGCTCTTTCATGTGTATGTGCACGTGGCATTTCCGGTTGCATTTCCACAGGGTCATTTGTCGCATCTTTATTTCATGACGTCTGCGAAATGTGTAATTATGACGCTGCTCAAGCTGCCAGCACTTTTCTCTGAAGACATGTCCACGACGTGAACTGTGTGCCTTACGCTGGCGCAACGGAGGGATAATGGAGGAGAGTCAAGGAGGGATGGTGTCTTCCCTTGATGCTCTAATTGCTCAGCGGCAGCCACAGCTGCTTTGGGCTGATGCCATGTCACTGTGATTTTGTTCGATCTGTGAGAGCTTGAAAGAATCAGGGGCCAGTTTTTTTTTTGTTTGTGAGTGTGAATCAGTTAAACTAAACAAACCTCAGTTTAAAGCTCTGCAAAGCTCATCCTTATTAACTAGAACATTTTATATTTTAAAATAATGCATTTAAAACTCCCTTCAGATGTTTTTTCATCCTCAGCTCAGTGTGGGTGATCCACAACCTCACGTACAATTGCAGAAATCACATTCATTTTTCACTCCATGACATCAAATCCAGCTAATCCTCTGTCTTAGGAGAAAAATGGAGCCCTTGTGATTGAAGCGAGGCAAACTTCTCCTGCGCTGCATGAGACTGCTTTGAGTGAGCGCTCTTTAGTCATACCTTAGAGGCTCTGGAGGTCGTGACCCTTTCAATGCTCCGTGCTTCCTCCCTCCAGAGAGACCAGGAGCGCTTACAGATGAGGCCAACAAGACCGTGTGATCTATTTTTCAGCACAGTGAAGCTTGCACACGCTCCTTTTGGACTTGTCAAAGTGCTAGTGTGTTTCTTCTTGTCCCCCATTTGGGGAAAATAGGCTTGCATGACCAACAGAACGGAGCTTAAAGCAGCATGAAAACTGAATTTTGTATTGTTCTGATATGGGTTCACCATGTTTTGAAATTGACTGCAGGGGCATGATGGTAAATGAGATGCTGGGTAGCCGAATGTTTATAAGGGCTAGAACTGAGAAGCCTAAGGATGTTTACACGACAATGATGTACAAAAAAACAGATGACAACATTGTCAAAACGATCCCCATTTACACGGATCTGTGATAATGACTAAAAAGGCTGTATTATGCATGCCAGGCCAGTTGACGATGTAACTTTGTCAAACACCCAGCGAACACGTAATTGCATACACATTTTTAAATTTGTTTTATATATATATATATATACATACATACATACATACATACATACATACATATATGCATGCATACACACATACACACACATATATACACACACACAGTGGGTACGGAAAGTATTCAGACCCCCTTAAATTTTTCACTCTTTGTTATATTGCAGCCATTTGCTAAAATCATTTAAGTTCTTTTTTTTCCCCTCATTAATGTACACACAGCACCCCATATTGACAGAAAAACACAGAATTGTTGACATTTTTGCAGATTTATTAAAAAAGAACTAAAATATCACATGGTCCTAAGTAGTCAGACCCTTTGCTGTGACGCTCATATATTTAACTCAGGTGCTGTCCATTTCTTCTGATCATCCTTGAGATGGTTCTACACATTCATTTGAGTCCAGCTGTGTTTGATTATATAGACAGGTGTGTGGCTTTCCTAATCAAGTCCAATCAGTATAAGACCTTACAGCTCACAGTGCATGGTAGAGCAAATGAGAATCATGAGAGGAACTGCCTGAAGAGCTCAGAGACAGAATTGTGGCAAGGCACAGATCTGGCCAAGGTTACAAAAAAATGTATACCCACTGTATATACCGATGAGGCATAACATTATGACTGTGACATAATTTGTTCTGTTAGAAGTGAATAACACTCATGGGTGGGATATATTAGGCAGCAAGTGAACATTTTGTTCTCAAAGTTTAGAAGCAGGAAAAATGGGCAAGCGTAAGGATTTGTGTGAGTTTGACAAGGGCCAAATTGTGAAGGCTAGACAACTGGAACTGGGTCAGTGCATCTCCAAAACTGCAGCTCTTGTGGGGTGTTCCCGGTCTGCAGTGGTCAGTATCTATCAAAAGTGGTCCAAGGAAGGAACAGTGATGAACCAGAGACAGGGTCATGGGCAGCCAAGGCTCATTGATGCACGCAGGGCTCAAAGGCTGGCCCGTGTGATCCGATTAAACAGATGAGCTACTGTAGCTCAAATAGCTAAAGAAGTTAATGCTGGTTCTGATAGAAAGGTGTCAGAATACACAGTGCATTGCAGTTTGTTGCAGAGATGTACCTTTAATTTCACCAAGCTGATCGCTCACTAAAACCCCCCCACAGTCATCATGTTTTCAGGCTATTTCAAGTTTAATTTTGACGTAAAGCAGTGATATCTTAGTAGTTATTTTTTTAATTAGTCTTCCCATTTACGCCATCATTGACTTCATTTAGGCTGACGAGAACGTGCACGGAAACAAGAGGCGGGAGTTATCGCAAGAACCAATCATATCCAATTATAATCGATCATATCCAATCATAGTGCTACGGAGCCATTGCTTCCTCATGTGACTTTTTCCCATTCATTTCAATTCCCAAAACTCACGGGGGATACGGTTTTAAATCAATGGGGAGAGAGGCGGAGCGCCTGCCACTGTAACTTCACCTGCGGGAGTCACTGTTGGACAGTGTTACTTTATAAAAACGTGATATTTCTACACGTTTTAATGTCACATTTTGTAATATTTACATTGTTTTATTTTTGCAAAATTGATTATTTTCTCATCTAGTTTTTTTTTGAGGAGGCACTGCCTCCTTTGGCTTCTCGGTGGGGAAATGCCCCTGTTTGAAACCCGTTTAAAAAAATACTTAAGTTTTCAGGCCTCCGAAACGCTGTTGTCGTGTAAATGAATGGCCAGTTGAAAATGGTGTTGTGTAAACATACCCTAATAAAAGAGCGTTAGTAAATCAGTTTGTTTGGATGATTTATGTTAATGAATTAGTTCAAAGACTAATGCATATTTAGAATTTTTTTAAGGCCAGTTCTCACTGTTAACTAGTTGCTTATAAGCATGCTTATTGCTATGATATTGGCTATTTATTAGTACTTATAAAGCACATATTAATGCCTTGTTCTACATGACCATATTATACATCCCATAATCCTAACCAATACCTAAACTTAACACCTACCTTACTATTAATAAGCAGTAATTAGTTTGAGGCAAAAGTTGTAGTTAATAGTTAGCTAATAGTGAGAACTGTATCTTAAACTAAAGTGTGACCCAATTTTCTTTTTACAGAAATTGATAATTTTATTTACCAAGGATGCATTAAATTAACAAATAAGTGACCAAATTGTTTTTGCAATTTTACAAAATATTTCTATGTGAAATTATAGAAAAGCTGTTCTATTATTCAAAGAACCTGAAAATTTTTTATTATTGTTATATTAGGTTCTACAACTATTTTAAACATGGATGATAATAATAATAATAAATGTTCCTGAGTATTAATAACAAATGTTTCCTGAGTATCAAATCAGCAATGATCAGAAAGATCATGTCACTGAAGACTGGAGTAATGATGCTGAAAATTCAGCTTTATATCACTGGAATAAATTACAATGTAATGTAATGTTATTTTAAATTGTAATGATATTTCACAATATTGCCATTTTTAATGTGTTTTGGTCAAATATATTAAGGTATGGTGAGCATAAGAGCCTTTCAAAACCATTAAAATCTTACTGACCCAAACCTCTGAACAGTAGTGTATTGGCTTTGGCTGATATAGAATATTTAATTGGTTAATTTCTGCTATTCTTTCTTTAATATTACCTTTGCTGTCATCCTAACACTCATGTGAAGTGTAGTAATTAAATTAAATTTAAACACTATTAAAAGTAATCTTTAGTAAATACTGCATGTGCATTATAATGTTGTGATGCCTAAATCCACTTGTAGAATTTAAATATTTTTTTTTTTAATTTAGACCAAATAGTACAGAATTGTAATATCTGTCATCAGTTATTGGCAGTAACATGAAAATAACAATAGGATTATAGTAGTAGTTGAAGTAGAGTTGATGATTCATGTAGATGCATGAGATACATGAGGTTATCTAGTTTTTTTTTTTCTCAGCCTACAACAATTAGTGTTTGCCTTGCAGTGGGGTGCTGGGCAGACCTCGGGACAAACATGTGCAGGTTAAGCACTGTGGAATAGAGAAGCTAACATAGACTCAGGGTAAACAGATCTGAGGCTGTTGGGGAAATGGGGGAGGTGAAGTGACCTACTTAAGAGAGAAGGGATGCTGTGTAAACACGTGGGAAAGAAGGGGTGGGCAGGAATAGACCAGATTGGCAGGTGGCAATTTTGAGTTTGCCCAACTGCTGTAGCAACTCAAGAGCGCACCTAATGTGCACGGATCACCGCGCAGACCGAGCCTTGTTTATTTATACGCATGTATGTGCATATCCCATGTTGCACCGGCACTCCCAGATCACGACACTCATTGGTTCGATCTCCAGATGGAGTGAGATACATGTGCCCAAGCGCACACACCTGCACACTGATGAGCAGGAGCCTGTGGCATTACTCACTGTAATGTGGAAATGTCACTGCACACTCGCGCACAAAAGCGCATCTGCGGCTCTCACACAGACTACATTTACCCTGATAGATTTCTGTCTCACCAGGCAACCAGTGCCCTTTCTTCAGGTCACATCCAGTAGGCCTGTGTCTCACCTCTTATTCTCTAGCGTCTGCCACTTCTACTCATACTTGACTTCTGCACTTGAATGCTAAGCCAGGGGGGATGGACTGAGTATAGGGAGTTTTTCTGGTGAGCTAGTCTCAGAGTAAGTTTGTATGGAAGCCCGTTTCCGCCACTAAATAAAAAAATAAAAAGCATTTGCGACTTTTTATTTCAGAATTCTGACTTTTTTTTTCTCACAATTGCGAGATATAAAGTCAGAATTCTGAGATATAAACTCGCAATTGCATGATATAAAGTCACAATTATGACTGAGAAAAAAGTCATAATTGTGACTCACGCAATTGCGAGTTTATATCTCAGAATTCTGACTATATACACTCACCTAAAGGATTATTAGGAACACCTGTTCAATTTCTCATTAATGCAATTATCTAATCAATCACATGGCAGTTGCTTCAATGCATTTAGGGGTGTGGTCCTGGTCAAGACAATCTCCTGAACTCCAAACTGAATGTCAGAATGGGAAAGAAAGGTGATTTAAGCAATTTTGAGCGTGGCATGGTTGTTGGTGCCAGACGGGCCGGTCTGAGTATTTCACAATCTGCTCAGTTACTGGGATTTTCACGCACAACCATTTCTAGGGTTTACAAAGAATGGTGTGAAAAGGGAAAAACATCCAGTATCTGGCAGTCCTGTGGCGAAAATGCCTTGTTGATGCTAGAGGTCAGAGGAGAATGGGCCGACTGATTCAAGCTGATAGAAGAGCAACTTTGACTGAAATAACCACTCATTACAACCGAGGAATGCAGCAAAGCATTTGTGAAACCACAACACGCACAACCTTGAGGCGAATGGGCTACAACAGCAGAAGACCCCACCGGGTACCACTCATCTCCACTACAAATAGGAAAAAGAGGCTACAATTTGCACAACCTCACCAAAATTGGACAGTTGAAGACTGGAAAAATGTTGCCTGGTCTGATGAGTCTCGATTTCTGTTGAGACATTCAGATGGTAGAGTCAGAATTTGGCGTAAATGGAGTGAGAACATGGATCCATCATGCCTTGTTACCACTGTGCAGGCTGGTGATGGTGGTGTAATGGTGTGGGGGATGTTTTCTTGGCACACTTTAGGCCCCTTAGTGCCAATTGGGCATCGTTTAAATGCCACAGCCTACCTGAGCATTGTTTCTGACCATGTCCATCCCTTTATGACCACCATGTACCCATTCTCTGATGGCTACTTCCAGCAGGATAATGCACCATGTCACAAAGCTCGAATCATTTCAAATTGGTTTCTTGAACATGACAATGAGTTCACTGTACTAAAATGGCCCCCACAGTCACCAGATCTCAACCCAATAGAGCATCTTTGGGATGTGGTGGAACGGGAGCTTTGTGCCCTGGATGTGCATCCCACAAATCTCCATCAATTGCAAGATGCTATCCTATCAATATGGGCCAACATTTCTAAAGAATGCTTTCAGCACCTTGTTGAATCAATGCCACGTAGAATTAACTGTCAAACACAGTATTAGTATGGTGTTCCTAATAATTCTTTAGGTGAGTGTATATCACACAATTGTGACTTAATATCACGCAATTGAAAAGTTTCTTATGCTCACAAAGGATGCAGTTATTTGATCAAAACTGTTTTCTACTTTGATTTATTTTAATGTCATTTATTCCTGTGATTGCAAAGCATCATTTTCAGCAGTATTATTCCAGTATTCAGTGTCAGAAATCATTTTAATAATAAAATGTTTTATTATTATAATCAAAGTTGAAAATGGTTGTGTGGCTTAATATTTTTCCAGGGTTTTTGATTATTAGAAAGATCAAAAGAATAGCATTTTTCTTTCTTTAAAAAAAAAAAAAAAAAAACTTTTTAGAAGTTGAATACCTACTTGCTTGTATTATCCTTGTATAGTGTATTCTCTTAAAATATTTATATCTTTAGTGTCTTCAATAGCTTTAATGTACTGTAATTAGCCACTTTTTGATAATAGCTTGTAAAGTACTTTTTTTAACTTGTATTTAAAAAAATAAATGAATTATGAGTAGTTTGGCAAGCTAAAGTTTCAACGTCGCTTCTTCAACACTCCACTACTCTGTAACTCCGTTTTATGGAATTAAGTCCACTTTAAATTCCAGTCACCACTCCTAAAATGATTTGTGATTTTGTAGCTCACTATACTATACTTACCTTACACCCGTTCTGCTGCTCTCTTTCTGCACGTCTCCTTTACATGCTACAGATATAACATGATGTGGAATGAATGTTATAATATCAGCGTACAGTACACGTCCAGTTAAGTCAGTAAAATCAAACTCTCGGGTCTATGATATTATTGTAACATTCTAAATATTTAACCACTGAAACCTTTAACTGTTTTTTTTAAACACATTATGTAATTTGTTCTGTTTTTGTAATGTAAAATGTAAAAAGGCTGTTTCACATGTCATAATCCTTCAATATTTATCGACTAAGTGTGTATTATATGCACATATGATGCAGTGGGATGTTTTAGTCTCAGTCCATCTTTTGCCAGAAGGCAAAGAAGTGCTGCTCTGAACTCCATATCGTGCATCTTCTTTTAGATAAGACAACCTTTCAAACTAAATCAGATCTTTTTTTAAAAGGAACGATTCTGATTAGGTTGACATGCTCAGAGACACGATCTTCCATGCGTCAAATTTCATATTCCCTCCTAGATAAAACAATCGGGTGAACGTTTCTCGCTCATCTCCCTCCTGGGTTCCTGTGATGGTTTTCTGCCTGTTAGAGCATGCAGGGTTGCTAGGAGCTCAGAAACTGTGGGATCTCTTTCCCTCTATTACCATTTTTCTCTTGCCGTCTCTGAAACTCTACCCTTCACCTGCTGAAATAACTCTTGCCTGCTCTGTCTCCCTGTTGTTCTCTTTCATGCCTGAGAGTTTCAGGAAGCGACTCTAATAAAAGTATATAGGCATTTTCCAGTTGCCCAATAGTCCCCTGCAAAGACCTCACAGGGTATCTGACCACCTTAAGCAAGAGTCCACATCGTAGAAAGCGGATGGGTTTAGTCACGGTTTAAGACGTAGGGAGCAACTGGATATCACTTCTATGGAAGTATAATTATTATTGTCTTTATCAAGTGTTTCAATGTATTGTTTTTTAGCAGTTTGTGAAGCATGTTATTTGAAGAAGTATGAAAGTTTAGAAAAAATGCATAAAAAAAAGACTTATGTGATTTGCTAATAGGATACGGATACACTAGACTGGGTAAACCCAGCCTGATCTGCCAGCGATTTGATTTCGCCCTGCAGCTCAGTCTGGAAACATGTACATTCATTTCTACTGCTTATGTTACACTTTTGCGGGAACCAATCACAGACTGGCTTATCCACCTGCCGCACTATTGGCGGGTTTAACACGATGACGGATAGTGATGGGTCATTGCCCGTTGATCATGCCTCTTGTTGTCTAATTGGTTGAAGGACTATCCAGTTGCACACCTCTTGTGGTCTAATTGGGTGAAGGACTATCCAATTGCATAGGAGTCATTTGAATTATGCTTGTCTCTTGTGCAGTAGAAAATACAGAGCAGACTCCCCAGACCCAATGTCAGTCTTAAATTGAGCTTGGTCTGGTGATAGCCAGACAACTGATACACTATATTGGCAAATGTTTTGGGACGCCTGCCTGCCCACCCTTTGCAGCTATAACAGCCTCAACTCTTCTAGGAAGACTTTCCACAAGGTTTGGGAGTGTGTTTATGGGAATTTTTGACCATTCTTCTAGAAGCGCATTTGTGAGGTCAGGCACTGATGTTGGACAAGAAGGCCTGGCTTGCAGTCTCGGGAGCAATTTCGGGAGCATGAAATTGTCAATGTCTTTCACTAGAACTAAGGGGCCAAACCCAATCCCTGAAAACAACCCCACACCATAATCACCCCTCCACCAAACTTTACACTTGGCACAATGCAGTCAGGCAAGTACCGTTCTCCTGGTAACCGCCAAACCCAGACTCATCCATCGGATTACCAGACAGAGAAGCGTGATTCATCACTCCAGAGCACATCTTCACTGTTCTAGAGTCCAGTGGTGGTGCATTTTACGCCACTGCATCCGACGCTTTGCATTGCACTTGATGATGTAAGGCTTGGATGCAGCTGATAGGCCATGGAAACCCATTCCATGAAGCTCTCTACGCATTGTTCTTGAGATAATCTGAAGGCCACATGAAGTTTGGAGGTCTGTAGCTATTGACTCTGCAGAAAGTTGGTGACTTCTTGGCATGCGCTGACCCCACTCTGTGATTTTACTGTGATTTCATGTGGCTGAGTTGGTGTTGTTTCCAATTGCTTCCACTTTGTTATAATACCGCTAACATTTGACCGTGGAATATTCAGTAGTGATGAAATTTCACGAATGGTCTTATTGCACATGGAAACCTATCACGGTACCACGCTTGAATTCACTGAGCTGAGAGCGACCCATTCTTTCACAAATGTTTGTAGAAGCAGTCTGCATACCTAGGTGCTTGATTTTATACACCTGTGGCCATAGAAGTGAACACCTGAATTCAATGATTTGGAGGAGTATCAATATAGTGTATAAGCAACCTGAAATAATGTTGTTTGTTGCTGTTGTAAAGGTTTTATGGGTAAACAGTGTCTCATGTGCCTTTAATGTTTTAAACATCGAGTTAATTTGGATATGTATTATTAAAAAAATCCTATATATAACGTTATATAAAACATTGCAACAATCATTTAGGGGTTTTGTGCATTAAAACCATATCAATTTACATTAATTATAAAATATACACCCACAATTCAGAAAGATTAGGGGCAATTTTTTTATTTATTTTTAAAAGTACAATAGAAAATAGTAATATTATAAAATTATAATTCAAGCTGTATTCTATTTTAATATATTTTCAAATGTAATTTATTACTGTGATGGCAAAGCTGAATTTTCAGCATCAGTAGTGTCACATGATCCTTCAGAAATCATTCTAATATGATGATTCAATGGTAAATATTTCATATTATTATCAGTGTTGCAGCTGCCATGCTTCCTAATGTATTTGTGGATTTTCAGGATTCTTTGATGAATAGAACGTTCAAAAGAACAGCGTCTATTTGAAAAATAAACATTTTATAACATTAAAAATGTCTTTGCTTCACTTTTAAACCAGTGTAAGTGTACTTGCTGAGTAAAAGTAATCTATTATTTTCTTTTGAAACTTTTGTAGTCTATTTAATATAAATACACATGGTTGTAAACATGGTTTCTACAAATGAGAGTATGGTTATTTGTATTTATTTACACCTATATATCATCCTACCCAGAATTAAACAATATCTGTTTAATAATGTTGCGCTGTTCCAAATAAACAAATTTTGTTGCAATTATCCGTACTCTGTGTGAAGGTTGTGTAGGGATCCTGTCTCATCTCAGCGTGGCAGGTAGAGGTTTGTAATTGTATTTAAAGCTCTCATTTGACTCAAGCCCCAGGCGGTGGAGAAGACTAGCATCAGTTTCAGCATCCATTTGAGCCCTTCTCCCAAGCTTCATAATTACAACCAGCAAAGAGAAAACAGAATGAAAGATGAGAAGAGCAAAGAGGGAGAATAAGACTGACCCATGCAGAGCTTTGGCTTGCCTTCCTTCCTTTTCAGATCTCTTTGTGACACACTTCCTCCAGAAGTCTTGCTGTGACCCAGATCAGTGGCGCTTCAACAGAAATCCTGTCCTAAAGCATCTGTTTGATAATGAAAAGCCAAGTACACAGCTTTGGATCGCTGTTATGGCTGCCCTGTCTCATTTTTCTGAGCAAAGCTGAGCCGGATGGATCAGCATGGAGCTTGTCGGATAATGATGTGATGGTATTTCTTGTGTTTCTGCTAATTTTTTTTGACTGTAATGAACGCTAGTTTCTGAAAAGGCAGCGCGAGTCCTCGTTTGCTAAGTTCTGAAATGTCATGATATTCTACAAGAAATCATGTAGGGTGCAAAGTTGTAAAAAAATAAATAAAATCATGTAGACGTCTCGATAATAAAAACAGCTATTTGGATTCATCCACTCATTACAGGCATTCCGGGTGTAAATGGCAGAGAAATGCTGTCTTATTTCTGTGACGGTCATCTCACTGGGTGGCAGAAGCCATTAACAGCGTCAAATCAAATTTCCACTCAATTTGAGTGATATCAAATTACTCTTTTGGATTGCCATGGCGATGCTTGTATAATCCCTGGTGAATTTACTGTTCATTAGCATGTCTTGTGTCGTAAGTGGCGACACAATCGATGTTGAGCAATCGTAGCCATTACCCAAAGTGCAACTGTAATGAAGCCAAGGCATCGGCTTCTTTTTCTAATTCTGTTTGTTTCTCACTTCTCATTATATCGCTCTTTACTACCCCACCCTTACAATACCTCCGCTGATGCCTGTATCTCTGCTGCGCACATCAATTTTACTGTGCTGATGATTGTAATGTGGATGCCAGAGGCTGAGACAGAGCACAATTGCAACAGAAAATGACTGCTGCCAGTTGGCTGCAGCGTGAGTGTTTTTGTGTGCATGTTTGTGTGTGTCAGTGTTTTTTTTCCCTCAATTTGTTCTTATTGCCTGCACACTCCCCTGAGGTACTTGTGTTGACGGTTGCTCTATTTTTGCAGGATGAATGTTTGTACAGTTCAAGGGGCAGCTCTCTGTGAAATGTTAGATTTTCAAATTGTTGCTTTTTTTTTTTTTAACCTCCTGCTTGGGTAAGCGACTGAGCGGCCACATCCTGTGCCTCGCCCTGAAGAGATGTTTTGTTAAATCGCTCAATTGCACCTTTAAACACTGCATTCAAACCCTTCAGTCCACACGACATATTTTGAGATCATGCGCAAAACATTTCAACAGCCAATTTTACCTGTTCACCTTTGAGTAACCACTCCCATCGATAGCACTCATGCAAAATACCCTGCCCCTTGTGTTTATTTAGGGAATATTTGGTTCATTTGGTGTTCTTTCTGAGAACATTTTAGAACTCTCTAAGTGCCACTGAACACATTTCAACAAATTTAGAAACATTTTGCAGAATCAGCGTAGAAAATACTAACTAGAATAAATACTAACACGAACCAACCAGCTATAAGGTCAAAGCGATTAGCAACAGTAAAATGAAAAGATCCTTTTTTTTTCGAACTGAAATTTAATTTTTTTTGACAAAGTTAGAAATTGGAAATTGTTTAGAAAAAAGTAATCATATATACACTCACCTAAAGGATTATTAGGAACACCATACTAATACTGTGTTTGACCCCCTTTCGCCTTCAGAACTGCCTTAATTCTACGTGGCATTGATTCAACAAGGTGCTGAAAGCATTCTTTAGAAATGTTGGCCCATATTGATAGGATAGCATCTTGCAGTTGATGGAGATTTGTGGGATGCACATCCAGGGCACGGAAGCTCCCATTCCACCACATCCCAAAGATGCTCTATTGGGTTGAGATCTGGTGACTGTGGGGGCCATTTTAGTACAGTGAACTCATTGTCATGTTCAAGAAACCAATTTGAAATGATTCAAGCTTTGTGACAAAAAAAAAGTGCATTTTATCCTGCTGGAAGTAGCCATCAGAGAATGGGTACATGGTGGTCATAAAGGGATGGACATGGTCAGAAACAATGCTCAGGTAGGGCGTGGCATTTAAACGATGCCCAATTGGCACTAAGGGGCCTAAAGTGTGCCAAGAAAACATCCCCCACACCATTACACCACCATCACCAGCCTGCACAGTGGTAACAAGGCATGATGGATCCATGTTCTCATTCTGTTTACGCCAAATTCTGACTCTACCATCTGAATGTCTCATCAGACCAGGCAACATTTTTCCAGTCTTCAACTGTCCAATTTTGGTGAGCTCGTGTAAATCGTAGCCTCTTTTTCCTATTTGTAGTGGAGATGAGTGGTACCCGGTGGGGTCTTCTGCTGTTGTAGCCCATCCGCCTGAAGGTTGTGTGTGTTGTGGCTTCACAAATGCTTTGCTGCATATCTCGGTTGTAACAAGTGGTTATTTCAGTCAAAGTTGCTCTTCTATCAGCTTGAATCAGTCGGCCCATTCTCCTCTGACCTCTAGCATCAACAAGGCATTTTCACCCACAGGACTGTCGCATACTGGATGTTTTTCCCTTTTCACACCATTCTTTGTAAACCCTAGAAATGGTTGTGCGTGAAAATCCCAGTAACTGAGCAGATTGTGAAATATTCAGACCGGCCCACCTGGCACCAACAACCATGCCACGCTCAAAATTGCTTAAATCACCTTTCTTTCCCATTCTGACATTCAGTTTGGAGTTCAGGAGATTGTCTTGACCAGGACCACACCCCTAAATGTATTGAAGCAACTGCCATGTGATTGGTTGATTTAGATAATTGCATTGAGAAATTTAACAGGTGTTCCTAATAACCCTTTAGGTGAGCGTATATATTATATAATAAAAAAATGAAGTAGATTAAGTGAAGTCATTTTTGACAGTATTGCTAAAACTGCGTGACTAGAAACAAGCAGAATATTATGAGCTGGCTTTTATGTAACGGTCATAATTTATTATGTAAAAATAAATTCATTGCAAAAGTTATTATTATTATTATTATGTAATCATATTTTATATATTTTATATTATGTTAAATGATTATTATTTCACATGTTTAGGGGAAAGTGGCTGTGAAGATGTGAACAGATTCTTCCACTGTTGACAAGTTGACAACTGTATTGATTTATAAAGGGAGCGATTCAGTGAGTCATGATGTGTTGTTTGCATCTGGTGTAAGTTAACTCTAGACTATTTTCAAGTTTCTAAAATTAATTTTCCTCAAGTGTGAAAGTAAGGTGTAAAAATATATTGTAAAAGTGTAAAAATAAATAAATAAAAACCCCGTTAAAAAAAGGTGTTTGCTTTGTACCATTTAAAATGTTGTCTGAAGTGCAAAATCTTGGTTCTTTCAAGTGCAGTCCATTAAGCGTGTACATGAAGTTTAGTCTAAATCTGTATTCTGACCATCGTCGTCTTTCCTCTTGGGCAGGTCTTTCGCAGTGGAGAGGGCATGGGTATCAGGCTGGACAGCGCGTCTGCCTTCCAGGGTGCTGTCATCTCCCCTCATTACGATTCCCTCCTGGTGAAAGTCATCGCCAGTGGAAAGGATCTGCCGCCGGCCTCTGCCAAAATGAGCCGAGCATTAGCGGAGTTCCGCGTCCGTGGGGTCAAGGTAAGGCTTTTCTCGACAACAGCGCTTGCATAAACAATCAAGGGCAGTATGACTGCGATCAGCGGTGACCTTTTGGAAATTGCTTCAGTTGCACCTTTAAAGGTGCTATGGTGTCAAACTGAGATTGTGTGTATCATTATTATAGTGTGCTGGTCAAATAGATTTTTAGAGTAAATGTCATGCCTTTAGTCAATTCGTTTAGAAAAAATGCAATTATAATACTTAACAGCTTCCATCTTACCATCTAATTATTATTCAGTAGGCTCAGTTGTTCCATGACTTTGCCCTCTTATAATGGCTGCTACACTCCTGGTCTTAGTACACAATGGCGAAAATGGTAACTTCCCATGAAAAAGCAAGCACGACAGGAGCACGGCAAGCCTGCCTGACAAACTGAGTAAGAGATCAGATGAGAAGTGAATGTTTTTTTTTTTTGTTTTTTTTCCTGTGACGGAACCTATGGATTTTCATTTCCCCTGTTAAATGTGTTGTTCTTTTGAAACGCATCTGAGCAGCAGACATTTCACGGTCTTGTCACCCGTCATGCTGGCTGCCATCTGAGGCTCTGATCAGACCTTGAGTGAGCTAAAAACATTTCCATTTTCAAGATCTTGTGCTTTATTTATTTTTTTTATCTCCCACACATGCAAACCTGAACACACTGGATGAGTCACATTAGACCATAGATGGTAACACGCACATATAATATGGTATTTATCAGCGTAATGTGATCAGTGTTGGAGTAATGGCACTAATGGCACGCTCCGATAAAGGGTGCATACCTCACCGTTTTCTGATGTGCCCTGGGGGTTGTGCAGATTGGAGAAGTTGTCATGGAGTGTTTGCACTTAATCAGCTTGAATAAAATAAATGTGTTTACATAAACCATTAGGGAAGGAGCATTCCTGTAAGCGTCTTCAGAAATTTGTTTTGGAGACTATTAGGAGAACCTGTCATTGTTTTGCCTGCTTTAATCAGGGAGTTTTCAGAACGCTGCATTTTATTTGGGATCAGTGGCGGCTGGTGGTTTTAAAATCGAGGAGGCACACAAAATTGTAGCAGTCGGATCCCCTACCAATGATTTTTTTTTTTAAATTTAACTGCTTTAAAATGGCTTTTTTGCTTTTAGACAGAAAATTTACAGAAAACGACAAGTCAATATAAATATAATTTCACTCACCTAGCCTATCAAACAAAAATCCACCCTTCTGTCCTTTAAAGGGTTAGTTCACCCAAAAATGAAATTTCTGTCATTTAATTACTCACCCTCATGTCGTTCCAAACCTGTAAGACCTTCGTTCATCTTCGGAACACAAATTGGTTTCTGAACCATCCATAAGCAGCAACATCATTGCAACTTTCAAGGTCCAGAAAGGTAGTAAAGACATCGTTTTAATTTGTTTTCCGAAGATGAATGAAGGTCTTTCGGGTTTGGAACGACATGAGGGTGAGTAATTAATGATAGAATTTTCATTTTTGGGTGAACTAACCCTTTAAATGTCTGTGTTACTAGAGCACGTTCGGCCGTTTAGTGAAGCTGATTGTTGTAGCCTATATCTTAGCTTAGCCTATAGGCGTGGGGTCTTCCTTCATTTTGACTGCACAAGTCTCCGGCTATGGAGTTGCCTCACCCTCCCCATCTCTATCCCCTCAGACTCGCGTTTTGCAGATTTGGCACATTTGGGGAAGTGCGCTGTGGTTACACTTACAGAGGTGGAATTACAAACAATAAATACAAATTCTGAGACATGAAATTAATAACTGGGAATTTTATTAACATTAAATTGTCCTTCTCCCACTTGATGAGCCGCCACTGTTTGGGATGAAACGAGGATATAGCTCTAAGACTAGTGAGCTGCCTATAAAGGGAACATTTAAAAGGCATGGTTCACTGAAAATTCTGTCAGTGTTTGCACACTGTCATGCATGGCCGTACCCATTGAGGACCCTAAGGACGTCTTTATTTTTTTTCCAAGGCTGATTGAGTGTGAATTCCATAGTTAAAAAAAAAGCAGCAGACCAAAGGCCCTTTTTTAATGGATGTCAATAGAGGAGAGGCCCAAGTACACTGAATAAACTGCTTTTGTGAGGAAATGGCTCATTACTTAATGTATCGGCAGCCTATGTTTGCAATTAAACATTTGTTTTGGATTGATCTGTTTTGTTTACAATGAAAAAAATTGCAGTTTCATAAGAGAAATTATAGACAATTATGTGACAGTAAGGACTACTCATTCATTTCTATGGTATCCGCTAACAGTGATTGAATGTTGTACAACTCTGACAGAAAATCAATGACGTCAAAGCTGTAATACTATTAAAAACCGAGATTGGTTATCAAGTCACACATGAGCTAAGTTGGCCGTTGCGCTTTCTCCAATGGTATTGCTGTGTAGACCATGTTATTTCCCAAAAATAAGACCATCTCTGGCTTCAGTTGAGTATAAAGTGCGAGTCGAGATGCAAGTAGCTAAACTAAACATTTAATATTTGTCAGCTGTTTTACGATAGAAATGTTGACAGCTAATCAGGGATTTAAATGAATAAACTTCCACAATTTTGAACTGAAAATATATAATTTACGTGATTCATGTAATGTAATTCGTAGTCAATGTGACGAGACGAGAAGCATTTATGGAGTCGTTTTCGGCAGATTAATAATTAATATGCACATATTGTGAATGAATTTACAAAGCTTTCCTGGTAGCCTTCAGCAAATTCACTAGTGTACGAATATGATTCATAAAACATAGATATAAATATCAGTTGGCCAGTTGTTTACTTTCTTCACTAACAGACAAAAATAAAAAGACTGCATGAACTAAAGCTCAGCTTTTGGAAGGGAAGAGAAACGGAGTGAGAGAGACTGAGAGAAAAAGAGAGCGAGAAGGTGATGGAGAGATGAGAGTGGAAGAGCAGGTACTGCCCGCTGAAACAAAAGTATTTTTGGTTTGGAACAACATAAAGGCTGAGTTAATGAAAGAATTGTGGTTTTTGGCTGATCTAACTCTTTAAGGTATCATAGGCGCGTGATGTGAAGGCAGTTTAAATTCACAGCATTTTAGCATTTAAATTGGCAGACGACATAACTGCAGCTTGCTTATAATAAACAATGTTATTGTGTGTTGATGTGGATGCTAATATAGCTATTTTTACAGTTCTTCTTCTTGGTGTGAACAGGCCTTTTAGTCCAGCTTCACAATAACTGAACCAAAGTGCAAAAACTTTACCTTTAGTGGTACAACAGCTTGTCACTGGGCAGTACCCTCAAAAGGACTTCTTTTGCACCTCATTTACCCCTAAAGGGGCAATTGTAGTACCTTAAGGGTACATATCCTAAAGTACTAATATGCACCTAGGATGCCAGCCGAACTTAGCCTCGCCCACAACATTTGAGGTCGGGAAGTTCAGTCTGGACTTGTCATCAAAGAGCTTTTGGGTTGAATTCGTTCCTAATCCCAAACGGAGAACTTGTTTGTATATGCATTCACCTTTACGATTTCTCTCGAAGTACTCCGTGTAGCCTTAAATTCTTTTTACAACACCGGCAAAGATCGTTTACACATCTTTTTCTTCTACTTCTTTCAGCGTGCGTGCAGTTGAGTTCTGTCGACAACTGTGCGTCGTTCATTAACGATTCGTTCTTTTTGAACTAATCTTAAATATGAATTGGGAACAACGAGTTGTCTCAGAGCGCGATTCGTTCATTTTGTGTTGACCGTGCATGCGCTACATGCCATCAGTTCTGTGCAGGATCTTTTGCATTCAGCCTATGGGGCTGTGAGTTGGTGAGTTCGAATGACTCGAACCCGAAGACTCGAGAGGTGAACTAAGCAATTCTGTTTTCGGGACTGCATGCATTGCATATGGGGCTGTCACGGCCCGGATCAGACACTGATGACGGAACTAACGGCTCGAATCCAAAGACAGGAGAGGTGTAAAGTTACTAATCTTTCCAGGGAACAGACGTGATTAAATGTGAAGTGACAAAAGAACGAACAACTCTGATTCGGAGGTGAGGTGAATTAACAGACTGCATAGCCTGAAGTTTGGCCCTGGCTGCATTAGCTTATAATTAATTTTTTATTCCAAATGTGATCAACGTTTGCATAAGTACTAGATGTGTTGGGGAATTTAACATGTGACTTTTTAATCATATTCTGCTGAAATGAACGAAATGACTTGAAAAAAGATTTGTTCATTTTGCTGAACGAGATTCAAAGATCTGAGTCCGTAAAATGATCCGAACTTTCCACTACTACTATGCGTTGCTCAACATACGTCACTTACGCCGTTGCTCTGATTGGTTGTTGGTCTATCCAGTTGAGTGCAGAGGCATTTTCTTTCCTGGTTCGGTTGAAACGCCCCATAATCACAGCCCAATGGAGCAGTATCAGACTCATATTTTGACTAGAATTGAGTATGACGACATCAGGCTACCTTATTGGGATAGATACGGTGTAAATTTACCCCAGAGGCCAGCTGTTTTATATTTTTACACTTTTTTTTTATTTTTTTTATGACCGTATACTTGACATTGACATTTCAAAAGATGATTGTTAACTTTGGTCTGACTGAAATTTTAAAGTGCATGTAAACACACTTAAAAACAAACTTAATTATGAGGTTCCCTTTCAGTTAGGATGCTGCCTATCTAGGCAGTGAGGCAGCTCAGAAAGTTTTGTGTGTCTCATGTGGTGAGAGACAGATGCATCCTGGTCCAGCTACGCTTTGACGAGTTGGCCGTCAGGGAAGCTTTTAAAGCACCGCATCGTTTTTCCTCCGAACACATTTTCTCTCTCTCTCTCTCTCTGCCTAATCTCCCTCTCATCTTGCCCTATGCACAAATCTTAAAAATTGCTTCAACATGACTTTAAATACCTTTCAAGATGATTTTTTTTTCTTTCCTCCTCTGGAAAGATCTGCTATCCATTTGCTTGTGTTTCTCCCATCTAAATTCCCCCATAGCTAGAGTAAAGTTTGTGACAGAACATCTCTGAAAATTGCCTTGCACTGACTCTGTCATTCCACCCCAATATTTCTCTTTACGCCTCTCTGCACCTTGCGCTCTCTACAATCAGGAAAGTCCTCGATTACCCTGTGGGCCACATTCCCAAGCGTGACTAGAGAACCTGGCCTCGGAAGAATTCTGAGAATCACTTCAAGCTGCTAGGCGTCATGGCCAGAGCTTGAGCTGTGCCGCGGCCTGCCTGTTTTTAATGAAGACTGATGAAGTGCGCTCCAGGATATGCGCGAAGTTCAAACCTCTCCTGCTGCCTTAATTTACAGGCTTCCTCTTCCTTCCACATTTGATTAATTTCGCTCTCTCGTCTACACTGCATTAAGTGTACACCATGTTTTTTTTGCATGATTGCTTACAATATTTTTTCTGTCTCTCTTTTTTTTTCATCACTTTTTCCCTCTCTCACTCGTTCCCGTAGCTGCACTCGGCAGGAGGGAGGCCGTTGTTCTCCTTTGGGGCTTGGGAGCTCCCTTGTTTTTATTAGGCATCTTCAAATAGCCAATTTATCTAGTACCGCCACCACAAGATTTAATTAACTGTTCAAATAATGGATTGTGGTTATGCCATCCATTTGCAGAGGTAGAATGGAGAAACCAGTATCTATCTGTTTTTTTTGGGGGTTTGTTGCTTGCCAAAGATCTGAATCAGGACTAGTGGACGTATTGGACATCAGTAGTAGTAACATAGGACAACTACTAATTACCAATTTGTCATTTAGATTATTCCTTTATTCACAGTGACTTACTAGTGCAATTATTACAATGGCAGGATGAGGGTGTGAATTATGGGGGTGTTTGGAGAGATCTGACCCCTCCGAGATTCGATGAATCTTAAAAGTGTGTATTTAACTACATTTCAACAGCATACAGCAGACAATGATTTAGAAGTTAGATTACAAGTTAGTTAGAATTAGACTAGACGTCATTGCCTGAGGAGGTTACCATAGCAACTGCAGGCTGCTTGAGCACTTTTTGGTAGGATCCGTTGCAGATGGAATATGAAGAAACAAGTGCTTTCATTATTTATCACTTTGTTATAAATTTACACATCAGAAATATGTCTAAAAAAAAACCTCAACTGACCATGCTCAGAAAATTACTGCCGGAATTGTTTTGAGTTTGAACCCAGATCATTAGCATTTATAGTTAAAAATTAATGCAGACGCTTTTGCGACTTACAAATGAGGAGAGCAATAGAAGTTAAATCAACAAAAGAGCAACAATATGTAATTATTGTGACTAGTCCCAGTTAGTCCTGCACAGTACACGTAATTAGAAAAAAATAGATAGGCCTGTCACGATAACTACTTTCTGTTTCGCAATATATCTTCCCAGAAATAATTGCGATAAACGATATTATTGTCATTTCAAGACTATTTTATTCCACTGAATATATATATATAATCCTAATATAACAGCATAATAATGCAAGTAGACCTACACACTTTCAAATGACAACCTTTTAATTCTTTAGATTATGGAAATTAAGGGTAAAAATATATTATCCTAAATAAAATTTAAAAAAAAAAATTCCCTTGTGAAACGGCTTTAACACTCGTCATTCTGCGTTGACAGTTATATGTGCACCGGAACAGGGGATTGTAGCTTTGAAATAGTCCATTTGGTCTTATTCTTCCAAACTGTCAGTAGTAACACTATAATGCCTCAATATATTAAAACACTATAATGCCTCAAATGGTGCCTTTTTTTCACCTGTCGATAACCGCTCTGTATATGAAGGAACTGCCGGGAACTTCTTTCGCCTCCGTCACGGAAAACATACAAGATGACAGCACAGTCGAGTTAAATGTTGGTGACGTTCATTATCATGTAAACATAATGGACGATATATTACATCACAAAAAATTATTGAGGTCATGTACATGTATTGATAGGCCTAGAAATAGAATAATACGTTTTAGTATTAATGGGTCAAGTGTTGACGATAAATATGCATTTTTAGCTGTTTCTTGAACATGGTTGAGTTAGCCTGGTCATTCCACCAGCAGGGACAGTCCAGGTAAAGGTCTGGGAAAGTGATTTTGTGCCTTTTTGGGATGGCACCTCAAGGTGCTATTCACTTGCAGAACACAAGCTTCTGGAGGGCACTTAAGTTAGCAGATGTGTTTGTCCACACTAGCCGGGTTTCCATTACAGATTTGTGCAAAACGTTTGCGATATTTTCTAAATGTCGATAAAAATCTATTGCGAAATGACGGCGTTTCCATTAACTGATGTTATGCAACTTAAATGTCTTTTTTTTTCTTTTTTTTCTTTCTTACGATAAGTCCAAAACTCATGGTGACAGATGTTGGTAGGTCCACGTATATATCGCAGCCACCGCACTAGCCATTATTTTTAATCCAAGGAGACGTAGGCGTGTCATCCAAGCAATAATGACAAGGAAAGCCTCTTATACTTATTATAAAGCCATGTATGAGGTGTTTCTCCCTCCTATCTGCTTCAAGGTCTTGATAAATTGTGGCATTTCTTTGTTGTTTATAATCCACTTTTCCCATAATTCTTGTGTCTTTTATGATTTTAATACTCATCGTCTTCTGTCCAAACATACTGCATCATCTTTAAAGAATAATTGACTTTTACATACGACAGGTGACCTGTAAATGTGAAAATTGCAGTTTTGTGAAATATTCCTTTTTCGAATTGCCTGAAAAACCACCTCATGCTAGATTTTTTTTTTAATATGGAAGTTTTTGCAAAATTGATGTTTCCATTGGGCTTATTTTCAAATTGCACAAATTGAAGGGTAATGGAAACACAGCTAAAGTGAAAATGCTGTGTGGTGCAACCAAGCGCCAACCTTCCCCAGTTTCTCTTGAAGCCAACACAGAAGTGACTTAAACTGCAATTCATCGACTGGCAGCTAGAGAATGGCTCCAAAAGGGAGTCAAAGCTGTATCTCTCCCATGTTAAAATGCCCAACTTTACAGAAGAAAACAATATGTTTACAGCCTGGTACAAAAAGTGGCTTTGGTCTACACTCACCTAAAGGATTATTAGGAACACCATACTAATACTGTGTTTGACCCCCTTTCGCCTTCAGAACTGCCTTAATTCTACGTGGCATTGATTCAACAAGGTGCTGAAAGCATTCTTTAGAAATGTTGGCCCATATTGATAGGATAGCATCTTGCGGTTGATGGAGATTTGTGGGATGCACATCCAGGGCACGAAGCTCCCATTCCACCACATCCCAAAGATGCTCTATTGGGTTGAGATCTGGTGACTGTGGGGGCCATTTTAGTACAGTGAACTCATTGTCATGTTCAAGAAACCAATTTGAAATGATTCAAGCTTTGTGACAAAAAAAAAGTGCATTTTATCCTGCTGGAAGTAGCCATCAGAGAATGGGTACATGGTGGTCATAAAGGGATGGACATGGTCAGAAACAATGCTCAGGTAGGGCGTGGCATTTAAACGATGCCCAATTGGCACTAAGGGGCCTAAAGTGTGCCAAGAAAACATCCCCCACACCATTACACCACCATCACCAGCCTGCACAGTGGTAACAAGGCATGATGGATCCATGTTCTCATTCTGTTTACGCCAAATTCTGACTCTACCATCTGAATGTCTCAACAGAAATCGAGACTCATCAGACCAGGCAACATTTTTCCAGTCTTCAACTGTCCAATTTTGGTGAGCTCGTGCAAATTGTAGCCTCTTTTTCCTATTTGTAGTGGAGATGAGTGGTACCCGGTGGGGTCTTCTGCTGTTGTAGCCCATCCGCCTCAAGGTTGTGTGTGTTGTGGCTTCACAAATGCTCGGTTGTAACAAGTGGTTATTTCAGTCAAAGTTGCTCTTCTATCAGCTTGAATCACTCGGCCCATTCTCCTCTGACCTCTAGCATCAACAAGGCATTTTCGCCCACAGGACTGTCGCATACTGGATGTTTTTCCCTTTTCACACCATTCTTTGTAAACTCTAGAAATGGTTGTGCGTGTCTTGACCGGGACCACACCCCTAAATGCATTGAAGCAACTGCCATGTGATTTGATTGACTTAGATAATTGCATTAATGAGAATTTAACAGGTGTTCCTAATAATCCTTTTGGTGAATGTATGTGTGTATGTATGTGTGTGTGTATATATGTGTGTGTATGTATGTGTGTGTGTATGTATGTATGTGTATATATATATATATCTATCTATCTCATGGAAAATAAATATATATATATATATATATATATATATATATATATACACATATACACATATACACAATTTGCCCCCAATATTTGGTATTCTTGAAAGAACTCTGTGGGGATATCTTCAGGAACATGATTGGGCACCCTGCTGCTATAGACTATTGTTAACCCTGTGTGTTATTGCAATGGACAATTAAGTACAGGACCAAAGTGGAACACTAGACTGAAGTGTTCTTTTGTGAAAATAAGAGGAAATTTTAAATTTTAATTTTAATCTTTTTTCCCCTTTAACTCCTTTTCTTTCTCTTTCTTTCCTTTTTAAGCGCAACCTTTCTAGGTGTGCTTTTAGCATCATTCAATTTCTGAAATGTGATTCTTAAATTCTTAGATTCCTAAAATTTTTAACTGTATTTTGGTCACAATGTGACTTAAAATATGAAATGATTAAATTATATATGCCTAGGCTAGTACACTTATGCAAGGTTTTTGACCACAATCTCTGGCTATTAAAAAAACTCATACACACATTCATACTCTGTCACACCATGGGTAGCTCTTGCATGTTTTAAATTGCTTTGATGGCCATTGTAGAATGCTTCAAAAGCTGAAAAC